>OY744516.1:131152227-131189727 GCA_963556195.1 Sepiola atlantica | reverse complement strand
GTTAACCGTTGCGCCAAAGGAAAGTACCTGAAGATATTGCGAAAATTAGGTGAGTTCAATGATTATCCAAATCTAGGTGTAGCACGCATGCGCAGAGCTTTTGATGTAAGCGTTACACACGAACACACACGCTATCGTATTTATATATAAATAATAATAATAATAATAATCATGATGATGATGATGATGAAATCTCTCTCACTCTCTCTCTCTGTCTCTGTCTCTGTCTGTCAATCTGTCTCTCTCTCTCTTTATATATATATATATATATATATATATATATATATATAGAGAGAGAGAGAGAGAGAGAGAGAGAGAAGGAGGGAGGGGTGATGGGCGTTCATATACTGTCCAAAACTAGAAGCAAAATTGACAGGCACCACACCGCTTCAAAAATGACGCCATGATTGATGGTTGTAACGGACAAAACGGATGGCTTACGTCTCTTTTCAAATTGAAAATACACAGCAGAAACTCTTAATTACTGACTCATCGCTTTTTTTAGTTTGTCTTCAAAGAATCTCTTTCTTTCTCGGCCTTCACGAAAGCTTTTTAGGCATTCCATTTGTTAATAACAATTAATTTTCCTCTCGTAAAAAAATGAAGAGTAAGATTTCTTTCTTACTACTCTGCGCCATATTGAATTTTTTTCACTTACAATTAGATTCTCGTTTATAATTGTACACAACCTTTTGTTTGAACCATTAAAAATTATTATTTTAATCATTTAATGGTTTTAGAAGATTGCAAAACAATGTTGTCTATTGAGAGGAACTTTCTCTATATATATAGTATACAAATATACTCATTGCAAATAAGTTACACAAACACCTTGGAAGAAAGCAATCAGACCAATTGTCTCAATTAGTGAATGAAGTAAGTTCAGGAAACTTCTGTCATTACAATCCAACAGAGCGTTACCACAGTTCTCAGGGGAAGACCAAGGAAAACATCGGAGCAGGTGATAACATGGATTTGAGAGAAAGAGGGAAGAATAAGTCCTGGCAGAGATATCTTAGTTTAGAAGTCAATTTATTTAAGCCGTACAACACATGCCAACATGTGAAACTGACGTTAAACCGGAAATAATGATGATGATGATGATGATGATGATGATGATCATCATCATCATCATTATTTCTGTTTTAGTGTAGCTTACTTTTATATGTATATGTTATATTACTACTAATCTTTACTCATGCACTGAATACTGTTGAAGTAAATAATGAAAAAGTATATATACATAAGTAGAAGACGGTCTTGGGTAAGACACAAAACTGCCTCAGACATCATTGTCAAGGTTTTAATCGCAAACCTAAACTAACTCTAAAATTAATCTTTCCCAGTCCTTTCTACTACTTTTTCTGCTAATCTTCTTTCCCAACTGTATCAACTATTCAAACTCTCTCGCCCTTCTAACTATTCTCAGTGTGACAAAACTGCATCCAATTTAGGAATTTGGGAGAGTTTGGAATTACCCCTTAGTTCCAATGCTCATTCTGACACACTATTTGTTTACAGAATACGTACCCACAGAACAAATTAACTCACAAACCAATCGTATGCAAAACATACGTGTAAAGTGTGAGTATATATTTGGAGATATTAAGAATTTGAAGCATAGCATATTTTACCAAAGTTACTCGATTCGGCATTAAATAACACGACAAGGGTTGATATGTCGTAAAATAACCAACGAACCCCAATCACGTACTAACCGCGTGGTTTTCAATAATTAATGACACAAGTCACATTTGAAAGATAAACGTATTCAGAAGTTTAAATATACCCACAATATATTTTCTATACCAGCTCTTCTTAGCAATGATTCTCCAGAACCTTAACGATCCGCAAAAAGATCGCTATTGGTCCCACAAATGAATAAGCTAATGCACTTTTGACTATTTATCTAATTTTATGTACTTCATATTACTAAAAACGCACAATATATTCTTGGTTATTACAATATTGTAATATAGACATCATAATATCTAACATAAAAATATAACAATCATTGCGAATATATTTAGTGATGTCTGTACGGCATCAGTGTGAAACCGCCTTTACTAGTCTGTGACCACAAAGCGGAAGGGACATGTACGTAACTGTTTCATGTAGCAAGTAACTTATTCAGTAGAATACGCATGCGTAGTCTACATCAGTCGTCACTGTGGTTTATGGCGTACGTGTAAAGTCCCTCATTCGCCGATTATAGTCAGTAAATTCCGTTACTAACATTTGAGGATATTTTATGAATTGTTCAAATTTAAGCGCGCCTTTTTATTGCATTTTTTTTTGTTAGTTAATTTTAGATTCTCTCTCGCTCTGTCTTGTCTCGAGACTAATTTTATTATCACATTAGCTGTTTCGGTTTTATTTTTGTTTATAAAAAATGAGATAGATATGGTATACTAGCCGACTCTGTCAGCTTGCCATCGCTTCGCAAAACCAACATTTTAAATAATAAACATTTCATTTATAAGTTTCTTGTAAAAAAAGACAAAAATATTCGCTTTTATTCATATAAATGAACATTTAGTCACATATATAGATAAATATTAACATTTATTCACATGAATAGATAAATAGTAACATTTTCGTTATTTTGATATGAATTTAATTATCTTTTAAATAAAAGCGTAAAGCAATGGAAAGAAAGAAGAAATACAATTCGCCTGAGCGAGTGTGTGAGAGAGAGATAGAGAGAAAGAAAAAGAGAGAGAAAGAGAGAAAGCAAGCAAGCAAGCAAGCAGCCACCCTCTCCTCTACGGTTATTTTCTTTTGAACTAGCGATGTTAATCTAATTTAAATTACCTCCCTTGAAAATTGACGAACAAATATTTTAAGAAAGATTTTCGTAATTTATCATTTTACTTATTAAATAACTTTAATGAATTACTGTTAATATCGACAAAACTATTGCATATATATATAGGGAATATAGGACAATAAAATGCCAAATAAATAACACCAAATATTAATTACAAACTGTTTAAAAATTGTCATGCAAATTAAGCATTCTAATGACCATTTTCGGGCTTGTTGTTCGTATACGAAATTTCAAAATGCTATGTTGCATTATTAAATTAAATAACAGTAACCCGTTTTGATAGTAATATAGAAGTGATAAATTTTAGAAACTTTTGCATTTATTCATTTAGATAAGTATGTTTTTGATCAGAGGTTTAATTTATTTTAAAGTTTATGCGGGGATTAATAGGTTTCGAAACACCGCTCTATACTCTGCTGATAATTTAAAGAAGTTGAAAGCATAACTATATCCGCCGAATTATGAATTCTGTATGCCTCCCAAGTTATTTATTTTAAGAAATAAGAGATCCTCATTTAATAAAAATACCTTTTGCAAATATAAAAATTCAATTTATTTCAATAAAGTCAATATATTTAAAGGCATTTGACATTGAAATAACTAAAGGACAACTGTTGGAGAAGTTTACCAAGAGAATTGCCTTATTAAACGTACCACGTAACTAATAGTAAAATATTTTTATTATCTAATAGATGAAGTTATCTAGTCGGATTTCTAAAGTCAGACTGGAATAGCATTTAAGCTGATAAAACTAACTAGCAAATGTTCAGTTGTTATAGTTAAACTGTGTTATTTGCAATATCATAACGCACTTAGTTTTAACTTATTTTAAAAATGACTTATTCCTGCCCGAACGATTGCTAATATGAAACATTTAAAAATAATCAGCTAAAAATATAAACCCGCAAGAGGGATTACTCATTTTTAATTGATGAATATAATAGTTATCTACCTAAGTTTTAAAAAGCTAAAACGATTTCACTGCATGCCGGACAACGCCAGATAGGTACAGCAGTGTATTCTACATTTGTTTTCCTGCCCTTTTTTCTCTCGCTCTCTTTCTTCCCTTTCCTTTCGTTCTTTTTTGTTTTATATTACTTCTTTCTGTCTATTCAATATATATATATATATATATATATATATATATATATATATATATATATATATATATATATATATATATATATATATATATATATATAAGTAAGCTTTAACGTTGATTTATATATAAAAATTCGTCTGTGAAGTTAAAATATACAAATTAAAAAATCAGTATTTTCTAAAAGAACTGAGCTTAATATGTGTATATATAAGAATATTTTAATGAATAAATATTAATTATTTTTTACGTCCAGGAACTAGTGTTTTTTTTGCATTCACAGTCATCGGTGAAGGAGAGATAATAATTACTGCTGGTTGAAGGATTCGATCCCGGTCACTAGGTCACCCCTAACTCTGCAGTCCGGCACCCTTCCCCACGGCCACCAATAATCACCACGCGAAATGATAAAGAATTAAGATTTGTATTGTTGGTGGACGAACACAGAAAGCACGTACTATAGTGTTCAATTCGTTAAAGTTAACGGCTTATTTAATTATTTTAAAGAGACCAAATCCTATATTTATATAACAATATTCGAATAAATAAATACTAATTTTCTACAGACACTAGTTTTTCTTGCTTCCACAGTCATCATTGTAGGAGAGATGATAATTACTGTGTGTTGAAGGATCTGATCCCGGTCACAAACACACACACAAACATATATATATATATATATATATATATATATATATATATATATATATATATATCATCATTTATAAATAATATTTTTCTAATTAACCCATATACACATGTGTTTCATGCAAAACCTACAATCATCAGTATGGGAGGAGACATATTCTGCCAGTCAAACGGTTCAAACCCAAATACGAAAGTTATATTTAACTCAGTAGTCGGAGCGCTTACTGATGCGCCCACCACGCATTGCATGGAAATGGGAGAGTAAATTAACTTCTTAATGTTGAACTCAGCGGCCATATAAGCAGGGTGTTGAGGGCACTCAATAGGCGGCACCTTGAGTATTGCATTATCCTGTAAATGACAGCCTGTTGTCAACTTACTCTAGCGACCATCTAGCGAGAGCTTTGAATAATATATATATATATATATATATATATATATATATATATATATATATATATATATATATATATATATATAATTTGGGAAATTTAATTTTTTAAGCATCTTTTTAACTTTAATGTAAAGATAGAGGCAAAATGCCTTCAAAGAAACCATGTGTTAGATGCAGATGTTTTATTAAATCAAAATAAGAATCCAAATATTTCAAAACATTTAAAACAGACATTTGCACCGTTAGTCCACATCATCGGACGAGACATTTCTACAAGACCAAGAAGGATATTACAAAAAAAAAAGGTTTTATACCTTTTATTTGTCTAAGCTCTGTCGAAGCTTGTTTTATCAAGCGAAATATTAGCTAAATAAATCAAGATAAAGAAAAAAAAAGGAAGGTATTTTGAAATATTTTGAGAAATTTTTTGAAATATTTTTATTCTTATTTTGATTTAATAAAATATCTGCATCTAACACATGGTCTCTTTGAAGGCATCATATTAGAATAAAATAGTATATTATACATAGCTATATCATAATATTTTATAATTGCTCCGACATTAATTTAGTTTTAGATTTTTGTTAATTTTGTTGTTTACGGTCAAACGAAGTAATGTAACAGGAATGTCAACGTGTAATTACACTCTCCTTCATAAGTGTATTTCATATCGGGGTACCTGTTATGTAGCAAAAAGAACATCTATTGGCATCTGTTTAGTTACTGAAGAGGCGAAATGTATTGTCCACATAACAGAAGTAGATTACCGGTTTGATCGAGCCCCACTAAAAATATTCGGCATCACTAGTCGCAAGACTAAGTCCATTGAGACACCGTCCATTTGCCTGTACATTACATCGTTAAAACTAAATTTAAAATGTAGTGGCAAATTTCATTAGCTCAATAAACATGCTCTCCGGAATGGAAGAGGTGATAACTGGCTACGATATAAAAACATGGCACATATATCGACAGTTTCTGAGATAGGGGCACAACTAAATAGTTTACTAATATCATAAGAACACCTACAGTCATTAGGAACTTTTATTTACAAAATAAAATGAATCATTTCAGCAGTATTGGCTGTAGTGTTCCAATATTGCCTGGAAAATACTAAAGATTCATTTTGCAACCTTATGTTATGATGACCTCACTACAGATACGATGGGTCTTAATGGGATATCCGCTTCATAGGGGGTTGATGTATAATACCCATTGTTAAAGTTTCACAAAAATCGGAGGTATCTGAATTTTCACAAAAGGTTTCCACTCCATTTTTCTCACTTTTGCATAAAACTAAATTAAACTAAATATAGCCCATATTATCATCTCTTGCACCTAGCAGCTCTGTTCCACAATTCATGATGATCGGTACATTACTTTTGGAGTTTATTATATACAATGATATATATATATATATATATATATATATATATATATATATATATATATATATATGAAAATGAATGATGAAAATAAAAATTGGATAAAAAAACAATATTTTTTCATCATCAGTAGTTAAAACAAGAAATATACAGGTAAATTACAAATTGAATAATCGTATATAATGACGTTTTTTAAGATAATTAGGACGCTGGAAACGTACACGAATTAAACAGTAAAAAAAATGAATGGCAAAACAAAGAAATTCTAATTTGCAAATTAGTCGGCAAATTTTAATTTTATAAATAGAACTTAATTGAAATTTTCCCATTTCTATAGTTTATCAGAAAAAATATTACTGTGCGCAACATTTTTGTTGTACCCGTACTGTCAACGAAGATAATTGCAAAAAAACAGTTGCCATTCCAATCACCTCCCTTGAAAATGATTCAAATTATTTAAAGAAACGTTTTGATAATTTATCCTTTTAATTATTTAATTACTTCGATTAATTACTGTTAATATGGACAAAACTATTGCATATATATAGTAAAAATAGCGACCTTAAATTAGAAGTATATGACATCAAATAATAATTTATTATAAACAGTTTAAAAAATAATTATGCAAATTAGACGTACAGAACTTCCGTTTGGATCTTTAATCTTTAGCATATATACAGTATTCCGAGTTAGATGTTGTATTATTTACTTAAATAACATAGAGCGTTTTTATATGTATTATAAATATGATGAATGAAAAAAACTTTCGCATTATACATTTATATATGGGAAATGAAAAAGGAAAAACCAAAAGATGTTTTTTTCTTTTTTTTATGTATTCATCAACGTTTCGTCTTTATTTGTAAGACTTCTTCAGGATGATAATTTTAAGAACTGGGAGCGCAGGACCAAGGTCCGGGCTGTGAGAAGTCGGACCATGGTCCTGCGCTCCCAGTAGTGGCTACTACTTCTTCTCATTAACCCATCATGTCAACCCAATATTTCTATGTACTTGCATGACATTTTTCTTAAAATTATCACCCTGAGGAAGTCTTACAAATAAAGACGAAACGTTGATGAATACATAAAAAAACAAAAAAAAAAACAACATATTTTGTTTTTTTCCTTTTTCATTTCCCATTACGTCGGATTACCCTCATCCTTCCTTTCTCACATATATATATATATATATATATATATATATATATATATATATATATATATATATATATATATATATATATACATCGTCTTTCGGTTGTTCGTTTATAAAATGGAGTTCGTCGCACGAATGCCGCCAATGTCGTGATTTTCTTGATGACTAACGGAAAATGACTGGAATTAAAATAAACCTTCCATCTGTTTTGCTGCATCTGAGGGAGAAGAGGGGTTTGATGGGAGGACGATTATTCCGTAAGATCTGGGGTAGTTTATGTGGGGGCTGACTTATATGCCGGAGGGTACGAAGGCGGCATAACATCGTGTCGGACCCAGAAATTTCGATCGCTCCATCATCTCGATATGCAAAATCATTTTCTTTTTTTTTTCTTTCAAACATTATCACTTATCTTGCTTGAAATCTGTTCTGATACAATAATTAACGACTTGGACGGCAGATCGGCATGTCGTGTTCGAATTTAGTCGGGGATATTACTTCACTTTCACTGTGCGATGTTTGCAACCATCACTGTGAACCCTATATTTGAATAGAATCTGATAAATGATTGCCAACGCCTAAATGAAGCTGATAAATACGAGTTTTTACTTAAGTAAAACTTCGTAGTTATCAGCTTCATTATAATTGAGGAAATACAAACAGTAGTCTTTCACTTTTACCACATTGATATATTCATATCTATATATCTACCTATATATCCATTTCTTTTTCCGTCTTTATCGTCTCTATTTTATCTTATCATTCCTTCTATATTTCTTTATTTCCTTCTCTTCCCCTTTCTCTCTCTCTTTCTTTCTTACACACACACACACACACACACACACACACACACATATATATATATATATATATATATATATATATATATATAATGCAGTTATCCAAAGACAATGTTTTGTTATATATACGACTCATCAGTGTGGTTAAACCTAGCTAAATAAAAACCGGGAACGTCTGGGCCTCTAACACTGAACTACTAGCAATAGTGAGAGAAATGTATCGCATTATACAAGTTTCCATTTATTTATTTATATTTTTATTTACGATACCGGTAATTGAAAGTATTCAATTGTTTTTACAGAAAAGCATTACTTTAATCCTAGCCTCCTTGTAGTCAAAGTACTCTCCGCACCATTCCAGTAGAGGTCTGGTTAGTACTCTTCCTGTCGGTCTTTATATCCACCTTTGCTCTTCACGACCATTTTGTATAGGGGCCATTACATTGTTGCTTTTGGGAAGGGGTGAAGGCGGTTGCTGAAATATCTTGCAGTTTCAGTTCCCTTGGGGTTATGTGGGATTTAAAAAAACTTTTTTGTTTTATTTCTATTGCAACTTCTATGTGACTGGTCAGCGTTCGCAGTTTATGTGGTCAGTGTTCTTTTTATTTTTTTGTTTTATTTCTATTGCAACTTCTATGTGACTGGTCAGCGTTCGCAGTTTATGTGGTCAGTGTTCTTTTTACTTTTTTGTTTTATTTCTATTGCCACTTCTATGTGACTGGTCAGCGTTCGCAGTTTATGTGGTCAGTGTTCTTTTTATTTTTTTGTTTTATTTCTATTGCCACTTCTATGTGACTGGTCAGCGTTCGCAGTTTATGTGGTCAGTGTTCTTTTTATTTTTTTGTTTTATTTCTATTGCAACTTCTATGTGACTGGTCAGCGTTCGCAGTTTATGTGGTCAGTGTTCTTTTTACTTTTTTGTTTTATTTCTATTGCAACTTCTATGTGACTGGTCAGCGTTCGCAGTTTATGTGGTCAGTGTTCTTTTTATTTTTTTGTTTTATTTCTATTGCAACTTCTATGTGACTGGTCAGCGTTCGCAGTTTATGTGGTCAGTGTTCTTTTTACTTTTTTGTTTTATTTCTATTGCCACTTCTATGTGACTGGTCAGCGTTCGCAGTTTATGTGGTCAGTGTTCTTTTTATTTTTTTGTTTTATTTCTATTGCAACTTCTATGTGACTGGTCAGCGTTCGCAGTTTATGTGGTCAGCGTTCTTTTTATTTTTTTGTTTTATTTCTATTGCAACTTCTATGTGACTGGTCAGCGTTCGCAGTTTATGTGGTTAGTGTCTGCATTCAAAGATTTTCTTTAAGATTTCAGCTGTTTTCACCATTGCCGTTCGTTGTATAGTGTCAGTCTTCCATTGTTCCAATTTCTCTCAGTTTGTTTTCCAAGTTTGCCCGGACTGTCCGTAGTGCTTTTACGAATATTGGTATACATCGACTTTCTTTATGTTCTATATCCTTTTCAGTTCTTTGGCAAGTTCCATGCATTTTCGTTGTATATTCTCTATCGTTTCCTTGAGTTTTATCCTGTGGTTTCTGGGACAGTAAAATCTACAATTTGGCAGTGTCTATTTCTTTTTGTTGACTATTATAACACCCGGTCCTCTTGCTCGAACGAGTATATATGTCTGTACCTCCATGTCACTGAGTATTTTGTAATTTCTGTTTTCCAGTTTTGTCTCCGATTTGTACCTGTACTACTGGTATGTATGTTCAAAATGCAGTCTTTTGTACAGTTTCAAGTGTACTAATTCCCCACCGTTATGCCTTTTCTTTTATTCTTTTGGGTCTAGTTCGCTGCATTTACTTATGTGATTTATAATTTCATCTCTATGTCGACAAAGTCTGCATTTATGTTTTCCTGGGTTTTGTCTATTTTAGTTTTGATATAGTTAGTTCTAATCGCATTGTTTTGTGCAGCTGTCAGTAGCGATTCTGTTTTTCTGTTTTTCTGTTCCAGTGTCCTTTACGTAGCCATGCTTTCGTTAGTCTATATTCTTGTAATTCTTATGAATGATCCATGTAGCTGGTTCTTTTTTCGTCTTGTCGAATAAGCTAAATAATACCAAATCAAAAGAGAATAAATATGTCTAGTTTCTACATTTATGTCCCCCACTGTCTCTCTCTCTCTCTCTCTCTCTCTCTCTCTCTCTCTCTCTCTCTCTCTATATATATATATATATATATATATATATATATATATATATATATATATATATATATGTGCAGGGTAATCTCTTAAACTAATTAACGGATCATTATGGATTTTAGGATATATATGTATATTCTAGGCAACGCGCTAACTAGTATGCTCATATAATTTCTTTTGTAAATGTTTACATTCAGGGTGTGTATATATATAAAGTTTTTTTTTAATTTTATGAACCGACCGTTATAATTTTGGAATGGATATTCTCGGCAACTCGGTCAGTAACATGACCACATTATTTTTGTTGTAAAATTTACCATTACCGTCTCCCCAAAACGTTTAATCTCCTAAACTAATGAGTGTATCATTATGAATATTTGAATATATATTCTAATTAACACGGTGAGTTACATACTCACATCATTGTTTTGTAAATGTTAACATTTGAGGGGTGCATATATATAATAGTTTTACTTCTATATTTTATGAACCAATCATCATGAATTTTGGAATACATATTCTCGGAAACCCGGTGAGTAACATGGGCAGATAATTCACTTTGTACACTTTACCATTTAGTGGTGCGCCCACCTAAACTCATACTTGTCCTCACAAACTTAAAAAATAAGTTAGATACCAAAAATTTAATAGAGAAAAGGATTGCTCTATATAAAATTCTGAGTTATATTAAGTAATACATTTTGAACAGAATCAGTGCGCGCGCATAAGCGTCAATAATATGTATGTGTTTGATAAAATTAAAAACTATTGAACATATCATTATGAATTATGGAATATCTATTTTAGACAACAGGGTGATACAAGTGGGCACATTGTTTAGTTTGTAAACTTTACGATTTAAGGGATGCCATCGAAACCGTACCATACTCACCAAAGAAAGAAAAACATTAACATTTAAACTAGTGCTTTATTTATTGGTTATACCCGTCCTGTGACGTGTATTGTAGAATAGAGACGTAGTATATTTATAAATTAATAATGATGGAAATTTATTACATAAAAATAAAACTGTGTATTTGATAAGTGGTACTTTTTTTTCTAAACTAGGGAAGAATTTTCATTGTTAAAATGCGCATAAGTTTTGCATGCGTTGAGACATCTTGGACATACTTATAACTGAGCCATCACTACAAGCACTCACAATTAGTTTAATATAATTAAAAAAAACTTGCATGTAATTAAATAAATTATTTATGATACCAACCAATCAATTTTATTGGCAAAAACACCCCAAAACAACAAAGTACAAGAAAATCATGTAAAGAGACCGAATATCTTGCATCTATATATTGTCCGAATGTTTTTCTAAGGCGATTTAAAACCTGGATATGGTAGGCATAATCATGGCTTCCCCTGGCAGGCTGTTTCAAGGAGCAGAAACACAGACAGAGTATGTTGCCTTTTTTCGGTGCTTCTATAATAAAAAGCCGAAAAAGTTTTTCTTGTCTTTTAATGTTGGAGATGTAAATAAGGGGCAGGTAACTCTTACAACGAATTTAAAACACGATTTTCTCTGAAATTAGGATCATGGATCTTAACTCTTTCAAGTTCGAGGATATACTGTATTTTACATCAGACAGTGCAAAACAAATTGAATTTTTGCAAGCACACAGACTAATTTCTGGTGCAGAAACCTGCAACTGTGGCCATGAGATGCGACTTGTGCCATCAGTAATCAAAACTGATGGCTTTAATTGGCGTTGCACATGTGGCTACTGTGCAAGGAGAACGTCGATTAGACATAAAATGGTTAGGGTTAGGGTTAGAGTTAGGGTTAGGGTTTAGGGTTAGAGTAAAGGTTAGGGTTAGGGTTAGGGCTTAGGGCTAGGGTTTAGGGTTAGGATTAGGGTTTAGGGTTAGGGTTAGGGTTAGAAAAATATTGTTCGAAAGCTAGAGCTGTTGTAAAGAGTTACCTGCCTCTTATTTACCTCTCCAACACTAAAAGACAAGAACAACTTTTTTCGGCTTTTATTATAGAAGCCTCCTTTTTTCTGTTGAGACGATAGCGACGATTGCACATCTTCTGCGGGTATCCACGGAGACCACGACTAGATGTTGGAATGAAAAATACATATACAGGTAGATTTACATTCCCGATGATGATGTTGTATGCCAGAATTAGGTCTCCTCGCATCTTTTGCTGTTCAAGTCAAGACAAATTTAGTCTTTGAAGCGTGGATAATTTGATCAGCACCCTGGGTGCCATCCGTTGAATACGCTCCAGGTGTACGATATCTTTTTGAAGATAGGGATGTGTTGCTTGGATGACATACCCAAGAATGGGCCGTATCAGGGTTATATATTGAAGACAGAAAGCGTCTGTTGTTAGGCTTAGAAGGATCTCCAGATCAGGTAGAGAACATGTCAAAAAAAGATGACACATCAAAAACAAAAATTATCAGTTCATTAATTCTTTATTTTTTCCTTTTCTTTTAAAACCACTAGCAAAAATATTAAATTCTTTTAACGCCAATACGTAGTTAAAGCAAAATAAATTATTTTGGACTATTAAACATTTCCAATGTTTAAATGTTTATCCATTCATTTATTTACTTTTTATTATCGCTTATGTTTGAATTTATGTTTTGAAACATGAGGTAAATCATAAATCTATGACATTACGCTAAAACTATAATTATTTTGCTATGATCATGTTTTAAGCTCTAATTATAAGAAAGTACAAATAGGTCAGACTGAAGATCTCAAGGTTTCGGTTTCGCTTTATTTGTTGAGAATTTACTATTTATTATTAATGCAATATTCTACATTTCTAAAAGAACTTAAGATCTCTGATATTTCGAAATGAGACAAATTATACAATATATTTATTACGTTTAAACATTGTGACTGACGGACGGACACAATTACTGTTTATATAAGATTAGGTTTATCAAAAAATAAATTCAAATTGATGGAATTATTGTCTGCCATAGCTTACTCTAATTTTACGCGCGCTATTTGTAATGATGACAGTAGTTGAATAACTAGAATTGTGCTTTTAACTTTTGGGGCATCAAAAACAAGCAGATTTCAGCTGTGTTTTAAGCGGAAAGTAAGCCATACTTTTACAAAACCATTTAAATAATCCTTAAATGTACTAATTAATTTTAAAAGAACCCAGAAGGAAATATATTGCATTTTTAAGAGATTTTTTTAGTGTTTAACATATTTTCTGTTTTTCTTAACAAATGTTTTTTAAAAATTTATTTAAATGGGTAAAATTATTTTTCTTTTTTTTACGCGATAGCTTTAGGCTTTTAACTTTCAAATAAGACCAACAATTTACTAAAAAAGGAGCCATTTAAATTAGTCTTTATCTGTGTGTCGTGTTCCCCCCCCCCCCGGTAAATTCTGGTATTAACTAGTTAAAATCAAGCGGCCCACCCCCCCTATAAAGGTTTCACAGCTGTTTTTTACGTCGTTTTTTGCGTTGTTGTATTTTCTTTGGTCTTCACCCCTACCCTTCTCCTCTTTCTATATAATGGCTTTAAGATGTATGCAAATCATTCTCAGTAATGGTGAGAGGTGTTTGGATATAGAACGAAAGAGTCAAACATACAGCAATTGATAGAGAGAGAGAGAGAGAGAGAGGGAGAGAGAGAGAGACTGGGGAGGGAGAGGTAAAGATTTTTCCAGGCGGTATGAGAGCATTTCAGAGGCACGAGGGCCGGGCCGATTTAGATGCGAACCTTAATAGCAAATGTATATAGAAATAATAAATATGCACTGATCGAGGTCTTCCTTGTTTTTACACCAGTAAATTAAGAACAGAACTCCAAAACAAATTCTGGAGGTAGCATAAGAGTCGACATAAGCTGGTGGCCTGGCGTCCTACGTTTTTATCAACTCCAATGCTTATTCAAGTTTTTTATGATAGCTTCTAGCTAAATAACCCATCTCTACTGTGTGAGTAATATATATATATATATATATATATATATATATATATATATATATATGAAGCAATCCAACAAAAGATATAAGCGTCAACTAATATCTTATAATTAGTGAAACATCCGGATAAAAAACTGAAGCTCAATATACTGGATAGAGCATTAATATTATAATATAAAATGAAGTAATAAAATAAGGTGTCAATCAAATTTTATTAGAATTCAAAGTTCATGCAAAGCATCCTTAAGTCCTTAGCTCATGAGTTTTCAAAGATAATTCTTCTCTTCAGAGGACCATTACCGCAGTTATACTACTACAGGCAATAAATTACGCTTTGAAAATATATAAAATTATATACACAAATATATAAAAAAATACATAACATCAAACATATCAATCCAAAAACATACTTTTGTTGAATCCATACAGTCCATCCAGGTCATACAAGTTGAGAAGCATAATCAGGAAGGACATTACTCCAAGATACAAACAGCAGTCCAAATACGTGAAATTGAAGGGGCCGGCAAAGTTATCCAGTCGCGAAATGTGTCCATATTCAATGTTAATGATAAATAAATCAATCAAAATAATACAAAAAGTCCAATCAAAGTTCCGAAATCCCAACATGTGCAACTCAAGTCAAATCCAAATTCGTTGTTTAATTAGAAAACCCGCTAAATCCGAATTGAGCAAAATAAGACCGACTCCCATCACATCTAGCCAGAAGAGCGAAAATTATTCAACAAAAGTATGTTTTTGGATTGATATGTTTGATGTTATGTATTTTTATATATTTGTGTATATAATTTTATATATTTTCAAAGCGTAATTTTATTGCCCCGAACGTGATTAGATACTTTATATTGCTGCACTCAATTTGTTAGCTCGTGCGAGAATGACCACTCACCCATTTCCAGGACGCAGTCCATGTTTTCATACTCTGATCGAACGTTACAATAAAGTCTTTAAAACTTTTAATATATCCTATTTTCATAAAATTTATATCATATGTATAAAATTATCTCTACGTTACCCTTTATGTGCCGAATAATACGTGACCCCACCTCTCAGTGACCCATGAGGACAGAACCCCCTTACAACTTCAAGTACGTATATCCGATCTTAATGAAATGTAAACTATATTTATAAGACACGAATTCAAAGAGTTTTCCACCGTTTCAGCTTCTTCCGATTATATTAGGGGGGGGGGGAGAAGGCAGTAAAAACAATAGCAGTGATCCTCATTCAATCCCGAGCAACATCGGATTTTCCTGCCAGTTATTTATAAATTTAAGAGTTAAAAACACTTCAAAGTTGTGATTAAATGAAATACATTTCCGGTAATTGTACATTTATTACACTATTTCCTCGTGAGATACTTTTGTCTCTTTGCTTCATCAGCTCAAATGAATCCTAATACCCGACTGTTAATAGTCGTGGGACGTAATGGGTGAAAATTTCAGATTCATGCGAGTACTATTTTTTGTGTTCATTTATATATAAATAGCACTAAACAATCAAACATTTTGAAAATTTTACAAAATTCAGAAGGTGCAGGCCCACAATAGCCGTTAGGGCTCCACAGGACTCAAAATCCATCATTTTTCGGTGAAAAAGTGGTTTCATGCGACATTGCAAGTCCTAAAACATCCTCAAAAGCTATGAATGGATATAAATGGTTAAATCTGATATAGTACTTTAATTTAGGACCATTTTCAGGCTGTAAAAGGGTTTCATGAATGTAAAATAGCCAAAATCTAGTGAAAAATAGCCCAAATTAGCCCAAATCTTCCGTTAAGCAACCTAATTGGTTCCCAAGCCTCTACAATGGTTATGAATGGGTGTATATAGTTGAAACCATTGTAGTGTCGAAACCATTGCATTGTATTATATTCAAGCAGTTTAATAACAATTATTTTCTTTTGTTTTCAGTTCAGTTCATTTTAGTTGAGAAGATAGGATGAGTAGAACAAAGTACCAGTACGATGATTGGGATTTCACTTTGCTTGAAAACCTCCCAACTGTACATGAGTGCGTTTTGGTCATAGTTCATCATGCTCCAACTTATGGATCTACAAAACAGAAAGAGCATCTCCATCAATTTTCTCTGTGTCACTGGCAAAGAGCATTTGGAAGAGACATTAAACTAACAACAATAAAAGGAGTGAAAGATAAACTTGATCGATACTTGAGAGAGAACAATAGCAAAGTTCAGAAGGGCCATGGATCGAAGAGGTCAAACCTGATTCAATGGAAGACAAAAAATCACATTCTTTTCAATATTCTGGGAAAGGCTGTTGACGTGGAGACGTTTGATGCACATTAGAAACAGTTTTTCTTTGATCAAGTTGCACTCAACCGCAAGGTCATAATTGACAACATGCATATCAATGAAGAACATTAATCAATGGTTGTTGAGACGGAGGAAAGGGAGGGCAAGAGATGGCTATTTCAGTTACAGAGGAAGAAGAAAGGGTTACAATAATGAACAGTAATCTCGACGATAGTGATACTAATATCAATGTTACTGTGCAGCGGTCAGGGAGGGTACGTACCACAGTCAGCTGTAATGAAGTTGGAGTTCAGACAGATATGACTTTCAATCTCCGTGAAGGAAGCAAAACATTTACTGACACCATCAAGATTGCACTGGCTGCTTCCTCATCAGCCGCAAACATTTCTCCAGAAGCAGCACGGATGGCGTATAAGGTTGCGACTGAGAAACATCTGGGGTTGAACTACGCTCTGAAAGCTGATGTTGAAAAAGATGAAGTTGAACCGCCGAAGAATAAACGACCTCACACTGAGGAAGAATATATACAATATAAGTATGTTCTCCCATCAGCAAAGACGATTCGGGAGATGAAGCACTTGATTGGCTATTCTACATTATTGAAAACCCTTTTACAGCCTGAAAATGGTCCTAAATTAAAGTACTATATCAGATTTAACCATTTATATCCATTCATAGCTTTTGAGGATGTTTTAGGACTTGCAATGTCGCATGAAACCACTTTTTCACCGAAAAATGATGGATGTTGAGTCCCGTGGAGCCCTAACGGCTATTTTGGGCCTGCACCTTCTGAATTTTGCAAAATTTTCAAAATGTTTGATTGTTTAGTGTTATTTATGTATGAATGAACACAAAAAATACTACTCGCATGAATCTGAAATTTTCACCCATTACGTCCCACCCCTACTGTTAATCTATAACATTTCACTTTCGCCCCAAACGATAAAAATAAATGAAGATTTTCTTTCGAAAATCACATAATTTTATGCTTTTATCTCAAGAACATAAACTATAAGATTATCAAATTTCGTTATACACTAGCAGGATAACCCGACGTGTCTCGGGATTGAATAAAGATCACTGCTATGCACTTGTTCACTGTTCTAATAACACCATATTACTTCTTTTGTTTTTTACTGCCCCCTTCTCCCGTTTCACCCCTATTATAATTGAAAGAAGCTGTATTAATGTCTTATACATATAGTTTAAATTTCATTAAAATCTGATATACGTATTTGAAGGGGGTCAATTAAGGGTGAGGGCACGTAGATATTCGCCACATAGAGGGTAACGTAAATATTCGGGACACTTCGATTGTTTTCCTTTGGAGAATTTGTAACATATGATTTAAATTTAAGCAAAATACGATATTTCTGAAGTTTAAAGCAGTTATGCTCTTATAGCCCTCTTAGAGGTATACTTAGATATTCGGAAACCCTTCCATTGTCGTCCCCAGTCAATTTAACATAAAAATACACTTTTAAGTTTTATGTAAATTATCTAACCTTTACTTCTATACGGAACACACAAACATCACACACACATACAGACATTGAGTCATATATATATATATATATATTTATTTATTTATTTATTGGTGTGGCTATATATATATATATATATATATATATATATATATATATATATATTTGCGTTTTTACTTTGTTTTGTAAAAGTAGCACTGACGATAGCTACACCAAGAAATAAATGCACGGGCGCATTTTAATAATATATATTGGTGTTTGCCAAAACAATTGTATGCTGAATAAAAAATAAGTTTTATTAAATGCCGTGAATCTGTCCTTTATAACATTAGAAATGGTATAAATGTCATAAAAAATATTGAATATTGCATAGCTCTGACCTTACACTATTGAGCTATTATCATTACTTTATGTTATAAAATTTATATTTGAATAGGAAAAAAATCCAAATATAAATTTACCCTCCCACAGACGTGTGTATATATATATATATATATATATATATATATATATATATATATATATATAGTGAGTTATTTAAACTGAGTTTTTCCGCGTTTTGTCGTGTTTTTGACTTGCAATTCTTCGCATCTTTGTTGCTCAACTTTCGTCTTATTTGTTTTGGAATGATGTGCTTGTTTTGTTTGATTGTCTCTGAAGTGACGCATTAATTAACTAAAGAGATATTTTCTTACCGGGTTGTGAAACGGAGAGGAAATAATATAGAAATTCGCCGAATTAAAGAAATAAATAATGAATAAAAAAAAATCATGATTGTGAGCTGAAATATTTAGTCATTGCAATGAAACCAATCAGTATATATGCTTTGAAGACGGAAACTTCATTGAGCTTGTTTTTTTTAAACAATTTGGATAGTATTATAAGTGATATAAACTATAAAAATATTTTAATATAAACTCAAATATATATATATATATATATATATATATATATATATATATATATATATATATATATATAGCCGATCAACATTATGTATAGTGTTATTTTTTATAAAATATTATGATCGTACATACTTAAATGATTACTTTTGTCATTTGTTAATATAAATAGCAATGTGGTTTATTTTAACAAAATAAGCTATATTATTTGTTATTGTTATACATATATATATATATATATATATATATATATATATATAAATGAATAAATGCGAATGTTTTGTTCATTCATCACACATTTATTATCGAAATTACCTACTGCTTTTTTAATCAATAATACAGCGTAATCTTTTGAAATAATATCTATAGAGTAGAGACAAAAGACCGTAACACGCTATTTTCATGCATAATTTGCATAACTATTTAAAAAAACTATTTATAATGAATTACTGTTTGGTGTAATTTATTTGAAATTGTGTTGTCTTATTGTCCAATCCATATATGCATTAGTTTTGTTGATATTAACAGTTATTTATTAAAGTTCTTTCCTAATGAAGGATATATCACCAAAACCTTTCTTAAAATATTATGTTCTTTAAATTTTAATGGAGGTAATTTAAATTAAAACTGTTAGTTTAAAATTAAACTTGATTTATATTGAATATATATATATATATATATATATATATATATATATATATAATGTAAGTTATATATTGAAAAAATACTTAGAGCTAGACTAAAGACAGGGTTTCCTACTAACTAAAGTTGGTTTTCATTTAAAAAGATACAGCTGTTTCCTCATAGCCAATACAATCGGTACATTGGTTATTATACAGCTATAATTAAAAAAATAAAAAACACCATATTTTTTTCATACGAAACGTTGTCTTTGTAGGACAATCTCTCGATTAATAACTGCACTGAAATTAAATATTAGTATCTTAAAAACGTTTAATATCCATTGAGCTTACCATTTTAGTTTGACTATATATATATATATATATATATATATATATATAAATTCAGTTTCTTGCTAATTTAGCAACTGTGTTCAGCCTCAGGTGGGAGGCAACGATTTGTCATTTTGTACCCTGTTTCCCAGTTTTCGACTGGCGTGTTTGTTTCTTTTATAAACAAAACAAATCAAATGAAAATATACGAAACTATAATTACTTGAATAAACAGGCTAGCACATATGGGCTCACATTTAGCAAAACCATCTTTTAGCAAGTGGCCGAATACTTGTCACCGCAGATTCTGAAACCAGCAGGCTGTTTTCAAGTTCCATAAATGTAGCTGTAAGTGCATCTTGGTGTTTGTAGGTTCTCAGCTGCGCCTCTTGATTAGAGTGACAAGGGCTGAGTTCAGTCGATTTCTAGTCGGGATGATATAACGTTTTCCCTTCTGCAATCCAATCATATTTGGTAGAAATAAACTTCAGTCTATGCCCGAATTGTCCATCGCGTTTCAAGCACGAATGCCCAGCAGTTTTTTTTTATCGCTGTTCAATGACAAGCACGCACTATACGACGTGCAGAATTCTCAATGTCTCTGATATATTTCTTTCTTGGACATGCCCTGATTTTAACTAAACAGCTCTCTTAAGTTGAGGAATAGTCTGGCGATTATTTGGGTATACATTAACTTTGAGATTACTTTACAGATAATGATATGGAAGGGTTAAGGTCTGGGTGCGTGTTCAGTTCATTCATGCTCACACACCCTACTGATGAGACAATCACCAAAGTGTCCCCGCATATCATTGGACAATAAAACAAAAACTGTTGGACATTCGAGATTGAAACTTGGTGAAAAATCCGGCATAGACTGAGGTTGATTTGTTCCAAATATGGTTGGATTGCTAAAAGGTATGTCACATTTAATAACGATTCCTTGGATTGACCTTTTCTTTCTTTTTTTTTTTTGGGGGGGGGGGCGGTCACCCTGTAATATGCACTACCAGAAACAAGGAGGACTGTGCAATAGGCATAATGGATACTCTCGCATCCTATGCAATCGTTTATGACGAGTTTAAATTCTCAAGGATCTATTTCAGTTATTTATGCACAGATACTCGTGAGAAAGTTATGAATCAAATGGGTAAAATAGAAGTTTATGTTCCATGAAACGTATATGGCGAATCGCTTACAGTAAGTATGGTGGTTCGACATTGTGTACAGCATGTCTCATCCTCTTCGTCGTCATCATCATATTCAGTTAAACGTCTGTTTTACAGGCCACCATGCATTAGACAACTTTTAAAATTTGACTAACAAACAAATGTATTTCCGACCATGTCTTTATTTATTCCTTTTTTCTCTCAAATCAATCCTAATCACTTCCTTCCATGTTTTCATTAGCATTCCGCTATCAAATGACCATGCTAACTCGACTGTTATACATCTACTAACCCAATAACCCTTAACTATTCTTTCATCATCATATTCGGTTTTACGTCTGTTTTACATGCTGCCATGTGTTTAACGGCTTTTAAAAATGACATAAAAACAAATCTATCTCTAGTCAGGTCTTTTTTATCCATCTTTATCTAAAATCCATCTTTATCACATCGTTCCATGTTTTCGTTGGCCTTCCCCTGCAAACTCATCCTGCTACCGCTACTGATTATGCTAGTGTAATCAGCCACTAGATTTGAGTGAATAGACATTTCCTAATTCAGATACAATAGGTTTTATAGTAAGCTAGAAATTTTCACGGAACGTCAAACTATTTTTTTTTAAATTTAAAATTTTGGTAAAATAAAAGTTCATGTTCAATGAAACCTATATGGTGAATAGGTATAGTGGTTCGGCATTAAGTAATACAAAAAGGGTTGATATGCCGTAAATGAGACAAAACTATTCCGCCAATCCATATATCATTATTAACACAGTTGTTTTCGCACTATTGTGCGTTCCAGTATTGATATTCGTATTTCTTCTATGTTTTGGCCGTGGTTTAATAGAAATATCAAAAACGGCCAGAAACAATGATGAATCCTCATCCTCCCAAACTTATACTTATAGGCTGTTCGAGATAAATTTGATTTTTTTTTTACTATTCTTTAATTTCAGAACCATTTGAAGTACTTAATCGCAGTAAAGTGAAATGGATAACCGTTTTTGTTAATAGTGGTGACCATGGAGAACTGTAAAGTACCCGGATTTTGAAGGAGAGTGACCTGCATCAGGATGACTCACGCCAAATTTCAAAAATCGAATACGTTAACTGCAGCTCAGTGCTCCTTGAATACTTTGAAGGCCGTGAGATGTGAGCTGGAGAATTGCGACGGAGATATGGAATCATTGGGTAAGGGGGAGGATCAAGAGAATAAACTTACGAAAGTCCAGGAACTCCGAAGCAAGGGCAAACCCCAAGTTGAGCTGTGGAGTCTCTGGTTCTTTCGATGACTACTTGCATAACGCACAGAAAAACATCTGGCTCGCCTACAGTTCGCACAAAGTTCCGCGAGTCATGGTAATTAACTTCTCTAAAACCGTGATAGTATTTGTGTGTGTTTCCAGCGAAGACCACGTCATACCGCCCCACGTATTCGAAAATGGACTCAAACTCAATTCAGATGACTATTTTGAGTTGCTGTCTACTGTTGTTAAGCGCTGAGTAAAGATGATCACTGCAGAAAGGCCATACGTATAGCAGCAGGACTCAGCCCCATGTCACACCTGCGATAAAATCAAGAAGTGACTGTCTGAGAACTTACATGGCTTAACCAGACCCAACATCTGCCCTTCAATGCCTCGTTGAAACTATATGGACTATTGTGTGGGGCGCAGATGAGGAGGACACCAACCGTACAGCCTGCAACACCATAAACTAGCTGATTGCCGGAACCAAACTGGTATCCAGGTATCTCTCGAAAACGATAAAAGCTGGGTGCTCAAAGATCAGGTGGTGCCGGAAGGCGGTAAACGTAAAGTATTCGTAATTTTATTCATGTATTGATCACTGTTGAAGTACATACAGAAGATCTATACACTATATATTATACCACCTTATAATATTATATGTGTATACATGAAAGAATAAGTATATGTGCATATATATTATTTATTACTTATTCATGTATATACACATACATGATATAATATATATTAGCTAATTATATCTTCAGTAGGTATGTAGATATATATATATATATATATATATATATATATATATATACAGTATCGTCCAAAATTAAGGAACAAAAATTAAATCTTCTGAATCTAAACAAAATTATATATTAATTTTTGTGAAAATTTTACTGAATATACACATTATGTAGTTGAACTTTTACCGAGATTTTCAGATGAATTAAAATAATATTTTTGAAGTTATCCACCATTTTACAGATTTCAAGTGTCTACAATTAAGGAACATTAAGGAAAAATAATTGTTTAAAGTTTAAAACAGTAGTTTTTTGTATAAAAGGATGAAAATAAATATACTAAACTTTAATTATCATCACTGCTGCAAGTCACGCAATATTAATCATGTCAAAAAGAAATAAAACTGATTTAAGCGACAAAGAAAAAATCGTCAAATTAAAAAAGGAAAAGTTGACAATAGAAGACATCGGAAAACGTGCGAAACGTTCTAAAAGTGTTGTAAGCCGAGTTCTCAAACTCTATAAAGAAACTTGAAGGTTAAGTAACACAAAGAAACCTGGTAAACCAGGAAATACAACGGCAAAAGAGGGCAGAGTTATACAACGCCTAGTGTTAAAAGACCGTATCTTTACAGCTGGTAAAATTTCTAAGCAAATGGAAGGTGTCACGAATGTTTCACGACAAACTGTGTCCAGAAGGTTGCACGAAATAAGTCTTTTTGCAAGATCTCCACGAAAAAAGTCGCTAATAAGTAAAAACAAAAACAAACCCAAAGCAGCTAGAGTGGCGTTCGCAAAAATATATAAATAACCAAAGAGAAAAATAAGTAGTGTAATGGATTCTTTTGAACTCCATAAAATGCATAGGTCTGTAAATAAAAAAATACATCTTTGGGGGGCAAATATGAACTACACAAGTAAGGAGAACATTTTTAGCAAAATAGGTTAGAAAGAACATTAATCTGGAGAAAGAAACAAGATATGATATCCGGAACGTTTTTATTCTTATTTTTAAAAAATAAGGTGGTGTCTGATCTACACTGCTGGAGAGCCATTAGATAATATACGGTTTTGTTTGCTAAACAACTATGATCCTTACAGTAATATTAATACTAGCGTAAATTCTTGGATGAAAACTGATGTAATGGTTGCAAGAGATTTATATATATATATATATATATATATATATATATATATAAAAGTAATCTTGGTTGGTCGTCCACTTAAAGCATTGTAAGATATGTTAATACGATTGATATGTAAGCCATTAACAATGTGAGATTAATTTATATATATATATATATATATATATATATATTTACATTAATCTTATATTTCGGAATAAATTCCATTTTATCAACATATCCAACAATGCTTTAAATGGGCGACCAACCAATATTACTTAACCTACAGGAGCGAGCCAGGCTCTTCGTTTGACACCGGAATTTGAATCATGGCCGCCAACACCACCAGTGCGGAGAGACGTTTTATCAAGTAACAAAGAAATAAGTTTGGTTATTCTTGTTTTTTGATTAAAAAAATGACTCAATAACTGGTCACCTCTGAAGATGGAATTTGTTCCGAAATATAAGATTAATGTAACAAATATATATATATATATATATATATATATATATATATATATATATATAAATTACTCTCGCATTGTTAATGGCTTACATATCAATTTCATTAACATATCCAACAATGCTTTAAATAGACGACTAACCAATATTACTTAACCTACAGGAGCGAGCCAGGCTCTTCGTTCGACAGCGGAATTTGAATAATGGCCGCCAGCACCACCAGTGTAGAGAGACGTTTTTTCAAGTAACAAAGAAATAAGTTTTGTTATTCTTGTTTTTGATTAAAAAAAATGACTCAATAACTGGTCACCTCTGAAGATGGAATTTATTCCGAAATATAAGATTACTTTAAAAAAAAGAGAAATATATGAATTAATCTCGCATTGTAAATGGCTTACATATCAATTTTATTAATATGTATATTGATATATAAATGTATATATCTTGTCACGAATGCCGCCGGTCGGGACCACCGAAAGACATAACGTGACAATGATAAAAAAAAAGTTAAAAGTTTAAAAAAAAAAAGTAAAAAAAATGTCCGGAGTGGCTCGTATTATCCCAGGTTCAAATAAAACGTGATATGGGATGGGGATTTCTCCAATATAAGATACCGTCAGGAAATACAACAAAAAGATGCGAAGAAACGACAAAAAGACTTTAGGATTTAAATTTTATATTCATTTATTTAATGAAACTGTATACTAAAAAAAACGGGAGTGTTTCTATAAAACAAAACGAAATAAAACGTCAAAACAAAAGTATAGTCTTAAGAAGAGGGGGGGATTATCTATCATATCCCTATAGTAGCAGGATTCACTTCCACACAAAAATACACATACAACAGCCCTAGGGGGCGAATGTCCGGGAAGAGATATTCAGGTTGTCACTTACACGTTGGTTGCAGCTATTCGATTTAGAGCCGATATTTCCGGCATGTCGTCGTAGCCGTATCTCCTTGCACATGTAGTCTTGAAATACATTTTTTTCTCAGGAAAACAATTCCTGGCTGGTTACTTTTTCTTTCTCCTCTTAGTTCAGCGAGTCGTATCGCCCGAGCCGAGGACGGCTATAATTCCATCTTCAAAAAGGTCCTTGCCTTTCCTCGCGACTTTCTTATCGACGGTCGTTCATTTCTTCCCCTCTCTAGCGCAGAGGTACTCAGGAAGATTGGCTGTAGTTGTCCTCAAAATATGTCCGTCTTAACCCGGCAGTTAACGTACTTCCTTGCCGGCATATCTCGTCCTCTGTTTTTTTCGTTAACTTCCTGTCGACTGTTCTTCTTCGCGTGCGGCTCTCGTGTGCAGCTGAAGTTTTTTTCTTCACTCTCTCTTTTTTTATCTCTTTTTCTGACGTCATTCGAGTCGCATTATGTTAATTTCTCGGTCGTGTATAAATGTGCAAAAATGAATCCTATCTCTCTCCGTAAACCGGAGTCGTGAGTTCGAATCCCGATAGCTCTCCCTACATTTTGTAACAATATACATATACATACATATATATATATATACATATACATACACACACATATATATATATATATATATATATATATATATATATATATATATATATATATATATATACATATATACATGCATATATATACTAGACTACTCGTTACCTGTTTGGTTACAACCACTACCATTATTTATACTACTTTGATTTCATTAAAGCATTCATAAACTGTGCTATACCTGTTAAGCTATTTCTCTTGTTGTTCATACTAGTTACATTAATTTTATTCTTCCAACGAAGCAAACAATTTCAGCTTTACTGAATCAGTGGAACAGCTTACGTACATTTTTGGCGTTCAGCACTCGCTTTTCAACGTCCGTTATAATTGGCTTAAACTGCCAAAAAACTATGCTGACGACTATAATACCTTTTCTGGCTATGTAAACTGTAAATGCGAAACATTTTGGGAAGACAACGTTAACAGAAACGCATCCATTAGCTCGAAGTGCGTCAAGCTACACAATTCAGCTGACGGATTAGTTAAATTGTAATGTATCTTCTAAAGAAAACAACATTTCTTGAACAGATTATCTCTCTGATAATTTAAATTTGAGTTTGCTTGGTTTAGACCGGATAAAGGAATTTAATCTTTTTCGATATCTCTCTCAAGCGTTCTTTTAACACTTTAAATATTTCTTTCTATTTCTGGTATTGAGAAACAATTAACAGAAGGCTAAATTTAGCAATGTTTTTCAGAACAGTCTTGGATTTTGCACTAAATAAAAGGCGACTCTTTAATTAAAGGCTGATGCTAAACCAATTTTCAGATCCAAATGTTTGATACACTATAATACACTTGAAGACGGAGTTGGAACGTCTCCAATAAGAATAAGTTCTATAATTAACCAATTACGTCACATAGGGCAGCTACCATTGTTTTTATCATAAAAGGAGATAGAAGAGTAATAATATGGGCTGATTATTCTATTTGATTAAACAATTCCTCAGATGCACATCTTTACCCGTTACCATTGCCAGATGATATTTTTGAAAAATTACATAATGGAATTATTTTTGCAAAAATTAATTTTTCGGGTGCTTTCCTACAGTTGGGAGTTGAGGAGAAGTCAAAAGAGTTTCTGACAATCAACACACAGAATGCACTGTTTAGATTCAAACGCCTTCCTTTCGGAATCAAACCAGCTCTAACCATATTCCAGCAAACAATGGATGCAGAACCGGATTAAAAGGAGTTGCAGTATTCACTGATATCATCGTTTCAGGTGATACACAAATGCATTTCTGAATTCAGTAGTATGGATTACATGTAAAAGCTGAAAAATAGGAACATTTTCGAACAAAAATTTCTGGGATTTAGTTTTGACGAAAAATGGTCGACGGTTAGTCCTAGAACATAATTCAGCCATTTACAAAATTCTGGTACAGGTAAATATGAAAACATTACGCTCTTTCATTGGCATGGTCGCCAATAGAGTGCACTTTTTCTAGAACTCCATCGAGTTCGTACACCTCTCAACAATCTTTTTAAAAGTGATGTCTCATGGAAATGGCCTACTGAGTGTCAGTCTTCAATAAAGTAAATTGATTACTTTCTTTAGATATATTCCTCACACACTACATCTTAGTTATGGATATTGTTGTTTCTGATGCATCTGATTATGGTGTTGGAACTGTCATTTCACATAACTTTCTCAGTCGCAGCTAAAAAGCAATAACTTATGCACCAAGATCACTGACACCTGCCGAGCGAAACTCTAGTCAGATATAGAAAGAAACATTGGCGATAATTTTTCCCACAAAAATTAACATCATGCTATAGGGACGTCACCGTAGATTGATCACAGATAATAATACTCTTGTTATCATTTTAGGATCCAGGATATGTATCCTAGTCTATATAGCTGGTCATCTGCAAAGATGGGCCACTATGCTGTTGGGTTATGCTTTTTCCATCAGATATTGTGAAATTGATGCAATGGGATATGCAGATGCCTTATCCAGACTCATGGATAAGCAAACATGTTTAAAGAGAATTCAGTCATTTCAGCATTATCTGAACTGGTAATTATTTCAGTGATCGCATCAATTGTCAGAGCACTGCCAATTACTTCAAAAATGATCCGCGAGACTACAGCTTCCGACCCCTTACATAAGGCTGTGTTGCACGTCCACCGTAAAAAAATGACCTGGGTATGTAAAGCCAAAAACCTTCAACACTTTTTTCAGCGTCAATCCAACAGACACGTCAAGTGTTGTTTGGAAACTCAAAGGGGTGGGGACTATTCCAGAAACCCTAGAAATATTACTTGGATGTTATACAGCAACATCAAACTCAAATGCCCCTTACGGTAGTACATTGGCTGAAGCCCTATTGAACCGGAAAGTCAGTTTACTAATGGATGTCATTTGTCAAGCTGCACGAACTTTTCACAAGAGAAACATAAAAATAGAACGACAGTTCAACCGGTATTACCGTGCAGTAAGTCGTACTTTAAAACTGGGACAACATGCTTTAGCAATAGACTATGGCAAAGACAAATCGATAAAAGGTTATATCTTGCGCTAAAGAGGAAATGTTATTTATGCCGCCAGTGTGTAGTCTTCTGTTTAGATTCAACAAGCGAATCAGTTGCGACCATTGTATCTCACAAAAACCAACATGCAGGGTACGAAGGGTGATACTTTTCCACGTTGGATATATTTGATTTGCTTCAACAACGCACTTCGGTAAAGCAAAATAAACAACCTAAGACTCTTCTGAAGATGTTACAAAGGAAGTCGGTTCGCATCCAAATTCGTGCAAATCCAATGCAGGACAGGATAAAAAAACAAATAGCATATCTATATTCATCTATATAATAAATATGAAGAACAGTGTTGTATTTAATGAGAACTAACCTCTTTGTCCAAATGTTATATATGTTACCTCAAAGAGATTGTAAGAGTGAGTTATGTCCCTTGCATTTTTCAAACAGCAGACATTTTGGATTTGACGTGTCGCACAGCGCTCTCAAACTAATATGTTTAAACTACAAAGCAATTCATTCGTTAGTTGTAAATAGAGAATACATATTAATTGTTGATCTATACAGAAGAGTTGTATTAAATTCATTCTTTATATTCGCCCCATAGCTCACGAATACCACCACTTCGCTTTATTTGTATAACTAAAATAATATTGAAAAGAATAAGCTACATTTTTAGTTGTCAGACTAACGGACAGACATACAGAAAGGCGTATAGATACATATATGTATCTCGTAATTATTCTTATTGATTCCATGTTATTAATCTTGTCATATGTACTTTTCCTTAAACCCAACCTTTTCCCTATATTTTTCAGGTCTACTTTTCACTTTACTATTATTATACTAAATATGAGTTTAGTAACGTTTGTTTTTATAAATACATGGTAAAATATACTTTAGTCCTGGGATTAAATTATTAAATTATATTTGAAAATATCCCTTCAAATTGTTCTAATTAGCCGTAATAATGATTCATCAATCTCTCTCTCTCTTTTTCTCTTTCTCTCTCTTATTTTTGCTTAGGTAGTACTGTTTTCTTTCAACTAACCTGTTAATATGTCGGCGGGTTTCATTAATGTATAATATCATTCCTCTCTTTTCATTCGGATTTCTGTTAACCTTATTTTCGCAGGGTTTTCGGAACTATTCCTAGACTTATTGTTATTACGATATTTTTTCTATCCTCATCAACCCCTTAAGCTTTATGTTGATTCGACCACTCTCACATATGTTTTAGTGAACATTTAAATAATGAGGGATTCTTTCTTTCTATTTAATTTTATAGTATATTTGTAGACACTGTAAAAACGTATTTCAATTAGATAGCTACACAATAGGTCGCATTACTTCTATCTTATCCTATAACATAGAGACTTATTATTTTAGTTATGCAACGAGAATATTTTAGATATATCACAGTTGATGAATTTTTGAATAAAATCAAAATAGAACAACTGGTAGTAGTAGTAGTAGTAGTAGTAGTAGTAGTAGTAGTTATGACCCAACGGGTCACGGGTAAGTCTAGAGTTTTATTGTGATTCTCTTGTTTACTGACACGCTTTAGCCAATCCCTGTTCTAAAAAAAAAGAATTCGCTTTTTCTGAAAAAAAAAAGTCGTTCGTCTTTGGCATCTATAAAGAACATCTGGCAATTACAGCGAAACAATTCCCTAGTAAATCCACCTTAAGATTTAGTAGCCAAATACAATGTGGGTTTGCTTAAATGTAATCAAAATTTCTAAACCACAATATACTTTCTTTTTTCTTTACAACTTTTTATTTATTTTTCATGCTATAATTGTTTTGACTTTACACTTTAGTATATCTCTTTTTAGAAATGTCTTTTTTCTTAGAATGCCACGGAAACCCTTAGGCAAAGTCGTCGACTGATCCCTACCACAACCTACTCGATACTCCCGAAATATATATATGGTGTGATTGAAAGTAGTGTTTCTGTTGTCTTATTTTGTGTTTCGGTTTGTTGGGGATCTATATGTGTGTGCGTAGATGCGTATTGTTTCATGTATAATTATACATCTTTCTTATACATACTATTGTTTTATGAATAATGTTATATACTTTAGACTTTTTTATTCTCATAACATAATAGAATAATCTGACACGTTGAATCATCCATTAAACTCGAATTAGATTGTTGGCACCAGTAAAAAATGAGTTTGCAAAGCCAGTTTAATATAAAAAAAGATAAAATCTAAAATTAGTCTCGTTATATATCTCCATCTCTCTTTATCTCTCGTTCCCTTTTTCTTTACTAAAACGGGTTAAATAATCTTTGCACTTGTGGTGATATTCCTTTTGGTTTATGTTGTAATCTTTTTCTCCTTTCTTTCCTTTATCACCCTCATCTGTTAATAAACACACAGAGAAGACGAGAGAAAAAGAAAGAGAGTGAGGCGGAAGTAAGAATGATAAGTGACGTATAGAATAAAAGCCGACGGTCAAACAACATATTGTGAAAGAGGGTGAGAGTCATAGACATACACTAAATACAAGATAAATGTACTTGGTAAGTTAATTGCAAATCAGAGCAAATTAGAGACATTTTCTACTGACAAATATCACAAGAATAAAAGAAGAAAAGAAAAAGTTACTATTTCTTGATGAAGACTTTTTATCGTCGAAAGTAAGTCGAATTTAAATAAATAAATATTTATTTAAAAATATATTTATGCGTTGTCTGGGTTTCAAAACTTATTTATTCTAATTAAACTCTGTCTAACCCCTTCGGTGGCTGTGCCCCAATTAGGGAGTTTTAGGGAATCACCCATGTCGATTTGATTCCGGCCAGTTGTCATTCGAAAAGAAGTTTGCTGTGGCATAATTCTAGCAACCTCGGGTTTGTCCTGAAGCTCACACTTTTTTTGCCGCGTTAAGATATAGTCCCGCTCGGTATAGGAAAAACAGCTAGATTAATTAAGAACAACAGCGTAAAAACCTTTACTGAAATAGCATAATTTGGCATGAAACAAATACATGATGATGTTATATGCCGTAGAAAATAATAAAATAATGTTATGAAACTAATTAAAATAATGTAACCAAACAGGTTTACATTTTGCATATTTGAACATCTTCAATATATAAAGCATAACGGTTTTTAGGAAATGAGTGCATTCAGCTTTAAATAGTCAAAAAGGATTGATATGCCGTGCAAAAAACAATCAATTACCTTATATATTTGTGTTACCCATGAGTAACTATTTCTCAAGGCTAAAATCAACTCGAGAATAAGGTTTAATGAGATGGATAGATTGATCATTTTACAGATTTTTAAATATATCTACATATATTTTATGTATGTAACTATGTATATCTATCTATCTATCTATCTATCTATCTATCTATCTATATATATATATATATATGTATATATTCTTTTGATTTTTCCTTTTTCGTCCTTCAAAATGAACAACAACAGAGAAGAGCGACTTTCTTTGTCTGAGATGATCGTAGTTTTTAATGACTATCGACCGAAAAATCGTCATCTCAGTTTCGCCTTTGTAAATGTTTGTAAAAATAAAAATATAAATATCAATATTAATATAAATATACACACACACACACACACACACACATATATATATATATATATATATATATATATATATATATATATATAGAGAGAGAGAGAGAGAGAGAGAGAGATTAGTTAAGAAAACGTTTGAGTTAAATAACCAAAATAATTGTTATATCCCAGGAGATTACATAATACACAATGTATTTATTAATTAATAAATCAGATCTTATTCATCTCCAGAATATAATAAATACTGCAGATAAACATAAGCTCAATAGTTAACAAGTTAGGCCATGCAGAGTTTTCATATTATAATTCAGTGGATTACAACATTTATGAAATGATTAATATTTTGAATATTATAACCATGCTCCGAAAATCAACACTGAACCATATTGGTGTATTTTCGGAGCATGAGTATGATATTTTAAATATGAATCATTTCAAACATTTTCTACTCTAGTAAATTATAATATATATATATATATATATATATATATATATATATATATATATATATATATATTTACTTTGGTACAGAAAATTAGTACAACATTTGTACCGTCGGTTTCAAGCTCGGAAAGTCTCAGCCATCTGGCTCTCTTCAGTTTCTGGTGTCATCTGTTTTGGAAATGTGAAGTCACATAACACTCTCGTTAGGACGCGTTATTTGCTCAGTGTGTTGTGTAAGTTTGTTTGAATTTAAATTTAGTGTAATAAAACTGGTGAGATTTAAAAAGCGGAGGAGATTTGGAAAGATATAATAATATAAGATTAAAGGGAATAAAAATAAAATTAAAATAAAATTAAAATTAAGATATAATAAAATTTGAAATTAAAACATGAGAAATAAAAATTAATAAAAAGATAAAACATAAAAAATAATTTAAAAAAAATGAATAAAAAATAAAATAAAAAAAATAAAATAAAAAATAAAAATAAAAATAAAATATAAAAAATAAAATAATAAAAAAGTTTCTATGTAATTCCCGTGAGCCAATTTTATGAATTATCGTTACTGTTTTTGTGTTTGAAGGTGTGCGTTCTAAAAGGAAAAACCGTTAGTTAATATCGTGTTAAAATTCTTTAAGACAGCCCGGAGTAATTTTAATAAAGAAATTGCTTGATCTAAGGGAAGTAACTTTGTTGGAAATATGAAGGTTTGAGGTTGTTAAATGGATTTGTTAGATTAACCTAATGACTGATAAATAAATTAAATATTTTTGTGAAAGCTCTTGAAATCTACGTGGATATGGACTGATGAGGTGTTTGTTCGTATTTTTTAATTTGTTTATATTAGTAATGATAGGAAGTAGAGGGGGGAGTAGCTAGACATCATGTGAATCGGTCAGTCCAGTTTATGAGTAGTGCTTGTCTCTTGTGGATACATCCCTTAAAGATTTCATCGCGGTATTCAAACAGGCTGTATTCGGATCAATGATGGCCCTTGAAATGTGGTATTTTTCAGCGTCACATAGAATGCATCTGTATTTGGCTGGAGAAAAGGATGGTTTTCTCTCAGTTACTTTCCATTTGATGGTGAAGGGTGTATTTTCTTCTTTAAGTTGCCATATTCGGGTCGCGAATGCCGTATTTGCCTTGTTTTTGTATCTGAAGGCGTTTCTGTGTGCGTATAATCTTTGTTTGAAGTTTCCCTTCGTCATCCCAATGTATTTTTCTGCACTACTGGTATTCTAGTTTGTGACGGTTGCTTCATATATGATTGAATCGATTTTGTAATTTCCCTCTAGGGGGCAATTGTTTTTGTCTTGGCATGAGCAGCCTGTGTTTGTAATTGCTTTGGGTTCCGCAGAGATAATTTCTCTTATTGAAGGGGCAGTGGAATAGCTGACCTTAACAGAATTTCTGTTAAAAAGTTTGTATAAGTCACTTGTGGGTGGGAAGTGTTTGTCTAGTAATTTGAGGAAAAGGTGGCCTACCTTTGTCTTGGTATTTGTGGAATAGGGTGGTGAAAACCAGATCACCGATCTCCTTCTGTTGCGGGTCTTTCTTTTTAAAAAAATTTTTTTTAATTTTTAAATTTTGTTTTAAAATTATTTTTTTATGTTTCATCGTTTTATTAAATTTTATTTCTCATGTTTTAATTTCAAATTTTATTTTATCTTAATTTTAATTTTATTTTAATTTTATTTTTATTCCCTTTCATCTTATATTATTATATCTCTCCAAATCTCCTCCAGTTTTTAAATCTCAACAGTTTCATTACACTAAATTTAAATTCAAACAAACTTACACAACACACTGAGCAAATAACGCGTCCCAACAAGAGTGTCATGTGACTTCAGATTTCCAAAACAGGTGACAACAGAAGCTGAAGAGAGCCGGATTGCTAAGACTTTCCGAGCTTGAAACCGACGGTACAAATGTTGTACTTATTTTTACTGTACCAAAATAAATTAATATTATGCTCTTAATTTTTAACTTTAATTCTTAATTAATCGAGCACTCTGCTGGGATTTTTCCTACTTTATTACAAAGAAGTTATATATATATATATATATATATATATATATATATATATATATATATGTATATATATATATATATATATATATATATATTAGGGCAATTACGAAGGGAAGACATCTTTTATTTTTCACGATTAAAAGATACGCGAGGAAAAAAAGTGCTAGTCGACCTGTTTCAACATCACTTTACGAGAACTGTATCGTGGGATTTTAAAAAGGGGAGAATGTAAAAAAAAACGGAAATTATATATTTAAAACAACGAAAGCGTTATGTTGTTAACAATGGAGGATGTGTCTTAGAGACTAATCACGCTCAACACCAATAGACACTCCTTCTGTTTACAGAAGGGAGGACCGTCTTAGATGTACGTGGATAGTCTCCAAGATTTTAGGATGGAAACTTGACTGAGATGGTAAATGAGTTAATGCTGAAGTTCTTTGCGCACGGCGGGTTTTTAAGCAAATGACCCGTATATGTTTTTTAGAACGTCTGTTAGCCGGAAAGTTCCACTCCTAATTTTACTAGGGATGTGTTGCTGTACTCTGTTGTCCAATCTCAACGTTGTCCTGCTTACGTAGTCGGCACTGCAACTACATTGAACATGAGAAATCAAATTATTTTTGTGGTGGGGTGATAGAACGTCATTTTCCATCTTGAGTTGTGCTCACTTAATTTTTTATCTTAAATTATTGGAGACTATCCACATACGTTTTAAACGCCCCCTCTGTAAACAGAATGACTGTCTACTGGAGTTAAGTGAGATTAGGCTTTAATACACATCCTCTATTGTAAATAAAATAACGCTCTCGTTGTTTTAAATATATAATTCCCTTTGATTTACATTCTCCCCTCTAAAAATCAGAATGATTCACGATCGATCCAGTTTCATTTTCAATTCAATTGCTAAATTTAATTATTTAGCATTAAATAGGGCTTAGAGATATATTAATTTAAAGATTTATTATTATATCATTTTATGATAATTTATATCCAAAGTAAGTAATCGGATTTACAATTATTAAAAAAAAACTGTATAATAAACAAAACAGGTAGTTTATCACGAAAAACAATTGTTTTCTCTTCAGAATCCTAGAACAAAATGTAAACAGAGAGAATTTAGGTTGGTCGCATGCAGAAATATGACCCGAAGAAGAAACAGCACCATTAAATTGTTCATCATTCACTCTAAAAAAAGATTTTGTAATGGTTATAAAAAGGTGAGAGCCTCAAAAACATCCAGAATTCAATTAAAACCAATCTGAAGAAAAAAGCCAGAAGCTGAAAATATCGCTTACTTATCGCTTTCATATTGATGTCAAACCAGTTTTGAGTTTTACCGTTTTGTGTTTTTCTTGTAGTTCTTTTAAAGTAGAATAACCCCGTGGAAAAAATGTCGATACTAACTCTTTAAGGTTGAAATATGGCGGATTTTGAGTTTTATTCCCCACGCATATCGATGGAAGAAATGAATGTTTTTTTCGGTAACAATATACGAAGTTTAATTTTTCTGTGAATCTGAAGATTCATTTGCTTGTAAGATATGGAGGTTGTTATACTTATACCCCGATTGTATCAACTATGAAGAAACATTTGTTATTTAAAAAAAATTAAGACCAACTTTTATACAAAAACTCATCTGTATCGAAAATATCTCAATTTATAGAAAAAATACCTCAATTTATAGCTGCTACGGAGTTAAATATGAGTATTGTTTGAACAACTTTGAGCTTAACACTTGGGTTTCACCACACAACAAATATATATATATATATATGTATATACATATATATATATATATATATATATATATATATATATATATATATATATATATATATATATATATATGTAATATAAAATGAAGTAATAAAATAAGGTGCCAATCAAATTTTATCATAATTCAAGGTTCAAGCAAAGTAGTAATACTACTACTACAGGTTATAAAATTACACTTTGAAAATATATAAAAATATATACAAGAATACATAAAAATATATAACATCAAATATATATATATATATGTATATATATATATATATATATATATATATATATATATATATATATATATATATAGAGAGAGAGAGAGAGAGAGATATGAATGTTTATATATTTTATATATATTTTTCCTATTTCTGGACGTATAGGAATACAAAATGTCCTTTAAAAATCTTTTCTTTAACAGAACAGAACTTTCGACCTTTCGTTCGGCCTCCGTAAGTGAATTGAAAGCTGTGTATGTGTGTGTGTGTACGGTGGGTACTATACAACGGTCTTTATCTACATCAGTTTGTATTATATATCTGTTTACATTTTTTTATCAATTTATATGGCATGAAAATATACTTATGATTAATAAACTACGGTAAAACGTGTATGTTTCATTCCTGTGGAAAATTACTCCGGGAATGAAACATATACGTTTCTGTATAATTCATCTTAAATGGGTACATTTTCATACTACAACTAAGCTCTACTTAAAGTATTAAGTACTGTTGACATAAATACTGAACAAAATGTATTATTTTATGATATTTTAATATATATGCATAGACAAACGAATCAAAACTGCTATATAATATTTGCTGTTGATATTTTTCCTTTCTCCAGGTTATCGATGAATAAATAACCTTGCGTATACGAAAATACGGAGGCCAAAACCTTCCCTGTAAATATATGTTTTCTTTAGTCGCTTTTAACGGCTTTCA
>OY744516.1:131074727-131149727 GCA_963556195.1 Sepiola atlantica | reverse complement strand
CATTGATTTGTTTACATTTGACTTAAAGACGACCATGTTGTAGTCAACTGGGAAGCAGCCCCGTAATATTGTGTTCGACAAACGGCTAGTTCTTGGAAAGAAACTCTGCTCATGGAAATTTAGTTTAGTTCTAGGTACACAGCGGAAAAAAGAAAATTATTTACAGTGGTTGTAGTGAGACGTGTTTTTTCTGTGAATGTTTTTTATGATACTGAATAAAATCAAATGTTGCGTAAAAGTCGTGGTTTAATTAGTTTTATTAGTTTGACCCGAAACTTATTGTGTGATGTTTATATAAACAATTATATATATATATTGTTATGGTACCCACCTTCACGGACTAAATTAACTCTTCCGCTTCACTATAAATACCGGGAGCACATGCCTCTCGGTGTTGGAACTACCCCATGTTAATACTAGCAGTCAAGACAGACGTTCAACCACTCTTGTAATATGTTGTATAATACTTTTTTCAATATACTTTGTTTCACTAAACCTCGAGTTCGTGTGTTTTATTCCGGACCCTTTATAGGACCACAACAACTGGCGATGAAGTATACTAAGGGGCTTTTTTGAAAACCTTAAAAGGGACGAACGTGGAGAAACCAACGGCAAATTTACCCGGTAAATTCCAAAGTGCTAAACACAGGCTTTAACCGCGAACCAAAAAAAATCTGTGAGTTGTACTTATTTTTACCAAAGTGGATGCCTTTCTTTTTTATATTACGAAGAAACCAACTTATTTCTTTCAAAGAAAGAAGTAAGTCAGTGATTTCCCTATTTCTATTCCGGTAGTGTGTTTACTTTTTAACAAGAACATTATATTTTTCTCTTCAAAAGAGAAAAAATTTCACCGCCGAAAGAAAAAAGATTAAAACCATATTTTTTACTGTTGGCTAAAGTGCTACTGTTGCGAGAAAAACTTAATAAAAAAGTGATTATTTGTCGACAAAAAAGGTGTTATACTTTCATTACTCTTTTTTAAAACTAATGTTACGTTTGCAGCGTAATGTAAAAAAACAACAACCGAAGCCGTATTCCATAAAGCATATTTAAAACATGGCAGATTTAAAATCAATCATACAGAACTCGTTTACTACCAAATGCGACAGCATAAAAGCCGAAGAAATATTTCAAGAGTTTCTACTGGAACAAAATAAAACAAATCGAAGAGAGACAGCAAGAACAAAATAAAAATCTCGAAAAAAGACCACTTGAACAAAATCAAAAACAACAAAAAAGCGAAGAAAGACTACCGGAACAACATCAAAATATCGAATAATTACTACAAATAATGTCGAATAGGAATCAGAATAACGTGAACGTTTTTTTCTCAAAATGCCGTTTGGAGTACAATCGACAATTTCACAGACGAAGATAAGACTTTTCCTTCATATTTCAGAAGGTATGACGATCTATACAAAATAGATTGAGAAAATTGGGCAGAGTTTTAAAATATTCGCCTACTGCTCAGAAAATTACGGACCACCGAACATACTACATTCGTAGACAATACATTGCCCCGAAAAACTAGCGACTTGACTTGTAAAACTGGTGATGCTGTTAAACATTTAACAAAATTATTTAGCCCTAAAACTTATCTGTTCTACTAACGGTGGAGGTACATGAACTTAACTAAAAAAGAGAGCGAAGACTATGCGACTTTCGTGCTAATCATTAACAAACACTGGCGATTTCAAACTAACTGAACTTATCGCGGATAACTATAAATTCGTGCAAGGACTTGTATCAACCAAAGACGTAGAAATCAGACGTAGAGTCCAAAACAAGTCAAATTTAACATTAGAAAAATTAGCAGAAGACTGCTGAAGATTTGTGTAAAACAAGATTCTAAAGATATTGAATAGTCGGACATTGCTTAGATAAAAAAATACGTCAACAATCACATTTCAGCTCTTATTCAAAAAAATAGTCAAACCATAAAGAGATTATTTTCACGCTTCTACGACAACAAACGACCCCAATAAACAGGAAGAATTATCGCCTAGTCGCTATTTCCGTTGTGGATCTCTCCATTGGGTTATGGATTGTCCATACGGTTTTAAAAACCTGTCTGACTTGTACTAAAGTAGGACTCAAGAGTTCACATTGCAGAACGAATATAGGAAATAAAGTCGAGTTAACTCCAAAAAAAGAAACGAACATAAATCATAAATACAAGAAAATATGTTCTGTTAAAAATCATGAATCAAAGTTGAAGTTGAAACTAGACTCTGGTTCAGACGTATTGATAATCAATCTGTATACATGCAAAGGTTGGATGAACCGATCATGCTAAAAACCAAAATATAGCCTAAACTGGTAAAATAATTAAATTCGAGGTTGAAATAATTACCAACGTTACTTTAAATGCCACTACCAAAAACTTGAAAATGATCGTCGATAAAACACCAAGAATTTATTTGACATACTTTTGATGAAACAGTTCAATTTATTTGAATTACCAATTAACACGTTTTCACAAAATATATCAAATCTAAAGAAGGACTTAAAAAAAACCTTTTCTCGAAGTTTTTTCTGGCAGTTTAGGTCGATGTAAACAGATGTCAGTAAAATTTGAACTGAAAGACAACATTCAACCTGTATCTAAAAAAAGAGCATGCCTTTCGCCTTGTTAAAAAATAAACGAGGAATTAGACAAATTAGGATGAACCGGCATTTTATCTCAAGTGGAATATAGTCAATAGGCAGCACTCACTGTCTATGGAAAATAAAATCTAAAGAAATCCGCATGCGTATCAATTATTCGACAGGACTAAATGCAGCACTCAAATACTACTATTATCCATTTCCAATCCCAAAAGAAGTTTTTACAAAGCTAAATAGAGGCAAATTCTTCTAAAAAATCTATCTTAGTGATGCTTACCTCGAAATACCCGTTGAAGAAGAAAGTTCTAAATTACTATGTATAAACATGCATCGCGGATTATACAAGCTTGAAAGGCATGCTTTCGGGGTCAAGGTTGCGCCAGCGGTTTACCAGCAAGTTATGGATACTATGCTGGGCGAACTTTATTTTATGAACGCATACCTAGACGATATTTTAATAAATAATAAAATATGAATCAACATCAGGACACGTTCACAAAGTGTTTTCACAAATCCATAAGTATGGCTTAAAACTTAAAGAAGAAAAATGTTATTTTTTCTCAGAAGAAATCAAATATCTGGGACATACCATAGATAAAGATGGCGGAAGGCCGCATCCAGAGTGGCTCACTACAATTAAGGACATGTCGGCTCATGAAAACGTCTCATCCCTACAGAGTTTCATGGGACTAGTTAATTATTACCAAGCATTTATACCAAACATGCCTAACTTCTGTGCTCGGCTGAACGAACTTTTAAGAAAAGATGAAGTTTGGAAATGGACACCCGAATGCCAGGAGGCATTCGATAAAACTATTAAAGTGCTAACGTGGATTTATTCCCCAGGCATTGTAACCCGAACCTAAATATTATAGTTGCTAGCGACGCAAGCTCGTACAGAATGGCAGCATGCATCCTGCATAAAAGGCTAGACGCTACTCACAAGCCCATCGCTTATGCATCGAGGACCCTACTTCTAGCTGATAAACATTACTCCAAAATCGAAAAAAATACTTTAGGAATAATCTTTGCAGTAACTCAATTTCACCGTTACATACACGGACGATTGTTCACGTTGCAGACTGATCACAAACCGTTACTCATTAACCCTAACTCTAACCCTAACCCTAACTCTTTTCGGTTCAAAAAATGGCCAGTCCGTATCCACGGGAAATAGAATGCAGAGATGGAGAACAATCTTACTAAACTACAACTTTAAGATGGAATACGTACCTTCAAAAAAATCTATCACGCTGATAGATTATCAAGATTAGTTTCAAGACATAGAGAGCAACGAGAATATACTGTGATTGTTTCCATACAAACTGACGGGGAAATAAAAGCTTTTTCGTACAAAATATATACACGAAATAAAACATGAACGCATCGATAATAAGTTCATTGACGAAAATTATAGAAAAGGACGAACACATTTCACACAATTTTTCTCATGTGACGATGTACTCCTGTACAGCGAGAGTCATCATCCTCAAAAGATTACAGAGGAAAATCCTGAATGATTTTCATATGGGCCACACCGGGACAAATATGGTAAAAAGCTTAATGCCCTTATACGTATACTGGCCTAAACTGGACCAGAACATCGAACACATCGTCAATACGTGAAAAGACTGTATTTTGGAGGCAAAGGCACTTACTATTAAATATAGTTTGTGGACAAAAACAGACCGATCTTGATAAAGGATACACTTGGACTTTGCGGTCTTGTTCTAGGGTTTTCACTATCTAATCATAGTAGATAGATTCATCAAATGGCTCGAAGTGTTCCGATGTAAAAAGACGACTACGGAGGTAACTATAATCTTTCTTTACGAAATGTTCGCCCGTTTTGGGGTGGTCAATTGCTTGGTCAGTTAAAACGGAGCACAATTTACGTCCGCCGAATTAAAAGAATTCTGTGAAATGTTCCAGCTAAGAAACATCTCGACTCAGCCGTACAAATCGAGGTCAAACGGCCAGACTGAGCGTTTTGTGGGCACCTTAAAAAGAGCCATGAACAAAGCTTGCAGCACCCCCACCGAAAAGGTTCTGTAGCAGTTATTACAGATATATACGATCACGCCAAGTGTTACACCATCATCATCATCTCCTGCAGAAATAATGCTTGCGCGTAAGATAAGATCCGTTTTCGACAAATTGCTGCCAAAACAAACAAGAGCGAACCTCTATTGTTCCAAAAAACGTTACATTTCAGCGTGAAAAAAGTATTTTTTCAAGATGTTTAGAAATAATACACGTTTCTGGGAACTTGGTACCATAGAAAAAGAATTGGAAATATGGTTTACACATTCCAAGGTCCTCGGTTCTTCATAAGAGACACCTAAATCAAATTAAAAAGCGACTGTCGGATGACATCGACAACACTCTCCAGGAAGAAAAAGAAGTTATGGATACCATATATGACACTTTCGACATACAAACACACAGAGCAACCCCAGAACAGAAACAATCTAAAAGGAAAGGAAAGTCTCCGGATCTTATCGTCATCACCCCCCCCCCCCCCCCCAATTAAATAACGATATTGATACTCCTGCGGAGGTAATTCTTGGGATGGGGTGTTATGGTACCCATCTTTACTCAATAGATGAACTCTTCGGCTTAACGATAAATACCGTGTGTACATGTTTCTCGGTGTTAGAACAACCCCAGTCAAATACTAGCAGTTAAGACAGACGTACATCCACCCTTGTTATATGTTGTATTATACTTTCTTCAATATACTTTGTTTCACTAACCCCCGAGTTCGTGTTTTCCGGACACTTTGCATGGCCACACACACACACACACACACACACATATATATATATATAAATATATATATATATTTATATATATATATATATATATATATATATATATATATATATATATATATATATATATATATATTGATGTATAATATGCGATTCTACAAAACGTATTCCTACACTTCTCTCATGAATATTGTATATATAACAAACGAGTAAACTTTGTGCTACAATGCAACGCTCTATGTGATTCTGAGTCTCTCGCGAGATTTGGTGATGTCAAAATGTTTTTAGCTATGAATTTGTTTTCAGGGGTGAGGACAAACATGCAGGGAGTGAAGATTTCTTCGTACTGGGTGGTCTTCGAATGACGGTCGTATGGGTACAAAATCAAACAAGTTTCGCACCGCGTGCACTAAATTCCCTTCGCGTCAAACGCTACGTTTATTTTGCAACCATCGCTCAATTTCAGGCGCCTCGAAAATACTGCCATAAAATTCGGAATTGAGAGTCTGGAACCGAAACTCATACGCATACACAGAGAACACCTCCAACGCGAAATGAGAATTAATGTATTTGTTGACAGTTGGTCTCATCGTTAAGTGAAAACTCTGTGTGATTTGTGACATGCATAATTATATAATCATGGTTTTCTTAGATGAATACTTTTTAGGAATATGGCAAAGATAACACACACACACACACACACACATATATATATATATATATATATATATATATATATATATATATATATATATATATATATAAATAAAGTATTTTATTTACAAACTATACATTACTGTGTCTGCTGGGCGTATCGGAGTTTCATCGATGTGACCATGCCGATCTGGGGTAGAAATCGGTTTATAGCAGCAGACCGACTCTTCAGCACGATACTCTAGGATATTACTTAGAGAATGTAACGTTTTTGTATCAAATACTTTATATTAGCTATTGTAGAACCTATAAGCGATCGAGCACTTGATTGTTTTTTTTCAACTTACTTATAATTCATGCTATATATATATATATATATATATATATATATATATATATATATATATATTATTTTATTTAATAGTACATATATATTATTTAATGAAATATGTATTGAAGAAATAATGCTACTCAAATATACACACATATATGTATATATCATGGACTCTCCCGTCGATTTCGACGTATGAGGTCTTGACAACTTAACATTTGTTTAGTCTACGATGGATGTAGCATGCTTACATTAACTCAATCGTAAATGCCATTTGAGTCCTGCGAGAGATTTGCAAACCAGCCCACAATGGATGCAAGGAGGAAGATCTTGAGAAAAATCGGCTGGGATACTTGTAGATGTTTTTGTTCTTTCGCGTCTTTCGCGCTGTTGATCAATGGCAGTTACAGAGAACTGCCTGATGCCCCTCTGGCAGTCAGATCGCCATTCCTTCCGTCGAGAAGCAAGCTGTTCAAAATCACGATAATCAATATTGGTAGATGTCAAATTCATCTTGAACTTGTCCTTAAAGCGAAGCAGCGGTTGACCCACATTTCGCCTTCCACTGTTGAACTCGCCGTACATCAGTGGATTTGGTATTCTATCATCTTCCATACGTAAGACATGTCCTGCCCAACGCAGTTGTGATTGCATCAAAAAGCTTTCAATTCCGCCAATACCGCAGCATGTAAATAGGTCCGCATTAGACATCCGATTTCTTAGGGTGACACCACAAATCGTTCTAAGGCAATTTTTGTGAAAGACATCAAGCTTCTGAATGTGGCTGCGATAGACTGTCCATGATTCCGATCCATAAAGCAGTGATGTTAGCACAACTGCTCTATACACAAGTACTTTTGTTCTCAAACTTATCCCCCTGTCCTTCCATAACCGATGACGCAGTTTTTCAAAGGCAGTGGTTGCTTTCGCAATTCGGTTAAAGATTTCGTCATCAAGGGAGGCACTCCAATTTATCTTACTCCCAAGATAAGTGAAGTTTTTCACATATTTCAGATCTTTACCGTCCACTTGGATTGGAATATCTGGAAAACAGTGTACTGGTGGTCGTTGCTTTACTGGTGGCCGTTGCTTCAAACCCTGAACTTGTTTAGGCATGAGGTGAGGTTGGTGAATCACTTCTGTTTTCTTGATGCTGATTGTCAGACCAAAAGCCTTGCAAGCAGCCGAAAACCTGTCCACAAGCAGTTGCGCTTCCCCCCGAGATGTTGCACAAAGTGCAGCGTCATCTGCAAACAAAAGATCCCTGATGACAGTTTGTCGAAGAAGGGTCTTAGCTTTGAAACGTTGCTGGTTGAAGAGACCACCACTTGTTCTAAATTTAAACTTCACCCCAGTATCTATATCAGCGAAAGCATATCTCAGCATAACTGAAAAGAACAAAGCAAATAGCACATGTGCCATTACGCAACCCTGTTTGGTACCATTTGTCACATTGAAAGGTTCTGAAGACTCTCCATTTGAAACAACCGATGCCTTCATTCCATCATGGAAAGAAATAATTACTTTCAGCATGTTGTCAGGTATTCCCAGCTTGTCCAACACTTTCCAGAGGGCTTCGCGGTTTACTGTGTCAAAGGCCTTTGTAAGGTCAATGAAAACCATATACAACTCCTCGTTCTTTTCCCGAACTTTCTCGGCAACCTGGCGGAGGGAAAAGATCATATCGACAGTACCCCAACCAGCACGGAAACCGCACTGAGATTCGGGATAGATATCATCAACAAGGTGTTTAATTATTCTGTTTAGAATAAGCCTTGCCAATACCTTCCCTGGAATTGACAAAAGTGAGATGCCTCGATGGTTGCCACAGATGTTTCTATTGCCTTTATTCTTATACAATTGTTGAATTAATGCATCTTTGAAATCCTGAGGGACATTTCCACCTCTCCAGATCTTCACAAAGAGACTGTGCAGCTTCTTCACTAGTGTCTGGCCACCGTACTAAAACACCTCAGGAGGTAAAGTGTCTTTCCCTGACCTTTTGCCTGACGACATTTGCCTAATAGCAACGAAAACTTCATGTATTGCTGGAAGGAAAGAGAGATCAGGAATCTCAGATCGTTCAGTGATAGATGAAAGTATTTCTTCATCAGTTGTGGAAGTATTGTTTAGGACCGCTTCGAAGTGCTCCTTCCGCTCTATCATTTATCAGTGTGCCATCATTTGCAGATACGGGAGAAACGCCAGATTCGTGCGGTCCAAAAACTTTTTTAATACTTTCATAAAAAACCTTCAAGTCTTTTCTGTCAAATGCTTCTTGCATTAATTTGGCATGTGAGGACCACCATGCCTTTTTCATCTGCCGTAATGCTTTCTGGACTTTACTTTTGCATTCCTTGTACAATTTCCTCTTTAGTGTTGAGTTTTTATCATCAATCCAGGTGTTATGAGCCTTATGCATTTCATTGATCAACTCCTGGGCCTCAACATTCTGGTCATCGAACCAGTCCTGATGCCTACGGACAGGTAACCCCAAAACTTCCAATGCAGATGTGTGAATTATGTCCCGCAAGGATTTCCAGGAAGATTCGATATCATCAGTTATCTCAACAGAATCCAATGAGAGATCAAGACGGGCCGACAGTGCTGCCCGCTGAACGGTATTCTTTAAGGGTAGAATGTTTATCTGTTTAGGGACAGAGGGGCGTTTCACTCGTCTGTGCTGTAAACGAAAAGACGTTTTACTTCGAAGCAAGGCATGATCTGAAAGATAGCAACTTGTATGGAACGAACGAGTGATAAGAAAGTCCCCAAGGTCACGTCTCTTGGTGATGATGTAGTCAATCAAATGCCAATCCCTAGAACGAGGGTGCATCCATGTAGTCTTGTGGGAGTTTTTCTGCTGGAATAGAGTGTTGGTAATGCACAGATTAAGCTCTCCACAAAGAGACAACAAACGAAGACCATTCCCATTCATACGACCAATGCCATGATGACCCAGAACACCACGCCACGATGTACTATCCACACCCACACGTGCATTAAAATCACCCAAAAGAATAAGTTTGTCCTTGTGTCGAACATTAGTGATTATTTCTCTTAGTTGCTGGTAAAAATCATTTTTCTTCTGCTCTGGTCTGTTCAACGTGGGAGCATAATAACTAATTAAAATAGCACGGGTATCACATTCAAGATTAAGGGTTAATGTCATCAAGCGATCCGAAAACCCCTTTGGAAGGGTCGGCAATGACTTTGCAAGATTGGACTTGATAGCAAATCCTACTCCAGAATGTCGAGGCTCCTCTAGGTCTTTGCCACTCCAGAAAAAAGTATAACCACCCTTTTCTTCTGTCAGTTGTTAATTTCCAGCCAGGCGATTTTCACTAAGGGCGGCAATATCGATGTCAAACCTTTTAAGCTCAAGTGCGACAAGAGCCGTCCTGCGTTCTGGCTGAGTATCATTGTCAAGTAGAGTACGGACATTCCAAGATCCAAAATGAAAGTTTTTACTTCTTCTGTTATTGGGACTGCATGTTGGATACCCAGACAGCTGCAGTTGGCTGCCAAGTGTAATGATGAGCAAGCATATGTTTAGGGATCCTTTTATCGCCCCTTCCCCAGCATAGGGAAAGCAGTGCTATCCCTAAACAGGGCTGCTTTGTCACCGATAGAGGACACGGACTGCACAATTGCTCAAATGTTTGGGCAGAACGGCCATCACCCACCGGTCGCCAAAGTGTAGAGATCGAGCTAACGAACTTCCAGTAATATCCTTGACCTGTTCCCGTCGCCTTACCCTATCGCCTGTGGACTTTTTTTGTGTGCAGGACTTTGGTATAAACTTAAGTTGTCAAGAAACCCACACAAAAGATTTGTTTATAGTGGTGAAAGCCAATGTAAATACTATGCACACTTTTCGGACCTTTTCATAAACCCAAGTCGGTGCAGAAAAATCGCCACAGATTAAGCAAGAAAAGACCTCAGGTTTAACATCAGAGTTTTCCATCTTCTAGATACCTGTCTTAACAAAGACTAAAGGAGGTATCTTGCCCAGTGGCATTAACGCGCCCCCAGACACTATCCTGAGAATTTTCATAACCCGGCACCATATATATATGTCTATACATATATAGATACAGACCACTACCCAGTGGCAGGGGGTTAGATTCGTGAGCGCCGGGACATATCTGCATGCCAGCAGGCCCTGCACACTGCACCTCTGGGGTTCTAACCTACTCCGAGATCTCTAGTCTATTAGCCTGGGGCCGCAAGGCGCCCAGTTACCATAGTGTACCACGGGGAGGTCAGACTAGAGTCTTGTCTGGGGATAGGCTATACACCAGCAGGGGAGACTTACTCACTCGGCTCCCTTTTCGCTCAGCTAGTAGGCTATCTGGCGGCTAAGCAAAGAGTAAGAGTAGGAAGCACATTCAACTACAAGTACGCTCCACTGTTGCACTAGACGCATCACGCAGACCTGTGGATAACTCCACCACACCACTGATATATATATATATATATATATATATATATATATATATATATATATATGTGTGTATATATATATTTCATTCGAAAAGATGTTCTACCCCCCATCATAATAATTCTATTATGTATTTATTTAAATATAGTTGCAGTTCGCACTACGTTGGGTGAACGTCACAAAGATTGGACATCCGGGTAAAACAACACGTGTCCACAAAAATTCGTCAGTAAAAATATTTACCAACTGATGTTTTTCATGATACACATGGTTCTTCCATCGCCGAACATCCCATAAATAACTGTTCCTGTGCCTCAAATTTCAGTGTGGACTTATTCTCTATTCTTAGTATGTCAAACTGTCTATTTCATCTGAAGATTATAGAAACTATTTACATTAAGTCTCTGCGACCTTCTCTTTGTAAGCAAAAAGAAAATCTTCTCGAACTTAATGTAGTTTCTATTTAATTCAATTGTTCCGCTTTCCCTCGTTAACATAACATATTCTTTCTTAATCCTAACCTTGGTTTAGCTCTGTTGAGCGAGGTTCGTAACCGGTATCTTGTCCTTTCATTCTTTTATTCTTTAATTTCATCATGTTTAAAAATATGGTATGTATATAAACGGTTGTGTATTTTTTTCGTGAAACGTTTCTGTAGGTGTTCCCTATAAAAGATTAAACAGGGAATTGAGCACATGCATATATATATGTAATTGTTGTAATTAAAAAAAACCGTTATTGATAACAGAAACAGTGTTAAAAGAGAAAACACACACATGTTAGATAAGATGTCCAGTGTGCTATGCAGCTTCACAACGACGTAGACGATCTAACACTCTTCTCATCGTTCTTTTGGATAGCTCCAAGCGAGATATTTTCCGATCTTCCACACATAAAGTGTTTAAGGATTTTATCTTTGTTGCATCTCTCCTTTATAATTTATTTTTATATAATAGTAAACTCCCATTAGTAAAATCCATTATGTTGAGATAAATGAAACTTTCTAAAGACCATTCATTTGGTTTATTGAAGTCAAGGGCATAGGCTCTGAGGAAGGAAATAGTGCCCATGGATATAGGTATATTAGCTCTCTCTCTCTTTCTCTCTCTTGTGGCTTTTCCCTTCACTCGTCTAATTACTTGGTTTATCCCGTGAAACTCTTTGTGTGCGTTGTAAAATGTACGTGAAAATACATAATGTTGGTTAAATCTTTCCATCACACTCTTACACACATGGCGGCACAAATTACGATCTTCATCAATTTCTATTAATTCATCAATCATTTAATTCATTCACTATTTTGGGTTGCTTCTCATAATCCTTGTTTATAACACCAACTCACTCTCGAAATTCATTGGTGTTAGGTCAGGTGAACGTGGTAGCCATTCGATGCTAAACCTTATTCTCTGGGGAAGCTTAGTTAAGGTAGTTTCTTATTCTCAACACATAATGTGGTGGTGTTCTATCTTCGTGAAAGAAAAATTAGGTTTCATTTGAAGTTGTAGCAATATTACTTCACGAAGCATGTCCAGGTAGTTATCCACATTTACAGTTGCATTAAAATACGGGCCCAATAGCTTCCCATACTGTATACCAAAAATGCTTGTGTGATTAGGTCGCTATAAATTATAGTTTAATAGATGTAAAACTACTTTTGAGCTACTTTGTTCACATACACACACACACACACATATATATATATATATATATATATATATATATATATATATATATATATATACATATATATAGAGAGAGATAAGTAAATATTGCATTATGTTTATCTTCATACGCCGGCGTTTCAAGTTTACGCTATCATCAGTGTAAGAGATGATAATTTCAGACGGTCGCAATATTCGAACCCAGTTACAGAATCACCCTAGAACCTGCAAGCAAACGCCCTAACTAAACTGCCACGAGAAACTACCACGTAAAGAAAGGAAATTCAGTTCTATTTATGTCTAAACAGAGTGAGCACAGACAGTAGACTATTGAGAGTGTTCAACGAACGTTGTCGGAACATGGCATTATATATATATATATATATATATATATATATATATATATATATATAATAACAAAAGTGCCTGACGTTTCAAATGATAGTGGTCCGAATATATTAGTTTGAATTCTCTTAAATCAGTCGTTGTAACATGAATAACACTGGACTGGCTAGGAACAAAGTGTAGTATCTGTTCTGTTCTGATGCTACACACAGATCAGCGACGGAGAAATCTTTTTAGACTGATGCAATTTCAATCTTTGTTTCAATCCAAAGTGCCCATTTTTGCGGAGTCGGATTTTTCCCACATTAACGACCGACATTGTGTCTAACTTTGCCTTTGTGAGGACGCAATTAAATAGAAACACCGGGCAACGTATACTGCACGCTCTTCTTGGACTCCCGAATGCCCCGACCTACAAACTCTCCTGTACATTATCGAGGTGTATCTGTGAACCAAAATCCAACGCTGTATTTGATCATCTGAGAAAGTTATGTATACATAAAATCACAGGAACGTACATACAGACGTTGTCTATAAAGTGTGGAGGAAAATATCATATACAAATTTTTATTTGATTATATTCCAACTAAATTATTAACTAAGTGTTTATATAATTAGCTGTTTACCGATGTATACTTATTCAATATAGATAGTACAGAAAAAATGATTCAATTGAAATAAATTCTACTGATCAATTTAAATGGGTTAAAACTATTTGTACAATGTAAATTTCGGAATTTTAAACAACGAAATAGTTTTGCTCATCTATTTTATTTAAATAGAACATTCTCCTTTGCTCAGACTCAATATTCTTGCCTTCAACAGAAGCATTTCCTTCTTCCCTAATCCTAGTAACAGCGATACTAATATCAGTATTTATTATGAGTTCGTAGTAATGTCACGGATCCTCCTGAACATGAAAAGTCCCCATAATAAACTGGTTATATAATTAAATGAATAAACGAAAAAGTGGAAAATCGATTGGGCAAATCAAACAATTTTATAGAACTTGTAATGTAAAATGGAAACTTTGTGTTTTTCGCCTTTATTAATCAAGACAAAAAGGGGATTAAATGAAAATTTAAGAAAATAATCTATTTTTGTAGTTTAGAAAGATGAGAGGGTTGAGGCTTTTTTTTCATGGTAAATTCAATAGTCGTCCTCGTCGTCGTCATCGTCGTCGTCCTCCTCCTCCTCCTCCTCCTCCTCCTCCTCATCATCATCATCATCATCATCATCATCATCACTACAATCACCACCACCAACAACAACTTCATTTAAAAAAAATAATAAACGGGTAAAATAGAAAGTATCTAGATGTCCATGACCATCGTTTCTGAAATCGGACATTGAGAACCGGTGTTAATCCCAAAATAGCTCCCATTATATTTTAGTCTGAAATCTTTTTCAGGGAATTAATAATTCGTTTTACACAATTGGCTTAATTATTAACACATAATAAAATCAAACTTTTTTTTTATTGGAAATAATTTATATATATATATATATATATATATTTGTTCGTCTTCAGCAAATTGTTTTAAAAATTTATCCGAAATAAATCTGAGATTCAATTGATTATTTTTTACAGTAGGAACACATTATTTATTGACTTCAAAAGCAGGAAAAAATGTTATGTTTGTTCTATTACTTTTATCTTTGACGTTCCAATTTATATTTTAAATGAAAACATAAAAAGAAAACAATTCCAACCGCTAAAAAGGAAGAAACGATTAATTTGTTATAAAATCCAAGTTTTCATCATTAGTATTTTAGCAAAAAGCTTATGAGGAAAATTCTTTGTTTTACAATTATTTCATTAGTTTTACTACGAAAATATATTTTATTAATGAAATACTTGTAAACATGAACAACTTCATTAAATAAAGCGTTAAACTTTTATTTAATTATTCGTTTGTACCATGCCACACCACATGCATTTTTTTTTCTTTTTGTAGACGTCCGTTAGTTTTTTATTAAAAAAAAACTAAAGCAAAATAAAATCTTGTTTTAATTTTAATATACGGATTTTTTAAATTTTCATTTTTCCTGCACTGAAATCATTTTCTTCTATTTGGCAAAATTCCGTCTGAAACTTGAGGTACTTCGTTTTTTACTTTTCACACCTTTGATTTCGTTAATTTTAATTATAGTGCATTTTATGAATAAATATTTTTTTTAAATTTGATTTATCAGATTTATTAACGATGAAATACGATTTTTACCACTTAATTTCCTTGATTATTCCCGTGAAGTAAAAATGTTGAAACTGGATAGAAACACTTGCTGCTGGAACAGATAATCAAAGCGGCCTTACAATGAGGGATGTTTTTGGATAAACATCGATTCTCAATTTCTGATAACAAAAAAAAAAAACGGCGGCCATGAGCAAATGGATACTTTGTATTTTACCAATAAATTTATCTATTTAATTATTAACAGACAACATTTGTTAGTGACAGCGTTTCATGGAAAGTTTATTTTTTAATGTTGGTTTTTCCTATGTGTAAATGAGCGCATGCGTAAATGAAACCGCAAAAAATATTCCAACGGAAGTTATCATTTTGGAATTTTAAACTTTTCATTAAACCGCTTTAATTAATACTAGCTGGACCCGTGTAAATTACACGAAATGATGTTTTCAATACTAATTATCTTGTTCCTAACCTATACATGTTTGAATAAAATATGATAAGATTTGACTTGTATATTTATTTAAAAAGAATGAACAATACATGAAACAATTTACAAAACTTCTTTATATACAATATTACTAGTGAAGGCAATATTTTGACGACTAAACCTTACTTTGTAAATGCTTTAGATTAAATTAAATTTGACTCCAATTCATGAGTAGCATACAAAGATTCGGAAGGTCGTTGCTTTTGATGTAAGCGTGACACAAAATAACACACACGCTATCGTATTAATATGTGCCTTTCCGTTTGTCCCCTTCCTACCCCCACCGTCGATGTAAAAAAAAGGTTGGTTGGGATCGAACTATAAACCAGTCGGGCCGACGTCAAAATCCTACGTCGCTAACCGTTGCACCAAAGAGAAATACTTGAAATATTACGAACATTAGGTGACTTGAATGTTTTTCCAAATCTAGGTGCGGCACGCATGCGCAGAGCTTTTGATGTAAGCGTAACACACGGACACACACGCTATCGTATTAATATATAGAAGATTATAACTGATAATAATAATAATATTAATACTAAGAAAACTTTTTAAAAGCTTTCATATTTATTCATTTAAATATATATGTGTGTGCGTGTGTATGTGTTCTTTTTGTCCGCATGTCAATATAGACGTTAATGTTGACGCAAGTAATTATGGCATATAAAAATGCAAACATGACAGTTATTATGATTCTAAATATTTGCCCGCCTACACTGCAGGTCGTGTGAGTTCACCTTATATTCATCTATGTATCAAATTCCAGTCGGCAGTCTGCAAAAATAGAGTCATTATAGACTCGATTAGAAACCCGAGCATTTCAGTAGGCCATTTATAGTTTCAGTTGTTGGAAAGATGAAATCTTAATCAAAGTAACATTTATTTATTACTCATATCGTCATAGCAATTTATTTATATATCATGGGAAGAAGACAGGAAGTTCACGACCCGTACCGAATTACTTATAAAAATTGCCTGTACGGTCCCGTCTAAAGTTCCCGGTTAGGGCGTCTAAGGCAACTAACACCTCCCCCCTACCATATATAAAAAGTTTGTCTGGAAAATTCCAGATGGAGTATAATCTATCTACGGACGGTTACTTGGCCTTTTAGCAGGGATCGAAGTGTAATATCAGGGCTGATACTACATTTGATCTATTCTGTCCTCCGTCAGGGAATCAGAAATCCTTCTAGACTGAGGCGATTTTTGTCTCAATCCAGGGTGCCCCTTTTTGTGAAGCGGGGGGGGGGGGGTTCCCCGCATTTAACATCGACCTTATACATAACTTGTGGGACATCAGGCTAGTATTTTGAGACAAATTAACTTTCCAAAATCTTCTGGTCCGGGTAATGCTTCATACAGAAAATATTAAAAGAGAACTGCATGTATGCCATTAATTACGTATGGGAACATGAACATTTGGAGGAGAAAAAAAAGGATTGCGTAATCTTTCGCCACCTTCGAAAGGATAAGCGACAATCTGTCAAGATGCAGCCCTGAGAGCCGAACAGAACATATACTACAGTCTAATCATAAATATTAACAGATATTTAAAATAATAATTTATTTAAAGAGTATGTTTACTTAATAGTCTTTATATTTAGAAATATTAAGATATGGATTTATAATTAGTATTATTTCAATAATTAAAACTACTATTTTTTATTAAGGTCGTTATTTTAACAACGTTTCGGCAGATGTAACATCCGACCATTTTAAGGGAAATCAGTTTTCGAACTTGGGAATATTTATATCGAACTCGGGAACTTATATTAAGTTTGTGTTCTTGTCCCGGTAGAAATGTTAACAAGCCGTGCGTGCGTGGTCCCCCTCTGTATGTGACTCGATGTGGCGAGTGTAAAATGCAATAATTTGGGCAATTAAGGGCATTTTTGACCCCCCCCCCTTTTACCCACTGGGAGCGCGAACCAGAATTTTTCTGAGGTCAAGGATGCTCATTTTATATCCAGAACAATTGCCTCTACATTTTGGCCAACTTTTAGAAAAATTGAATAGATGAATCAAACGTTATGGGAGCAAATGGTCATTTTTTTGCCATTTTGGGGGCTTTTGATCCCCTAGGGGCGCGAACCATATTTTTTCCAAAGTCATCGATACTTATTTTATATTAGGAACAATTGCATCCACAGTTTGGCCAAGTTTCAGAGAAATTGTATGTATGGATGAAAAGTTATGGGGCAAAAAATGTCATTTTTTGCCATTTCGGGGCCTTTCGACTCCCTGAGGGGCTAACCTGATTTTTTTTCAGAAATCAGAGAATGTCACTTTCTAACCTGACCAAAGTTACAACTTCATGCAAAATTTCAGAGAAATTCAATGGATGGTTGCGGAGAAACAGACGGACGGACGGACGGACGGACATGTGTCAAAACATAAGTCCCCCGATTTTATAAATCGGGGACCAATTAATTAGTGTTTAGAAACGGGGTATCAAGTATTCTAACTGTTCTGCAAAATGAGCCCGTACTTTCGGATTTGGGGCTAGTAGAAAATGTAGTATCTGTTCTGATGCTATACTTAGTCTATTCTGTCTTCGGTATGGAACGGAGAAATCCTTATAAACTGAGGCAATTTTTATTTTTGTTCTAATCAACAGTGCCCCTTTTAGGGAGTTAGATATATATATATATATATATATATATATATATGTATATATATATATATATATATATATATATATATATATATATATATATATATATATATATATATATATAGAGAGAGAGAGAGAGAGAGAGAGAGAGAGAGAATGTTTAGTACATAAAATGATAGATAAGCATGAAACAGACCAGTCCAAATAAGAACGGAAACACATCTATAAAGCAGAACATAAAAAAGAACTTTGTGTCTAATTGCAATGGTAGAGAGGCAAGTAAATAGTATATATATATATATATATACATATATATATATATATATATATACATTTTAAAAAGCACACCCGATCACTCTTACCTGTCTTCAACCAAATTTTCCATACAGTTAAACACACTCTTTTTCTTTAAATAAACTGTTCCACACCAAAAATTAAAATCGTTTGAATTGACGGAAATATCGGTTCTAGTTCATAGATGTGTTTGTGTTCGCATTTCTACTAGTCTTTTGCCATACATATCCACTATTCTTTATGCTAAACATTCCATTTCGTCATGTTTTAAACGCCCTCATATATAACGTATACGTACACAGATAATAAACAAAACATATATTTATTATTTGTAGCCTCTAGAAAACCGTCTAGATGGGTATTGTATGTATGGTATTAACATAGCATGACGCCGCTAGCTAGACATGCATCGTTCTTGTCATTAAGTAGAATGCTCTCTTGACGTCATAGCCTCTGAATAAGCGTTAAAATGATCACTGTTTATCTAGCTATTCAGCGGTGGCAGTGTCTAGATGTCGGGATTTGAGTTGTAAAATACCCGGAGTTCGGGGTTTCGAATCACGCGACCAGTAGTGAATAGTTATATCTCTATGCTGACGAGTCCCGATTAAAAGGACGAAAGGTATACGTACATAGATAATAAACAAAACAAATATTTATCATATATATATATATATATATATATATATATATATATATATATATATATAAAGTTGTATGTATATATTTATATATTACTATGTACAGAGTGTGGAAGAACCCCAAGCTGTACGGCAGCGAGTAAGGCAGCGAATCGTGACCCATCTACGCCAGACAAAGTTGGCGACTCAGCGCCTTCTATATACAAAGCCTCTTTGACATATCTTGGCAGGATAAAGTGTTCAACACAGAGGTCCTATCCCGCACGAGCCTTCCCAGCATGTTTACCCTCTTCATGCAAAGCAGACTACGCTAGTTGGGCCATGTCCACCGCACGGAGATTGGGCACATTCCAAAGGACATCATGTATAGCGTGCTAGCATCTGGCAGGAGATCTACTGGCCGCCCTCAACTCTGATACAAAAATGTCGTGAGGTGAAACATGAAGGCGATCGACATCGACATTGCGTTTTGCAGCTGACCGATGGAAACGAATCCTGATCCCACCTCTAGATAAACGCTGCTGCGCACGCAGAAAGAAGAATATCAATGCGAACAGTCCATTGCCGACACATGTTTGTGACCTTTGCAACAGAAACTTCCGCTCCCGCATTGGTCCTTTCAGCCACAAGCAGTTCGGGCTCAAGCTGAGCAGACAACCGGGACAACTAGACTCAGGATGCATCACTCATGTTCGACCTTTGTTTAACTAGTAATTTCTACTTTGAACACTATTTGTCTATTTTCTTATGTATTATCTTTTTAAGAAAATAGACAAATAGTGTTCAAAGTAGAAATTACTAGTTAAACAAATTAATAGAACCCATTTATCCCAAAGAATGCCAACTTGATATATATATATATATATATATATATATATATATATATATATATATATATATATATATATATATATATATATATTAACATTTAAAAATCATAAATGAATTTACAATACGCCCTTGAAATAAATGAATATCAAAAGGCCAATATAAAGTATAAACCTATAGAAACAACTACTAATCGATCCATAAATCGCGGGCTAAAATTTGTCTTGTTAACCTCTCGTTTCAGCCCAATGTTAAAAAGAAAAATATAATATAGATTCTTAAAGTTTATCTATTAACACTTCCAACCATATAGCACGTTACACAAAATATTGAATAAAACACATTAAAACTGGGCTATAGTTGTAGCAAGAACTTAGAATAAATATTAAAATAACAAATCAAACTACTAAAAAAAACTATGTCCCTAATATAGTTAAGAATAGAACCTAAAAGTATTGCAATGCCTAAAACCTAATTAGTGCCTTTTACAAAAAAATTTCTAACTACCTCAGTAGTATACACGGCAAAAATATATACCGTAAAAAACCCCAGAAGATCAAAAGTTTTACATACGAAGCACGGAAAGTATATTTAAAGATAGGTTTTACGGCCAGAGATTCTCGTTCAACAATTAAAGATATATTGGACGGACTTCACTATCACGCTAATTCTAGGAAGAAATTAAAGAAAACTAAACAGCAATAGTTAAACACAAAATTATTAGAAAGGCTAAGGCATGTAAATAACGTTGCTTTTCTTGTCATTATGAACAACTTGATATTATTAAATTGAAAGGCAAAAATACATTTCGTAATACAAAAATGAAACTACAATGAACTGAACACACATTAAAATACATATATTAAGTAGTTTTTAAACAACCACTATTTGTTGACCACAACAAGTACAGGTACCATTTCCCCGTCCCCCTGTATGTGTGTGTATATAAGTCTTAGAAAATGCCATCTTTTACTAATGGGTATGAATGTTCACGTTTGTTTATCGTCGTGTTTCGCTGCATTCTGATCCTGTACTTATATATATATATATATATATATATATATATATATATATATATATATATATATATATATATATATATATATATATATATATATATATAAGGAATAGCTAACGTTGAAAAATTTATGAGACTAATCTTTTATTTCATAAATGATCTCTAGAATAGAAATAAATTTTGTTTTTACACACACATACATATATGTATATATATATATATATATATATATATATACATGTGTGTGTGTGTATATGTGTATGTTTGTGAGTGTATATATGTGTGTGTGCGTGTGTGTGTGTAAATTTGTGTTTTTTAATGAAAAAATGACACAATAATGGTCAACTCTGATTATGAATTTAATTCCGAAATTAATAAGATTAAAGTAAAAAAATAATTAATTAATCTTGCATTGATAAAGGCTTCTATTTTTAATTTCATAATACTGACCCAGCAATGCATTAGAAATGAACGACCCATTATATATATATATATATATATATATATATATATACATATTAGTGGAAATTTAGTTTTTTCTAATGTCCTTTTATTTATTAATTATTCCAATTCTCTCACTTCTCATTACAAACACTTTTCCACTAGTATAAATTTCAATCCTCTCTGTAGAATCTTCTGTCAGTTGCCTGCTTAAGCTAGACTTCGAATAAAGTCGTAGCTGAAACAAGTATGTAAAGATGTAGCCAAAATGTTTGTATACATATATATATATATATATATATATATATATATATATTTGCGTGTGTTTCGAAAAGAAATGAATGCAAGATTCGATAACGTATATAGTCGAAACAATAAAACAAGCAAAGTAACAGCTGCTTCAAAGTAATATAAAACACACGTGCATGCTCACGTGTATTAGAGCTCACAAGTGCGAACGAAATTATGTTAATTAAAAACAGAGAACATCTCCGATGGATAAATTATAATTTAAAAAAACACATCAACGTCTCAACGCTAGGTGATATTTTATTTTTCAGTTTGCAATATTGCTAACTTCAGCATCCATACCAATCGTAAATAGGTCTCATGACGAACGAACATATACTATACTTACCCTACCAAGAGAGGAAATAATGCTTGGGAGGTCGTCTCATGACGAACAAACATATACTATACTACTTCCCAAAGAAGGAATTTATCCCTGGGAAGATGTTCTCACAACAACAAAACATATACTATATTATAAATTCCCTTAGATAAGAAGTTAATCCCTGACACAATGGTATTATGCTTACATAACATATATTACATTACTTTCCAAAAAGGAAGCGGTAATGCCTCTGAACATATACCATAATACCCCTCCCATCATGACAACAGATCGGATACTAACTACCCCCTGAATGAATTATCTTTCAGTACATTAGTCTGAAATAGTATATTTATATATATATATATAATATAGATTTAGAATAGTTTCGGCTTTAGAAGTAATAGTATATTTTCTATTTCAGTCATCCAGACAACAATTCTACGTTACTAATAGCTTTCAGATTCTAAACATCCGACAACAAACGTCAATGTAATTTTAAAGACTGGTAAAAGGAAAGTGTTTTTATTATGTTTTGTTTAATATAGAATAGCTTCGTAAAACTGGCTCATCTTTTTTTTACATAAATACTGAAAGTGTTCGGAAAAGTAAATGGATAACTACATTTGGAGCAGAATCTTAAAACGAGGCGTTTTTTTCTTCAAACTTGGCGCCCATTTTTAACTTGTAGCAAGCAGCTGACCAACACAGAGATGGTTGGAATTAAACAACGCTGCCGCATATGCGTTGTGCGCATGTGTACCAGAGATGACGAGTTCCACAGGAATGATGTTAATTAAAAGCAGAGATCGTAAAGCTATGGCGGAGTAGAAAAATACTTATAAAAACACATTCTATGCAGCACATAATTTTAACCGCTTACGAGATGGAATCGTCAAAGATTTGTAATATTTATAAACATTTTTATATTAAAATAAATGAATACTCTATCTAAACATATTACGAACATTTTCAACGAAATGATAAGTAAACTTAATGTTATAATTTAGTTAGTGTTACATAGGAAATAGTCAATAATAATTGCTAAATCTCGTAGAAAATAATTCATAACGGTGACACACTTTAAAAAAAGTAGTTTATGCCTTTTTTTTCTTAAACGAGTTGTACCTGTTTATAGAACTCACGAAGATCGTACCTCAGGATTGTTAGGTCTGCATGAAGTCCTCTTCGCTGCTAACAACTATTCGTTAACCTGTAGAATTACAGATTTTTATCCCCGACACAAACAGCAGCAAGTCTTAGCGGTTGCATACAAAGTCGGGGATGGTTTGACCCAGAACTCGCACAAGAATGGCGCAGAAGCAACGTTGCCACTTTCACTCCATTAACTTACGGTTGCACACTTGACATATATTTGCTTACAACACACAGAATGAGAAACGACCAGAGGACGACGGATCTTGATGCCGAATCTTCTTAGTTTCTCACCAGAGCCCTGTTAGCCTACCCTAATACAGCTTGGGCCAAATCTGTCCGCCATGAGTGACACTGCAAGGAATCAGAGTTCCAAGCGGCATATCTTTGCCATGACAATGTTTCCACCGGTCCTACCACGGTGCGAAAAGGTTTGACTCGGGAATCCATTGCCCCTAGAGATATAGAGAAATAGAGAGATAAAAGAGGGCTCAGATAGACGTTAGTGTAACTTTTAAAATCATTTGATAAAACATTTCAAGATTTTAAAATTAAAAGATTCCTTTATACAACGTTCTTAGTTATATACAAATAACTATATATATTTTAATTAATATTTTAATATATATTATAATATACATTTTACATTTTAATATATATCTGATATTGACCTAATCATCAATATGAATATATCATGAATTAGTTGAAAAAAAAAACAATAAAGTGCTGGACCGTAGGTTCTACAAACGCCAATATAAAGTATTTCATTCATAAACTATACATTACAGTGTCTGTTTAGTGTACCGAGGTTTCATCGGTCTGGACACAGCGTTTCTGGTGTCTTATATTATCAGACTGAATATTCAGTCTGAAAATATAAGACGGTTTCTACCAGAGAAACGGCATATTAGACCCGAGAAACCCCTGTACACAAAACAAACACAGTAATTTATAGTTTTTGAATAAAAGATCGTATGATATATATATATATATATATATATATATATATATATATATATATATATATATATAATTATTTTTATTTATACGGACATGTATAAAAAGCCACTACAATGGCATGTCGATATTATCGATCAATAGTTATTAGAAACCAAGCTTTTATCAGGCGGGAAAGTGTCTGATCTTTCACTTAGATCTTTATATTAGAATAGAAAGAAAAGAAAGGAATTCATGCCAGTATAGTGGCTTTTTGTACATGTCTGTATGAATGAAAATAATTATATGAATAGCTCTATTTTATATTGAGCACTTTTTTCATAAGCCCAGTATACATTTTATCCTTTGGATGTCTACTTTATATATATATATATATATATATATATATATATATATATATATATATATATATATATATATATATATATATATATATATATATATAGCATACTATAAAATGAAATAATAAAATAAGGTGCGAATAAAATTTTATTATAATTCAAATTTCAGGCAAAGTAACACAAAGCCTTAACTCATGAGTTTTCAAAGATAATTCTTCTCCTCGGAGGACCATTACCGCAGTGACGTTACTGCAGGTGATAAAATACACTTTGACAATATATAAAAATATATACAAAAATACATAAAAGTACATAACACATCAAATATATCAAGCCAAAAACATACTTATTTGTTAAAGTTATAAAATCCATCCACGTCATACAAATTAAAACATAGTCAATGAAAGATGTCCAAGAAGTTGACTGAATATAGATCCAGGCATTGAGTGATAGTCCAAAAGCAAAAAAATTGAAAGAACTGAAAAACCGAAAAAAGTTATCCAGTAGGAAAATTCGTCCGCAATCAATGCAGTAAATTACAGTGCTTCCAATGTTTATGTTAATTAATACAATGATAAATGAACCAAATCAAATAAAAAGTTCAATAAACTCACTTTAATTGAAATCATAAAGTTCAAAATTCAGGGTTCAAATAATTTGATCAGAGCAGCACAAATCAAAATTTGCTGGTTAAATGTAAAATCCGCTAAATCCAATTTGAATAAAATTAAATCAAACTGAGTCAATATATTCGGCCATTCCTTCTTCCGGGTCCGATCAAAATTAATAACGTTACATTTTAAAGTAATCACTCTCCCGCAAGCCAAGTAAACAGAACCTCTTCTCGTCGATCAGAAGGTAATACTAGTCTAATACGCCTTCTTGTTCAAACGACGTTATCCGACCGGATGTTACATGTCGAAGTTAACAGAGAAGTATATGTCCCCACACCCCGACAGATTTATTAAATCAATTCAACTCATACCGGATGTTACTTGTCTAGGTCGAATCACAAGTCTATGTCAAACAAGAAGGGGTGCACAAATTTAGGTCAAAGCCTCTACTTGCCCCCCCATTCCACGCACCCACCCAACTTTCTAGCCCAACCACAAAACAGCAAACTTCACATATCCTGCCCCATCAAACAATTTGGAAGATCTATGAAATTAATAATTACAGAGTTATTAAAGTAATTAGAACTTAATAATTTAATAGTTTAATTTAAGATTTAATTTTATGAAATTAAGAAGTTTAAGATATTTAATTTAAGATTTAATTTTTTTTAATGAAGAAATTGTAAAAATATTTAGAGTTAAAAGATTTAAATATTTAGAGTTTTACAACTAAGAAAAATTTCAGAGTCTAAACCTTTCAGGCAGGGAAGATTTGACGAACACATCTCCAAAACATGACACCCCCGGTCCCGACACTCACTCAATCAGCTAAGGTGGATTTGGTGGTTGTTTCCACTGTGCATACTTGAATTTCCTTCTATGTCGACATTTCGAGACTAATTCACTTCTAGAATTGATCAGATTTAAACGTTTAGGTGCAGTTGCTATCATTACGGTTTCTGAATTGCATAGACCGCAATCCGGATGTTTTACAAATTAAAATATATTAGTTGCCTCTTATATCTTTTTTGGATTTACTTCATATATATATATATATATATATATATATATATATATATATATATATATTGATTTTATTCCATTAGTTGCGACAAAACAGGTTTTGTTTCATTGGTGCGGATAGCTACCAATTCATCGGGCCGGCGAAAGGAATTCAAATGGCATAAAATTTTAAGTTCACTTTAACGGGAGATTGAAAATTGAAAATACATTGGAGGGGGAGGGGGATAGAGTTGGGGCTTTGTCTATAACGGCGACATGGGACATGAGAGGGGAGGGGGGAATTATCAAACATTTTTATCCACATGATAATTACTTATTAGAATTAAAATAAAATAAGAATGACGGTTGTAATCATGGTTTTATTCTCATTTTGAATTTGACTCACTCTGGCCGTCGCCCCATCTCCCTCCTCCCGCCCCGGCCGAGATTGAGATTGTCGTAGCACTGACACGTGCAAAACCTCCCACGTAATAATTTGAAACACGACTTGTTGGGGTCCTCCCCCCTCCCCTCTCATGTCCCATGTCGCCGTTATAGACAAAGCCCCAACTCTACCTCCTTCCCCCTCCAATGTATTTTCAATTTTCAATCTCCCGTTAAAGTGAACTTAAAATTTTATGCCATTTGAATTCCTTTCGCCGGCCCGATGAATTGGTAGCTATCCGCACCAATGAAACAAAACCTGTTTTGTCGCAACTAATGGAATAAAATCAAAAAATATATATTTTGCTCTGAATTTTCATTGAGCACTCTCATAAACCCGGTTTCAACTTCCTTCGGATTCATACCCCCTGGATATTTATAACAAGTTAATTATATATATATATATATATGTGTGTGTGTGTGTGTATATATTGTTAAATATAAGAGACAACTCATGTCTAGATATCCTTTGGTAGATCCTTCCAATAGTCCGAACCTGATTACCCTCATTCCCCTGAAGATGGACCCGGATGGGTCTGAAAATACTTGGGACATAAATCTAAACTATGGCAAATTCATCAATTCTCCGAAACTAAAGGATCTACCAAAGGATATCTAGACATAAGTTTTCTCTTATATTCAACAATACTTGCCTGCAAGAGAAGATGCTGCCTTATATATATATATATATATATATATATATATATATATATATATATATATATATATATATATATATATATATATATATATATATATATGTGTGTGTGTGTGTGTGTGTGTGTGTGTAGGGGTTGAATACCATTCTGTAGAGTCAAAGGTGGGTTTGCAACTCGTTTCGAATCCTTCGACCGGCAGTAATTATCATCTCTTACACTGAAAATTGCGTAAGACATGTGTCTGTAGATAAATATAATAACTATTTATGTAAAAGATACAAAAAAGGATTTGAACTCTAAGAGAATTTATAATAAGCTTTCAGTCTATGCGTAACGCGATGTTTCTACTATTGCACACTATATTTCTAACCTCACTCTACATGTCCGCCGTATATGCATATTCTCTTATTTTCTAGTGTTAATTGATGGTGGTCTAAGGGTCTAATACCAGACTGCAGAGACATAGATGACTTTGCAACTGGGTTCGAATCCATCTCCTACACTAAAGATTGCGTAAGCATGAAACACATCTGCTTGTAGGTAAATATAAGAAATATTTATATAACAGAAATATATATATATATATATATATATATATATATGATATTAAATTAAATGAAATTTAATATATTAATATATATATATTAAATTCCCGAAGGTTTTTCATGGTAAACAACTGCTGATCCCTTAAATAATGTTAGAAGCAAACTAATATAGTAACTGTAAAAACTAAATTGACTTACATGAGTGATTTTCCACTGAACGACCTGGGACTTAAGGTTTTTTGGGTTTTTTTTTTGAATGGTTGAGAAACTTCCGAGACTATATATATATTGACTACGTTATTGTATGTCATGCAAATATCATGTCCTTTCTAAATATATCAATCACTGCAGGGGAATTGCAGCATACTTCCTCTATTGCTATACTAAAATGTGAGTTGATCAACATATGCTTTCATAAGCCATTTTTGCTATATATTTTAATAGCACATATTACATGCTAAAATATACTTTAGTTCTGGGATTGGGTTCTTTTAAAGTCTTACTTAAAGTGTTCACTTCGTTCTTTCACTTATGTCTATCAGGTTATCTGGAAACCTGTCTAAGTGACTGCGTAAATAATGTATCTCCATGCTAATTCTCGATTCAAGTGCTTACACAACTAATGTTAGCTCCTTTATAATATACTTGTAGTTATCAGCTTTCTTGATTCCGGAAAAAATTTGCAACACATCAGGGAATGCACTCCAAGTTCCAACCCCCTAACACATTAATTGTTGCAACAAAGTATGGATCCATATGAAGTGTTCTTATTAGAGGTACATCACATTTTCCTGCATATATTTTTATAAAGAGTCGTTGCATACTTTATCGATTGTTCCGGCATATACAGGCTTTTTTTATACAGATGACACTATCTCTCATATCCTCTGTTATACTAGACTCAATGAGAAGTGTATTATATGTTTTATTTTTCTGAAAAAAAAAGAAACAAGCTGAGGCTAATCTAACAGTGATGTAAATAGCCACCCGTTGTCTTTCTATTGGTTTTGAAAAAAATAAAAACATTTATTCAATTCTGAAAAGGTAAATACTCGTTGCTAAATATGTCTTAACATTCCTCACAAAGTGTATAATCGGAAGATGGTGACCAAGCTTAACAACAAAATTATCAATATTTATATTTCAATATAAAAATAAAGATATTTGCTTAATATACTGTTGTACACTTAACAAATATGTACCACTTGGCACTGTTTACAAAATTCGTCTTTTAATGAAATCAATTCTAAATTGCCCAAGTTGCACACATTTGTATGCCAACATAGACTAGCACTTCCATTTCAAATAGTAACGGTTTGTTTGGATAGATTTTTATGATTACAGCCATTTTAAGAGCAGTTTTACTAAATTCAATGGTAAAAATCAAGTTGACCGTCATTCAGCGATCTGATTTCCGTTTGTAAAAAGTCATTGCGTACTTTATCATTTAAAATGTTCCACCGTGTCAAAACCTTGTTTATGAAGATGACAGTATCCATCTCATCTCCACTTATATCAGACTAAGTAACATGTGCATTATATGTTTTTTTTTTATGTAAAAAAAAAAGCTAAGTAAATCAGTTGTTTTTCTATTGGTTTTGAAATAAAATAGAAAACTAATTTAATTTTGCAAGTTTAACTAATCTTTACGATATTATTGTTTGAATTGGGTGCCATTTTGCGACTCGTTTTACTCTGTTATAATCAAAGAGTTGTTCTACTTTTTTGTTATGAACCACAAATGGCAAATATTTGAAACAGGTGAACATAAGCAAAAAGCAATTGTTGATTATCGTCAACTAGCAGGTAGACACGACGTAGCTCGGGATTTAATGAGGATTTCACTATGATTACAACACCATATTCCTTTTTTTCTTGTTAATGCCCTCCTCCTCCCGTTTCAACCCTATTATAGTCGGAAGAAAATGAGATGTTGGAAAACTCTCTGAATCTGTATCTTATACATGTCATTAAGATTGAATATATGTATTTGAAATTGTAAGGGCGTTCTAACCTCATGAGTTACTTAGAGGTAGGGACTCGTAGGAATTCCGCACTTATAGGGTAACCTAGAAATTCAGAACCATTTCCATTGTCTTCTCCAGATAATATCATACATATAATATAAATTTCATAAAAATAGGATATATTTAAAGGTTCAAAAGAGATCCGGATCCCATAGCTCCCTTAGGTTAGGAGGGCACTTACAGATTCGGGACCGCTTCCATTGTCTTCCCGTAAAAAATATTTGTATATGAATTAAAATTTTATAAAAATAGTATATATTTGAAGTTTTAGGGCTGCTATTAGAGATTCATGAACACTTCCATTGTCTTCACCAGTAAATTTTATATATGAATATACTTTTAAATTTTATGTAGATTCTTTTACCTTTCTTTATATAGGGAATACATAAACATCACACACACATTAAGTTATATATATATATATATATATATATATATATATATATATATATATATATATATATATATATATATATATATATAGATATATAGATATATATATATATATACAGATTAACCAAGGTTTTTCTAAGAATGGTTGAACTTAACTAAAATAAAAGCTTTATATACTCAGTTTGCATCACATATAATAACTGTTAAATTGGTTCGTAAAAAAGTGACAGACTAAAGTGTTGACTCAATTTGTTCAAATGAAAAGGCTAGTATACATTTTAAAATTGAAATCGATCCTGTAATGTTAACCCCTCTTTACGACATATCAACTTTATACCAAGTTGTATTTGAATAAGTAGAGATAGTTGTTTGTCATTTTATGTCTTGATATATGCTTCATCTTAGAAAATTAAAAACAAATAACAAAAGAATATTCTTCATTAATATTTTAAACATTTGATATCATCCTTTCTAATGTTGGTGGTAACTAAATATGCCGGGTTTATCTATTATAGAATCACCATGATGTTGCATCGTACTCAAAAGCGCATATTACTATATCTGAGCTGATGGTTGAAATTAAATACAGCTCAGATATAGTAATACGGGCTTTTGAGTACAATGCAACGTCACGCTTATTCGAGATCTCATTGTTAAGATCGCATTCACATAGCATAGGATTTCTTTCGGCATTGATCTTGTATTTACTGCATTTATACAGTGTTTTTAAAAACAATATAACAGTAAACTTCACAATGAAAGGTTACAAACCGCGAATTCTCATAAATTCTCACAATAAACACATTCAATAGATGTTGTCGACTGAACACTTGAAATATTTTCAGACAAAAATGCTACAACTAAATGAATAAATACTATTTTGATATGGGTTAAATTTTCTTTGAAACTTATATAACTAGTTTGATCTCGTTCTATAAAGCATTCATTTCAAATTGTTTTTTTCAGCAGTATTTTCTAATATTCTTTTGATCAGTAAACGTTATTGGGATTTGACTACTTACCATTTTTTGTCATGAAGATGGTTGATTTTTCGGACACATTTTTACATGAATTTCTATGGAATAACAATTTAAAAGCAAATGTAGTTGAAAAATAATAATTTGTAACATTCATGTTAGCATTCGGAACACTTAATCCGTATCTTGCATCTTTCTCACTTTCGTTGTTGTCTTTGGGAAAACGATGACTTGTGATTTTATTAATTTTACACACAGTTTTGTCTTGCTGGCTTCTATAATTTGTGTTTCCTTGGAATTGCCGGAAAGTAAGTTATATCTGAAAATATTGCTTTACTGTATTGAATACAATTATTGCGGTAAAATCCAGATGCACTTTTTTTTTACAAAGGGACGTTACTCGGTTTAAAGGCATGCTAAAGATATGATAAGCATTTCAAATAATTTTCGAGCTATAAATAACAAAATGTTAAATAATAATATTAATGTTAACCTAATTTTTATAGTATTTTTATCATGTATTTGTCGATTTCCGAGACTAAAAATTGTTTTACTTTTAAAAATGTTATTGCAGAAAAAAAAATGTAAACGCAAAATAAATATGGACATTATTTTACGCAAAAAAAGTATTAATTAAATTTAACGAATGTAAACATCTCAAATAACGATGTTAAATCACACAAGTTGATATTTTTAATAACCAAAACCTACATTTTATTTTAGGTCAAAATTCGACATGAAATTCCAATTTTATATACGTTAAATGAATAAATTATAATTTTATGTCAGGACGAAAGGTACCTTTTTACACTCATGTAATTCAAATCCGAATTGGTTGACAAAAAGGAATGGGCAGAATACACATTACAAAATATTAAACGTTATTCAAGTTTATTAAATTAATTTAAACTTTTAACAGAAAAATGTTAACTCAGTAATGTCCTTTTGATAACTCTTTCTGTTCGCTCTCTCTCTCTCATTCTCGAGTTTAAAGACACACAGGAATGAGAGTAAGAGAGAGAGAGAGAGAGAGAGAGAGAGAGAGATAGAAAGTTCAGAAACAGTTATCAACTACGCGTTATGTAATATTACTGCTTGTTTTTATATTCCTTTTTCTTCATAATGGAATATTCGAATCTTTTGTATTCTTCACATTATCTATTACCTTGAACTGTTAATAAACAAAGAGATAGGTAGATTGATAAATATAGAGAAAGGGAGAAAAAAAGAGAGAGAGTAGATGTTGGATAAAATAAAGGCGGGGATCAAACAGCATACAGTGAAAGAAGGCGAAAATATAGATGGAAAATTAGTAAGAGTAAGGTCAGTTGATGTATTATTAATATTTTAGCATGTACTTTGTGTGATTAAATATATAGGAAAAAGCTTTAGGCAAACGATTTAGTGAAATAATAGAAATATACATTATATATGTTCAGCATTGCGTTTAAACAAGTGAAAAACCACACAATACAATCAAATCCAAACACATTCATCTGCATGGTATATATTTCGTCTTGATTCATCGAAAGACTTTCTTTTCAGAGTTCAAATTGAGATTGAATTGTAATTACAATTTATAAAAATATATAACCCATAAACACGAGAATTTGTCATGTTTTCATTTGTGGGCATACCTAGGTTTCTTGCTCGTCTCTGGATACAATCATTCGGACGCCGACGCTTACTTTTTAATAAAGGTTCATTACAAAGAGAAGAACAGTCACGGAAACATCAGAGGGGCGGGTTACTCTCGTACGCATGCGAGAGATAGCAATACAGACAGATTGATAGACTAATAGCTCATTCCACTACACCTAGTTACATTGTGCTCCTCCATTGGAGACGGCGTGCTGGAGACGTCTTCTCTGTTTGAAGTCTCGCCAGCCAAGAGGAAGAAATTTCTCCGTCCGGAAGTCACGCGGTTTCGTCGACTTCCGTGTTGTGGTATCACCTATAGCTCTTAAGGTGTCACTTAAATTGTTCCATTCGAACAACGTCCTTCGTTATGTAACAAATGTTAGGCGGGGAAAAGTGGAGGAAAAGAAATAGAAGTCTAGATGGAAATGCAAGAAAGACTATCGGTAGGAAGACGTATTATTTCAAAATTAACCACATATCAAGTTACAGGAAATTTCTTCAATGGATATATCTATATATATATATATATATATATATATATATATGAGTTCATACTGCTCTTTGGAATGTGTTGATGCTGTACCGTGGTATGCCAATTTTCCATCTTTACTTCTTAGCTTTTACCGCTTTATAGTTAGTACGAAAAATATTTGTGAAATTTCGTGGAATAAAATACGCTACTCAGTATTTACATGAGAGAGTTAGTAACTACGATGAATGTAGTGTTTTTATCGGCAAAAAATGAAAAATTATGGTTTTAAGCAAAAATAATCTGCTTTGAACTAATGCTTAATACTCTTTATACCTACTTTATTATGAATTATCAAAATAGATCGCTTAGTTTAAAAAATATTCATGTAATGTTTTTGATATTATTATGTTCGTTTCATTTAATTTATAACTTTTGTAATCCATGTATATAAAAGACTTTACAGTTTCGTGCGATTGTAACTTGGGTATTGACATCGTAATGTTTATTATTATTATTATTAGAGAGAGAGAGAGAGCGCAAGAGAGAGAGAGAGAGAGAGGAGAGAGAGGGAGAGTCAAACAGTTAACATTTTTCACTTAAAAGCTTAAATTTATTTAATAAACGTGAATAAAGTCTAATATTTGTAATGTGTACTCTGCCTATTCCTTTTTGTCAACCAATCAATATTTAAATGACAAGATCTTTTTGTGCTCTGCAGCTGACATCTCCACTACGCGATTCAAAACTACATCATCATCAGAAAGAACCATTTCACAGTTGCGGCCCATATTCCTCCACTGCCCTTCCCCTCCATGAAGTGGAGGAGCCCCGCAGCTAAGATGTAGCTATATAGCACTGGTATCATCAGCCCATAAGTGCTATTAAGCCAAATACACCTTTCGGTCACCATCAACATCAACAACTGATTTCTAATGGCATTGCATTGTAAAGTCATACTGACTGACATCATGACACTACACAGCATACGACGTCAGCACAATCCTGTTCTATCTCTCTTCTTTCGCCGTCCAAAATTCACCTCTGCTTTAAGTTCATATCATCCATCTTCAGCCAATAGGTTCTTTCGCTGTTGTTCCCTATAGATCTTTAATCATTTTTCTCTATTCTGAGTTGTTACAGTAAAAGCGACGTTGCAATAGGTTTACAACCGGTCGCTCCAGATTTCCTCTTGTCTCAATGGCCAAATGCTGGAATTCGACCTTTCATCATTTATCTTGACATTCCTATACTAACTCTTCATGTCTCATCTCTTTCTTATTTTCTGCAACAGCAAAGTTTTCTTCTCAAAGTACTATTAATTCCAGTATTATTTCTTCTTTCTATTCTTCACACCACACAAAAATATCTGGTCGTTGTCCGGATGATACCAACGGAAACCTAAAAGGTTTTCCAGATCTATACCTAATTTCCAGTTTCTAGTCCATTTGTCATCTATTTTTGTAGTCGTTATATAACTACTAAGACGATATTTTTTGCCCGCTTTGTGGAATTCCATCTTTTTTAATTGTTTTATCTTGTGTAATTCTCCATCATGAAATTACCTTATTCTTTGCTTGATTTGTTCTTCAATTATTGCTAGCATCTGATTGTGACGCCACGTATGCATTTCTGTTGACAGCTGCTAGTTTTAGAGAATATGACTTACCGTTCTCTTCCTCCCGCACCGAAATCTATCATTATATCCTCCAACGAACAAGATTGTTAGGTAATGGCATTGCGTAATACATTAATCTAATAAATTCCCAGGCTCATATTTATTTTTGTACAATGTTTCGCTCTACAACACACTTCTCACATCGAAAGCACTTATCTTGTTGATCACATTTTACAAGATGTAAATATCGGTTCTCTTAAACTTATTCCCTAATTTCTTACACTACCGCATCCCTCTTTTCCCTTACATTACTTTTAGAAAATGGTTTACATTTTCTGACCCCATTTGTACTATCTTGCATTTCTCAAACAATATGTACATGTTCCAACTTAGCTATTGCATGATTGACTGAAGTGTATTGTCTCTACTTCGTCCTGGTTCTTACTTCAGGTAGATTACCTTTGATTTTTTCGTTGTCGAAGAAGCGAAACATCATCACTGTACGCATTTAAGCACCCTTGCATTATTCTACAATATATGCGACAGGCAGTTACAGTTGACTATTTTTTCCAAATATTGCAGTATTATTGAGCGACCTTGGCAATCCCAGCCACTTTCATATATATATATATATACAACATATATATATATATATATATATATATATATATATATATATATGCTACATCACTGATCTATTCTTTTAACTAGGGTCAATAGTATCTCATAGATCTGTAAAGCTCACATTAACCTTGGGTAAAAAGCATACTCTAAGTAGCAACATTTCAATTTCCTAGAAAGATTAGTCTTCTCTATGGTTTGTAGTCCATCTTCCGCTTGCTGCTGTATTTCGTCTTTCATTTAATGCACCCTTATACTATCTTCTTAAACTCTTCACTGGCTCTTCTTTAAGAGGTGGTATCATATCTTCTATTTTATATCGGACTTATTTTCTGTTTGCCTTTCTCATATAGAACATTTTTGGATTTCGTCACTTTGAATTTTATTTTTGCCCACAGAATCAATTCATCCACCCGAAAAAGAACTTCCCCCATTCTTTAAACACTTTCTGATTTTACTGTCTTATCTCCTCTATAATGGGCACTTGTCTGTATGTCTGTCTGTCTGTCTGTCTGTCTGTCTGTCTGTCTGTATGGCCAGCTACTCCTCAAAAACTACTCAGCAAACTTTCACAAATTTGATATATTTAGGACCGGACAACACCTGGGATCATAATATCTCAAAATTACAACAACAAAAAAATTTACTGAGGGTCAACGGTGCCAGTTTTCAGCAGCGGGTCTGTTTTTTTCACGCTTTTTCAATGTTATTTACTACTAATTTGGAAATCAGCCAATGTAATTATGTAATAATAATTTTTTTTTCAACCAACTTATTCTTGTGCACGTGACGTCACAGTAATAGGTATATGACGTCATCGTTATAGGTTTTCCATTTATTTTTTTTCTCTTCGAAATGTATTTTACTTCAATAACGTCTCAATAAGTAAAATTATGCGCCGCCATTGTTTTCACTAATATTTGTATAAATGTTAAATAACGTCTCAATAAGTAAAGTAAGAAAAGAGATAATTATGATCCGCCATTGTTTTCACTAATATTTGTATACATGTTAAATAACGTCTCAATAAGTTAAGTAAGAAGAGAAATGATTATGCTCCACCATTGTTTTCACTAATATCTGTATACATATTAAATAACGTCTCAATAAGAATAGTAAGAAGAGCAATAATTTTGCTCCGCCATTGTTTTCACTAATATTTGTATACATATTTAATAACGACTCAATAAGTAAAGTAAGAAAAGAAATAATTATGCTCCGCCATTGTTTTCACTTATATTTGTATACATGTTAAATAACGTCTCAATAAGTAAAGTAAGAAAAGAAATAATTATGCTCCACCACTGTTTTCACTAATATTTGTATACATGTTAAATAACGTCTCAATAAGTAAAGTAAGAAAAGAAATAATTATGCTCCGCCATTGTTTTCACTAATACTTGTATACATGTTAAATAACGTCTCAATAAGTAAAGTAAGAAAAGAGATAATTATGCTCCGCCATTGTTTTCACTAATATTTGTATACATGTTAAATAACGTCTCAGTAAGTAAAGTAAGAAGAGTAATAATTATGCTCCACCATTGTTTTCACTAATATCTGTATACATGTTAAATAATGTGTCAATAAGATAAGTAAGACCAGAAATAATTATGCTCCACCACTGTTTTCACTAATATTTGTATACATGTTAAATAACGTCTCCATAAGTAAAGTAAGAAAAGAAATAATTATGCTCCGCCATTGTTTTCACTTATATTTGTATACATGTAAAATAACGTCTCAATAAGTAAAGTAAGAAAAGAAATAATTATGCTCCGCCAATGTTTTCACTAATACTTGTATACATGTTAAATAACGTCTCAATAAGTAAAGTAAGAAAAGAGATAATTATGCTCCGCCATTGTTTTCACTAATATTTGTATACATGTTAAATAACGTCTCAGTAAGTAAAGTAAGAAGAGTAATAATTATGCTCCACCATTGTTTTCACTAATATCTGTATACATATTAAATAACATCTCAATAAGAATAGTAAGAAGAGAAATAATTTTGCTCCGCCATTGTTTTCACTAATATTTGTATACATATTGAATAACGACTCAATAAGTAAAGTAAGAAGAGAAATAATTATGAGAGGTGTGAAGTTAGTGTAGTATCATTAAAATTAAAGTAATAAATAATTATGCTCCACCATTGTTTTCACTAATATTTGTATACATATTAAATAACGTCTAAATAAGTAAAGTAAGAAAAGAAAAATTATGCTCCGCCATTGTTTTCACTTATATTTGTATACATATTAAATAACGTCTCAATAAGAATAGTAAGAGAAATAATTATGCTCCGCCATTGTTTTCACTAATATCTGTATACATATTAAATAACGTCTCAATAAGTAAAGTAAGAAGAGAAATAATTATGATCCGCCATTGTTTTCACTAATATCTGTATACATATTAAATAACGTCTCAATAAGTAAAGTAAGAAGAGAAATAATTAGGCTCCACCACTGTTTTCACTAATATTTATATACATATTAAATAACGTCTCAATAAAAAAAGTAAGAAGAAAAATTATTATGCTCCGCCATTGTTTTCACTTATATTTGTATACATGTTAAATAACGTCTCAATAAGTAAAGTAAGAAGAGAAATAATTATGCTCCGCCATTGTTTTCACTTATATTTGTATACATGTTAAATAACGTCGACAAAGTAAAGTAAAAAGAGAAATAATTATGTTCCACCATTGTTTTCACTAATATTTGTATACATATCAAATAAGGTCTCAATCAGTGAAGAAAGAAGAGAAATAATTATGCTCCGCCATTGTTTTGACTAATATTTGTATACATGTCAAATGATGTCTCAATAAGTAAAGTAAGAGAAATAATTATGCTCCCCCACTGTTTTCACTTATATTGGTATGAAGATTTTAGGGGTCAAGCCGAGCTTTTTAGGGGTCAGGCCGAATTTTTTTCTTTTTTGTTTTGTTTTAAACTCAAAATATTTCTCAGGGTTTGGGGAGAGTGAAAAATTAGTTGGGATTAGGGCCTGAAGAGATGTAGTGGTCGGGGAAAATTTTAGGGGTCAGGCCAAATTTTTTTGTTTTTTTTTGTTTTTTTTTTGTTTTAACACTCAAAATATTTCTCAGGGTTGGGGGAGAGTTAACAATTAGTTGGTATGGGGGCTGGAGAGAATGAGGGGTCGAGGAAAATTTTAGGGGTCAAGCCGAACTTTTTAGGGGTCAGGCCAAATTTTTTTGTTTTTTTTTTTGTTTTGAAGTCACAATGTTTCTCAGGGTTGCGGGAGAGTGAAAAATTAGGGGGCTGGAGAGATTGAGGTGTCTGGGAAAATTTTAGGGGTGAGGCCGAACTTTTTAGGGGTCAGGCCAAATTTTTTTCTTTGTTTTGGTTTTGAACTCAATATATTTCTCATGGTTGGGGGAGAGTGAAAAATTAGGGGGCTGGAGAAATTTAGGGGTCGGGGAAAATTTTAGCGGTCAGGACGAACTTTTTAGGGGTCAGGCCAAATTTTTTTTTTTTCTTGGTTTTGAACTCAAAATATTTCTCATGGTTGGGGGAGAGTGAAAAATTAGGGGGCTGGAGAGATTTAGGGGTCGGGGAAAATTTAAGGGGTCAGGACGAACTTTTAAGGAGTCAGGCCAAACTTTTTTTTTTTTTTTGGTTTTGAACTAAAAATATTTCTCATGGTTGGGGGAGAGTGAAAAATTAGGGGGCTGGAGAGATTAAGGGGTCGGAGAAAAATTTAGGAGTCAGGAAGAACTTTTTAGGGGTCAGGCCAAATTTTTTCTTTGTTTTGGTTTTGAAGTCAAAATATTTCTCAGGGTTGGGGAAGAGTGAAAAATTAGGGGGCTGGAGAGATTTAGGGGTCGGGGAAAATTTTAGGGGTCAGGACGAACTTTTTAGAGGTCAGCCTAAATTTTTTTGTTTTTTTTTGTTTTGAACTCAAAATATTTCTCATGGTTGGGGGAGACTGAAAAATTAGGGGGCTGGAGAGATTTAGGGGTTGGGGAAAATTTTAGGGGTCAGGACGAACTTTTAAGGGGTCAGGCCAAATTTTTTTCTTTTTTTTGGTTTTGAACTCAAAATATTTCTCATGGTTGGGGGAGAGTGAAAACTTAGGGGGCTGGAGAGATTTAGGGGTCGGGGAACATTTTAGGGGTCAGGACGAACTTTTTAGGGGTCAGGCCAAACGTTTTTTCTTTTTTTTGGTTTTGAACTGAACATATTTCTCATGGTTGGGGGAGAGTGAAAAATTAGGGGGCTGGAGAGATTTAGGGGTCGGGGAAATTTTTCGGGGTCAGGACGAACTTTTTAGGGGTCAGGCCAATTTCTTTTGTTTTTTTGTTTTGAACTGAAAATATTTCTCATGGTTGGGGGAGAGTGAAAAATTAGGTGGCTGGAGAGATTAAGGGGTCGGAGAAAAATGTAGGGGTCAGGAAGAACTTTTTAGGGGTCAGGCCAAATTTTTTCTTTGTTTTGGTTTTGAAGTCAAAATATTTCTCAGGGTTGGGGGAGAGTGAAAAATTAGGGGGCTGGAGAGATTTAGGGGTCGGGGAAAATTTTAGGGGTCAGGACGAACTTTTTAGGGGTCAGCCTAAATTTTTTTGTTTTTTTTGTTTTGAACTCAAAATATTTCTCATGGTTGGAGGAGAGTGAAAAATTAGGGGGCTGGAGAGATTTAGGGGTTGGGGAAACTTTTAGGGGTCAGGGCGAACTTTTAAGGGGTCAGGCCAAATTTTTTTCTTTTTTTTGGTTTTGAACTCAAAATATTTCTCATGGTTGGGGGAGAGTGAAAAATTAGGGGTCTGGAGAGATTTAGGGGTCGGGGAAAATTTTAGGGGTCAGGACGAACTTTTTAGGGGTCAGGCTAAATTTTTTTCTTTGTTTTGGTTTTGAACTGAAAATATTTCTCATGGTTGAGGGGAGAGTGAAAAATTAGGGGGCTGGAGAGATTTAGGGGTCGGGGAAAATTTTAGGGGTCAGGACGAACTTTTAAGGGGTCAGGCCAAATTTTTTTCTTTTTTTTGGTTTTGAACTCAAAATATTTCTCATGGTTGGGGGAGAGTGAAAACTTAAAGGGCTGGAGAGATTTAGGGGTCGGGGAACATTTTAGGGGTCAGGACGAACTTTTTAGGGGTCAGGCCAAACGTTTTTTCTTTTTTTTGGTTTTGAACTGAACATATTTCTCATGGTTGGGGGAGAGTGAAAAATTAGGGGGCTGGAGAGATTTAGGGGTCGGGGAAATTTTTCGGGGTCAGGACGAACTTTTTAGGGGTCAGGCCAATTTCTTTTGTTTTTTTGTTTTGAACTGAAAATATTTCTCATGGTTGGGGGAGAGTGAAAAATTAGGTGGCTGGAGAGATTAAGGGGTCGGAGAAAAATGTAGGGGTCAGGAAGAACTTTTTAGGGGTCAGGCCAAATTTTTTCTTTGTTTTGGTTTTGAAGTCAAAATATTTCTCAGGGTTGGGGGAGAGTGAAAAATTAGGGGGCTGGAGAGATTTAGGGGTCGGGGAAAATTTTAGGGGTCAGGACGAACTTTTTAGGGGTCAGCCTAAATTTTTTTGTTTTTTTTGTTTTGAACTCAAAATATTTCTCATGGTTGGGGGAGAGTGAAAAATTAGGGGGCTGGAGAGATTTAGGGGTTGGGGAAACTTTTAGGGGTCAGGGCGAACTTTTAAGGGGTCAGGCCAAATTTTTTTCTTTTTTTTGGTTTTGAACTCAAAATATTTCTCATGGTTGGGGGAGAGTGAAAAATTAGGGGTCTGGAGAGATTTAGGGGTCGGGGAAAATTTTAGGGGTCAGGACGAACTTTTTAGGGGTCAGGCTAAATTTTTTTCTTTGTTTTGGTTTTGAACTGAAAATATTTCTCATGGTTGAGGGGAGAGTGAAAAATTAGGGGGCTGGAGAGATTTAGGGGTCGGGGAAAATTTTAGGGGTCAGGACGAACTTTTTAGGGGTCAGGCCAAATTTTTTTCTTTTTTTTTGTTTTGAAGTCAAAATATTTCTCATGGTTGGGGGAGAGTGAAAAATTAGGGGGCTGGAGAGATTTAGGGGTCGGGGAAAATTTTAGGAGTCAGGACGAACTTTTTAGGGGTCAGGCCAAATTTTTTTGTTTTTTTTTGTTTTGAAGTAAAAATATTTCTCATGGTTAGGGGAGAGTGAAAAATTAGGGGGCTGGAGAGATTTAGGGGTCGGGGAAATTTTTAGGGGTCAGGACGAACTTTTTAGGGTTCAGGCCAAATTTTTTCTTTGTTTTGGTTTTGAACTGAAAATATTTGTCATGGTTGGGGAGAGTGAAAAATTAGGGGGCTGGAGAGATTTAGGGGTTGGGGAAACTTTTAGGGGTCAGGGCGAACTTTTAAGGGGTCAGGCCAAATTCTTTTCTTTTTTTTGGTTTTGAACTGAAAATATTTCTCATGGTTGGGGGAGAGTGAAAAATTAGGGGTCTGGAGAGATTTAGGGGTCGGGGAAAATTTTAGGGGTCAGGACGAACTTTTTAGGGGTCAGGCTAAATTTTTTTCTTTGTTTTGGTTTTGAACTGAAAATATTTCTCATGGTTGAGGGGAGAGTGAAAAATTAGGGGGCTGGAGAGATTTAGGGGTCGGGGAAAATTTTAGGGGTCAGGACGAACTTTTTAGGGGTCAGGCTAAATTTTTTTCTTTGTTTTGGTTTTGAACTGAAAATATTTCTCATGGTTGAGGGGAGAGTGAAAAATTAGGGGGCTGGAGAGATTTAGGGGTCGGGGAAAATTTTAGGGGTCAGGACGAACTTTTTAGGGGTCAGGCCAAATTTTTTTCTTTGTTTTGGTTTTGAACTGAAAATATTTGTCATGGTTGGGGAGAGTGAAAAATTAGGGGGCTGGAGAGATTTAGGAGTCGGGGAAAATTTTAGGTGTCAGGACGAACTTTTTAGGGGTCAGGCCAAATTTTTGTGTTTTTTTTGGTTTTGAACTCAAAATATTTCTCATGGTTGGGGGAGAGTGAAAAATTAGGGGGCTGGAGAGATTTAGGGGTTGGGGAAACTTTTAGGGGTCAGGGCGAACTTTTAAGGGGTCAGGCCAAATTTTTTTCTTTTTTTTGGTTTTGAACTCAAAATATTTCTCATGGTTGGGGGAGAGTGAAAAATTAGGGGTCTGGAGAGATTTAGGGGTCGGGGAAAATTTTAGGGGTCAGGACGAACTTTTTAGGGGTCAGGCTAAATTTTTTTCTTTGTTTTGGTTTTGAACTGAAAATATTTCTCATGGTTGAGGGGAGAGTGAAAAATTAGGGGGCTGGAGAGATTTAGGGGTCGGGGAAAATTTTAGGGGTCAGGACGAACTTTTTAGGGGTCAGGCCAAATTTTTTTCTTTTTTTTTGTTTTGAAGTCAAAATATTTCTCATGGTTGGGGGAGAGTGAAAAATTAGGGGGCTGGAGAGATTTAGGGGTCGGGGAAAATTTTAGGAGTCAGGACGAACTTTTAAGGGGTCAGGCCAAATTTTTTTGTTTTTTTTTGTTTTGAAGTCAAAATATTTCTCATGGTTAGGGGAGAGTGAAAAATTAGGGGGCTGGAGAGATTTAGGGGTCGGGGAAATTTTTAGGGGTCAGGACGAACTTTTTAGGGTTCAGGCCAAATTTTTTCTTTGTTTTGGTTTTGAACTGAAAATATTTGTCATGGTTGGGGAGAGTGAAAAATTAGGGGGCTGGAGAGATTTAGGGGTTGGGGAAACTTTTAGGGGTCAGGGCGAACTTTTAAGGGGTCAGGCCAAATTCTTTTCTTTTTTTTGGTTTTGAACTGAAAATATTTCTCATGGTTGGGGGAGAGTGAAAAATTAGGGGTCTGGAGAGATTTAGGGGTCGGGGAAAATTTTAGGGGTCAGGACGAACTTTTTAGGGGTCAGGCTAAATTTTTTTCTTTGTTTTGGTTTTGAACTGAAAATATTTCTCATGGTTGAGGGGAGAGTGAAAAATTAGGGGGCTGGAGAGATTTAGGGGTCGGGGAAAATTTTAGGGGTCAGGACGAACTTTTTAGGGGTCAGGCCAAATTTTTTTCTTTGTTTTGGTTTTGAACTGAAAATATTTGTCATGGTTGGGGAGAGTGAAAAATTAGGGGGCTGGAGAGATTTAGGAGTCGGGGAAAATTTTAGGTGTCAGGACGAACTTTTTAGGGGTCAGGCCAAATTTTTGTGTTTTTTTTGGTTTTGAACTCAAAATATTTCTCATGGTTGGGGGAGAGTGAAAAATTAGGGGGCTGGAGAGATTTAGGGGTTGGGGAAAATTTTAGGGGTAAGGACGAACTTTTTAGGGGTCAGGCCAAATTTTTTTCTTTTTTTTTGTTTTGAACTGAAAATATTTCTCATGGTTGGGGGAGAGTGAAAAATTAGGGGGCTGGAGAGACTTAGGGGTCGGGGAAATTTTTCGGGGTCAGGACGAACTTTTTAGGGGTAAGGCCAATTTCTTTTGTTTTTTTTGTTTTGAAGTCAAAATATTTCTCATAGGTTGAGGGGAGAGTAAAAAATTAGGGGGCTGGAGAGATTTAGGGGTCGGGGAAAATTTTAGGGGCTAGGACGAACTTTTAAGGGGTCAGGCCAAATTTTTTTCTTTTTTTTTGATTTGAAGTCAAAATATTTCTCATGGTTGGGGGAGAGTGAAAAATTAGGGGGCTGGAGAGATTTAGGGGTCGAGGAAAATTTTAGGGGTCAGGACGAACTTTTTAGGGGTCAGACTAAATTTTTTTGTTTTTTTTTGTTTTGAAGTCAAAATATTTCTCATGGTTAGAGGGAGAGTGAAAAATTAGGGGGCTGGAGAGATTTAGGGGTCGGGGAAATTTTTAGGGCTCAGGACGAACTTTTTAGGGGTCAGGCCAAATTTTTTTCTTTTTTTTGGTTTTGAACTGAAAATATTTCTCATGGTTGGGGAGAGTGAAAAATTAGGGGGCTGGAGAGATTTAGGAGTCGGGGAAAATTTTAGGGGTCAGGACGAACTTTTTAGGGGTCAGGCCAAACGTTTTTTCTTTTTTTTGGTTTTGAACTGAACATATTTCTCATGGTTGGGGGAGAGTGAAAAATTAGGGGGCTGGAGAGATTTAGGGGTCGGGGAAATTTTTCGGGGTCAGGACGAACTTTTTAGGGGTCAGGCCAATTTCTTTTGTTTTTTTTGTTTTGAACTGAAAATATTTCTCATGGTTGGGGGAGAGTGAAAAATTAGGTGGCTGGAGAGATTAAGGGGTCGGAGAAAAATGTAGGGGTCAGGAAGAACTTTTTAGGGGTCAGGCCAAATTTTTTCTTTGTTTTGGTTTTGAAGTCAAAATATTTCTCAGGGTTGGGGGAAAGTGAAAAATTAGGGGGCTGGAGAGATTTAGGGGTCGGGGAAAATTTTAGGGGTCAGGACGAACTTTTTAGGGGTCAGCCTAAATTTTTTTGTTTTTTTTGTTTTGAACTCAAAATATTTCTCATGGTTGGGGGAGAGTGAAAAATTAGGGGGCTGGAGAGATTTAGGGGTTGGGGAAACTTTTAGGGGTCAGGGCGAACTTTTAAGGGGTCAGGCCAAATTTTTTTCTTTTTTTTGGTTTTGAACTCAAAATATTTCTCATGGTTGGGGGAGAGTGAAAAATTAGGGGTCTGGAGAGATTTAGGGGTCGGGGAAAATTTTAGGGGTCAGGACGAACTTTTTAGGGGTCAGGCTAAATTTTTTTCTTTGTTTTGGTTTTGAACTGAAAATATTTCTCATGGTTGAGGGGAGAGTGAAAAATTAGGGGGCTGGAGAGATTTAGGGGTCGGGGAAAATTTTAGGGGTCAGGACGAACTTTTTAGGGGTCAGGCCAAATTTTTTTCTTTTTTTTTGTTTTGAAGTCAAAATATTTCTCATGGTTGGGGGAGAGTGAAAAATTAGGGGGCTGGAGAGATTTAGGGGTCGGGGAAAATTTTAGGAGTCAGGACGAACTTTTTAGGGGTCAGGCCAAATTTTTTTGTTTTTTTTTGTTTTGAAGTCAAAATATTTCTCATGGTTAGGGGAGAGTGAAAAATTAGGGGGCTGGAGAGATTTAGGGGTCGGGGAAATTTTTAGGGGTCAGGACGAACTTTTTAGGGTTCAGGCCAAATTTTTTCTTTGTTTTGGTTTTGAACTGAAAATATTTGTCATGGTTGGGGAGAGTGAAAAATTAGGGGGCTGGAGAGATTTAGGGGTTGGGGAAACTTTTAGGGGTCAGGGCGAACTTTTAAGGGGTCAGGCCAAATTTTTTTCTTTTTTTTGGTTTTGAACTCAAAATATTTCTCATGGTTGGGGGAGAGTGAAAAATTAGGGGTCTGGAGAGATTTAGGGGTCGGGGAAAATTTTAGGGGTCAGGACGAACTTTTTAGGGGTCAGGCTAAATTTTTTTCTTTGTTTTGGTTTTGAACTGAAAATATTTCTCATGGTTGAGGGGAGAGTGAAAAATTAGGGGGCTGGAGAGATTTAGGGGTCGGGGAAAATTTTAGGGGTCAGGACGAACTTTTTAGGGGTCAGGCCAAATTTTTTTCTTTGTTTTGGTTTTGAACTGAAAATATTTGTCATGGTTGGGGAGAGTGAAAAATTAGGGGGCTGGAGAGATTTAGGAGTCGGGGAAAATTTTTGGTGTCAGGACGAACTTTTTAGGGGTCAGGCCAAATTTTTGTGTTTTTTTTGGTTTTGAACTCAAAATATTTCTCATGGTTGGGGGAGAGTGAAAAATTAGGGGGCTGGAGAGATTTAGGGGTTGGGGAAAATTTTAGGGGTAAGGACGAACTTTTTAGGGGTCAGGCCAAATTTTTTTCTTTTTTTTTGTTTTGAACTGAAAATATTTCTCATGGTTGGGGGAGAGTGAAAAATTAGGGGGCTGGAGAGACTTAGGGGTCGGGGAAATTTTTCGGGGTCAGGACGAACTTTTTAGGGGTAAGGCCAATTTCTTTTGTTTTTTTTGTTTTGAACTCAAAATATTTCTCATGGTTAGAGGGAGAGTGAAAAATTAGGGGGCTGGAGAGATTTAGGGGTCGGGGAAATTTTTAGGGCTCAGGACGAACTTTTTAGGGGTCAGGCCAAATTTTTTTCTTTTTTTTGGTTTTGAACTGAAAATATTTCTCATGGTTGGGGAGAGTGAAAAATTAGGGGGCTGGAGAGATTTAGGAGTCGGGGAAAATTTTAGGGATCAGGACGAACTTTTTAGGGGTCAGGCCAAATTTTTTTGTTTTTTTTGGTTTTGAACTCAAAATATTTCTCATGGTTGGGGGAGAGGAAAAATTAGGGGGCTGGAGAGATTTAGGGGTCGGGAAAATTTTAGGGGTCAGGCCAAATTTTTTAGGGGTTTGCCCAAATTTAGGGGCCGCGATATGTACGTATTTAGCTTCCACACCAGGGCGGCGATAGGTACTTATTTAGCATTCAGCGGTGGTTATAGGTACTTATATAGCATGTGCACATGGGCGGTAATAAGTACGTATATAGTATGCGCACTGGGGCAGTGATAGGTATGTATTTAGCATGCGCACTGAGGCATCGATCAGTTCATATATAGCAAGCGCATTGGGGTGGGTATAGGTACATATTTAAAATTCACACCGGGGCGGCGAAAGGTACATATTTAAAATTCACACCGGGGCGGCGATAGGTACGTATTTAGCATTCACACCGGGGCGGCGATAGGTATGTATTTAGCATTCACACCGGGGCAGCGATAGGTATGTATTTAGCATTCGCACCGGGGTGGCGATATGTACGTATTTAGCTTCCGCACCGGGGCGGCGATAGGTACGTATTTAGAATTCACACCGGGGCGGCGATAGGTACGTATTTAGAATTCACACCGGGGCGGCGATAGGTATGTATGGAGCATTCGCACCGGGGCGGCGATATGTACGTATTTAGCTTCCACACCAGGGCGGCGATAGGTACGTATTCAGAATTTAGGGGTGCGATATCTACGTATATAGCATGTACACATGGGCAGCCATAAGTACGTACATAGCATGCGCTCTGCGGCGGCGATCAGTACATATATAGCACGCGCACCGGGGCGGCGAAAGGTATGTATTTCGCATTCGCACCGTGGTGGTGATAGGTACATATTTAGCATTCGCACCGGGGCGGCTATAGGTACGTATTTAGCATTCGCACCAGGGCGGCTATAGGTACGTATTTAGCATTCGCACTGGGCCGGTGATAGGTACGTATTTAGCATTCACACCAAAGCGGCAATATGTACATATTAATTATTCGCACTAGGGCAGCGATAGGTACTTATGTAGCATGCACACCGGGGCGCAATAGGTATGTATTTAGCATTCACACCGGGGCAACGATAGGTACTATTTAGCATTTGCAACGGGGCGGCGATAGGTACTTAAATAGTATCTGCACCGGGGCGGCGATAGGTACGTATATAGTATGTGCACTGGGGCGGCGATAGGTACGTATATAGTATGCGCACCGGGGTGATGATAGATACGTATATAGTATGAACACCGGGGTGGAGATAAGTACCTATATAGAAGGTGCAGATAGAGGTGTTACTTTTTATAGAAATATGTCATACTATTACCCTGGGCAATAGGAGAAATGGTGGGGAAGAAACAGCTTTTGCAAAAGGCAAAATTAGAAAGTAGCGGCGAAATGGGGCGACCAGTGAAGAGAAAGGTAGCAGATAAAGAGACGGCTATAGAGAGAGGGGGCGGACATAGAAGTTTGAATATAAAGATGTTACACACACGATCTTTCTTCAAATATATGTTTTTATGACCCCGAGCAACGCCGGGTAGCCCCGCTAGTAGACATATACAGCACACATGTGTATACTCACATCTTTCCCCTTTCTCATGAACAGGCTGATACATTCACTCCGTACACACATGTTCATACAATCTTTATTTCTTCTTTTTTCATACACAGATACAGAGAGAGAAAGAGAGAGAGAGAGGGAGAGAGGGAGAGAGAGAGAGAGAGACAGACAGACAGACAAAGAATTTCTTTGAAAAAATAATCTTCTTCTCCTATATAAAGGGCACTTGTCTGTATGTTTGTCTGTTTGTCTGTCTGTTTGTATGTCCAGATACTCCTCCGAGAGGACCCAATAAACAGTCACGCGGGTGACATCATCACGACCAGCCAGCCCCGGGACGTGTAATATCTCAGAACCGGAAATAGAAATTGACTCTTTGGGGGTCGACTGAGCACTTTTCTCCAATGGGGGTGTGGTTTTTTCCTCGATTTTCAACGTTGTTTAGTACTAATTTGAGAAAAAACAATGCTATCATGTATAATTTTAGAAATATGCAAAGTCACGCTTTTATTTAACAGGAAATGACGTCAGAGGAAAAGAGTGTAGGGAAGAAAATCCCTCACACTAAAACTCTTCTTTCCCTCTCACTCCCACCCTTTCTACCTTCCCTTCATCCCCAACGCCCGTTCTGTTGTTATGATACCACCCTCCTAGGCATTACCTCCTCCTTTTTGAGAGTTGTGGAGATAGTGCGGCGATGTGACTGCTTCAGGGCAAATTAGGGGGGGGTGTCGGCATTCGCTTAATTTGGGGGAGCGGCGCGTCAAGCGAAATTATGGGAGGGGGGAGTGTCGGAAAAAAAAATTGACTCTTCGGGGGGGGGGGGCTTTTTCCATCACTTGTTTAGTACTAATTTGAGAAAAAAACAATGCTATCATCGTCACGCTTTTAACAAGAAATGACGTCAGAGGAAATCCCTAACGGCACTTTTTTGAACATTGGTTTATAGTGAAGCAAGGGTTGCTTAACTACTAACGGCATTTTTTGAAACATGCGTTTATAGTGACGCCAGTGTTGTTTAATCAATAACGGCACTTTTTTGAACATGAGTTTATAGTGAAGCAAGAGTTGTTTGTACTAACCGCATTTCTTCTGTTGACATGATACCATCCTCCCAAGTATTACCTCCTCCTTTTTGAGAGGTGTGAAGTTAGTGTATTATCAGTGAAATTAAAGTAATAAATAATTATGCACCACCATTGTTTTCACTAATATTTGTATACATATTAAATAACGTCTAAATAAGTAAAATAAGAAGAGAAAAATTATGCTCCGCCATTGTTTTCACTAATATTTGTATACATGTTAAATAACGTGTCAATAAGTAAAGTAAGAAGAGAAAAATTATGCTCCGCCATTGTTTTCACTAATATTTGTATACATGTTAAATAACGTGTCAATAAGTAAAGTAAGAAGAAAAAAATTATGCTCCGCCATTGTTTTCACTAATATTTGTATACATGTTAAATAACGTGTCAATAAGTAAGTTAGAACAGAAAAATGATGCTCCACCATTGTTTTCACTAATATTTGTATACATGTTAACTAACGTGTCAATAAGTAAAGTAAGAAGAGCAAAATTATGCTCCGCCATTGTTTTCACTAATATTTGCATACATGTTAAATAACGTGTCAATAAGTAAAGAAAAAAGAGAAATAATTATGCTCCACCATTGTTTTCACTTATATTTGTATACATGTTAAATAACGTGTCAATAAGTAAAGTAAGAAGAAAAATAATTATGCTCCACCATTGTTTTCACTAATATTTGTATACATGTTAAATAACGTGTCAATAAGTAAAGTAAGAAGAAAAATAATTATGCTCCACCACTGTTTTCACTAATATTTGTATACATGTTAAATAACGTGTCAATAAGTAAAGTAAGTAGAGAAATAATTATGCTCCACCATTGTGTTCATTAATATTTGTATACATGTTAAATAAGGTCTCAATATATAAAGTAAGAGAAATAATTATGCTCCGCCATTGTTTTCACTAATATTTGTATACATATTAAATAACGTCTCAATAAGTAAAGTAAGAAGAAAAATAATTATGCTCCGCCATTGTTTTCACTAATATTTGTATACATGTTAAATAACGTGTCAATAAGTAAAGTAACAAGAGAAATAATTATGCTCCGCCATTGTTTTCACTAATATTTGTATACATGTTAAATAACGTGTCAATAAGTAAAGTAAGAAGAAAAATAATTATGCTCCACCATTGTTTTCACTTATATTTGTATACATGTTAAATAACGTGTCAATAAGTAAAGTAAGTAGAGAAATAATTATGCTCCACCATTGTGTTCATTAATATTTGTATACATGTTAAATAACGTCTCAATATATAAAGTAAGAGAAATAATTATGCTCTGCCATTGTTTTCACTAATATTTGTATACATATTAAATAACGTGTCAATAAGTAAAGTAAGAAGAAAAATAATTATGCTCCGCCATTGTTTTCACTAATATTTGTATACATGTTAAATAACGTCTCAATAAGTAAAGTAAGAAGAAAAATAATTATGCTCCGCCATTGTTTTCACTAATATTTGTATACATGTTAAATAACGTGTCAATAAGTAAAGTAAGAAGAGAAATAATTATGCTCCACCACTGTTTTCACTAATATTTGTATACATGTTAAATAACGTGTCAATAAGTAAAGTAAGCAGAGAAATAATTATGCTCCACCATTGTTTTCACTAATATGTGTATACATGTTAAATAACGTGTCAATAAGTAAAGTAAGCAAAGAAATAATTATGCTCCACCATTGTTTTCACTAATATTTGTATACATGTTAAATAACGTGTCAATAAGTAAAGTAAGAAGAAAAATAATTATGCTCTACCATTGTTTTCACTAATATTTGTATACATGTTAAATAACGTGTCAATAAGTAAAGTAAGCAGAGAAATAATTATGCTCCACCACTGTTTTCACTAATATTTGTATACATGTTAAATAACGTGTCAATAAGTAAAGTAAGAAGAAAAATAATTATGCTCCACCACTGTTTTCACTTATATTTGTATACATGTTAAATAACGTGTCAATAAGTAAAGTAAGAAGAAAAATAATTATGCTCCACCACTGTTTTCACTAATATTTGTATACATGTTAAATAACGTGTCAATAAGTAAAGTAAGTAGAGAAATAATTATGCTCCACCATTGTGTTCATTAATATTTGTATACATGTTAAATAAGGTCTCAATATATAAAGTAAGAGAAATAATTATGCTCCGCCATTGTTTTCACTAATATTTGTATACATATTAAATAACGTCTCAATAAGTAAAGTAAGAAGAAAAATAATTATGCTCCGCCATTGTTTTCACTAATATTTGTATACATGTTAAATAACGTCTCAATAAGTAAAGTAAGAAGAAAAATAATTATGCTCCATTATGCTTTTCTTTTAGAACTCAAACTATTTCTCAGGGTTGGGGGAGAGTGAAAAATTAGGGGGCTGGAGAGATTTAGGGGTCGGGGAAAATTTTAGGGGTCAGGACGAACTTTTTAGGGGTCAAGCCAAATTTTTTTCTTTTTTTTGGTTTTGAACTCAAAATATTTCTCATGGTTGGGGGAGAGTGAAAAATTAGGGGGCTGGAGAGATTTAGGGGTCGGGGAAAATTTTAGGGGTCAGGACGAACTTTTTAGGGTTCAGGCCAAATTTTTTTCTTTTTTCTGGTTTTGAAGTCAAAATATATCTCATTGTTGGGGGAGAGTGAAAAATTAGGGGGCTGGAGAGATTTAGGGGTCGGGGAAAATTTTAGGGGTCAGGACGAACTTTAAAGGGGTCAGGCCAAATTTTTTTTTTTTTTTTGGTTTTGAACTGAAAATATTTCTCAGGGTTGGGGGAGAGTGAAAAATTAGGGGGCTGGAGAGATTTAGGGGTCGGGGAAAATTTTAGGGGTCATGCCGAACTTTTTAGGGGTCAGGCCAAATTTTTTTGTTTTTTTTTGTTTTGAAGTCAAAATATTTCTCATGGTTGTGGGAGTGTGAAAAATTAGGGGGCTGGAGAGATTTAGGGATCGGGGAAAATTTTAGGGATCAGGCCGAACTTTTTAGGAGTCAGGCCAAATTTTTTTGTTTTTTTTTGTTTTGAAGTCAAAATATTTCTCATGGTTGGGGAGAGTGACAAATTAGAGGGCCGGAGAGATTTAGGGGTCGGGGAACATTTTAGGGGTCAGGACGAACCTTTTAGGGGTCAGGCCAAATTTTTTTGTTTTTTTTTGTTTTGAAGTCAAAATATTTCTCATGGTTGGAGGAGAGTGAAAAATTAGGGGGCTGGAGAGATTTAGGGGTCGGGGAAAATTTTAGGGGTCAGGACGAACTTTTTAGGGGTCAGGCCAAATTTTTTTGTTTTTTTTTGTTTTGAAGTCAAAATATATCTCATGGTTGGGGGAGAGTGAAAAATTAGGGGGCTGGAGAGATTATGGGGTCGGGGAAAATTTTAGGGGTCAGGACGAACTTTTTAGGGGTCAGGCCAAATTTTTTTGTTTTTTTTTGTTTTTTTTTTGTTTTGATGTCAAAATATTTCTCATGGTTGGGGGAGAGTGAAAAATTAGGGGGTTGGAGACATTTAGGGTCGGGAAAATTTTACGGGTCAGGCGGAACTTTTTAGGGGTCAGGCCAAATTTTTTTGTTTTTTTTTTGTTTTGAAGTCAAAATATTTCTCATGGTTGGGGGAGAGTGAAAAATTAGAGGCTGGAGAGATTTAGGGGACGGGAAAAATTTTAGGGGTAAGGCCAAATTTTTTAGGGTCTGCCCAAATTTAGGGGCGGCGATATGTCTGTATTTAGCTTCCACACCGGGGCGGCGATAGGTACTTATTTAGCATTCAGCAGTGGTGATAGGTACTTATATAGCATGTGGACATGGGCGGTAATAAGTACGTATATAGTATGCACACCGGGGCAGTGATAGGTATGTATTTAGCATGCGCACTGAGGAAGCAATCGGTTCATATATAGCACGCGCACCGGGGCGGCGATAGGTACGTATATAGCACGCGCACAGGGGCGGCGAAAGGTACATATTTAAAATTCACACCGGGCGGCGAAAGGTACATATTTAAAATTCACACCGGGGCGGCGATAGGTACGTATTTAGCATTCACACCGGGGCGGCGATAGGTATGTATTTAGCATTCACACCGGGGCAGCGATAGGTATGTATTTAGTATTCGCACCGGGGCAGCGATATGTACGTATTTAGCTTCCGCACCGGGGCGGCGATAAGTACGTATTTAGAATTCACACCGGGGCGGCAATAGGTACGTATTTTGAATTCACACCGGGGCGGCGATAGGTATGTATTTAGCATTCGCACCGGAGCGGCGATATGTACGTATTTAGCTTCCACACCAGGGCGGCGATAAGTACGTATTCAGAATTCAGGGGTGGCGATAGCTACGTATATAGCATGTACACACGGGCAGCAATAAGTACGTACATAGCATGCGCTCTGCGGCGGCGATCAGTACATATATTGCATGCGTACCGGGGTGGCGAAAGGTATGTATTTCGCATTCGTACCGTAGTGGTGATAGGTACGTATTTAGCATTCGCACTGGGGCGGCTATAGGTACGTATTTAGCATTCGCACCAGAGCGGCTATAGCTACGTATTTAGCATTCGCACTGGGCCGGCGATAGGTACGTATTTAGCATTCACACCAAAGCGGCAATATGTACATATTAATTATTCGCACTAGGGCAGTGATAGGTACTTATGTAGCATGCACACCGGAGCGCAATTGGTATGTCTTTAGTATTCGCACTAGGGCAGCGATAGGTACTTATGTAGCATGCACACCGGGGCGCAATAGGTATGTATTTAGCATTCACACCGGGGCAACGATAGGTACTATTTAGCATTCGCAACGGGGCGGCGATAGGTACTTAAATAGTATCTGCACCGGGGCGGCGATAGGTACGTATATAGTATGTGCACTGGGGCGGCGATAGGTACGTATATAGTATGCGCACCAGGGTGATGATAGATACGTATATAGTATGAACAGTGGGGTGGAGATAAGTACCTATATAGAAGGCGCAGATAGAGGTGTTACTTTTTATAGAAATATGTCATACTATTACCCTGGGCAATAGGAGAAATGGTGGGGAAGAAACAGCTTTTGCAAAAGGCAAAATTAGAAAGTAGCGGCGAAATGGGGCGACCAGGAAAGAGAAAGGTAGCAGATAAAGAGACGGCTATAGAGAGAGGGGGCGGACATAGAAGTTTGAATATAAAGATGTTACACACACGATCTTTCTTCAAATATATGTTTTTATGACCCCGAGCAACGCCGGGTAGCCCCGCTAGTCATATATAAATGCTCTGAGTGGTGTATCCATTAGTGTATTTCTGCAATCTCTTAGTATCATTTCTATAGCCAGTACAAATAAGATGACAGAAATTGTGTAACCTGCCGCAATTCTCACTAACTTTGCCAAATTGTTGTAAAACTCTCGGTTGTAAATCTCATTTTGAATTGGTCATGATACTTGATTATCATATTTTGCATAGCTTTAAGAATCCAAAAAGAAATCCATGGCTTTCTGTATTATCATGTGTGGTACTGAGCCACTGCATTGGCAAGATCGAACCATAACATAGCCACACTTTTATGCATTCTATATACTTTCCCACATTGTATAAGGAGTAGATGGGTTCTGCCTATCGCCCGGCCTTCGCACTCCTACTCTGTCTATTAGCCATGCATAGAAGTACAATCACTGGGACGCCTCTAAAGTCACATAGGGCTCGGCCTTGTTTCCTGACTAGGGCAATGAACGCCGTCTCTCTTTCTCTCTATCTGGGACACTTGGGGAAGGTCTGTTGTCACTAAGCCCTACATGACTAGTCTGGATCGCTCTTGTTTCGACAGGTTGAGGGTACAGGTTAGACAGCTCGTCTGGCTGCTGTTTCCGACTGGTAGTTAGTAGCCCAAACTCTTAGGTAGCGCTAAGTACGGCTGTTCCGTCAACAGTTGCATAATATGGTGGGTAACTATGTGTGCCATGTCGCGCATGAAAAGGGACCCTGCTGTTATCCCCGGTGGGCTTTCCCGAGGCCCAAAACCCCCACGGACCAAGTCACGCCTAATGGACTGGTTGTGTGAACTTATTGGCACCAAACAAGCACCCACTTTGCCTTCCCCACTCTAACTCAAAACAAACATAAATTTACAAAATAAATAAAAAAACCTAAACCAAACACCCAACAAAAAACATATTCGCCTCCGCTCTTGAGGCTTGCATTCACAAATATCCGGGGACTTAAAACCAACATTAACGACGTAGAAACTTTTCTCTTGACAAACTCCCTCGACATCCTAGCACTAAGTGAAACGAAGCTTCAATCCTCAATTTCTTCTCACCACTTTGACATGAGTGATTACCTGCCACTATACCGTAAGGTCTCTGACAAACATATGCATAGGCTAGGAGTTTATTTTTGAACATCCTCCCCTTGACTAGAGAACATAGGTTAGAATCAGATGACCAAGCCTACATGTGCTTCATATTGTGCTTACATTACAGAGTTAGTTACTTATATTTACTATACCTTTCTCCTTCGACCCAGAATTGTACCATGCTTGACTCTGTCTCTGACAGCTTAGATAGAGCACTCTCATTCGATTCGAATGCCCAAATACATGCATTTGGAAATTTTAATGCACACCACCGTGACTGGTTGGGATTTTCCAGCGTTACTGATGCGGCTGGGAACTTTACGTTTAATTTCTCCTCAGTTCACGACCTCTCACAGACTGTGACTTTTCCGACCCGCCTTCCTGATCGTGCGGACCAGCAAGCCTCACTTCTCGACCTGTTCTTGACCGCACTACCTGATTCTTGTGTTGCGAATGCCCATAGCCCGTTTAGAAACTGTGATCACGTTGTGGTAATGCCACTTATCACCTTAAAAACTCGTCGAAAAGCTGAAGAGCCGTTACTTAAAACATGAACAGGCTGATTTTGAATCCCTCAGGGATACCATCAGCGACGCCCCATGGGTGAAACCTTCTCACTCCCTGCTGATCAGTGTGCAAATGATCTAACTGAATGTGTCAAAGCAGGCATTCATGCTTATGTCCCCATGCGAAAATTATTCAGCAAACCACACTTTCCTCAATAGTTCACTTCAGAATGTGCAGCTGCTATTGTTGAGAGGCAGAAGGCATTCTGAAAATTCGGCTGCCATAAGTCAACTACAAATAGACAGAACTTTATAGAGGCAAGAAATGATTGAAAAGCAGTGATAGATGAAGCAAAGAGAAGGTATACAGAGACAACCAAAAAACGCATTCAGTCACAGAAACTAGGTACTCGTGATTTCTGGAAAATATACAATAGTGTGATGAACAATGGACAATGGACAATTATCAAATCATAACGATGTTGTTTGAACGGCAACTGATAATGCTGAACTACTGGCCAAGGGTTTCGCCTTAATCCCCACTTTGGACTCAGCAAACCACCTCTTCCCTAAATTCCCATTGCGGACTGAAGCCACACTTGAGAACCTGGTCATCACCCCATCTCAGGTCAAAGACATCATAAAAAACCTTGACACCTCTAAAGCTTGTGGGCCTGATCTCATATCAGTAATAGTAATAAAGAAATGCTCTGCAAAACTGGACCTGCCCTCTCCAAACTATACAACAAATGCCTTGCTAAATCTTGTTTTCCCTTGGAAAATTGCTTCTGTGGTACTAGTATTCAAGAATTCTGGAGATAGAACCGATCCTCTAAACTACCGCCCAATCAGTCTAATCCAGATCTTTGCTAAATTGTTTGAATCATTAATCAATCTAGCTATAGTCCGGTACCTAGTCAATGCTACACTTCTTTATGATCATCAATACGGATTTAGACAAGCATGATCTACCGCAGATATCGTAAGGGTCATCGCTGAACGCATATATCATACATTGGACAGGGCAGGTGAAGCTAGGGTGGTAGCGCTTGATATATCTAAGGCCTTTGATAATGTCCGGCATGAAAGGATTCTCCTAATACTGCACTCATATGGTATTACTGGACAAATATTTAATATAATTAAATCCTTCCTAACAAACAGAAAGATCAAGGTTTTCCTCGATGGCCGTTCATCTAAGTAACATGACATAAATGCTGGTGTACCCCAGGGATCAATCCTTGGACCTCTAATGTTCCTGATTTTCATAAATGACCTCCTTGGTGTCATTGAGACTGATAGGAATATTTGCTGACGACACCACTCTCTACTTTCGTCATGTGGGCAAAACCGACGCGCACATATCTGAGGCAATGGCTGAATCCTTAGAAAATGACCTCTAGTCTGTAGTGGATTGAAGTAAAAAATGGATGGTAAGTTTTAATGCTGCAAAGACAAAGCTACTTTCCTTCAATAACTACAAGAAACCTCTTCAACCACCGATTGTCATGGCAAATAACACCCTACCTGAGAGTTCATCATTCAAACTCCTCGGCCTAATTTTCACAGATAACATGAATTGGAACAAATACATTGAAGACATTGCCAGGGCTGCTACAAAGAAGGTGGGTTCCCTCTACCCTGCTAGTAAACTTCTCACACCCGACATTATCCTATATCTTTGCATGGAGTATTGTTACCACATCTGGGCTGGTGCATCATCCACTAGTCTCTCCTTCTTGGACAAGGTAAAAAAAAGAGTCGCTAACTCTCTCTATCCACCAAGCTCCAGCCCCTGTCCCATCGCCGCAATGTTGCTTCATTGTGCCTGTTTTACAAGTACTTCAATGGATTGTGCTCTAATGAACTTGCTGCTCTGGTGACCCATCGACGTAAATTAACTAAACCAACCCGACAATCTTCCAAATCCTATCTATTAATTGTGGAGGTCCGCAGATGCCGAAGAGCTTTCTACTCCAAAAGTTTTTTCCCCGTGTTGCTGGACTCTGGAACTCCCTCTCTGCTTCCTGTTTTTCTGACGGTACTCACATGCAGCCCCTTACATCTACAGTGGCGGCCTGCTTTGTTTTGGGTGAACTATGTTAAAAAAAATGTTCAACGCACCCTGATAATCCATGTGATCCCAGCCTTCTGTACCGATTCATCGATCAATTCGTTTTTCCGCAGATAGGTAATTATTCGATTTGCTATGATACTAAACACTACCTTGCCATCAATATTCAGCAACGATATCGGACGGAATTCTCACTGTTTTTCTGATCCTCTTTCTTTGAGCAGATAGATGCCTTCTGCAATACACAAATGATTTGATACATCTTTATTTCGTCACATGTCTCTTATCTATAAAAAAAACCGCAAGCGAAGGCGGTTACAATATCTGTATACTTTGTTGCTAACCCCATCATTTCCAGAGAAAATTCTTTGCACTAGCCTTCTTCACAAAATCATGTAATTCCTTTTTCTTCATATTATCGATATCAAATCGTACTCCTGGCTGTGTGTCTTTTCAATTCTTTTATATACGGTTGTTCTTTATCTTTATTTGGATCGATATATGTATTCTGTAGATGCATTTTCAGTTATTCTGAGATAGGAATATTTGCTGACGACACCACGCTCTACTCTCGTCATGTGGGCAAAACCGACGCGCACATATCTGAGGCAATGGCTGAATCCTTAGAAAATGGTCCTCTTATTCTCCGTAAAGGGTCCCCTTGCAAAGTTATACGTTTTTTTTACACAATTCCTCTTACAACTCTTCCTCTTCTTCTCACGGTTTAGTGTTCTTTTTTCCTCGTTTCATCCTGGAACCTTTTCTTGATATCTTAATATAGCTGTTTTAATCCATTTTTCTCTCCTCCTACTGCACGCAACCATCTTGTCCTCAGATGCTTTTTTTCACTCTTCAGATCAGCAATTTTTTCTTCTCTTCTAGATCGTTCTTCTTTTCTAACCCAAATCTCTCTTATCCTTTCTCGTGTATTGTCTCTGCTAACTTTCCAATTTCTCTTTTGTACTTCCTTAATATCGTGATAATATCTTAGCTACCTCCCTATTAAACTTTTTATAAGTAGCAGTATCATTGACTTTTGGCCACTTTATCTTGGACTTTTTATTATTATATTCTTTTTCTGGCTTACTTTCCTCAGCGGTAGAATGTTCACAACTGTGGTTTGCGTCCTGGCTTATCTGCTACACGGCTTATAGTGCATTAACCTGCGCTGTTGAGAAACACTTCGTTTTCTTAATGTATTCGTAGTTCTTTGAAAAGTCTCAAAATCTTTTCCACAACAAATCGATTTCCATTGACCATTTTCTTTGTCCTTTTTTCGTACCGAGTTTACTTCCCTGTTATCCGATTCTGTTGATCTATTATCCACCATCCGTTCCTGCAGATCTTAGGGGCCTTTTTCTTTATCTTGGTTTGTTGCAATTCATTTTCCTTAATCATGGACTGCAGACCCGTTTGATACATCGGCGCCCGTTCGCGCGCGTCAACCGTCTTTCTGCTTTACCATGTGTTTGTCCCATAAGTCAAACGTCTTTCCGCTTTGTTGCCTATCAAATTAGTTTTATTTATACAAACATGTACAAAACGCTGCTACACTAACATGTCGATGTTATCGATCATTAGTTATTAGAAACTAAGATCTCATCAGGCAGAAAAGTCTGATCTTTCACCTAGATGTTCACATTGCAAAAGAATGAAAAGAAAGAAAAAAGAAAGGAAAAGATCTAAATTCAAAACTGGAAGGTCACATAGTCAGATTTAAAATAATTGAAAAAAAAACAACGTTTGCAACTTTTAGTAAAAGAGTTGAAAATAGCACTGGTCTCGTATTTTTCCGGGTGTCGAATTGTAAGTTTAGAGGGAGGAGGAGAGAGTTGCCAGGTGTCTAAGTTTAGAGAGAAGTGGGGTAGTTGCAGTTTGAACGAAGTGGGGAGGATGGGAGATCAGTGAACATGAGGAAAGAAAGAAAGGAAAAGAGAAAGAGGGAAGTAGGGAAGCATAATTTTTAATATTCGATATTGAGGTCTGTCTTGTTTATATATATATATATATATATATATATATATATATATATATATATATATATATATATATATATATATAAATATATATATATATATATGTGTGTGTGCGTGTGCGTGTGCGTGCCTGTACAGGTTTTGCGCAACGAAGCAAACTCAAAAAGGATACCTCATCCTTTCTGTTATTCACATCAGCAATTGCACATATCTAATTAAGACAATGCGTTACGAGATATGCAAGTAGTCTTTCATGGTCATACACGAGAGGCGGGGTGAGGCGATTCCCTTCCTGTTAATTCTAGAACGAGAATGAAAGGAAATCCTTCGTGTTAGCAGCACACACACGTGTAACAAGTCTAATAATCTGAACTACAGAAAGACAGACAGACAGACAGCTAGTTAGATAGAAAGGGAATAGAGTCTTATGCCCAAGAATTGCATGTCTATTTTTTAATAGTATAAGATGTAGAAACCATGCACACAACATCCTCAAATATTCAAAAGAGGTGGTTTTAAAAATACAATTTCCGGCGATACTTCCTGTTATATATGTCGTCGGCAGTATTTAACAGAGAAAAGGGGAATGAGAAGTGATAAGAGATATTATATATATATATATATATATATATATATATATATATATATATATATATATATATATATATATATATATGTGTGTGTGTGTGTGTGTGTGTGTGTGTTTGTATGTATACCATCTACTCTATAAAAAGACCAATATACGTACTTCCATTCCAAAAGATAGTGAACAAAACACGTACTGGATTTAAGCCGACGGATAAAAGTATTTTAAGTGGTGAGGGAGAGCGAGAGAGCGAAAAGCAAATCACACATTATAAATTAAATCTATATAGATCAAAATGATTCGATCGAGTTTCAATTACAACAAAAAAACAAGCTTAGTACTTAGCATTTAATAGAGTTTGACGTATACACTGCTATCAGTGATGATAGTTTTCTAACAAAAATAGTTATTTCTGAATTTTTCATGACTAAATCTCGGAAATTGTTTTACTGGTAATCTAGCACTCCATTACAAGAGTGTTCCGAAAAATGTAAGCATAAACTTATAGCTATTATTTGCAAAATAATACATTTGTTGAAATTACGGAATGTTTACCGACCAATGGTAATAGTTTTCTCAATTAAAACAACAAAAAATGACGTTTATTTTGTGAAAATTAGGAATAAATACCTAAAATAGATATGAATGATGGTTATATTAAACAATTAATTGAGATGATTAAATATATAATAATATATAGTTCAATACATATAATGAACAAATACTGTATTTACAAACATGCCCATCATGAATTTTATAACGTCTAAAAGTCTTGAATTGACTGAATCAGTTAATTGTTAATAGTAGCTAGTTGCACTGCCCTTGCTGCAGTATTAATGACTTTCCATAATCCGTTTTAGACGAAAATTGACGTCCATTGGCATAAACATTTCGTTTGATGATAGACTAACACTTTTCTATTGGGTTTACATCCAGGGAGCGTGGAAGCCAGATCCTCAACTTTGTAATTTTTATGCCAAAACATGCTAAGAATGCTTCAGTGGGATGGGTAAAGTTAGAATGGGGCATTGTCTTGCATAAAACAAAGTGCCTTAGTAGAGCAAGATGTATTTTATTTAGCCAAGGTGACAGACATTATTTTAAAAGATTTCAATAAGCAGCAGACGTAATTGTCCTTCTTTTGGGTAATCTAATTGGAGCAACAACTATATCTACAATAATACCCGTCCATATGATGACTCCTCCAAGCTTTTGTTGTCGGTTCTAACGATGGTAAATCTAATCTCAGGAATAAACTCATCCTTTTGCTCAGCCATCAGGTCGATCAAGTGTTACCAGGGGTTCATCAGTGAAAAGAACCTCACTCATATTCAGATTCATATATTTCTATGCCGATTTCATTCTAAAAAAATGTGTATTGATGTAAGAGGATGCTGTGTAGTTGGAACTTTCACAGAAGCGATTGTTTGAAGAATTGCATTCCTTGTTGAGTTGGGTACGTCAGGACAACCAGTTTCTGTGAAGATTTATTTGCTTGATTGTCCAGGTGTTCTACGGAGTTGACCACCAATATTCCTCAAATCACTGTTTTTGACAGCCTTGGATATTCCAGCATCAGATCGTTTATTCATAAATCTTTTTAATTATCCAAATAACGACTTATTCTTCAGGGGAGTTCCTTTTAGCCGCTTCCTTCATTATAATTTGCTTTTCTCCCTCAATAAGTGATTTTGACCATCTCAAAGTTAATATCTCTAGCCACCCTGAAATGAGTAAAAACGTTAATGGATGTACAAAGTATAAATAATCAAATAATGTTATCATAATGTGCCAGAATTTCCGTAAAACAATTGCTGCAATTAGTTAACATATAATGAGTAAATTTGATTTTTATTAGAAAGTTATTATCGCTGGTCGCACTGTATAGTTATTTTGAAAAACCTTTATAGTAAATCAAACGTCCAGTTAGTTTACTATAAAGAACAAATTCTTATCTTTAGAACCAAGATGTGAACAGAAAAGGTTTGCCAGAAATAAGTAGAGATTTTGTTTGATTTTGACTGTTTGGATTATTTTAATAATCATTGTTATATCTTCCTTTCGGAGTAATGAATAAATGAATCTTCGACTCTACCTATATCTTCATCTGGCAATTTTATATGTTTACATCTCGGTTTTTAAGATAAGAATTTGTTTTTTATAGTAAACTACCTGGACTTTTTGTTTACTATGCATGAGTTTTAGTATAAATTATTATAGTATAATATAATATATTAAAATAAATAAATATGTATGTATATATATATATATATATATATATATATATATATATATATATATATATATATATATATATATATATAATGGTAATAATCCAAGTGAAAAATATCCACAGGGTGGTAATCCAGAGAATTTTAACCGGGTTTATAAAAAGTGCTCGATATCAAAATAGAGCTTTTTATATGATAATTTTATTTACACAGACATGTACAAAATCTGCAACACTGGCATGTATATATATATATGTGTGTATATATATGCATGTGTATATATATATGTATGTGTATGTCTGTATATATATATATGTACGTGTACGCCTCTCTCTCTCTCTTTCTCCCACTCTCTCTCTCTATATATATATCTATATAAGAAGAGAGAGAGAGAGAGAGAGAGAGAGAGAGAGAGAAAGTTCGCTACTTAAAATACTTGAAACATTTATTAAAAATAAAAAAAACATTTCATTCATAACTTTGTTGTAGACACGAAACAAAATCTTTCACATTTATTCATATGAATAGATAAACATTGTCCAGCAAATAAAAATATATTGCGAAACAAAACTACCATTGAAATAAAAAAAATAACAAATAATAGTGAATTAATAAAATGCCCTTTTTCAAAATCACTATGCAAATTAGTGTACTTATTATTCAATGTTTATTATATAAGCGGTAAGACCATTAGAAATTTTATTCAAAAATCATAATTCTGATTTTTCCTTACTTACGAATGGCGTATCGTTGAGTATAAATGCATATATATAACAGTTACGCGTATTTGACGTGCAAAACATGTGTATGCTTTCCCCAAATCATATCAGAGGTATAACCCACACACACAACATTCAATCATATCAACTGGTTAATAGCTGGCCCACTTAAATCCAGCGACGTAAACAGTTAGAAGTTTCATGCAAACTTATTTGATTAGACGACGTTTGAAATTTCAACACATGGAAAATTTAACAGTAAGCATGTTGAAAAGTTGATATTTAGTATTTAGTCACTCTATCATGGATAGACATTTTGTTTCATTATTAAATAAGAAAACATATAGAACGGACCCTTATTGTTTGGCTTGATAAAATCTCGCTTATCAAATCTACGATTGAAAATGTTCTGGACGTGTAAGCATACTATCTTTTTATAAATAAAACTGTTATTATGTGTGAATAACTATATTTATAAGTGTACCCTATTATATAAATGTTGCATAGCCGCATTCTTGGGCCGAAGCGGTACTCATTTCGCACACTAGTCCCACTACGGGTCGTGGTTTTACTCGTCTGTGACACTCGGCCTCGATATATATGTATCTTTTTATATATGCATATATATATATTTATCTTTTATATATACATATATATATATATATATATCTTTTATATATATATATATATATATATATATATCTTTTATATATATATATATATATATATATATATCTTTTATATATATATATATATATATATATATCTTTTATATATATATATATATATATATATCTTTTATATATATATATATATATATATATATCTTTTATATATATATATATATATATATATATCTTTTATATATATATATATATATATATATATCTATATATATATATCTTTTATATATATATATATATATATATCTTTTATATATATATATATATATATATCTTTTATATATATATATATATATATATATATATATATATATATATATATATATATATATATAATGATGGTAATAATCCAGGTAAAAACATCCACAGTGTAGTAATCCAAAGAATTTCAACCGGGTTTATAAAAAGTGCTCAATATCAAAGAGAGCTTTATATATGATTATTTTTATTTACACAGACATGTACAAAATCTGCGACACTGGCATGTCGATGTTATCGATCAACAGTTATTATAAACTGAGATCTCATCAGGCAGAGTTAGAATCCGATCTTAACCTCAGATCATATTTGGAGAGAAATATGATCTGAGATTAAGATCGGATTCTAACTCTGCCTGATGAGATCTCAGTTTATAATAACTGTTGATCGATAACATCGACATGCCAGTGTCGCAGATTTTGTACATGTCTGTGTCAATAAAAATAATCATATATATAAATATATATATATATATATATATATATATATATATATATATATATATGTATATATATATTTATCAGAAAAAATCAGATATATACACGTAATTATATATGTATATCAAATTATTTGACATTGGATCCTTTCTTGTTAATTTTGTTTGATTTCTGGTGGTATTTGACATTTAGCAACATATATATTGATTACATCTTTTTTTGTATTGCACTGACGAAAATGTTGTTCTGAGAATGTCTTCCGTTTAACAAATATGGTTCATGATATGACTTAACATAGACCTCACCTTTAAACAGCTGTAAACAACTATAATCCCTTTGTACATCCTGTCTATTTGGTACTTTATTTGAAAAATCCTTTAAATTACCAAGTGAGATTGTAGACTGACAAAAAGTATCGTCAAACATACAAATCGCAATGATATATATATATATTTTTTTCTTTGATTTTCATTTAATCTTTATTTTTTATTTTATTTTTATTTTCTTATTTTTATATTACTTTTTATTTTTCCATTTTTGATTCATTTTTATTTATTTAATTTTATTTATTTACTTATTTATTAATTATTATTTTATTTCTCTTCTACTACGCCCAAATCAGTTACTTAGTCACATTCTTTAAAAATGACAATGGATTACTTATCTTATCGGCAGATACATTTCGCATGAACTGACTTGCACGTTGAAAAAAAGGAATGAACGCTGCACGATTTTGAAAATTCCAGTATTTATTTACTCCTCTCCAGGAGTTAGGCACAAGGCCAGTTTTTATCTTACTCCCACAAGTAAGATGTGACCCAAGGTCGGGTCGGGAAAGTGGGGTTTGAAATGCCAGCGACCGAGAGGTGAGCACTCTGGCCATTAAAAATTGCCTGGGCAGCCCCGTCGGCATTCCCCAGTAGGGGCGCTTCAGGCAGTAGGAAATAAACTTACTTACGGTGTAGATAGTTAATAGTAAAACTAACAGTTTGTAGAATTGAAGAAAGTTTTTTGACAATTTACAAGTAAAAGGTGGAGGGTTCAAAATATCTCACTTGGTCCGTATGGATTCGTACTCCGTTATATGTATATTTCCGTGGAGTTATAAGTAAACATCCTGGATTGGTATTTTAAATATCCAATTCGGCAAATCCGAGGTAAATTGTCTGTTGAAAGGCGTTATGTGGAAAAGTTCATATCTGCCTTCAATTCCTGGCTTCCCTGGCAGAGAAATGTTTCAAAAGTTTTATATATCATCTTAAATATTCTGCTTAGGGTAGGAAGCTTTGCCGACTAAAGAGAATAATACCGTATTCACCGAAATTCTGCAAACTGTTACTTTTACTATTAACTATCTACACCATAACGCCCCTTTCGTCTTCAAAAATCACTTCGTAATACTGCTAATTTTGTACTTCCCGGCATTTTATTTCTTTATCCCCAACCTTTTTTGTTTTTTTATTCTTCAATTTTTCAAAGTGAAATGGAACTAGGTAATATTTAATTGTTATAAATACCATATTACCAGATTTTATCCTCTGACGAGAAGAGTTTTATCTTTGAAAAACCATGGTTTAAGGATTAATGTAACTCCCTGCATCTGAACTTTCGATGTAATAAAATTTGTATTAATTTATGTAACTTTATGTAATTTTGTACAATTTTTTATCTTCATCTTTTTTTCTTTAATATATATATATATATATATATATATATATATATATATATATATGATAGTTATGGAAATAATATTCAAACATGATAGAAAATTATATATATATATATATATATATATATATATATATATATATATATACATATAATGTATTTCTATGTAATTATTTTTATAGGTGATTTTTAGCTCGTTGTTATTTAGCTTACTATCATTTCAATTGTTTCACTTCATAAGTGATTAAGATGACGACAACTCTATTATTAGTCGCCCTAAACTTCAAAGGACGTATTTTTCGTTAATATACATATATAAATTTTATACGTACATAAACGTAATCCATGAACACGTGTTTCTGGCTCACAGCCGTCATCAGCATGGTTAACTTACACAGAGATCACCCAAGTATTTAATGTATTTCTACATTAAATACTTGGGTGATAAAAATCGTACATATTTTTATGCATATATATATATATATATATATATATATATATATATATATATATATATATATATATATATATATATATATATATCAAGCTTACTGATTATAACTAGCGAGGTGTAGTAAATATACACTGTGATATCTCGGGTCATAAACATAATTCGTTATTTGACTATGTTCATGAACCTAACTGTCCGTGAGTAAAAAAACAATTTATTATTTTGACTTTTCTCTCCTACCACTTATGTATATATGTATGAATCCCATGCCTCTACCTGTAACATGCCTATTCCGTGATGAAGATCAAATACATATTAAGCTAAATATTAATCTCTCGCATGTTTTTGTGTTGATGCTTTATGAATTTCAAATAGTATGTATCTCATGAAGAGATATATGATCGTGGTTGGCCAAAACAATCGTATACTAATAAAATCTGTTATTTAATCTATTTGTGAAAATTTGTTCCCTATTTTTTCTGAGGTTTACATAATATTACAATACTTTATTACAGCTGTAGTTCTACAGTATCGAGGTATTACAAAATACTTGTGTTATTATAACAATTATAATTTAAAAAATTAAACTTACATATAAATAAATACACACACGTACACACACACACACACACACACACACATATATATATATATATATATATATATATATATATATATATGTATATATATATATATGTGTGTGTGTGTGTGTGTGTTTGTGTCTGTGTTTCTCTGTGTGTTAAAACTCATATAATAATTTCCTTATATATAAACTGCTTCACTTCTGGTGTTCACTCCCCCGCCCATGACACCTCTTAACAAAAGACAACATTCTTCACGAGGTTTCCACCTGGGAATTTTACTGCCTACTTGGCCAGGAATGATGCTGACTCAAGTCAAATGGAATGGTACTTTATATCACCAGCTCCAAGACTCCAAGAAAGTACTTGCACCTTTTTTTCTTTTTTTCATTTTTATCTTTCATGCGGTGATTTTCTTCTGAAACAATTCTCCTCTCTGCGTTATTTCGCAACGCTTTTGTGGTGGTTATCCAGAGGAAATATTCCTTGAGATATTGCCACGTGTCTTCCTAAGTGTTTCCATCTTTCGAGGCGGATCGATGCGTAGTCTTTCCGGACAATTAAGCATTTGTATATATCTATAAACGGTGATATGTGACCTGTTGGGTCCAATTAAGCTCGGGGTAGATTGTTTGAATCAGAAAAAAATTAGTTTGTAAGGTCAGTTAAATATGAAAACATTAAAAGGAATAATCCCAAATTAATTTCCGTCTGTTCGCTATGTCTCTCTCCCTCGTCTTTTTAATCTTTTTGTCTTTCTCTTTTTTCCAACTCTACAGTTAGGGATTAAATAATATTACTACTCTGGTGATTTTCCTTTTTATTTATACTGGATTATTCCAATCTGTTATTCTTTCCTTTATTTATTATCTTCGACTGTTAATAAAAAGGGAGAGAGTGACGGATACAAGAGTGATAGATAATGTATAAAGTAAAAGCGGGGGAGTCAAACAACACACATTAAAGGAGGGTGAGAGTGATAGATAGACATTTAGTAAAAGATGGATCACTTGGCCAGTTAATTGCAAATTGCAACGTTTTAGAACGATTAAAATGAAAGTTTTTTCAAACATAATTCAATCTTCAAACTGAGGAATGTCTTAGCATATATTTTGTGTAATTAAAAAAAACTTAGGGAAACACACATAAATTAATTCAGCTTTAGTACAAAAATAGATGAAGAGACTAGGCATTGATATGAAGCGAATATGAATTGTGATTATTCTTAATTTATTAAAATATATTTACTCTTCGAGATAATCCTAACTACAAGTGATAGGTCGTGTTTATAGATTTGTAAAAAAACTAGGAATAATATTGAAAAGGAACACTATCAAATAACACCGGTCAGCAACTTTTGCACAAATGAGAATCGATGTTTTTTAACAAAACAACATGAACATAAAACATGAAGTTAAAGAGGAACACATAACAATAAAGAAAACTCTCAAAAGTACAACAATGTAATTTACTACAGTAGATGGTATCATGTAAACGCACATAGTTTGAATTACCTACGCGAGAGCTTGAATATCTACAGGTAATTTTGAATTACCTACGAGAGGAGAGTTTGAATTACCTACTGGAGGAGAGTTTGAATTACGTATTATACACCATCCTAGACTGTCTTCGCTTTCTCTGTTCAAAGGTTTGCCAGCACAACCTGACATGAGGATACTTGATCGCTGAGTATGAGATGTTAATGGAGTTCATGTTGAAAATGGTGCTATATTTGTGTGGGTATTTAAAGGGTCTATCAATAATCTTAAAGAATTCCCTTTGTATGTTAGTTTTACATTACTATTATAGGGGGTTGAACAAAATATTTGCTTTTTGTCTTATGCCTTAGCGTGGGATTGGATGTTGGGACTTTGATTGTTTGTGTAGAAAATCATGACGATTATTTTTATTGTAATTACAAGAAGGAAGATTTTTATTTCTTAGGTTTCTTTCGTTTAGTGCCATATTATGGGTTATACTTTTTGTTTGTCTTCTAGCATTGGGTGTGTACTTTGTTTATAAATTATTATTCTGAATATCCTAATTCATGTAATGCATTATTGAAGAAGTTAGAGTTTTGATCAAAGATGTCTTCCTTAGCTGAGAGTTTAGAGATTATATTTGAAACTGCTGAGATTATCGATTTGATTATTGACTGCGGATGATTTGACTGTTTATGAACATAAAATAATGTTTGGTTTCGTTAATGATATGGACTATATGTTTCGGAGTTTAAGTCAAGTGTTATATCTAAGAAAGTTGATGTTGTTTTCTTGGATCTATAGTAATAGAAAGGCCAAAGTTTTGGAAAAATTCGTGTAGGTCCTTGCTAGTATTATTGTAATTTCTAGGTAACTCTTTAAACACAAATAGAGCATCATCTCTTTAAAGCCATTTTTGGATATTTTTAATTTGAATTTAAGTTCTCTAAAGAAATATAAGCCTACTAAGTCTGTGGCCTGTGCAGAATCTGAGGCACCTATGACAGTATCATAATTGTTAGGAGTGTCATTTTTAGTCCAAAGTTTATTGTCAAAATGCAATATAGATCTTCTAGCTAGTAAGATTACCTTACTGTCTATATCAGCGAGATCAGAATTATTTTAAGCTATATTAATGCCTTATTCAATAGGATTGGGGAGATAGATTGATATTAATTATCGCTGTCAAATGTTATAACATTCAATAAGGGTTCATTTTTTAGGTTCGAAAACCAATTAATTACAGAGCCAGATGACTCCCACAATAAGAATGATATTTTATCTTTTATGATAAGGATGATTCTGTCAAATATATTTTTTTACTAATATTCCCTAGGCCTGATTTAGATGGGCAAATTGATCTCATTGATGGGTTAACTGGAAATTTTCTTTGTGGTCCTTTAAGGAAAATCTTCGGGTAGCCGGAGGTATGATTCAGTGTAGTGGTAAATGTTCATTTCTGTGAGTAGATTTTTAGCTTCTTTGTTTATATTGTTTATAGTTTGAAGGGTGCAATTTTTAGATGATTTGCAGTATTGTCTGTAAATTAGTTTCTTGATAGTCCAACTCATAATATTTTTGTTTTAGCCGCTAGAACGGATATCTTGGGTTTTTCTTTGACATTTAAAAAAATTGATTGATATTTCCTCTAATTGGATTATAACTTTTTTTTTGCTTTCTGAACTTGATTCACTTGGTGAGATCAATCATGGCGTTCTCAAACGTTTTTTTAGGGTAGAATGGTGTTTTTAATCCATAGATTGAAGCCGCTAGTCTTTCTGTTTTCAACTGCTCCCTGTATGAATTTACTTGTAGGCCAGAGTTTGCAGGATAGGGGTGGTTGTGGTTTTCCGTGGACTTCGTGTCGTTGTTTGGTCTTTTCATATTCATATCATGGTGGTAAGCCTCCCATCTAAAATTTGTTAGGTTGATATTAAGAGTTTGGACAAATGTATGCATATAAACTTTCCTTTGATATGATGGTATATTTTTAGCTGAAAGCGGGAAGTATTCTTTGTTGAGCATATCGGGATAAGTAAAAAAGTCAACCCCGAAGGGAGCTTGCAGTTAATGAATAATATAAAAACAAAATATATATTAGATCCTATCGAGATACAGCGAAGCTCAATACAGTAGATAGAACATTTATATACGGATAATTAAGTGATGAAATAGATAATATTTGCATAATTTACAAGTTTATTAACTGAAGTGTTCAAACAAAGAATACAAATACAAAATGACCTTGAAACCATGGCTTTTCAAAGATAACGCTCTTAACACTTAGCTATAAGGCATATTTCGACAACGTTCGTAGAATCTTTAGTCAGTCTTTCTAGATATGCTGCGCATAAATAAAACTTAAATTCCTTTCTTGAATGTGGTAAAGTCTCGTGGCCTAATCGTTACAGCGCTTGCTTACGGAGTCTAGGTTTATTCTGTGGCAGAAGTGCGACCGTCTGAGATTATCATCCCTGAAAGTCTTATAAAACATGATATATGTTATTTTAAAGATTTTCAGACTAGCATTTTCTTCATATTAATTCAATAACTATCTGCTTAAATGCTTTGTTTCTTGGGATTAAAAATTTAGAAAAAAGTTTATATGATACATTTTCCAATTTATATCAATTATTTTGTGATAGAAATAAAATCTTTTAATTATTTGAAAAGCAAATAAATAACATTTTCTGGAACGTGTTGATTCCAAATCTGACCTTAGATATAATGTTGTTCTGTTTGTCGGGGGGTATTTACGTGTAATGGGGAACAAGTGCAATAAGTTCACCGAAGCACGTTCCCTGAAAGTACGTGTAAAACAATCACAAGGATGCAACATTGCGGCGATGGAACATATATCTCTCTATATAAAAAGATGAATTCCCTGTACGTTTCTTTGTTTGTTTACAAATTCCTCCTCCTAGTCTTTTGCAAATAGACCCTTATAACGATGTTTATATACTACCAAATATTTGTGGATCTTGTTAACTTTTTTGTTATCTTGTTTATTTGCTTATCACTGCGCAGACTCGATGCCGCCATATAAAATGAGGTTACAAAAGATAACGCCCCTAAAAGATGATGGTTTTACCTACAACAGATAGAGGATAACCGTGCATAGTGGATGAGGTCACAAAATGATAACGTCATCAATGAACTCAGAAACGAAGAAAAATACGACTTATTAATATTTAGTGTTTGCTTTAACTTGATACAGATGCCTTGAAGTAAGAAAAATGTGAATGTTTCTTACATATTTCAGATCCGTAGAATTTAGATATAGTATTTTTGGGGAGAGCATAGAAATTCAAAAAACCTTATAACAATTCTATCTTCAAAATATAGTAAATGCTTGGAATAAGTATATTTCATTTTCATCAAAGAGAATACAATAGTATAGTGGGTCTTCGTACGCGCTCAACGGAAGAATGACAAAGTTTTACTTTATTTTATTTATAACTTGAAAATTATAGACATTAAAAAAGGATATAGACGTTAATTAAGTGTTCAAAAGTTTGGATCAAATGTGCACAGGGATCCTTATTGGTTCTTACGAAATGACGGATGCGCCTCGATGGTATTAAAATCTATAAATTTGTTAAAAAATTATTTCAACTCATGTCACTGTACTTACGTCTCTTCCTACCCTAAAAATGCTGACTAATAACTTTTGTTCCAGATCCATAAATAAATATAACATTTAAGAAATAAGAACTAAAAAGGTAGTATGGTGTTATGGGCTTGGAGCAAACGGCGATAGAGTTCCTTATTGAATCTATGGAAATGTCAAGTCTTCCTGCTAGTATATATAATAACAGGAAATCAAATGACACCGATTTTTTTTATAAAATAAATTAAATATTACGAATCTCAGAGATAAACATAAATCTGCAGGAATGTGTCCTTTTATCAACGAAAAGCAGCCCTATTTCAAAGTGAAGATACTTACAGAAGGTAATTTAAAAAAAAGTATTACTACATTCATCAAGACCATACGATGGACAGCTTTTAATTATGACTATATATATATATATATATATATATATATATATATATATATATATATATATATATATATATATATAGTCATTGATAAGATTGGCATAAAGAAATCCAAATGAGTGCTCAATTATGTAAAACTATTTAAAAAGATTGAAAAGATGTGAAAAATATTTATTTATAATGACTTGATCTTTATAACACAATTATATATATATATATATATATATATATATATATATATATATATATATATATATATATATATATATATATATATATATATATATGCACAACATGCACTTGGTAAATGGTTAGTTGATATTCTTAAGCCCGTACTTACTTTTTATTCGGACTATTGTATCTCTGATTCCTTCCAATTTGTGTCTTCTATACACAAATTATCTCTCGCAAAGGACACCGAGTTCTTGGCTTCCTTTGACATTAGTAGTCTGTTTACCAATGTACCTTTGGATGAAACCATTGGTATATGTGCAGATTATCTTTACCGCGGCCCCTTAAAGTCTCCACAGTTTCCTGAACGAATTTTTGTTGAACTGATGGAACTTGCTACTAAATCAGTTTCCTTCAGTTTCAATAATATAATGTATCGGCAAATTGATGGTATATCCATGGGCAGCCCTCTTGGTCCATCGTTAGCCAACATCTTCGTTGGATTTTTGGAAAACCAATTATTTTCCAAAGTGACCAAGCCGGCTTTCTACACACGTTACGTTGATGACACTTTTGCTTGTTTTCCCTCTCGGAGTGATGCTGAGCAGTTTCTTCTTCTTCTTTGTGACTTGCATCCATCGTTGCAATTCACTATGGAAGTCGAGGATTGTGGTTCCTTACCATTCCTCGATGTTTTAGTGTCTAAATCTGGTTTATCATTTGAAACCTGTGTGTATAGAAAACCAACATTTACAGGCCTTTATCTAAATTGGTTTTCCTTCGCCCCAAGAGCAAGAAAAATAAATCTTATTGGTACTCTCACTCATCGAGCTCTTATGATTTGTTCACCAACACGACTCGATGCAGAACTTGGTGAGATTACTAATATTTTTCTTGCCAATGGATATCCCATCAATACTATAAAAGGCACCATTGCACGTAAAGTTGCTTTATTTAATGGTGGTAAATTTATTGGCCCGTCACGTTGCCCTATTTATTTGAAACTCCCTTGGTTGGGTTCTGACGGCCTTGACATTGTTAAAAGGATTTCTTCTTCTACTCAACGTTGTTTTCCGGCAACCATGTTGAGGGTAGTTTACACAACTCGAACCTTTTTCTCTTCTTTTCGTAAGGATGTTTTGCCAGCCATTCAAAAGAATTCTGTAGTTTATAAATTCATGTGTCAGTGTGGAGCTGACTACGTTGGCAAGACATCCCAAAGATTAGAATTTAGAATATCCCAACACATACCACGTGATATTCGCCTACACAAGGTTTCGAGATCATCCGGGAACTTCCAGGCACAGGAATCAGCCATCGGTAATCACCTCGTTAGTACAAATAGTTGTTCTGACAGGTATTCCGATGGGTGGTTTTCTGTTTTACACAGTGCCAGGTCGAACTACCATCTCAATATTCTTGAGGCGTTAGTCATTAACAACTATCGACCTAGCCTGTGTAGACAAAAGATTTTGAAACATCAGTTGGAGATCTTTAATGATTCAAAGCCACCATAACGTTGAGAGATTTACTTTTTTTTTTCCCCCTTCTCATTCGTTTCCTCCAACTGAAA
>OY744516.1:130982227-131067227 GCA_963556195.1 Sepiola atlantica | reverse complement strand
ACAAACTCTTTCCACCATCCAATACGCTTCATAAACTCTTTAATAGAAATACAATCAAAACGAGTTAGTCTTGTTTTCCATCCGTAGGATCTATTCTAGCCTACAAAACCCACAACTCCAACCAATGTCCCAACCTCCGATGCTCATGCAGAAGAAGGGGATGTCTGCCCTTTAGCAGGGGGCTGAACAATTAGATCCATAGTATACGAAGCCAAATTTATATTTGGGTTGGATACTAAGAAGAAAAAAATCTCCATCGAAATGACCCAAGGTACTTTCAAACAAAGGCTCTACGCTCACAATAACACCTTCAGATATAAAGGAAAAACACATCACCTCTCTAGCAACATCTATATTGGCACTCAAGAGATCCAACACTCCCTATGAAATAAAATGGAGGATCATCGCCTCCAGGAATTGCCCACTATGCACCACTGAAAACTGTAGGATTCTACAGGCAATCAATAACCCTTCCATAATCTGTATGAACATCAAAACTGCGGTCTTCAAACAATGCCCCCATAGAAGAAAATTTCTACTAGCCAAATAGACTAACAATGAAAATACGTAACTCACTAATAATTCCATAAGGCTGATAAACTCCATATCATATGTAAAAATATATGGCCTATCCCTAACCTCAAGACCTTTCCAATTGTAATCAAATTAACTTGTTACATACAATATAACCACCCCTCTCCCTCCCCCAGATATATTACACATACCACATCAACATCTTCTCTACCAACCTCAATATAACCTACACTCACACCCCCTTAACACCCACCTATCACAAATATAACATTAATTATTAGATACCTCATCACATTCAATTAAAAAATATTAAACAGGTTAAATACATTAATCTTACTAGTTAAATGCCCAGAAATATATGTATCGAATACCCTTAAATAAAAAGAAATTATATATGACCAAAATTTAAACATATCCAATTCACACAGACCATACGATAGGCTATTAAACTTTATTAGATAATACTTACAGAATTAATTAAATACAAAGATCCCACACAGATGCATATTACCATGATAGTAACCCCATCTTGATATCCCTTAGATACCCCTCAAACTGATAAAGATATCCCCTCTTTCAACACCCAGCGTCCACATAGCTAATAATCTACAATAATAACACCAGCTTTGCACTAAAATATAAGCCTTCCATGAATATAAAAAAAATGAAAAATAAATAAATGAATAATACAAGATAAAATAAAATAAAAAATTAATATAAATATAAGAGTTAAACCTTAAATAACAGAAATAAATTCCAACCAGAATCGTACCCATTCACTGACCAATCAGTTACACCACACAATCCCCCCTAAACACAAATAAACGATTGAAGCAGTGAAAGATACAGCATCCGTCATCAATAGTTAAATTATTCTTAATAAAACTTAATTACGATTAAGACCCATATAAACATACAGTGATCTATGAACTCCATTGGTCGTGTTGTTTTCATTTCGTGAATTGCTGATGATTTGAATGGACTATAACGGCCTTTTAAAAGATAAAAGGTCAGTCCATATCGATGCAACCGCAGTACGTCTCTGTAATATGTAACATATAGTTTTTAAATAAATAGTTTATATATATATATATATATATATATATATATATATATATATATATATATATATATATATATATATAATCCTGGAAAGTTTGATTAAAAACTACTTAATATACGCTTTTATCGTGTTTTGTTAATGTTTTCCCAACTCTGCGAGTAATTTTCTGATTATTGGGAAATAATTTGTATTGCAAAGATCCAATGTTATTCTATCGTCTATTTAGAACGCTGGCAATCTTCGCGCATTGTTGTTGTTTATTTAGAATATCTCATTTATTTTTTTGTCTCTTATTTTAGCAGGGAAAAGGGTACGATTTTTTAAATCTGTTCTGTCATTTATTTATTTGTTTTAATTTTTATTTATTCATCTAATTTGTTTAGATTTTTGATGATGTTCATTTAGAATAGTTTATTTTTTGTTTTTGCCCTTTTTTTTGCTTTTCTGGAAGAAGCTGCCATTTAATCTGTTTGTCATATATTTATCTATTTTAGTTTTTATTAATTTTTTTTTATATGTTTGTTGTCAAAAATGTTTAAGATGTTTATACCTAGCGAAATGGTATTTTGTTCCTTGTAGGTTGTTTTTATGTGGATTGCTCCGACGATTTTTCGTAGTTACGTGCAGTTTTTTTGTGTCTTATTTTGGTGTCTGAGATTAGAATTCTTCGGATGTCAGCTGATGGTATTTTTTGTTATGTGTGCTTATGTGGCGTTTAATTACACTTATAAATATATATGTATATATATATAATAGAAAGATGTAGTTAGCACAAGTAAGCTACATATAAACGTCTGTGTTTTGTTCCGTGAATGAATTTGTTAGACTGCACGTGGGGATTTACATTCTACGATCCTTTTTATAAGCAAAGAGCGTCAACACTAAATTCCAAACAACTAATTTCAAAATACACCTGACCCCCTACCTGATCATTCCATCAACCAATTAAGTATTAATACCTTGATTAAGTTTTGGAAAGCTTAATTTTGAAGTAAGTTAAACAAACAGTCATAGACGACGAGACACGTGATCGTAGATGATTATTAATTTATAAATATATACGCTCCCATATGGGGGGGGGCATCACACTGACGAATGGAACAATGATTCCCACCGAGTATTTAGGTAAATTATTTTCCGTACAAATAGTTAAATATGTTTTTCATAGAAATCTCTTCAGACAAGGTATGACGCCACTTGATTTAAGGAGATAAAGAAAAGAAAACTACTTCAAGATCAAAAACTAGCAAACAATAAGTGTTAGATTATAGATTCCTACCCGGAAAACAGCAATTGTTCCCACTTTATCAGAAACATTGTTCATAGAATGTGAGGACTAAATGATGAAATAAGGGAAGCGAGAGTTACGAGGCTGCTGAACTTAAACACAAGGTCTACATTCTACTCTTCTAATTTATCAGTATCGCAAATAGAATTAAATAAAAATAAAATTTAAAAAATGAGAGCATCTATAAATGCGATACATTTCTTCCATGTTCACTGGCAGGGATTTTGGGTCAGTGGTAGATAGTCGGGCGTCGGTCATTCGGGTCCAGGTTTCGAAACTCGTGTCCGTGGAGTATTACATTTTACACACACACACACACACACACACACACACATCCTTTATCCATTATATTAATGTTGTTTACCATTTTCAATGCCAGTGCAATGCTGGCTATATTGGCCGTACTTTCTTGCATTTGCAGACCCGCATAAACCAGCATGTTCCATCCAGGATTAAACAGGGATGGTCAGGATCCCTTTGTCACCCTTCCTCTGCGACTTTGCCCCTGCTATTGGCCAGCATTTGGTTGAAAATCCAAGCTGTGCCAGTAACTATAAGTTAGGTGCTTCATAGAGCGGATAGCAAAAACACTTTTACAAATTTTGGAATCTGACTCCATCGCTTTACGTAAACCTTCCTTATGCCGGCAGAAGGAGTTTGTGAGAGCGCTAACCTTCTTTGGGGAACTTTGAACCCGTCCCCGTGTTTTTATTGTTCTATCCCACGCTGTGCCGTTTTAAACGATAATTAAACTAAATTTATTTTAATCGAGTCTTAATATTCGCTGGCACTTCAATTCCCCCCTCTTGCTCTTTATTTTCGTTGATATATTTGATTGATTATACTATCGGTTTCTCCTGACGAGATGATAGTCGAAAGAGCTCTAGAGAGTTTTCCGCAAATAATTTTCAAACGTATATATAAATTTTGTACCTCCAAACATTTGTTTATATATATATATATATATATATATATATATATATATATATATATATAATGAAGAAGAATGGAAAGGAATTAGAGAAGCAAAAGTCAAATCATAATTCAATTCAATTGCTCAGAGCAAGGTATATTCCGAAAAAAAGGCAATTTATTCAAGCTAAATTTTCCTTAAGCCAGGCTTTTCAAAGATCAAAATCTGATCACCAGAGGAAGTCGCTGGGATAGATGAGTTGGCAAAGGCCAAGATTTAAAATTTGAATAAATAAAATAAAAGTTGTAGGGGGAAGAAACACAGGGCAAAATTCTGCCCGAATGCAAGCAAATGTCCGATTGCTAAAAAGTCCGGTGTCGAAAAGTCCAGCGGAGAGAATGAGATGTAGATAGGTAGGTCGTTAAAAGGCCCGAAAGGTTGTGAGAGAGGAATCAAAGTTAAATTCCAAGAAGCCACAACTTCAGGTGCGGCGAAAATAGAAAATCTAAAGGGTAAAATGTCCAATAAGTGCAGGCAGGCAGGCTCAGAAGAGAGTGAGGTGGAAAATATTCGCCATTAACAATACTTCCTGGGCAAAGATGTCAGAGAAAATGCTTTAAAATGGGAAAAAATGTAGCGAAAATATTTTAAAGTAGCCCGAAGCGAAAGCCGGCTTGAAAATGAGGAAAGGCATAAACTCCTGTGCGACCAGTAGGCAAGGGAGGGAATGAGTGAGGGGTGTGTAGGGGGAGGGAAGAACGGGTGCGAAGAAGGAAAAAGGGGTGTGGAGAGTGAATGCGGTTAAAACTAAGAGTGTGATTGTGGGGGTGAGTCGCATGAAAGTAGAAATTGGATGTTAGCGCGAATTTGGGTTCAACTAGAAAAGGGAAAGGATTGGGTAGGAGTAAGTCAACGTGTGCATTCTTCTTCATTCTACCTGCTCTATCCTGGATATTGAGCTATATACTCTTCACAATAGGTTTCACTTTTCCTAAAAGTTCGCTTTTAGTACACCACTTTATATATATATATATATATATATATATATATATATATATATATATATATATATATATATATATATATATAAATGCATAAATGGGAAAGTATTTTTCTTGTCACTCCTATATGTTAATCAAAACGGGTTACTGTTATTTAAATCAATAATACTATGTAAAATATTGATATTCTGTATATATATGCAGATAAACGATCAAGTGAGAACAGCCTTATTAGCACTTATTTTTTAAACCGTTCATACGTAATCAATTTTCGGTATTATTAATTTTGAATTGCATTAGCTATGTTTGCTATATATATAGAAAATTTCTGTCTATATTAACAATAATTAATTAAAATTATTTAATAAATAAATCAGCAAAATAATTAAACACATTAAGTTTAAAACTACATGCGCTCGTTGACGACCTTACCGAAGATCGAGGCAGAAGCGAGAAGAGAAAGAGGGAGGAAGAATGTAGCTGTCTCACTATATCTCTATCTCTACCCTTTTTCTTTCGCCCTCTTTTTGCAGTTTTTACATTTCCCGTGAAAAATAAAATAAATAATTTTTTTATTGATTAATTGCCTAATTTATAAATTTTAACGAACTTATTTATTAATGTTTACAAAGACCTTTTCACTATTTTCATTGACAAATAGAAAAAAAAATAGTAGCGGTGATCTGTCCAGATTACGAAAAAAATAGAGATTCGTATTTTAGTATAATTTTAAATTAACATCCACCGCTAAACTACCCCCTCAAAAATTATTATACCTTTTTTAGGCGATCACATGTAAACTTCATGAAAAGCTTGTCAGAAATAAGAAAAAAACAATTATTTTAGAATTTAAAGTGTGGGAAAAATATTTGCATATAAATTCAATGTAAAATGATCGCCATTTTTAGGGACAGTTTTCGAGCAGTTAACTAAATTCTTTTTGTTATGAGAGTTAAATCCGCTGCATTTCTATGGGATGGGGGAGTGCTATTTTTTAAGGAAATTACATGTGCTTTTATGACCTTGCCACTCGGACTTAGGGTTAGTCGTTAAAAAATGTTAAATTCCCTGAAAGGATAGAATGGTCCGGAAATTGGAGAACATTTTACGTTAAATATATATACAACTGATCCCCTACTCTAAATTCTAAAATATTTTCTTTATTTCTTTTCCACACAGTGTTAACACGTACTCGCCTAAAAACGCAGAAAAGTGTGTATTAATTGAGGATGTTCATCTGTAAATTTACGCATATTAAATTTGTTTAGATCTAATATTTTTAAAACTTTACATCCCTTTTCTATTTTTATTTCAAGCAATTGATTTTAGTTGTGTTTATGTTTCCCGTGAAAATTAAATAAATAATTTTAAAATGATCCAACTTATTAAATGCCTTATTTTTATAGGATAAATAAAAATATAGAAAGTTTGAATATTATTGCAGATTACCCCCCCCCCATCATCCGATAAAATGAGATTCGACATTTTCAGGCGATTACGCGTGAATCCCCTGAAAAACCTGGCGGAAAGAGAAACAACAACAAATATTTCAGAATTTAGAGCAACGGATCAGTCTCGCATATAAATTAAACGTGAACATTTATCCATTTTAGTGTTTTATGGCAGTTAACCATTTCTGCCATTGGAGATGAATTATGTGCGTTATTTTTTAAGGCGATTGCGTGTGGCTTTACGACCTTATCAGTTGAAATTAGAGTTAGTGTTAAAAGATATATAACTAATAACTGCTCTAAAAAGAATCTCATTTTTAAGGGGGGGGGGTAATTTAGCTGAGGGAATTAATCTACAAATGTACCAAATTTTGTTGTTAAAATTATGGAATTCTTTGAAACATTTTTTAAATCAACGCCCCCTCCCCCCTCTCAATTAATTGCTGCCCGGAGCGCGGGTAGGTTAAAAATAAAATAAATAAATACAAAAATTATAAAAATAAAAAAATAAATTAAATAAGTAATTAAACTCATAAAAAAACAAAACAATCTATTATAGTTTTAGTTTTATTACATTTGCTGCGGATATTAATATTTACTGCGTTATATGAAATATTGCGATCCCACACGTTTTTTGAAATTTGAAACACCTACCATTTGACAAAGAGGTCTTCCTCGAAATATATTATGGAACACGGTCACACAGATTACACCAGTGTTGAAGTCTTGCCTAATCAAGTAAGATTTGCTATATGAAAAAAAAAAATTATTAAAAATGTTTTTGAAAATATATAACTAAAATCACTTGTTTTGTCTTACTTCTCAACGCCGACATATTTCCATTTCTTGCATTGTGCTAGCCTTCTATTACTCCTCTATATACGTATTACACACAATGCTTCAAGCAAACTACCTTTCCTGTATATATATATATATATATATATATATATATATATATATATATATATATATGTATATGAGTGTGTGTGTGTAAAAGCTAGGGTAAGCAACGACTAGATAGGTATAAGATGTCATGCTATTTTTAAAGTTTAGTTTTCTTTAGATGTTTTAACTCAGCTATATGAGAGACGCTTTTAATCGGTCGGTTTGTCATTCAGTACGTCGATTGATTAGATGGAATGGATGCATCTTAAGGATATCCACTCTTCTTTTTAGTCCAATCATCTCAATAAGAGGTTTAGTCTGTCAGTAGATCTGTCGCGATTAAGTTTGAGATAGCATTTTAGTCATCTGTTACGCCTCCGGTTTGAAATAGACTCGCGGATCTAATTGTACAACCTTAATAATATCGCTTCTTCGTTGTACAATTAAAAAATGCTTTCTCTACAGAATCTCACAAAACATTTTAGGTTGATATAGTAATGAATATTTGAATGCCGATTTTTGCACAAAAAATAAATTAAAACAAGAAATAAAACGCTTATGATTTAAAAAATAATGCTTAAAAAAGTAACTTTATTTACAAATACTTGTATTCACATAAAATACAACTTTCCTTTCAGTATACTATTTCACACTACTATTTACATCCATCTATTTCAGTATACTATTTCACACTACTATTTACATCCTCCTCCCCAAATTAATAACATAAAAAGAGCATGTATTTTTGCATTCATATCAAATATTAGATTCCTTCAAGTGTCTGTGAATAGACACAATAATTTATCCCCTTCCCCACCAGCGCAGAAAAAATACATTCATTGCATCTACGTAAAAGCGTTGTCACGAGGATTCTCTTTGTTCGTTATAAAATAATACAAACGCTTAATTGTTCATTATTATTTAACTATTTAATAATAATTTTCTATGTCAACATCCTTTCCGATATTTCTCTCGAGGAGAAACAGATGCATTTTCCGATGACTGAATCAATTGTGCAGTGGAGATATTGCATTAACAGATTTCCGGAACAAGAAGACTTTGAATAAATAATTCTTTTGAAATTTGTTTTCCCACAAAACGAATCGGCTAAGTCATTTCCTAAGAAGCTCAACGGAAACATGGAACTTCTTCCGGAGGAATGTTTTTCAGAATTTAGAACAGAAAAGATTCCGAATAGTTTTTTTTTTAATCTTGAAACTCTGGCATTATATATATATATATATATATATTATAATATAAAATGAAGTAATAAAATAAGGTGTCAATCAAATTTTATTAGAATTCAAAGTTCAAGCAAAGTATCCTTAAGTCCTTAGCTCATGAGTTTTCAAAGATAATTCTTCTCTTCAGAGGACCATTACCGCAGTTATACTACTACAGGTAATAAAATGACGCTTTGAAAATATATAAAATTATATACACAAATACATAAAAATACATAACATCAAACATATCAACACAAAAACATACTTTTTGTTGAATCCATACAGTCCATCCAGGTCATACATATTGAGAAGCATAATCAGGAAAGACATTACTCCAAGTTACAAACAGCAGTCCAAATACGTGTAATTGAAGGGGCTGACAAAGTTATCCAGCCCCGAAATGTACTAATATTCAATGTTAATGATAAATAAATCAAATAATATAGAAAGTCCAATCAAAGTTCCAAAATCCCGAAATGTGCAACCCAAGTCAAATCAAAGTTCGTTGTTTAATTAGAAAACCCGTTAAATCCGAATTGAGCAAAAAAAGACTGAATCCCAATCTCATCTTGCTAGCAGAACGAAAAAATAAGTAATCTTACTTATTTTATCTTCAGTGTTTATCCGGATGTTTCACTAATTATAAGATATTAGTTGACGCTTATATCTTTTGTTGGATTGCTTCATATATATATATATATATATATATATATATATATATATATATATATATATATATAAAGTAGGTAGATAAATGGAATTAAGACATTATTTATATCAGTTCCAAGAATTCAAACACAATAAAATTCGGGGTACGTTCATTTCTGAGACGATTTGGAATATTTTATTTGCATTATACTTCAGATGATTCCAAAAAGTCGCTTTTTCAGCGGCCCTCATAACATCACAAATAGAAATCAAGCAAGGAATTCATCACAATTTAGTATTATTTAAGAATACATATATCCAGTTATGATTGAAACAAGTAGAACTTCTCATTGTATAATTCTATACCAATTTCTGCTTCTCTCGTGATTCGACCCCTCGGGGTTAATACCATCAAAATGAGTAAGAAGAAAAGAAGAAAAAACTATAAAACAGTCTCCCCTGACAAAGTTGTTCTACAACGAAAGCTTGCAAAAAAAATGATTTTTTCATTTAAATTGCACGGTTGTTGATTTTCAAAATATTTCACTTAAATACATTTTCATGCGTGCCTCAAAGATGTCAATTTCCTTATTCAAATAGCGCCAATCTGCGCATAACAGCGACAGGACTACACTTATCCTAACATCTTTTAGAACTTGACGTGCCTTTCTATAGTGATTCGACCCCTAGGGGTTAATACCATCAAAATGAGGAAGAAGAAAAGAAAAAAAAACTATAAGACAGTCTCGTCTGACAAAGTTGTTCTACAACGAAAGCTTGCAACAAATATTAAATAAATTAATTTTTCATTTATATTAGACGATTGTTGATTTTCTAAATATTTCACTTCAATACATTTTCATGCGTGCCTCAAAGATGTTGTTAATTTCCTTATATATATATATATATATATATATATATATATATATATATATATATATATATATATATATATATATATATATATATAAAACTTAAAGAAAGAGGCAAAATGCCTTAAAAAAACATGTGTTAAATGCAGATATTTTTATCAAAATCAAAAAAATATTTTTCTTTTTATCTTGACTTTTTTTACTAATAATTGCGCTTGGTACAATGATCCTAATCAGAGCTTAAAACAAATAAAAACGCATTAACTTTTTTTTTTTCGTAAGAGTCCTTATTGGTCTTGTTGAAGTGGCGTCCGATGTTGTGTGGACTTACGGTGTAATGCCTCTTTTAAAATTTGAACTTAAATCGCGCATGGTCGCAAATAATTATAAATTTGGGAAAGTTTAAGATTTGTACCAATTTTATGTCAACTTACGAAGATTCAATTCGAGATTTTATTTTACTAAACCTTATGTCTAAAATACTTATGAAATTTTATTACATAAATTTGATTCTAGAAAGTAGCTTAAATTTAAGGTTTAAGCTGTAGGGGTCTCAATAAGAAATTGTTATTCAGGTAATCTTGTGCCATTGGTGTCTCATGACTTTGGGTTGAATTCGGTGCAAATCTGAAATATTTCAATTTCTAAATGGGAGTTTGTGGCCATAATATGCTCTCCCTCAAACCTTTAAAACACCACAAAGAAGGTGGGCTCCATCTACCGTGGTAGAAAACTTCTCACACCTGATAGTCTCCTATATCTGTGCAAAACCATCATCCGCCTATGCATGGAGTATTGTTGTCACATCTGGGCTGGTGCACCATCCACCAGTCTCTCTCTCTCAAACTAGATCCAAAAAAAGAATATCTAATATAATAGGTCCCTCACCGATGAACTTGATGCTCTGGTGCCCTCTCGACGTAAATACACTTGACCAACCCGAACATCAACTAAATCCCATCTATTCACTGTGGAGGTCCCAAGATGCCGAATACCCTTCTACTTCAATAGCTTCTTTCCTCGAGCTGCCGGCCTTTGGAACTTATTTCCTGCTCCCTGTTTCACCGACTGCATCGACATCCGGAAATTTAAGACTAATGTGAACAAGCATCTTGCTGCACAGCTCCCAATTTAGGATGACCCCCTAAATTTTCAGTCTAATTCGCAGTAGCCCCTTAGGTCTACATTGCCAACATGCCTTGTTTGGGGAGAATTAAGTTTAAAAAAGAAATTGATATTTGCGGGACATTTATTAATTGATGTCTCATACTTATTGTTAAAAATTCACAATTATATTATGGCATTTCTACATGTTCTTCAAATCTATACAATTAAAATAAATTCTTCTTCTACGTAGCAAAGGATTAATTTAGTAAGAAAACGTTCCTTTTCAGTTGTCTTCAATCATTTTAAGCGTAAATGCATGTTTAAATGTGCCGTCACGGTGCTTCTATGCTTATGAAAGACAGAATTTAACAATGTATTCAAATAATGGAACTGCATCCAATAATGCAATGATACTCTGAAAGTTTCTGATAGTTAGCAGTTAACCGCGAGTTGCCATTATTCTCAGGTCCCATCTGAGTCAGAGTCAAGGTTCTATCTGTTACTGGTGTTATTTATCTACCTCCCACAAGGTAAGATGTGATACGAGGTCGGGAAAATGGGATTAGATAAGCCAGCGCTCGAGAGGTGAGCACTCTGACCATTTAAAAATTGCCTGGGCAGCCCCGTCGGCATTGCCCGGTAGAGGCACCTCAGACAGTAAGCAATAAACTTACTCCTCCTCAAAGAAGGGAGGCAAAGCCTGGGAGGGTGCACCTCCTAGAACTGCACAGGACTGGCAACCCCCAATAGACTGGCGTAAATCTAGATCCAAAGGCCCGGACGATACCGGTTTATTAGGCGGGATAAAAACCCCTGATTGAAAAATCGATATGCCATAAAACAGAATAAAACAAAGCAAATATTAGAATAAAAAGTGTAAGTGATTCTGTTTCGGAATTCTTTAGATGATGATGGCTAATCTGTGTCATTTGGATTATTCGGACTACTGTTCTCATCTTGAATGTCATTATCACAACGTTTCGGCCTATGTAACCTCCGACCTTCTTCAGATGCATCTTGTCGAGCTCGGGAATTTTTCGGTTGAATTCGGGAATCCGTACATAATTTCGAACAGAACCTTTTATTTAATCCACGGGGGTAGCTTGCTCTCGTTCCGCAAGGACCCGTGGTGTAATGAATAAGGTGCTAAAGTAATAATCAGTTCTAAGTGACAGTCTTTTGAAGGTTGATGGTTCAATCCTCAGTGTGGGCGGTACTAAAAATTCAATTACGAATGACGTAAGACTTCTACCCGGTCATGGCTGACGGAACGAGAGCAAGCTACCCCCATGGATTAAATAAGGGTTCCGTTCGAACTTCTGTACAAATTCCCGAGTACGACTAGATACAACTGAAGAAGGTCGCAGGTTACATCGGCTAAAACGTTGTGAGAATAACATCAAAGATGAGTAGTCTTAATAAGTCAACTGATACAAATTGTAAGAGAATTTGTTGAGTGGATGTTTGTTGGAGTTTACAGCATATCAACCGACCTCTGATCATTTTGTGGCGAAACCTGACATATATTTCTCATACGATTCCTTTGTAAATTAATTTGTTTTATATCCATACATTTTCTTAACAAATAGTCTATAAACGATAGTTTATATTAAACCGATGATTTGACAGGAACTACTACTTCGTGTCCAAGTCGGCCTGGGAGTAATCGTAACTATCGGGTAACTCTACAATCCTCAAAGCTCCCACCAGATGCCCTTTAAGGTCATATCCAAGACCAAGAAGGTATGTGGTTAGCCTATTGAATACCGTCGTTGACTATGGACTTAGCAATGTCGAGTTCGAAACCAATAAATTATTTTGATTTCAATTACGTTCTAATAACGTTGGGAAAAGTATGAACCCACACTTTCTCTTCAGCTATAAGGAAAACAGTCACTTGTATTCAACAAACCGTATACAATTAATCGATGACAGTCGACTTCGTGTTTCGACACCAAAATAACACAAAATAGTTGGATATGCAGTGCAAATTTATAGCATTAAATTCATCAATAATATCCTCATCCGCAGACACATGTGTCGTCATTTCAAGACTCACCAGTGTGGCTAGACGCAGTGAACTTATCCAACTCCGAGATTCGAAGCCTGGATCTTCGTTACTATCGACTGTGACAGTTCAATGCCGTTACCATCAGAGCCAAATTTCCTGCTGCTGAGATAGAAAGAAACATATACCGCATTCAAAAGGAATTTTTATATTAGTTAATTAATTTTTTTTTACGATATTTCTAACCGTTGATCATATACCTCTTTTTACGGAAGAATCTTACTTTTTAGCTTAAGTTGAAAGCATCACTTCTTCAATAAGATTGCTCCACACATATGGGGAGCATATATATATATATATATATATATATATATATATATATATATATATATATATATATATATATATGTATATATATATATATATATATATATATATATATATATATATATATATATATATATATATATATATATATTTCGATTGTTTCACTCCTTGAGTGATTAAGATGCAGAACATTGCATTATTATCGAAATAGTAGTAATAGACAAAAATAACGAACGCTGTACTCATCAATAAATCAATTACATAAAAATACATTAAATATTTAAGTGATAAAAATCGTACATATTTGCTAGGCAGTGCGTCGTAGTTCATTGGTAAGACGCTCGACTATAAACATCGATATTGAAAGTTCGTTCCTTGTTTAAGTTAGCTATACTGATGACGGCTGTGAGCCAGAAACACGTGTCCATTGATTACTTTTATGTACGCTTAAATTACTTATAATTAATATATATATATATATATATATATATATATATATATATACATATTAATTTTAAGTAATTTAAACGTACATGAAAGTATTTATTTATATATATATATATATATATATATATATATATATATATAATGTAATCAACCACAGACACGTGTTTTGGCTTTTTAGGTAAAAGTTTAGTAACGCTATTTAAGCCATAGCTAGAAGTAATTAGGAGATAAATACCTTTTTCTACGGGTATCAGCCCGAAAGTGAGTATAAGGTTCAGGTGAGAACTATTAATATAATACGTGCCTAGAAAAACTACTCCAGACTGTATAATAACCGCATATAGATAATAAAATGAAATTATATAGATAATGAAAAATATTCCCACTTTGAAACATTGCTTGGTATTTGAATAACAATTTCGAAATTGGTGAAACTCCAAAAACAATGTTTAAAAAAAATTGTTTTTAAACATGAGCTTTTGACATAAATATGTCCTTCTCAAATATAGACATTTTTCCTTTTTTATTCACCCTTTCTTACAGAAGACATAATAGTCTCTCGTAGATAGTAGTCCGTTTGATGGAGAGTACGGTGGAGTTTGAATGTCGGCGTGTGTATTACGTAGTTGCGTCTTTTTAAAATAATGAAAAATATCCACACTTTGAAACATTGCTTGATATTTAATAACAATTTAGAAGTTTATGGAAAATAAATAACATTTTTTTAAAATAAACCGTGGAATTCCTACGGTCATGATTTGTTAAGTAATAAAGAAATAGCAGATTCCCGGCACTCCTTTCGTCTTGGGAGTATGTTTTATTGGCCATTTCTGCCTATCTGTTAAGGCAGCAAGCATCGCACAAAAAAGGCCACACCTGTGAACTATAATCGGCATGACACGTCTAAACAAGGAAATTCTGTTTCCTGACGCAGATATGACATCAGCACTTATCATCCGGCCTTTCGCTTTGGTCAACATTTTTTTTCTTCGAGCAAAATCTATCAAAACTTAGAAAAGATTAAAATAAAAAGGAAAAAAAAAACAAGGAAAAAAAAAACTATTTTAAGAAATGGAATTCATTCTATTCTGATTATTTTATAAAATGTGTAATAAATCATGATATGTTTCCCTCTCTCTCTCACTCTCTCTCTCTCTTTTTCTATCTATCTATCTCTTCAAAAAACACACACATACACGCATACTTTGAGTTATATATACATATATATATATATATATATAGAGAGAGAGAAAGAGAATATATATATATATATATATATACATTATATATACAAATACCTAACTTATATATATATATATATATATATATATATATATATATATATGTACATTTACATCCATATATATATATACACACATTTACATCCATATATATATATATATATATATATATATATATATATATATATAGAGAGAGAGAGAGAGAGAGAGAGAGAGAGAAAGACAGAGAGAGAAAGACAGAGAGAGGGAGAGAAGGAGAGAGAGTGAGAGATTTGGATGTTTCACTGAGAATAATGTATACTCAGTGAAGTCCGGAATAAGGCCAATAAAAACAAGCTCGATGAGACGCAATTATAGGATACAGAGTATGTATATGTATATTTGCGAGATTACGTTCCCACAAGAATTAAGTCCGATGCATTCCCCCAAAAAGGGGGAAAAAGGGGGAATCCACCCGCATTTAGCGGAAGACATACTCTTTTTTAATCTTTTTTTTTCGCGGCTTTCTATATTGCTTCATGTCTCTCGATGGAAATTGATGCTGGATCCTTCAATAGACTAATTGCAGGTTGCATGTGCCAATATGAAGCCCTGGGCGTTATTTAAGGATTGCGTTGTGGACGGTTTATTTTTTCGGTGGGGTACCTCTGTTGAGGTTAACCCAAGAGTATGTCTCCCGCCAAATGTAGGTGGATTCCGTCTTTCCCCCCTTTTTTGGATTGCATCAGACTTAATTATAGTAAGGGCGTATCACAGTCACCACATATTACCAAGTTTTTTAGCTGTTATTTACACTTTTTCTTGTTAAGTGACTTCAATTAGGTCAATCCCCTGTGAGGCATTGTCAGTTCTTGAGGTCTATATTTTTTTGTTTTATACCGCCCCTTATAAACTGCCAAGCACGTACCATGCTCTGGTAGCGAAACACGTGTAGGGAACAATGACTTTCCAAAATAAATACATAATAAAAGAAAAAAACTTTTTTGTTGTGATGAATCCTTTATTGAAAGAAATTCCTTGGTAAACTCTCGAAATATACACACACACACACACACACATATATATATATATATATATATATATATATATATATATATATATATATATATATATATATATATATACATATATTATAGCTGCATTCCGATGACCAAAGGAACAATCAATCCTTAATCATACCTTTCATCTGTTCTTTCGATTTCTTAATCTTCATATATCGCCGAACGACCACAACCAAACTTTTCTTCCGTTTCTTTTAATCTTTTTACTTTCATATATCAGCCAATACCCGTAATACCTCCTCTTCTCACCGAAAAAAAATCTTAATATGTTTATATTGTATTTCAAAAAATTATTTATGTTTATTTTTTCCATATTCAATGCTTTTTCTACATCTTACGAGCGTTTCGCAGCAGAATCAAGAGAGATATATAGTCATCATATCGACTTTGTTGCTTATTAGAGATAGTGTTCATTCACTAGCAATAGAAAAATACTTCGATTTAAAGACATAGGAAAAGAGGATAGAAAAAGTTCAAAATTAGTACTTGACAATGGTAACAGCAAGTCAAAATACATGAAAATATAGATGGAAAAACGTACTTTTGTACTTATTATATATATATATATATATATATATATATATATTTATTTATATTAATTATTTTATACAAAAACTGTGTTCTGCGGCTACGGTAGTCAAATGACATCCCGTAGCTGCAATCAGTCATCCATGCTAGTCCCAGGCCATCCGGCCTTGTCATGCGCAAGTTGTCGTTGGCAATGAAGTTGTTTCGCTGTACGTAGTGGTCCTAGTCCCGTCTGCTTGAGGTTAGCCCGTAGTGTGCCCAGCAGATTTGTGCAGTGCCGTCCTAGTCGCGGTTGGTAGGTTTGCGAGCAAGTAACGGCAAAGTCTAGTGCCCTCTGTGCGGGATGTCAGGGTCCATTCGTAGGGCATGGCCTAACATACACCATCTTTGTTCAGCGACCTTTGTGGAGAGGGGGTTTTCGTTGCACAGCTTGTATAGTGCCTTGTTGCTGATAAGTTTTTTCAGTCAGCAGTGACCTGTGATATTAAATTGTTCATACCTACAGACGCTTGCGTTTCAAGCTTATTGCTCTCATCAGTGTACAAAAGTAACAATTCCAATTCCAGACGGTCGGGAGGCGCGAACCCGGTTCACAAAGTCAGCTTAGAATCTGCAAGCAGTAGCCATATCCACTCAACCAACGGAAACTATCACGTAAGTAAGGGAAATTAAGATCTATATGTACCAAGATGGAAGACTAGTCGAGAGCGTTCTACGAACGTATTCGGAACTTTGTATTACAGCTTTTTGACAGTCTATTTTTAACATCCCCGAGAGTGCTCAACTTTAATTTAAGTCGATTTTCCCGTCTGCATTTAGAGATAATAGTTTAATAACGCAAACCTTTATATGCTAATCTGTTCCGCAATCCAATTACATGCTTTACTTTCGTCTTATTTAAAAAAATTATATTTCATCAGGAGGTACCCTTTCTCCAAAATACGACTTCTAAAGAGAAGGTGGCTTCCATTTTTACTCATATCTTATTATCTACTCCGCCCGCTACCAGAATCACCCAGTACTAATTGTTTATCGCATAATAATTATATGAACACCATTTATTCCAGAATATTAACATACTCAGTTTAATATCACTGCTTATAATATTGATTGCTTTCTTTTTACACTCACTTTGAATTTTATACATTACACGTTTCATGTAATAACAATATAATATCGATATCAGAGTTCTCCAACAAAATTAAACTAATATAGATTATTTATGTAGAACTTGGGTGCAATTTGAGAATAGCTAATTACACATTCACATTGACATTCGCATTTCTGAAAAACAACAAATCTCCGCGAACATTTGAAACGTCTGCATCGGTAAGCTTTTCGATTTTTTTTTTTATTACAGTTACTTCTCTTAATAAATACTTAATTAGAACTATTTATTTTTAAAAACTGCCGGCGAAGAGGGTACTATTTACGCGTAAACATAAATAATTGACTTTTATTTACTTATTTATTTGAAATGTGAACGAAATACACAACTTCATTTATGACTTTAAAATGTTTTAGTGTTTTCTTAAATAAACTTGTGTTGCGAAAACACAAGAATTATTTCTTAAAGAAATACTTTTATTTATACATATTTTAATTTCAATTATTTTTATATAATCACTAACAGACTATTTATTTTTATCGAACAATATCCAATGAAACAAGTCGTCATCTAGGTAATTAGCCGATAACACTAGCGTATTTATTTATATAAAAAAGTGTTTTTTTTTCAGATGTCATACGTAATGCTTAATTGCTTTTAACCTGCAGCACTTTTCATACTCGCCACTGTCCGCCTCTTAATCTATCCTCGATTATGATATTTTCCTATTTTACAATGATTTTCATTCTTGGTGGTTTTTTATTTATTTCTTTACTCTTCAAAATAGAATGAACGTTAAAGGGTAGTATACTATACTTTATCTTTTTTGTCTTCAATCAGTGAAGTAAAAACTTTTTAGACTGAGAAAACAAGTTTACATAACACAATGTATTTATATACATTGGAATTGTTTAAGAAATCAAATTATAAATTAAAAGAACATATATGTCTACTTATAAAATGAAAAATAAAAATAAATTGAAAAGAAAAAACTATTGTAAGATCAGCAAATATTTAAATTGAGCGCAGAGTTAGACCCAACGCCGATTTTTAATTTGGGGAAAAATCTGCCCCCCCCCCCCAAAAAAAAGGGCACTCCGAATTGGGACAAAATAAAAATTGTCGCAGTCTAAAAGGATTTCTCCTTAGCTGACCGAGGACAGAAAATATAAAGTATAGATCAGAACAGATAATACACATCAACTTTATTTTTTGAAAAGTAAAAAAATAAAATTAAACCAAAAACAAATTCATTGTAAAGTCGGCAAATATTCAGAGTAGACATAAAACTAAATTGTATTTCTTTAAATATTCAAAGCAGACGATTTTCTTTGATTTCAAAGTTTTGCGATTGATTGGTTAATTTGAGTAACGTGACATAACTCCTTGATTGTTATTCGTGGCAGGCATAACATTGTCATCCGTTTTTAACTCCAATACGCTTCGTATGTCATAACGACTTTTTTAAACAAACTTATCTGTCACCTAACATACACGGTTGCCACATTTTTACTATCACACCCATCATAGATGTTTTTTTTTAATAAATTAAAGCGGGGAAATTATTAAGTACTTTACCGTACCATAAAAATAGTTGAGAAACTATTGGGAGGGGGCGTAGTTTATTTACTTTTCGAATTTAGCTTTTTTTATCCTTTAAAAAATTATGGAGTGGTTTTTTTTTCTTTTTATAAACAGTGAAAAACTTACAATTTTTATATTTTGGGGAGAATCCGTCATAGATATACTGTCGGTATATCTAACCTAACCCTAATCCCTAAAGTAACTTAACCCTCACCTAACCCTAATCGCTAAAGTAACTTAACTCTAACCTAACCCCTATTCCCTAAAGTAACTTAACCTTAACTCAACCCTAAACTAACTCTAAAAGGAAGTAGAAAGAAGCGATGTAGCCGAAAGTTGAGGTTGTTTTTTTATTGTAAACCGGCGACAATACAGAAATTAAAAAAAAATATTTTTCGAAAAAAAAAAAATTTAAAAAAATGGTTACATGCCTACATTTACAGCTAAATGGGCAGTAAGTGGATTCTCATTTTACGTTAAATCTAAAATATTTAATTTGTTTTTTATTCTTTTTCTGCGAATGTTTTTCAGGCAGTTTACATGTAATCGCCAAAAATGATGGGTATGATAGTAAGAAAATAGCTTTACTTTTTCTTTCGGTATTTGATTTCCTTCGACTGATTGTCCGTTTTTTTTTCAATGAGCAAACACGTGAAACAAACCTCAGAAATAAAGTTAGAGCAGTTGGCTGTCTCAAGAGAAGTAAACAAGCAGAAAGTTATAAGCTGTCTCAAGAGAAGCGATTGGCTGCTTGCTTCAGCGAAACTTAAAGTCGAGTATTGGAATCACATAAACGCGATAGGTATCTACAGGGATAATGGTTTCGACTGCTTAAGAATCATGGTATTTGTGAAAATACTACAACTACAATAGGTAACAGCGACTCAAAAGTACAGTAAATTCTGTTGATCTGGTTTTAGCGTTGTTGGGTCGCTGTCACAAGGAATAATCATAAGCTACAAATAATTTAATAGATTAAGGTTAGGCATTGAATCTATTGAGTCAATCTACTTTACCGGGCAAAATATATTTATTAATTAAGAGCAATTTGAACCAATTAAAACAACATGAAGTTTAGGTTTTCTCCCGTTCTCTGTAGATGTGAGTAATGATTTCCGTTCAAATTGAATTTCTTTCAATGAATGGAAGACAGTAGAAAATTGTTCTGATCTTGGATGTTATTCTCACAACGTTTCGGCTGATTAACCTCCAAGCTTCTTCAGGTGTATGTCGCTGAAGTCAACTACTTCGATGAGCCGTATTGACGGCCGACGAAACACGTGTCCGTGGATAATTATATTTTCTAAGTATAAGTATCTTGCATACACATAATATTACATATGATTCTGATCACGTAAATAGATAAATCGTAAGCTAGACTAAATACACCAATCAGAAGCTGACCCATAACATTCAGAATAATGAACCCTTCTGCAAAGATGACCAGAGAATAGTCTACACTTAAAGTATGTTAACAATAAAGAAGAAATGTTCTTTTCGGATGATCTTGGAAATACTAAAAAAAAAACTTTGCAAATTATGTTATTTAATCTTCAGCTAGACTGTAGGAAAAGGAAGCTTTAGTTGTAACATCATAAGGAATAGCAGCAACTTTGCTTTCTTATGGAGGAACTGGTCACTCGACATTTAAACCGACATTATACCTGGTATACGAAGACAATTTATTATGAAAATCGCTCCAGACAAAGCATGAAGTCACTTTATGTAAGGCGCTAAAAATACTGCTTCAAGGTCAAAAACTAACCGACGACAAGTTTTAGATGGATAGATTCCGACCCAAAAATCGAAAACATCACCCATAGAATGTGAGGACTAAATGACAAAATAAGAGAAGCGAGAGTTACGAGACGGTCGAAAGTAAACCCAAGGTCCACTTTCTGGGCGCAAAATAAGCACACTTATAAACCTATTTAAGCTATGTAAAGAGACTTGCTTCATAGTCTGGTATGAGTTAACTATGTCTCACACGAGTAAACTTGAGGCTTTAGTTGAGACACTGAAGGATATCATGTTAGATATTGGACGAGTCAAACTACTAGCATATAAAATGGTTAATTGAAATAACAGGAAATGACAGTTCAGTCGGAGTAAACGTGCTGTACTCGAGGTGACGATTACTAGACTGTGGGAATTAATATAAAAGGATATGACGTCAGATGACTCAAAGAGAGAGTGGGAGAGAAGAGAGTTAATTCGTTGGGAGCACGCTACACGTGAACATGAAAAGTTGAGATGAGTTGACAAAATTTGATTAAAATTTGATTATCGGTCACTTTCTCTGTCTCCCCCACTGGCCAGTGATTTTAAACGACGATCAAATTGAATAAACCCTTTCTGTCTTGGGTCGACTTAGTCTTTTTTGAAAGTATAAATAAGGCGTTTTGATTTAAGGCGGCAAGCCCTCAAGAAGAATCACGCAGGGTGCATACAAGAGAACGCAACTACCGAGATATGAGTACAAATTATGCATTTTCATGGGATTTGTAATAATGACAGTAAATCGTTTTTTGCATGTTTGACACAATCGGACATAATGATAGACTCATGGGAAGAGTATAAATGTTGCTTTCAAAATATTTAAAACAAACATTTCTTGTTGTTAAACGGAGTCCAGCTGCGGATGAACTTCGTGTCTGCCTGGAATTTTCTCATTTGTGGAATCATGTTGAAAGTCGCTTTTTGACCATTAATATGCGAGTTCAACTCAAGGAAGATAAAGCAGCTAAATAATTTAATGTCATCCCATTAAAAATTGGATACGGAGACATTTTACATGATCAAGATAGACAAATCAGCTTTCCGTGGGGGGGGTAATTCTGGTGAAGTGAATTTTGAGAAGTAATTTATAAATTATATATATATAATATATATAGCATATACCTTTAACAACACAGAATGATTGTATGGGAAAGCAATTTTGGCACACAAACATTAAATTGTGCATACCATCAATTAGAAGATTGTGCAAGATATTCAACCAAAAAAGGACATGTATCTACAACTCGCAGGGCGACGCGGGGTTGCCCGAGGGAGTATTAAGTAATTTATTTTTATCAATAACAATTGATTTCTATAAAATCCGAAAAATAAACCGAGTTAAAACTTACTAAACAAAAACAAATACATGAGTTAAATCTTACTTTAAAAACAAACCCAAATATGCGAGTAAAGGATTACAAAATAAAAGTACGCGAGATAAGTTTTACTGAAAAAAATCTGTAAATAAAGCATCTGCATGCTCGTAGATTAATTTCTATTTTAATCACAAAAAGTAAGAACAAGGGAATATGTTTTCTGTGTCTGATATATGCGAAAGAAATTATTTCCTTTATTTTTATTATCAGTTATTGAAATTAAGCCTCCTTTTCTTTGCTAATGAGATTAAATTTATATACGCGATTATTCGTTTCTTTCTTAAGTATAATAAGTTATTATTACGAGTAAGATAAAGTCTCCATTAAATTTGTATAAGTGATTATTGAATTGAGCCGGACACAAATAGCGCCAATCTACGCATAACATCGACCGGACTACACTTATCCTAACGTCTTTTAGAACTTGACGTGCCTTTCTGCTTCTATCATGATTCGATCCCTCGGAGTTGATACCATGAAAATGAGGAACAAAAGAAGAAAAAAACTAAGAGACAGTTTCGCCTGACAAAGTTGTTCTACAACGAAAGCTTGCAAAAAAATTAAATAAATGAATTTTTAACTTAAATTAAATGTGTTAATTTAAAAAATATTTCACTTATATATATATATATATATATATATATATATATATATATATATATATATACTAGCAAAAACTACCCGCCCTCCGGGCAGCAATAAATCTAGCTGTAGTATTATCTACAGACAAACAAAGAAACAATGTTTTTATTCACATTTTCGTCATTTGAAGAAACAATTTAAAAACGGTTATTGTCATGGTCTTATATGATATATCCCAATGTTGAGATTTGATTTTGTTTAAGCATAAAAATGAATTGCGCATAATAGAAGGAATAAATGGAAAATTCGGTGCGATTATCAAAAATAAAACAACAGAAAAAAGGGTTGAATAAACAAAAACAAATAATCAACAAATAACTGATACCAGAGGCAATAAATTTACTTTTCTACCTAGTTGTCTATTTTCTTTTTAGTTTTAAAGTATTCGAATGCGTTTTGCTTGCATTTTCATAATTCGTCCAAATTCGATCGCGTTACAGTTCCAGTTGCAAGATGGCGTAAGCGGATGTTCCCGAGGTTTGTTTTTCGAGTAAACAAATAACTGTTCTAAACGCCTTAAGGTGTACTTTTGTACCGAATTGAAAGGAGAAAAACGTAAAAAACCGACCTCGTAGACGTAATCAAACGTAATTTTTTTGAACGAACTTTTCAATTGAAATAAAAAAAAAACGCCTTAAAATACTTCAAAACGCAAAAAAATAGGCAGGCAGGTATAAAAACAACCTTTATGCTTTTGATAACAGTTATTTGTTGACTATTTGTTTTTTGCGCATCCTTTTTTTCTATTGGTTATTATTGGCAGTCGCCGAAGCGGAAATCAATTGGTCAAATGAAATAATTATATATTTCTGAGCAATTAAAAATGGTTACTTTATGTGTTTCACTTTTATTATTAAAGACAGAAAAATTAAAATAAAACTTAATGACGATTTAAAAAAATATATGAATCTATTTTTGTTTTGAAATTTATAAAGCTTTGTAAATTAAAAAGCTTAGAGGAGAGGGGTTATTTATTCTGAGAGTATAATATCATGATGAACCAACAACGTGCGGTGACCCTAGAGAATAAGTAATGTCTGAGAGTATAATATTATGACGAACTACCCCCCCCCCCCAAAAAAAAAAGGTAGGACTTAATGCTCGGGAGCATGATATCATGACAACAGAATAGAGAGTACACTACCCCCAACACACACAAATAAGAGAAAGTAATCATGTGAGAATGGTATCGTGAGGAACGAACGTATATTATACTGGCCTCCCTAAAAAAAAAGTCGTCATGCCTGGGAGGAATGTATAATGACGAATGAAAATACACCACACAGAATTAAATAAGCATAAATCGTTTAAATGTTAATATAATTAGGTTAGGTGGAGAAATCTTTCGCATATTATTCATTTAGATGACATTACAAATAATAGCAAGTTTGGTTGGTCACGTGAAACGCTAAAATTAAAATTGGGGCGAAAAATATAGTCGCAATCTTTATCAACAAATAGAAATATGCTAATTCAGGAAGAACGATAAGTTTCTTTCATAATTTTCTTGTTAAAAGAACATGTTTATAAACTTGAATTAAAATGCAATCATTAAGATATGTAATAGATTATCAAATTGAATTAATTTAGTTAATCTTAAATAATGATATTTAGTTTTAATTTAATTTAATTTATTTTGTTGTTGTTGTTCTGTTTTTTTAGTATTAATTTGTTTTTAAAATTTATTATTTACTTTTTCTTTCATTTTTTATATTAAATATTTAATATTTATGTCAAGTGTTGCAATTGTAAATATAAGTTCGAATAGTCAGGTAAAGATTAAGGGGGATAATTAGGGATCAGCATTAAGATGGTTAAAGAGGAATAATTACGTAAAGTAAAGTAAAATAATGCATGATCAGATAGAATCATTTTATATTAAGCCTTCATATATTCCATTATACTCAACCAGGAGTGTGGGAACAGGAGGTGGTAGGAAGATAAAGGAAGGGAAAAGGGTTTATATATAATTACAAATTTAAAACAACATTTTATTATTGCATATTGAACGGAATATTTCATAGTGAACGAAACTAATTAAGTGTAAGTACAATATATGTGAATTAAGTCTAAATGGTGTGGGTGGCTTATATTAATAGGAAGTTGTAGGAGTTGTGGGGGGAAGAGTATCGACAAGTAAGGTATATAAGGAAATAAACGTTGGGGAATATGGGTGTCGGTTAAGGAGAGGGATATAGGAAACGGTGCTTGAATGAAAGGGTATAAGGAGAACAAGAAAAGTGAGAGTGTGGATAGGCGAGATCAAGATGGGTTAGGTGGATAGATGGTTGAGATCATTGAAATCGGGTAGAGACAAAGGAGCAAGGAGTATAAAGCATGGTCCAAGGTTAGTAGAGTTGGAATGATCTAGGAAGAGGAGTGGGGTTAAAGAATGAAGGCGAGCAAAGCTCGGATCTGCTATTTAAAGAAGGCCTATGTTTAGAGATAAGAATGGCTTCCGATATCCTTAGATTACCAATGTTTCTAACTGAGGCAAGGATACGGACATCGATAATGCGTTGTGTGTTGCCACATGATAAGATGTGTTTATACTGTGGGTGTATAAGTGTTCCTTGATCCGTTGATGCAGAGACCTAACAGTGCTACCGATGTAGAAATTCTGGCACTTAACACATTGTAGTCTGTAAACTGTATGAGTCCGAAGGCAGAGCCCAGAGTTGGGAATATGGCAATTGGCTAGGTGGCAGGGTTCAAAGGTGTGGTTACTGTGTTTTTAGTTAGGTGTTGTCGAAGGGTAGTGCCTGTGTGGGTGAGTTGCATATCAAGGTCCTCGCTACGTATTGCTTTGTGGATCGCGGATGTAATGCTATCACTAAAGAAAGGAAGTTTGAGGAAGCATGGGTTGGTAGGGGAGTTGTGTCTGCGAATTTTGGTGTTACTGAGGCTGACTATGGTAGAACGGGGGAATTCGTTGGTTAAGAGTGTCTGATGGAAGGCCTTAGTGTGTGTAGTTTTATCAGTAGTAGTGGAGCATTTACTTTGTATAGGGTGATCTCTGTGTGTGCATAACTTAATTTTGCTTTAAGGGATAAGCGGATTAAAAGTTGATAAAAAGTTTTCTGCAGGCGGATTTTCTGTAAAAGTTAGTGTGTATTGATCCATTCTCAGAGATACTAAGATTGAAGTCTAGGAGTGAGAGTGAGCCTGAGGTGTTGGGGTGTTCGATAGTGAACTGTGTGTGGGGGTCAGTATTATTGAATGTGTTGCAAATAGTAGTGGCTTCATCACGAGATGATGTGAGGATAAAAATATCGTCAATGTATCTCGTGAATAATATGTAGGAGTGACAGGTGCTTTGAGCTTGTTGCTCAAGTCATTCCATGTAAGAAATGGCTAGGAGGCCAGAAATACTGGAGCCCATGGGTAAGCCAGAGACTTGTTTTTATCTGTTTTGCTGAACTGTGAAATAGGTATTGTTGAGGATGATATGTAAGAGTTGGTGTATATCTGTCAGGGTAATCCTGAAACAGTCGAGGTTATTTAAAGAAGATGTGGTCGGTTATGAGGTTGATAGCAGGGTGTGCGGGTATGGAAGTGTAAAGAGAGACAACGTCAAGGCTAAAAATGTCATTGTTGAGGCGTAGCTGTTGGGGTTGAAGTAAGTTCAATCTATTTAACACCTGGTCAGAGCTGCTGACATGTGCAGGAAAGGTAGGGAGTAGGGGTTTGAGTAATTGTGAGAGCAGCCAGGAGATCTTATAAAGGGGGTACTTGAGACTATGGATCTGATCTGTGTGTGGTTGCTAGCTTTGTGTGTTTGGATGAGGTAGGGAGTCTGCTGTTCTTAGTTGTAGAGTTGAGCCTGTATTTTGAGGAGATTCCGTCTAATACAAATTTGGGACAAAGCATTATTGATAGTGGTCTGTATTTGAGTAGCTGAGGTGTTATTAACAGGTGTGTGTATAGGGTTATATTGCTGAGGTGTTCAAGGGCGAGAGTGTTGTAAGATTCTTGGGAGATGATGCAGGACTCCTTGCCTTTGTCAGAGGGTAGATAGACTAGGTTTTCTTCCTTAATACCTTTCAGAGTGAGGCGTTGGGAACAGGAGATGTTAGGGGTGATGCAGTGTTGTTCACGTTGGAGAATGAAGAAAATATTCTGTTTGAGTCTTAAAAGTTTTTGATCTAGTAGGTGGTTGTTGGGTGGCGGGTGTAAGGGATGGTTTAGTTGGTAAACAGGAAAATAGTTGTAGGAAGAATTAGTGTCATGGTGACGGTACTGAGTAGTTAGTTTAAAGGCTGATAACAATTTCAAGTGATATGCAGTTCTGCAGAACTGTTTCAAGATTGAGGCGAATCTCATGTTTTTATTTTTTGAATAGCAGCGTCCACTTGTTCTCCTCAACTGACACAGCCAATCAAACTTTTGTTTTATTTTTGAAAAAGAGAGGTTTTTACTCTCGAAATGATTAAAGTCTCTACCATTCCGAACCTTTAAGTATTTAACAGTAAGCCTACCAATTTTACAATTTACTGTCTTCATATTTTAATTTTGAAATATAAATAAATTGATCTGAGATTCACCGGCACTTGTCATTTATTTTTGTTCATTCATATTCCACCTTCCGGTTCTCAACATTGCATTGCTCCTGCCTCGGAATTCCCACCTTCATATTTACATTATATATATATATATATATATATATATATATATATATATATATATATATATATATATATATATATATTATTTTATTTTATATATAATGATAGATGTATGCATGCTACGCAGAACCGCTATATATGTTCTTGAAATACGCACAAATTACTTACATTACGACGCATTCGACGTGGGATGATTTCTCTTAATTTTCTGCTTTTGTTTTTCGATAAAAATGAAAATAATTAAATAAAGAATCTGTTTTTTTTTTTATTAAATATTTAATTTCTGAAGAGAATCGTCTTGTTTATGGCAGGAAATTCTTTACAGCTTTTGATCTCAGCAGGTAAGATTCCACGCATATCTCCGAACGTACATCTCGCACGTGCAGGGTTATCGCAAGGGTTAGAATGGAGGACTCGAGGTCAAATAGTTTGTACATTTAGATGCATCCTCGCGTCTCCATGAGAGGATTTGTCCGTGAGCTGCTCGTGCTGTCACGCTTCTGGTAGAAATTGCATTTTCATCCGGAATTGCGCACACTAAAGGAGGCATTGTATTTAAGATGCGTCGTAGCCTCTCTATAAGAAAATCTGTCGAGTCAATTGGTCTGTCACACTTCTGGTAAAAATGCATTTTTTCTGGAAAAGGCGCAAATCGAATGGATATATTTTATTTAAGATCCGTCGTAGCCTCTTTAAGAGGTTCTATTGAGTAAGTCAGTCTGAAAAAAATTATCTGTATCTTAAATAGCGTTTTCGTTTGTCTCTATTTAGTTGCTCACCTACAAGGGCACAGTAATACACAAGGTCGGTTTTTAATGATGGGGAAAATCTAGCTTTTCAAAATGGGTCACTCTGGATTCGGGCAAACATAAAATTGCCTCAGTCGAGAAGAATCTCCCCATCACTGACCGAGAACAGAACAGATGAAATATAGAATCAACTCAAAGTTGAATTGATAATATTTTACGTAAATAAATCAAGGGGTAGAGTTAGACACAAGGTCGGGTGTAATGTGGAGAAAATCTAGGTCCCCATAAAGTGAAAATCTGGATTGGAACTAAAAATAAACATTGTGTCAACATAGAATGAATTATGAAGTGTAGTATCATGACAAATAGTACACTCTAGTCAAAAGGTAAAAAAGTTTTTTTCTGTTACGTTTTGAATAGAATTTTCATCGCAAAACGCTAATATTAAATAGAGACAATTAAAAATTATATGTCAATTGTTGAGAATAATGATCAAAACGGGATTTTTCACAGAAGGTTAGAATAGTGAAAAAATTCATTAAAAATTAGGTTATGGCTACGTATCAGGATATTGCGCCATTAACAGGAAGTCTGTATAGTGACACATAGCAGATAAGCTGGTCAAATCTTTCATTTTTCTGGACCGGCCGAGGGTAGATTTTAGGACGACTGCTCGAATTTTCCTATGAGTGATAAGCTGGGGGTCTTATGTATGCATACTTTATACTAAATTATGAAAATAAAAACGCCGAAAGCATTGTAAAACCCCAAATAAGTTTTGCTGTCATTTTAATAACTCTTACAACCGCTGTTATTAAAAAGAAGTAGACAACACATTTGAAAGAGAAGACAAACGAGAACGAGCAAATGTAACGTGTCATCTACACAACACTACTCTAGCTGCGTACGTGATGGGTCAGCGCCAAGATAATCTGCTAGAAACAGAATTGATCCATTGTACATAACGAACACTGGGAGTTGAATTAAGGAGTGTTTGACAGACGAGAGGTGAGAATTTAACCTCTAGTTCACGGAAATCGACGAAATAATCACATGACTCCCGGGGGTGAAAGAATTCGCTTTCTACTTGGGACACCTCAAGCGGAGAAGACGTGAAAGTCGTCGTTCCCTATTTTAGTCCCATTGGAGACAGAAGAAGGGGCGCACAACAAAACCTAATGAGTGTACCACACAATCGCCTGATATATATATATATATATATATATATATATATATATATATATATATATATATATATTATTTCATGTATGCACGTATAATATTATAAGGAGATATAATATATTATGTATAGATTTTAAGTATTTACTACAACAGTGCTCGATACATGAGTAGAGCTATGAAGTAAGGATGAAAATATATTTATGGCAATTAAGCTACACAACGGTGTTCACGTTTCATTCCCATAGGGAATCGTCAAGCTATGTGCATACACTCCGTGTTACTGATTATTTTTATACAATCAGTAACACGAATTCCATGAACTAAACTTTACGATTCTTTATGAGGATGAAACGCGCACATCTCGGTGTAGGTTAATTGACATAAATATATTTTCTAACCTTACTAATATATATATATATATATATATATATATATATATATATATATATATATATATATATATATATATATACTATCTATGTATATGTGTATATCTCACTTGCTCACGCAAGTAACCCGTCACTTTAGAGTGTTAATTTATCTCTCTCATTTCATCTGTGACTGTTCGTTTCTGTTTAACAAATTACATGTAAAATGAATTACGAACTTTGTGTAAAATACTTGAGACACTGATCAAACCTGTGTATAAGACTGAAGTGCATAGTTAGAGTGCTAAACATTTTATTTTAGATGTATTCACGCAACTCACTACGATGCTCTCTCCGTCAATCGATCTGCCACGCCTGCGTTTGTGACAGACATTTTATTTCGTCTGCCAGGCGTAAGTTTATAATAGCATTGTGGTCATTTTATCATGCTCAATTTTTAAATATAAATTTTGATACGTTTATTAATCTGTGTATGAGTTTTGTCTGTCAAGCTTAAGTATTATAATCACTGTCTTAGTGAGTAAATAATATTAGTAATAATAATAATAATAATAATAATAATGATAATAATAGTAATAATAATACTAATAATTATAATAATAATTATACATTAAATAGCAGAAAAACGTAAGTTTAAAGAAAATGAAAACAAAACAACAAAAACAAAATAAATCTAGCCATTCCAGTTTCACCAAGGCGAAAGGATTCAAAACGCCGAGAATAGTCGAGAATGTAAGTCTGTTTCAAATTATAAGACTTAACTGAACGTGTGAGTAAAATATCTCGTTAGTTTATTACTTTATTTAACGTGTTAAATGCAAACGTTAAACAAACAACAAAGTATAAATTAAAATAAAATAAAATAAAAACAATGACAACATCAACAACAAAATTAAATCTAGCCATTCCGGTGTTACCTATGCTACAGGCCGGATTCAAAATGTTGAGAATGTGAAGAGATAATCACGAATGTCAAAAATCATCTAAAAGTAAGTCTGTTTCAAATTATAATAGTTAACCGAAAGTATGACTAAAATACCTTTTGTGATATTCCTTCTTTGTACTGTTAATGCGTTAAATACAAAAATCAAGGAAAGAGATGAGAAGAAGGAAAGGGCGGGGAAAGGGAAAAAGGAAAGCAGTTAAATCTCCACCTTACGAGTTACCCAACGCTCCAAGTTCATTTTTATACTCTACTCTCATTGTCTAACTGTGTCTCGTTTTGTTTTCACTGTCTTTTCTACTTTATATACGTGTGATAGTGCACCTTATATCTCACGAAAGAGAAAAAATAAACACTGTCACTATGACTGGATCACATGTAAATTAAGCCTGTGGCTGGCATTACCACATATACCAAAATATAAAATGAAATCAAATGAAAAGCTATGGGGCTCAGAAGAAAGATATGAGTATCATGATCGGCAGGTAACCTCTCTATGACCAACATGAAGTCCTTGTCGGCATGCCGTGGCAAATGCTGGCCATTCTACTTTCAGGAACGAGAATACCACAGGCCTCAAAAGTTAAGTAATTTCTCTAATCTCAGGAACGAGAATATTACGGGCAAAAATCAGACAAGTAACTCTTCTAATTTTAGGTACGCCAATAATACTGACCAAATATAGGTAAGTAGAAGAAGAAGAAATGGATCATAAAAGAAATAGACTTGTAATGAAGTGCTACTACAAATGCAATCGCAAGCAAAGAGACTATCTGAAACGCTGTAATATTCTATGGGACTACTGACTACCATAAAACGAAACAATTAATTGCCGATCTAGCAAGAGACATTATCAAGAGAAGATAGTTACCAAAGCTGAAACTAATAGAAATTAAAAAGAAAACTAAATTATGCAAAATACAACCCTCAGCAAAAAAAAAAACCTCACAGGAAGATTAGCACAACACAAACACTGAAACTGCGAATCACATGATTACAAAATTACATTACTCATTGAAGAAGAAGCAGTAAAAGTTTAACACATCAAATAAATCATGAACGAGGACAAAACAAAACTATCATCTCTAAAAAAATTAATAATGGAAGAGATTAAACTTAGAAACAAAAATGTTCTGTCTAGTGTAGAATAGATACCTAAGAATTTATCTCCCTTTGCCAGCCCTTTTTTCTTACAGGATTTCTTTCCAGCCTCGACACCGTAAAAGAAGCTTCCGGTGCTCTGTCCTTGTTCTATTTAACGGCCTTTAACTACACACTCATGGAGAGTTGTCACTCTCTTCAAATATCTTCACATTTCTGGGCATCACCGATAAGAAATATTGCCTTTCTTCTCTCTAAGAATAGAATTAAATAGTGCTTGAATTATTTTCTTTTTATATATTTTTTATCTAAACGAACTTTGTTTACTTTTTACCCCCGTGTGAATCTCCATTAAACTGCTTGTAACTCACCAATTTCCTAGCATATTTATATTTCATTCTTTTCTAATATCATCTTTTATGCTCAATATATTTCTATTTCGTAAATTTATTAAGCTTACGGCTCCACTAAGTTTTAATTTACTCCTCGTTCCTGCTTTACCTCCATTTTGTATTTACGTGTTTCTGAAACAATTATTCATTTTCAGTTTTTACTTTTGTCGATGATCAATAAACCTGTGTTTAAAATACACCATACCTCAGAGGCTTGATTGTCAATGAGAATTGATGCTAGTTGTCTGTAGCTTTCTATAAAACAAACGCAATTCGGCGACAACACAAAAAAGTAAACAAACTACTACAATATGTCTGAGCAGAACTAAAAAAATAATTTATGCAGGGACCAAATCAATAAGTGTAAAACTAAAAATACAAATGAAAAGTCACCAAATCACTAGACAAACAAAACACGATTAACAATCGACGAAAAAGTAGCTAAAGTCGTTAATAAGGCTAAAGAGAACAGACAACCATGGAAGAGGGAAAATATGACGGATAAAAAAGAAAGACTAAACAAGAAACATGAAGAACAAAATATACTAGCTAAAGACGACACAAACCCAAATCTGAAGAGTAAAAATAAAACAAGACCTTTGAATACAATGAAAGCAAAACGTAAACGGAGGAAACACAAGAACAGAACAACGGGACTCAACAGAAACAAAGCACTTCTGGAGCAATACACGAGGAAACGATAACACCACAAGAGAAATGACAAAAGGCTGTAACTAAGGAAATTAAAGAAGGAACAGAAATCGAAATGAATGACAAAAACTCAAGGCAGCCCTCAGAAAAAGGGCAAGCCCACGGTTGAATACATACCTACTGGTTTTAAAAATTAAAGACCTTACATGAAAGGTTAACGCTTTTGAATGATGCCACTCAAAAACCTGTTTCATAAGGTGTATTGCTAGATACAAATTCAGAGACACTGAAAAAAGAATAAGCCACTTTATGTATATGGACGACATGAAGCTATTGATAAATAATGGTTAAGCTGATAAGCATAACCGAAATCTTTATCCAGAACATTCAAATGGAATTTCGAATAAAAAAGTGCACAATACTAGAGGTTAAAAGAGGAAAGTTCAGAGGTCATGGAACAACTAACTGAAAACATGAGGTCAATTTTGCAAACATAATACATGCACACATCTAAGAGTTCTGTAAGATTCAAATCAAGTGAAATGCAAGAGACAATTAGAAAAGAATACATGAGAAGAACAAGAAAACTATTATAAACCAAATTATTTAGTATAAACCTGATAGAAGGATTAAACACCTGGGTAGCATCTATAGTAAGATATTCTGGATCATTCATAGGCTACAAAAAAGAAGGGGCCTTGACCAGAATACTAGGAAACTACTAACTACGCACAAGGCGCTAAACACAAAGAAAGATATTGACCGACTCTATGTAAAAAGGAGAAAACGGGGAAAGGCATAGTAAGTATAGAAGACTGTGAGGACCACACAAAACAGAACTGCAAAAATACATAATCCAGAACACAGAAAAGCTGATCATTGCTGCAAGACACACCGGAAAAATGGAGAAAACAGGGAGCAGTGAAACTAAATAAAAAGACGAGAAAAGAAAGCTGGGAAGAGATGTAGTATATTAAAGATGCATAAGACTGACTAGCGATGAAAATGTCACCTGATCAGAGAAACGGAATCGATCAGCTGCAGAGAACAATGCGATTAGAACGAAGAATATCAAAGCTAAGATAGACTAAACTCAAGGAAACAGTTAATGTACACAAAGAAGCGCAACGGTAAATCACATGATAAATGAATGCAGCCAACTAGATAAAAATACAAAAACAGACACAACTGCGTAGGAAAAGAATATACAACCGCCTGCATTTTGAACATGCAGGGAAATGGTAGACACAAAACAGACAGTATTGGAAAAATAAAATTTAAAAAATCATCTTGAACATCAAGGTCCAAACACCTCATACAAGCAAGGAAACAGGATGTAATAATAGTCAACAAATAAGGATAATATGTATAATGTTGATTGTTCGGGCTACATTTCTCATTTTGAGTGTTATCATGATAATGTTTAAGCCGCTGTACACCTCCTGGCCTTCTTCAGGTGTATCTCTTCGAAGTTGGGAATATTTCTGTCGAACAGGAATATGGAACATGAACAGCATCACTATAAGACCAATAATGGTAATAGCACTATAATGGGGCAGCATAGCTAACCTATTGTAAATTTTGTGATACAAGCACCAAATTTAGCACAAATGTACATTGATATATAGAGAACATTTTCAGATATTGATCCACTTGGAATTCTTTCTTCATGTCCGCCATATTGGAAATGGCCGCCATTTGAAATCTATATTTGCGCTTATCTGTTGATCTAAAATTGTTATTGACTCGATTCTGGTGCCTAAATGTAGGTTTTTGGGGGTAAGGAATCCAATGGTAACAATTGCGTTTTTTTACCACTTAGCCGCCATATTGGATTTCAAAATGGCCGCCATTTGAAATCTTAATTTTCGATTATCAGTGGGTCTAATGCTGCGTTTGACTCGATTCTGGTGTCTAAATGTTTTTTTTTTGGGGGGGGGGGCAAGGAATCCAATGATAACAATTTGCATTTTGTATCCTTTAGCAATGAGCCGCCATGTTGGATTTCAAAATGGCCGCCATTCAAAATCTACATTTGTGATTACCTTTGGGTTTACTAGCGCTATTGACTTGATTTTTGTGTCTAAATGTATGATTGGGGGCAAGGAATCTAATGGTCACAAGCTGCATTGCGCATCTTTATTAATTTTGCTGCCATATTGAATGACCCGGGAAAGGATCAGTTGGGGCCAAACTCCATTTCGGGTTAAAATGACACAGAATAAGGTATCATAAATATGACCATTTATGTGTCAGATCTTACCTTTTCTGTGTAAAATCTAACTCTATTCCGAGTCATTCTTGATCCAGAATGGAGTTTGGCCTCAACTGATCTTTTTCCGGGTCTGTACAATCTAAGAGAAAGGATATTGGTAGTGGATACAGTTCACTCTCAGAGAACTTGATCAAATTCAATGAACTTGGAAAGCTTCCAGGATCACTCCAATTGCAAAGACTTGCATGCCATTGAAGCTGCTATGGTTGCACACGGCGCACAATATCACCATACGTGCAAGCTCCAGTACAACAAAACTAAACTACAGAGATAATAGAAGAGAGCACTCAAGAAAGAAGGTCAGAACGATGAGGAACAATCTTTATGCAAACGCACCAGGACGCATTCACGTTCGAGTACAGAAAAGGTTCCAGAAACTTGTTTCTGCTGTAGACAACCTGCGGGGACTAATAGTCTTCGGAAAGATGCAACATTCGAAATTGACAGACGGGTCAGTGCCTGTGCAAACCTTTTTGGTGATACAGAACCGCTTGGCCGTCTCAGTGGTGGGGACATGGCTGTGTTGGACGCCCAGTATCACCTGCAGTGCTTGATAGGACTTAACAACCGCGCGAGATCGGTCACATCAGCACACTCATTCTTGCGAGCATATCATGTCTTGTGCACTAGAAGAGCACATCAAGTGACTGCAGCAGCACTGTACATGCTGTAACACTATGCCTACAACCGCTTCTGTTTGGGAGAAATCAGAGATGCAGAGGACGTTCTCGCGTTGGAAGACTGGTGTAGCCAGAGACGAGACAACATCCCCCAGTTTCGTTACTGGGTAACTGTGCTGGAACTAGAATTGTTGGTTCAAGTATATGTGCGTTCTCTCAGGCAGAGATCGTTTGTAATGTACGTAGATGCTCTGACAGAGCTGGTCACCTGGTTTCACGCACTAGATCATACCCACTATGCTAGGTGGATACCAGTGCACCTGAAAAACACGGTGGAGCTAACTACCAAACACTCAAACGTAGCCATAACATTCAGCGACGATCACTTCACAGTTAAAACAAACGCAGATGGTGTTCTCTTCAATCCTGCCTGACCAAGCACATGAGCAGAATGATGGCTGCATCGAAGGAGACGGTGGCGCAGTTGGGCTTACTGACAACCCTAGTGCCATTCGTCGCTGGATGGTTGCAGGACCAGAAGTTGCTAGGGTGATCGAAGAATTCCAAGACGGGAACCAATACAGTAGACGGCAAACAGCAGACACCCGCCATCATGATCAGACTCCAAATGTACAGGCTTCATTTGTGAGAGATGTCTGCTCTCTTGTTGGTGTAATAGAAGGAATGGGGAACCCATTCGAGGAGGAGAGCCAGGATCTAGTCATACTGGATTCAAAGGACATTGCAGGTCCTGCTGCCATGGAGATCATGATGAAAGCCAAGAAGATTGGCCAAGAGCAGTTCGAGGCTTTCACCAGAGAGTGTATATTGGATAGAACAAAGGCAGTGGATAACTCCATACCTCGTAACAAGCTGAAGGTGTTCAGCACTTCAACTCCAAGAAGCCAGTGCAAACGTCAGCAACAGCTCACCTTCGTCAAGAATGACCGTGAACTCTTTGCACGCCTGTACATTGGATGCCATACAAGGGAAGGAAACCTTGAGGAGTTCTTTTGTCATGAGACCTAGGCATGTCCTCCTGCACAGTCCGATTGTGGAAACCTCTTCACTGGTACCAAGAGTGATCTTATCACATGTTTGGAAAAAATATCCAACGCTAAGATAGAGACTCCTGTCACTACCTGCATAGTGCTTGATGGAGCAGCTATCGTCCAGATGCTGAATCCGACTGCATCAAAGACCTTTGAAGAGTATGCGCATCAGATCTTCATTCCATATATATTTACTAAGCTGCAAACAGTGTCACGTCTCGATCTGATCTGGGATACTTACCATTCTGATTAACTGAAAGGTAGTACACGCGCGAAACGGGGCAAGGCCGCCGAATCCATACCAGGAAACTGGCAGCACTTCCTATGAGTGGACAACAACAAGATCGAGCTGTTTAAGTTTCTCTCAACAGCTCTCTTAGAATGCTTTTACCAGAAGGGCAAGCAACTCGTCATTACTGATGGGGAGGCAGTGCTCAGCAAGCCACTACTACTAGATCTGACTTAACTCGACCCATGCAACCATAAAGAGGCTGACAGTCGGATGTTGCTGCATGCATCTCACGCAGCTAAGCATGGACACCATTCAATAGTCATCCGGACTGTAGACACCGATGTTCTGGTGCTGGCAGTGTCAGTGGTACAGGAATTGCAACCAGAAGACAAACTATGGCTGGCATTCGAAACGCCCAAGTTTCCGATTCATAGCAGCACATGAAATAATAGCTGGACTGGGACGAGAGAAAGCTCGTGCATTGCCAATGTTCCACGCTCTAACTGGATGTGATACCGAATCAAACTTTGTTAGACATTGCAAGAAGACCGCATGGGCAGTCTGTCAATACTAAGAATACAATTAAGAATTACTTAAGACTTCTACCCGATCACGGCTGAAAGAACAAGAACAAGTTACCCTCGTAGATTTAATATAGAGTTCATTTCGAAATTCCGTACAGATTTCCGAGTTCAGCATAAGGAGCTATTCTGCTTTTCCCAGTACACAGGGAACTAGGCAAACGACTGCATTTTAAACACGCAGATAAATGGTACAAACACAAACCGAAGACAGTACTAGAAAAAGAACATCATTAAATCCTATGGGGCATAGAGGTACACACAGATACATTCATCTAAGTAATGAGATCGGATGTCATAATAGTTAACAAGAAGTAAAAAAAAAACTGCCAAATTGTAGATTTTACCGTCGCAGCAGTTCACAGAGAAAAGATCAAGAACATGGAAAAACGAAGCAAATACACGGAACTTGTCAGAGAACTAAAAGCAATATGGAACATGAAGAAAATCAATATAATACGAATAATTGTAGTGGCACTAGATACAGTCCTGTAAAAACTGGAAACAAGACTAGGAGAAACTTGAATCACAGGGAAGACTGAGATTATACAAATAACAGCAATGATAAAAACAGCTGAAATCTGAAGGAAAATCATCGAATGCGAAAACCGAGACACATAAACTACAAACACTAACTAGTCACATTGGAGTTGCAGCAGAAATAAAACAAAAAACATGGAAGCAACACCACGTGAACCCGAGGGAACTGAAACTGCAAAAATCTTATAAACTGCCCCCCCCCCTTACACCAAAGGAAATTGCATCAGCCTCGGCTGATACCACACAAAATTGTTGTGACAGGTAAAGGAGGATGAAAGGCTGAGGAGATAGAGCACTGGCCAGACCTCCACGGAAAGGTGTGGCGAGTACTGACACCTTGCGGAGGCTTATTGCCACCCAACCCCCATAGTCGTTGCCAACAAGAAATCTATAGTAAGCGGCTTTTGCGATAACGCAAAGTTATTTGCAATGGTTATTCAAAGAGGCGGAGAGTACTGGATATCTGGGGAAACCTGTTGCCTCTCAGACCCCAGGGAACACCACCGGTTATTATCAGTGAGCAATCACTGATGATGATGTGCGTTAGAACATATAATGAATAAATAATAATAAAAGTTAAAAAAAGAAAAAAACCTGCCAAATCGTCGATTTCGCCGTCTCAGCAGTGCAGTGTAAATATTTAGAAGGCAGAAAAACGAAGCAAATATACGTAACTTCCAAAATGATAAAAATGAATCCGGAGCCTGAGGAAAATCACTATACTACCAATTATTATAAGAGAACTATGAACATTTCCCCAAACCCTGGAAAAAGACTAAGAGAAATTAGAATCAAAGGAAAGATTGAGACCATTCAAATCACAGCAATAGTGAAAACAGCCGACACCCTAAGAAAAGTCATTGAATGTGGAAACAAACCCATATAACCAACGAATGCTTGCTAGCCACAATAAGTTGGAATATAAATTAAAAAAAACAACACTTAAAGAACACTAACCCAAATGAACTGAAACAGTTAGAAATCCCATAAACTATTAACCTTAACACCAGCCCAACCCTACAAAATAAACACAAACACACACATGTGTTGGCACCAGTCTTGGCTGAGATCGTACCCAATGGCCATGAATGGTTAAGGCGGCTTGAAAGACCGAAGAGTCAGAGCACCAACGAGATTTTCGCTGAAAAAGTGTGAAGTGAACTGGAACTGGAACCTTGGAGAGGCTTCTCGACACACACATTCCAGATAAGCCAACGGTTGTTGATAGCGAGAAATCAATGGTAAACGGCTTTTATGATAACGCAAAATGGTTATCCAAACAGGCGCAGAGTGATGGACATCTGGGGAAACTTGGTGTCACTCAGGAATACATGGAACGTCCCTGGTAGTTGTTTGTGAGAAATCAATGATAATGACTTGTGTGAAAACTCCTTGTGAGTAAATAATAATACAATCTTCTGGAACTTTGAAATATAAACAGGCAAACTCAGTTAAGTTCAAAGACCAGATATGATAATAGTAAGATGAAGGGGAAAAACCCTGACTTCTCATTCACCGCCGATCAGAGGATTACACTGAAAGGGGTAGAAACACTAAGAAGTTTCTAACGAACCGGGGGGTGTAAGGAAATATGAAAACTGTAGTAGAACTAGCAACAGTCCCTAAAAAACTGGGAAAGGAAGAAATTGAAATCAGGGAAAGGAGTGATGCTATAAAAAAGACGCGGTGCTAGTGAAATCAGCTGGCATATTAAAAAAATCCTAGAGCGCCGGAACCAACTCGCATAACTAGGTGACACAAATCGCAGATAAGTTGACATTGAAATGAAGGGAGAAGAAGGAGTAAGCAAAAATGAAGAAAGTGAGCGCTGACGAAATGCTAATGAGGAAGAAGAAGATGAAGAAGAAGAAACATAATTCTAAAATGTTCACGGTGCATTCAGTGAGAGATTATACATTAGCCACTGACCAACCCATACAAATAAATGGATGTCCTTTTTCTGACATTATTAGAACTCGATATCTTGTAAAATGTCAATGCCAACAAGAAAGGCTGCCTAACTTCCGGTTCTTTACGATGACACAAAACACATAAATAAAAATAATTTGATTCAATTTAACATCAAAACGTAAATGCATCATGTGCTTTATGTTAACTACGTGTGTGTGTGCGTTACTGTGCTTTTTTAACGTATCTCAGATTTACAATGACTACGACATACTTTCAATTATAAAATTTAGTACAGTTTAATTAAATTTTCAACTACCAAAATTATTTTAGTATATTTGGTAGATTGCGAAATCATCAAGCATATTTCCTATTTCTGTATTCACACACAATTTTATGTACACATATATATATATATATATATATATATATATATATATATATATATATATATATATATATATATAAATATTTAATTATATTTTACCTAGGGATGACGTCATTTCGAGCTCATTGTTCTGTTCAGTATAGGGAAGTGATAATTTAAGACGGTCATAAGGCGCAAACCCGGTTCAGAGAGCCACCTTTATATCCGCACGCTTTCACTTCATCCTCACGGCCATATCAAATTACCACCTGATACGGAGAATTTTAGTTACACTTATGCCCATCGGAACAGACTAGAGAAGTCAACGAACTTACTCGGAGTCTTGCTTTGTAGCTAAGTGAATGTCTATTTCAAATATCCCCTAACAGTGCTCAACTTTCATTTTTCTTTAAAACACAGGTTATCATGTTCCTGTGTATTGTCTCCAACTACACCCTAAATACACTTTGTCCCTAGCCGCCATTTACAAAATAAAATGTGCCTCATACCTGATGTTTTATATCGGCGAGACAGCCAGAAATAAAAACTTCCGCATCTACTAACATAAACGAAACCTCAAACGCAACAATCCAACTAACGTACTAGTCATACACAGAATCACTTTTTCCCACAATTTTGAATTTAAAAACTTCACCTTCCTCAGGACTGGATCCTCTCTCTTACGCCGCAAGTGTATCGAAAGTGCTGTAATCCTTCTCTCATCACAATCTAACATAAACCGTAGACTCTTATCTTATTTCTTAACTAAACATCTGGCAAAAATCGCATCCAAACAATGCAATATACCTCGCCAGTGCCTAACAAACTTCGATTCCGGTTAAAATACTATTTATTATCTTCTGCATTTCATCCATGTTGCCATTTGTTTCTTTTCTTTTTCTTCTTTTTATTTCTCTCTCCTTTTTTCCATTTTCAAATAGTTACGCGCGTGCCAACAACATCCCGTTGGCGTCTTCTTTTTCCATATGTTTTGCCGATATTCAATAAATTTTTAAATTCTCGCTTTTACTGAAGATTCAAACAAAACCGATTAATCTATCGTTTTTGATTATTTCTTCATGTGTTTTATTTTTTTTGCCGTTTACCCTTTTCATACATCCTGTCTCTATGGAATTTCATTTTATGATATATCAAATATTTAACTTACTCACACACACATACACATTATATATATATATATATATATATATATATATATATATATATATATATATATATAAGTACGTCTAGAGATTATATGAAAATCATAAAACATCAAGTATTTTGAAATTAATTTTTAACATGTTTTCTATAATTGTTTATATCACACATAAGATGTTTCACTTATATGCAAATACATGGATAGCTACGGGTACGAACCGTGAATTCACTGGATTGCGGGAGATGGCATCAGAATTATTATGCAATTATTCTGGGCAGTGCTGAATCATATAAATATACCTAAGTAATTTCTTTTAAAACTTAAAAAGGCGTGGGTTATATATCTTGCTAAGGACCATGTCGCCAAATATTCCTGTTAAGGGCTAGTAGTACTACTATTACGTTTGGGCAGCTCATAATAAATATACGGCATTTATCTAATTCACAATTATCGCTGCTTCGTTTATGGGCGCGTATCAGCGCTCTGCATCAATGCAAAATCTGATACCTAGTTAATATAAAGTCGGAACAACTGGAAGAAAATTAACAAACTAAATCTTCAAAAAAATCACTGGTGAAAAAGAGGAAAAGAGAGTCATGGTTTGTCCTTTTCATTTTATTTCTCTTTTTTTCCCCTTGGCTTTCGCCGATAAGGATAAATAAAGAGACCGTACAGAAAGAAAGAGAAAGAGAGTAAGAGGGATAGAAGTGAAGGAAAGCTGATATAATATCGCTGGTTCTAGTTTAAATCAATATTCGACTGTAAGAGAGAGAATTGATCCAGTGGCTTAATTGGTTGCACGCCGTATGTAGAAACAGAGGCTTAGATTTCGAACTCGATCCAGGTATAAGTATTTTAACTATTATTTTGTCCTAAAATAAACTTAAACATTTCAAATTATAATAGTCAACATATTGTTTATTTTTATTTTTTCTGTAATCTACGTAGTTTATGGAAATTAGGACCACTGGCGATGCTAGGTAGTCCAGCTAGTATATATATATATATATATATATATATATATATATATATATATATATATATATATATATATATAAACTTAAAAAACATGACGCCAGATTTTGTCAGTATTTATGATTATACAAGTGTATGTATAAGTAATATGTGAATATAAGTAAATAAGCAATAGTGTCTTAAATTATATATAAATGCATTTATGTATTACTATTTATTTCATTATTAGTGTATTATTAATTAAGCAAATACCATTAATATAATTATGAGCATAAAAAGTGTATGCATGTGCAATATGTATATATAAGTGTGAAAAGAGATGGAAATGAAATCTAACTAGTTCATTTATTTATGTGTGAGTGTCTTCATTTATTCCGATTTCTTAGTTATTTGTGTACATTTATTAATACAAGATGCGGTATGGAATGGTTATTCAGGTTCGTATGTTGTTTTTTGTTCGACCATCATGAGTTTGCTAATTAGCGGAGATAAATTACAGAAGCCATTTCGTTGTTTGATAGTGTTGAAGTTTGTTATGAGTGCTGCTTCAAGGAGTCTGCGTCGAGATTTCTTTGATATCAATTTAATGAGTTTAGCCTCTATGTATTCCTTTCGTCCTCTTTTAAACGAAACATAAATAAAATAACAATAAATGCATATATTTATTAAAATCAAATAATTTAATTTTATACTGATCGGTAAATCAACATGTATTTCTTTGGTATTCATTAATTATTTATTTATCATTATTTTTTAAAACTTATATATAAACACGAGCTACAAATATACATATAAAAGTTCTCAGCAAACAATGAAGAAGCAATTAACAATAGAATGAAAATCAACTTAAAATCGGAACAGAGCCGATTCAAGACATCAGACCGTGCAAACTCAGAGGGCAATATTGTTCTTGAACTTTATAACAATACTCTATATGATAAATAAAGTCGGTTTATTTTCAACTTATGTCACCAATAGTTTCCGCCATACAAAATGAATATCTAATTTTGAATAGCAATTTTCTTTTCTTATACGTCAATCCGTCTTGTTATGAACAAAATGGTTTAATACGATTCTATTCATTTCATTCAATAATTCATCCGATTAGGAATATTTTTCAACTAGATACCATCTATATTATCAGTAGAAAATATAAATTAAAATTAACGCGATATTTGTTATCATCATCAAATTTTACTAATAATACTAAATACTCCCTATGAAATACATTATTGTATTTATTAGTGGTAAATCATAGTTAAATATTCTATTATTAGTAGTAGTATAGACATAGAGATAAAAAATATAAGAAATCTGCGAAAATTATGAAAATTCACTATCACATCAGTTTATGTCAGACATCTTCCGAAACTTATGCCTAAAATTATCCAAGGACGATCATTAAGTACTTAACCTAATATATAAAGAAAAGTCGGTCGGATTTTCCATGTTAGACTTATAGTGATGGTTAGTGTGAGTTCAGGGGTCGCTTGCTGGAGACGGGAGATAGACATTTTGTCTGTATCTATCTGACTGAGATGGCTTGAAATGGAGAAGAAGAGTTCTATATGAAAATACCAACATCTGCACTATAATAAAATCAACTTTATTTAATGTTTCATTAGCCCAAAACACGAGAATGTCAGACAAGTTGACTCGGCAGGCAGACAGGCAGGCTTAGCTAAAGACAGAAGATTGAGTTCTGGAGTTCTATCTCATTTTGTCGTTTCCTGGCAACGAAGGAGAAGAATATTTTAGCGTCTTGCCTTCACAGCGACTGTTCAGGAACTGAATTATATTTTCACGCGCACAAGAGGGACGGAAACGGAAAACCGTGCATGCGCAGAAGTATTCGATTTTCCCGGTGTATTTCTATGCGGATTTTAACATGTATATTTTCGCCAACCGAACTACAACTAATCAATAGGCAACAGATTGCGTGTAAACACAAAAGCAATTTAACGTCAGTCATGTAACTGCTATATTACCCCCTGCTTAAGCTTTTAGCCGATAAAAACAATAGATGTCTTATTGGTTGCAACAGACATGCAAATTGCAATAAGAAGGTGATTAAATGTTCGGTCTGATCAAAAATGTCTGTATCCTGCTACAATGTGACAAAAGTACACTCTTTTGCTGAAAAGAGAAAAATGTTCTTTTGCCGAATAGAAAAAAATGTTCCTTTGCTGAAAAGAGTAAATGCTTTGGAAAAATTAACCGAAAAGAAATCAAATTTAAAAATTAACTGTTACAAGCCTAAATCGATTGTGACGTAGAATGTTAATATTTCATTCTCAATAGATGTTTCTTTTTCTTTAGTGTTACTACATGTTTTTATGAAGAAAACATTGCGGTCTGCTATAGATTCTTAGCTTGTATACATTATCCTGCTTACACTATTTTTCTGTTGGAAGCAAATTACACTACCAATACTAATTGCTGATAATAATGCATTATTGCATTTCTTTTTGTATTAATAAATTAGTATTATTATTAAATTAAAATACTTAATACTATAATATTATTTAAGTTCTAGAAACACACTTGCAAAATATATGTTCATCTCTAGTAGCATTCTTGATTGATTGCATTTTGCAAATGGCGTCGTAGATTTTGCATGATGTATTTTTAGCTTTTTACATTGGCAAGACGATTTTTGTACTTTACTTTGAAGATACATACCGAAAAGAACAAAACACATTTCAAATTACAAGGAAACTAAATATATCCGATGTTAGCTTCAAGAAACACTTCTATTGATTTTGTTTTGAACTTTTGGTTAACCGGATATGTCTAAATGATATTTTACTTAAGCTAATTTTCGATTTTTGATTCACATTCTTTTTTCTCTTTTTATGAATTCAACGCTTTGCTATTTACTTTTAATTTATTATGACAACGATCCTTCACGCTAGGTGAGCCTGGAACCGTTCGAAGTTTGTTATTTTACTTTTAAACTAATGTCATATTTCAATTTACTTTTGTCCTTGAAATTTGTTTAGAGATATCATGCTGCCGTTTTGGACTGCTAAGGTAGGACTTATATCGGCCGAAACGTTTTGAATATAATAAGATGAAAATAGTAGTCCGAATAATCAATATACAATTTTTATCAGCATATAAAAAATGTCGAACTTGATTTATTTTATGTTTTCGTGTAACTCTGCGTACGTCTGTGTGTGTGTGTTCGCAGCTGAAGATAGTTAGAGGTTACATCGGCCGAAACGTTGTTGATATAGCAACCAAGATCAGATTAAAAATAAAAATAATTAACACAAAATTTCTATCAACATCTAAAAAAATCCGAAACTTCACTTATGTAGTCTTACTGTGAGTTTATGTGTTTCTCGCCGGTACGTAACTTTAATAGATTCACATTGAAATGTATTCTTTTATTTTGGTATTATATGATCATTTACACTATCATACTTCCACCTTAAACACCATTAGTATCCTTTTCAAATACCATACAATTACTAAATTAAAGATGAAATAATTGAAGAGAAAAATTACCACCGTCATATGTCTACACATAGTATGTAACCGTTCCCTCAGAATTGTCTTGTTTATCTTCTTAGCACCAACCACTGTGACGTCAGCAGAAAAACTAGACTCAATGAAATCGCCTTTTCTTTAGGAAGACAACTGCTCTAGCCGGTGTTGCCCGAGAATGTAATGGTGTTTTAATATTTTAGGTTGGAACAATTTTGAACGAAAATTATATCGTGTAATTTTTCAAACATAACAGTGAAACCGAGAATTTATGTTGTTAAATATAATGAAAACAATTATTATGAATGTATTTACACAACGTTGTCATGGTGGTGGCTTTAAAGAAGAAAAATTATTCCAAATATAGTACACTATACAAACTATTTTAAGGACTAAAACGACGTTTGAGGTTTCCCTTATTTCATTTTTGATTTCAATAAATAATCGAAAAATAATCAGTAAAGCAAAAGAGTTCCAATTCAATGTTTTTAGATGATTACAAAAATTGTATATGAATTTTTCAAACTTCTAATCTCATCTTGATTGTTATATTCACAACGTCTCGGCCGATGTAACCTCCGACCATATTCAGCTGAAAATACACACCAGACATACACAGACGTCACGTTTAAAATGTATTTTAAGTGTGATTTTAGGAACGTTTTAGTTGTTACTTGTTTCATGTTTTAGTTGTTACTTGTTTTAAGTTTGCTTTCACTAAATATCCCCAGAATTTCGGAATTTTTTCTTATCTTTACATATTTAAAAGCTCATAAATTTATAATTTGTATCTTGTCTTTCTAAGCATCTCTTAATTTGAATACGCGTCAGTGTAAACAAAATGGGACAGTTTTATTAAATGATCGTTGTTTAGCGTCAGTGAATACGTTTCTTTTTTAATCTAAAAAAACCGCATGTTGTTGACTAAAATAAAATAAAAACATGGTAATAGAATTGGTTGTTTACATTTTCAGATTCCAAAATTACATTTTCATAAGCATTACCACCACTTTTCACCAAGGAGATGGATTTCCTCCTTGTTGTCTGTTGTGTACTCATTCATGAGTGAGAGCCAACGGGTGAAATTGACTTTCACCGGTCATTTAGACAATCATTTAGCTTTTAACGGTTCTGTTACACAAACAACGTTACACACTGTTTCCGTTTCGTCAACAGCGTTACTCATCGTTTCCGTCTTTCTTCCTATTTTGTATTGCCACCTAGACTTATTGTTAATGTTAGGATACTACAGAACATCATGTTTGATGTTATTTTAAAATTCATCACAGCTGCTAAAATAACAGGAGACCATCCTTTCAGGTATTCCCACCTTCTTTTGGAGAGGGATGGATCTATTTCCCTGTGTCTGATGTGCTCTCATCCCTGATGGGGTATCAACAGGACTGATCGGGATATATTTTAGTTAGAATTATTTATGAGGTTGTAGCAGGACATGTATTTATTTTCATTCATATCAAATATTATCTTCCTTCCAATGTCTGTGTATATAATTAAACGGATAGAAGGATTTATAAAGATAACATCCCGTTTTTTTAGTATTATTTGACATCTTTTCAAACCAGACAATATACACTTTACTTTTTATCAAAAGATCGAAGCTTTGCTCTCATTTCTAAACATTTGAAAATATCCATTTCCTCTGCTTCCAATCCTCCTTCCTCGCGTTTAGCAAACTAAAGTATTAATGACCAAAATTAGGAGCCGGCCTTTTCAACAAGAACATTTCGCACCCTCACGCTAGATAAACTGACCAGCCTAGGGGCCGAAGAACTAGGATGCTAAAGTAACTTGAACAAATCCCTTCCTTAAAAGTGCCCGTAATAATTTTATTATTGAAACCTCATTCTTGTCCAGAAAACCCATATATGGAGTATATATGGAGTGTCACGTAACAATCCACGTCACACGGAATCGGAAGGAACACAACCGCTTTTCCTTATATATTCAGAACTTGGGGGAAAGTCTTCACGTTCGTCCCAACGCCACCAGCTAAAACTTTTCAAAACTTACCCTTTTATCTAGCCTCTGACACACTAACCTTAGACACGACTCATCAGCGTGGCTGATTTTAGCGAGATTTGCTAAAGTCAGGCACTCTGATGGGCTGTATAACGGTGAAACACGTGTCCGTGGATAATTCTGTTTATATATATATATATATATATATATATATATATATATATATATATATATATATATATATATATACGAAGATATTGTTCTCCACTCGATATATACGAAAATATTGGTTTTCAAGCTTCGAACTCTCTCGGCTATCATTTTCGCAACATAATTGAGCCTTTCATCGTCTTCTTGGTTGACGATATTTCTCAATCGATTGGCGCTCATCTTTTCCAGTAGATAACTACTTTTTGAATCGTTCATTCACAGAAACTTTAAATTAAGCCCCTAAACCTTATTACTTATAATACCACTTTGAACATGATTTGTTCCCAAGCACCTTATTTACCCCAAACCAAAATATTGTTTTTTTTCATGCCAACCATTTAAAATTTTGAATTTTACGCTTTTCTCTAAAACCTTATTTTCCCCAAACCAGAACATTATTTTTCTTCTACGCCATTAGCCATTATCTTGTTGATTCTACCCTATTATTGTTGTGCGTGTTTTATTATTATACATATGATTAAATTATATATATATATATATATATATATATATATATATATATATATATATATATATATATATATATATTTACACTCTTCTGTGCCACTATTGTTTATTCGGTGTGTTATGTTTATTAATATATTCTCTGATACACTTTTTGCTTTTAAAAATTATATCCACTAGCATAAATATGCTCTTTCTGGTCGCATACCCTTGCTTATATACATGACGAACACACATATTGTACACTGCCTTTCTCTTCAAAGGGAAACGTAAGTAACGAACATATACTACATACCCGCCCAAATAGAAGGGGGTGACTGAAAGGATGATCTCATGACAACATAACAGATACTACACTACCCTTAAAAGGAGGTGATGATGCATGCACAGATGGTTTAATTAGAAACAGAACATATACTAGAACACCCCTACTCCACACAGGAAAAGGTAATCCCAGAGAGGATGGTATCATGACCACAGAACAGATGTTACACTACTCCCCTCCTACAAAAAGAAGGAAGTAATTTTTGGAGGATGGTCTCGTAACAACAGAAGAGATACTACAGTAAATAGTACATCCGCCCCAAAGAAGGAGGTAATGCTTGAGAGGATGGTATTATGACAAGACAAATACTACACTACCCCCTACTGAATGGAGAATTGTAAGATAGTACTTTAGTCTGAAATAGTATAGTAAAATGAGTTGATCTTTAATAGAAATAATAATTAGTATAGTTTCGTCTTCAGACAGACATATCCAAAATTTCCATTTGTAATAGATTTGAATCCGGAAGAAGTATTGTTCACGCTTAACGAGACCACGTTTCCTTGTGTGACACGTCATAGCCGGTTCGTAATAACACCTATACATCACTTCTGGCGCAATCCTTTATCTGTCTACGAGCCAGATACGTCATATATGAAGAGGTGCCGCTCAGAGCACCCTTTCTTGCCTTGACAGAGTAAAAAAAACAACTTTGCAATCTAGTGGGCAATGATATCTTCTCTTAGCTACAGCCTCCTTCGCACAGAAAATATGTTGTTAAGCTATCTCTACTGTATCGTTATGTTAATGGTAGGTGCTCGACTGAGCTCAAATCCCTGTCCCCTCTCTCAGTAAAACATTCACAACAAAAACTCGCAAAGTTGCAACCACAGCAATGAATTTCCTTTCTACCGCTCTTTACCAAGGACCAAACGGAACTTCCATGAACTAAGTTTCTTTCCTATAAACAATCCATCTGTAGAACAAAATACTACGAGTCTACTTCCCAACCGACTACAACATGTTTCTAATTCTCCCTTTTGTGGCGATCATCGTCTAACTAACAATCTCTTCAACCCTTATACTTGAATGGCTTCCGGGCGTTAATAAACGGTGACCCATTAGTAAAAACAAACCCAAAAATATACTCCCCGCCCCCCCCCCCCAAATAAATATTAAATAATACTAACGTTTAAATGTTATGTATAAATTGAATACTTATAGAACGCTACAACTAGTATTTATAGCTAACTAAAAAAATCGAGTAAAAATATTCATATGGGATTCAGAGTTGGGAATTTCGCGGGTTCTTTGATTTTCCCGAGCAACGCACGTGCACGGGACTCACTAGGTAAGAACTATTAAGGAGTGGTTGAATTAACATTGAATTAGAGGGGCGAGAGAAATACATAGATAGCTAAGAGAGAGAGATGGCTGACTTGTCCAGTTAATTATAGATTACAGCTAATCATAACAATTAAAACACTTTGTTCAAATATAACTCAATCCCAGAACTAATGTATATTTTAGCATGTATACTGTGTTAAAAACGTATCGCAGAAAATCCTTAGGGAAAACAGACTTTAGTATAATATATATATATATATATATATATTTATATACAAAACATAATTTTAGGAAATTAAAAATTTATTGATTTATTATTTTCCTTTGGTATCTATTTTAACAAAGGGAAGATTTACCCAAAATATTAAATGATTCTTAATCATCATCCGAACAAAACATACAGCCGACACAACACTTGCTGTTATATAAGATTGTAAAGAAAATATGAATAATAATCCCTCCCTTCGACTTATTATTTTTGTTCTTTCTCGCTTCTCATCAATCCGGCACTCTGCATTGCCGCAAGCCTTCTTAACATATTTACTACAATTCCCAGCTTTAAGCAAACTACCTCTCTCTCTCTCTCTCTCTCTCTCTCTCTCTCTCTCTCTCTCATATATATATATATATCAAGTGTATATGTATAAATATATATTTGTATGTACGTGATTCACTCCTAAACTAATTAATTGATCATTATTAAGAGATAGTAATATGGGCTATATTTGGTTTACTTTAATCTTATGTAAAAGCAGTGAAAAGAGGGTGGAAGCCCATCGTGAAAAAGTCAGAGACCTCCGATTTTTGTGAATTTTTTACTATTTCAAAAATTTCAGTTTCTTTGGAATATTTAAAATTTTGGATTTTCCACTGCCTACTTATCCATCTATGTAATTCCTCTGATGATAAGATTTTTATCTTTGAAAAGCCTTGGCTTGAGGAAAGAATAATAAGCATGTTTTTACCGAGTACACCTTGCATTGAACAATCGAAGTTGAAATAAATTTGTCATTCGTGCATGTGCATCCCTCTTCTTTCATCTATCTTTATGATTGCTCTATCTCGCTCGTATATTGAGCTTACACCATTTCACTATAGGTTCTATCTACTAAAAGTATACTTTTGGTTTCATATTTTATTTATTTTATATATATATATATATATATATATATATATATAATTAACGTTATATATCTTTGTATATTTATAATTAACTTTTGCTTAGTTGCTTCAATACCTGGACTGAAAGAAATATATATGCGCATATTATGCCTCTAAAACACCCTTTATATACCCCAAAGAAATTTAACTTTGGCGAATATGTATTAATATGTATAGTCAAAATTGTATACAAGTCTGAGGTATTTGACTTTTGACGACGGATTTTCACTATCTTTTTGCCCCCTTTTGTATAAAACTAAATATAGCCCATATTACAAACCATTACTCATAGCAGTTGTGTTCAAAAATTATAATTATCGGTTAATTTATTTAAGTGTATCTTGTACATACGAATATATAAACATAGCTACGCACATACCTAACTTTACATACATGCACCACCTAAATGTTTAAATTTAGCAAAAAAATACAACTATAAACTGGCTCATACGAGAAATGGTGCACTTTCTCCAAGACTTAGCTGGATACTCCGCCAGACTAGATAAATTCTTTTCCCAAAATCCGGTAAGACCAAGAGACCACAAGAAAGATATGCTATAACATAGTTAACTGGTCAATTGGGGAAACGAAAATTTATCTTCATCGTTTGAGATGTAAACAGAACTTAAATGGAATACTCAAATATCTATGTATCTCATATAAAGATTGAGTATTAGACCCAAGAAGGGGCTTCTTGATTTTTGAGAACTTCAACTGAAATAAAATGAAACAAAAATAAATAAATAAATAAATATATATATATATATATATATATATATATATATATATATGGATAAAATGCACGGTATATCATAAAATGAAATGCCGTGAAAGACAAAATGTGTGAAAAAGACAAACGAAAAAAAAAATTAAATACAGGAAAAAAATCATCAAGAAACGAGAGATTTTACTGGTTTCATTCGGATCAATGAACGTCTTCAGAAAAAGTGAAGATTTAAAATTTATTCGATAATGGTAAAAACATAAGAAAAAGAAGAAATGCACACAGAGACGTCATTGGCACGCGTTTAACGATTTGAAAAAAGAAAAGATAATGAGACTGTGCGGAGAAAGGTTAAAATTGGAAAAGGGAGGGAGGGAGAAGGAAAAAGGAAAAGAAGGAAAAGAAGTGGAAAAATATCGATTAAATATAGTAAAAAAGAAAAGTTACTTTAACCGGGATCGCAGTGGCACAATATATTGCATTGTTTTTTGTGCGGATTTTGTTAGATGTTTGCTTAAAGAATAACATTCGAACAAATAATATATATATATATATATATATATATATATATATATATATATATATATATATATATATATATATATATTAGGGTAGGTCGATTTTACACTTTTTTTTAAATATTAAAAAAGGCACGTTCCGAAAGTTGTATATAGACCTATTAAATACTCATGCAAAAAATTAGATCAAAAACTTCAGCGGTTTTTTGAGCGTTTGGTATCAAAGATCGTAGACAAGAATATACTGAAAATTCCTCGTTTTTGCAAGATTTGCTTGAATATTGGTGTGAAAACCAAATAATTTTAGCATTTAAAAGCAGGGAATGTCCTTTTATTTTATAAAAATGATATGAATTAAAGAAATCTTCAAATTGAAAATTTGCCCCCCCCCCTCATTTTCAGTATCTGCTTTTGTAAACTACCTTTTAACGTTATGAATTAAACAGTAATATTTGAATACCTAAAAAAATGATTTTTTCTGTTATTAGTGAAAATATAACAAGCAAAGAAATAAGGAAAAACCTAACACTATTTTAATGAAGCTTAATATAGAGAGTCAAATTGCTCCATATAAGACCCCTTAGACAAAAATGCTGGTCTCAATTTCTGACTCAAAACTTTGGCTGTAATGTGTTGATGCCTTGCTTCAAAACCATATACAGTTTGTGAAGCTTCTGTTATTAACTTAACTGCCCGTTCCACACCCTGAGAATGTGAGGGCAAATCTGGCAAGTCAAGCTTGGTTCCATTCATCAACGATTCTCGAAGTTCAGATTCAGTAAAATCTTCCGTCATTGGTGGTTCAAAAATGCCGCATAATTTTAAATCTATTAATTGTGTCCAATGTGTGGCATTAAAATTAATAGGTAGTATTCTTTTTAATCTTTTTCTGGTTGACTCCTCACTCCTGAAAGAACAAATTAATTAATTGAATTATTAAAAAATTCCAATCTGTACTGCTTTAATAATTATGGTGAAATTAGATAAAATCTTTAAAAATCATTCTATAAATTGGAATAAATAATTGAGTCAGAGATATATGAATAAATATTACTTACCTAATGACCAAAATTCTTTTTAAAGTTTCTTCTCTTACTTCAATCTCCTCAGATTTAACCATGGAATATAGAAAGTTTTCAGGCAGTAAACAAAATGTATTACCTTGTATATTTCTAAATGTGATATCTTGGATTTCCTGAGGCTGCTCCTTAATCCTCTGGGTCATATTAAAAATGTGCACTTACTGATTGTGGAATTTACTATTTCTTTTAATTTCAAACCAAAAAGTGGCATACACATTTACAATAAAATTTACTACATAGTGTAGTTTTGTTGTGTGCCTTTGTGGGTATGCACCACGAGTCCATAAACACATAAGCCTGATGGCCAAAGTTAACCATCTTGCTTGGTTTAAAGGACCAATTTTCCAGGAGGCATATCTAGAGTCAACCTTACCTCTAGAAATACCTACTGTGTATTCATAAAGGAGTCTTTGGTCAGAACTAAGATCATGTATTTCATCAATTTTGGAAAATGATATTTGGGGTAAATCATATCAATCATTTGAGCATAATTTCCCCAGAGGGCTACTGAATGTTGTAGGGCCCTTTGCGCAACCATCTATGTTTTTAAAAAGGGCTCTGAAAGGTAGTTCATTATGATGCAAAGAGCAACCAATTGTGTGAAGAGTTTTAAAAAGTTTTTTTTCTAAAATTGCAACCATTCCACCATCGCAACTTGTGTTGGTATTAGTGTTGTCAACAAGTATAGCCTTGATACTGTTCTCACTGTGGAATTCATGCAAAACATCCACCACTTGATCTGCATGAACAGCACCTGTTGCACCACTATTCGGAAGAACTCTATGTGTCAGATATTTACTTTCACATGGTGTTTCTTTTGTAAAAGTTAAATGGTGTTCTGGTCCCTTAGTTTTTTTCATAATTCTCTGTCTATTTTCATCCACAATTTCCTTATACATCAATGTGTCCTTATCCATTCTCCCATCAACTCCAATACATATATTTTAGGTGGGGTAAAAACTCCTGGCTGAAATAGTTTTATTTATCTACCTCCAACAAGGTAAGATGTGACACAAGGTCAGGAAAGTGGGATTAGATAACCCTGCGCTATAGAGGTGAGCACTCTGGCCATTAAAAAATTGACTGGGCAGCCCCGTCGGCATTCCCCTGTAGGGGCGCCTCAGACAGTTAGCAATAAACTTACTCCTCCCCAAAGAGGAAAGGCAAAGCCTGGGAGGATGCACCTCCTAGAATTGCACAGGACGGACAAGCCCCAATAGACGGGCGTAAATCCAGACCCAAAGGCCCGGACGATACCGGTTTATTTGGTGGGGTAAAAACCCCTGGCCGAACTAGATTTTATTTATCTACCCCCAACAAGGTAACATTGACAAAAGGTCAGGAAAGTGGGATGAGAAAGCCAGTGCTCGAGAGGTGAGCACTCTGGCCATTTAAAAATTGCCTGGGCAGCTTCGTCGGCATTCCCCGGTAGGGCCGCCTCAGACAGTAAGCAATAAACTTACTCCTCCCCAAAGAGGGAAGGCAAAACCTGGGAGATGCACCTCCTAGAACTGCACAGGACGGACAAGCCCCAATAGACGGGCGTGAATCCAGACCCAAACGATACCGGTTTATTTGGTGGGGTAAAAAACCCTGGCTGAACTAGTTTTTATTTATCTAACTTCCACAAGGTAAGGTGTGACAAAAGGTCGGGAAAGTGGGATTAGATAAGCCAGCGCTCGACAATTCAATATATATGTGTGATAAATTAACAGAGAATCAACACGGGAAGTCAAATTCGCCCGATGAATTTTCAACCGGTGAATACCATAAAAAATATCCAATAAATAAAACGCCTATGTAAACAAATAATTATTTATATATAACATTAAATATCATAGTGTTTTATTCCTTTTTAATTTGAATATGTACATTTAATTTCTTAAGAAAAATAATAATAAACTTTAAAATATTTATTATTAAGTAATGTATTACTTTTTTTTGTTAAAACCCGGGTTTAATTTAAGGCGACACATCTGCCGGTGAAATCTCGGCAGTGAGAAAAAATCTCGATTTATTTGATCTTAAAGTTGCAATGCTCAAATAAATACAAAATTTTGAAGAAAAATATTTCTTGTGGTAACTTTTGACATTATTTGGCAACTTTCTTCGAGTGCGATAATTTACAGTTTCAAAATCGACCTCCCCTAATATATATATATATATATATATATATATATATATATATATATATATATAGAGAGAGAGAGAGAGAGAGAGAGAGAGATAGATACACATACTTCGGTATAATTGGTCTTCGAATCCGAGTTCTCTGCTTACTATTACTCAACTGCCAGCCTTTAATTTAGCATAATAATAAACATGGACGCATCTTGTTCGGATGAGTCCATTCGATCTGCGCGCTTAGCGATTAAATTTCTATTCTAAACCGAAACGGAACAGACAGCCGTCGAATAATGTCATTTCATACTTAATATAAACCGGACAGAAATACTCTGAGAGATGCTCGGACGTATCAAAAATGGTGTACATGCATTCGATCTACGCTATACTACGACGAACATGCTATTCCAACCTCAAGCGTGACGAACGAACGAACGAACGAACGAACGGACGGACGGGCAGAACGTTTTGTAGCGATGCGAGCATGGATCTAATCAACAACAAAACAAAAAAGAGGCCCGCATGGGCGGGTATTTATTTTGTGTCGTCAAAACATAAACACGCGTTTCCTTTTCGAAGAAAGAACGCGAATAATTTTGAGTTGTTACTCAGAGGTCGTCATAATAATATTAATAACAATACTACTACTACTACTAATAATAATAATAAATTATTATTATTAATAATAATGATGATAATGCGACGCTCTTCAACTCCTACTCTAGTCGCGTTGTGGACAGAACTTCATCCGATAACTTTGCCGCAAAAAGGCATCAACACTTCCACCGTGACTCCGCTTGTTTCCTGAGCGTGGCTACTCACACCCCCGCACGACTACAAGATACCCTGAAACAGTAGCTGTACTACTTACTAACGGTATCCCACAAAAACCTCGCATCCCTCTCTTAAAAAAAACAAACAATAAAAACACAAAAAGTTTACATTAAATTGGAAGTAAAGTATCACACAACACGCAATTAACAACAACAAAAAAAAGTTACCAACATTGCGTTCAAAGATCGGACAATTTTTTTTTTTCTAACTTAAAATCTTCTTGTTTTAAATTTAATGAATATTGTCGTCTGTAAATTACGGGTGACACTCTTACGTAAGAGTCCAACTGTCTCTTCTCTCGAATAAAATAGCAGTTGATTAATAATTGCATATATAGTATTGAATACGTAATCTAATCTGAGATATGCGCATATATAATTGTTTTTCCAAAATTAAGCACACACCGCAACCCAAACCCACCAAGCTAGTCATTTACAGGAAATCTTTAACTTGAGTTCGCCATTTAATAAAGTTTTAATTTAACACTTATATATATCATTACTTTCAGGGTAAGATATATTTTAACTTGATATCTGTTGTAATTACACTGCATCTCGATGCATGCACATTGGATATAAAGAACAGAGTGATATTTGTAAGCTAATAATTAAATACAAACTAAATTTACACCTTTAAAAAGGAAAACGTAAATTTTTAGACGTTATTAATTCTGACTCACGCAAGGTGAAAGAATATACATATATATATTTTTTTCATCTAAAATAATTATCTAAGTCCATTTAACAGTGTATATTTTAAAACGTTTAAATATGAAATCAAAAAAGTAAAGTCGATTATCATAAGGGGATTTCTATTAATTATCGCGATTTAAAATTAGATTTAAAAAAAAAATTTTTTTTTTTTTTTTTGCGAACGCCAACGATATTCGTGCGTTCGACGCACTGGAATACCTTTTTTTGCTATTTAAAAAAAATGCATTACGTTTATAAATACATGATGAAAAGAAATAAGGATTCTGCTTAGTTCAGCAGAAAAAGGAGGATAAAACGTGTTAACTTTTTTTTAATACCGCTCGTTTTTCTAACTGAAACTATTTACTTACGTGCACACCCCTCCGCCCGCCTTCAATTGGGCACCCACCCACATTCAAAAAGGAAGGAAGAAAAAGTCTACTTCTTCGTATGTAAATATAAAAATTCAATTTTTTTTTCCAATTTCAACTCATCACACACACGTGTACATTTACATATATATATATATATATATATATATATATATGATTACACACACATACTCATCTACTACTGAAATATAAACATTTTTTTTTAACATCCTTACAAAATCCACCCACTGTTTCGTCCAAAAATAGATAGCGATAAATACACGCATATATATATATATATATATATATATATATATACACGCACACACATATATAGCATTGATACAAGAAGGAAAGAAAGAGAGAGCGAAAGATTTGAATCGCCAAAAAAAGTCCTACCTATTTAATATATATAATACCAAGTCTATCACAGACTGCTGTGAGAGGGATACGATAAAATATATTTATACAGCGAATATCTATCCTCCATTTAGACGTATATAAGTGTACATAGATATATCTTTCTTTTCTTTTTTTTTAAGAGAAAGACTTATTATTCAATAAAACACTTTGGATTATCTTGTCTCCTGACTGACAGCACAGTTCAACGACAGAAAAAAAAACTTCCTAGCGAAGCTCGAATCATGTGTGAATAATACCATCTCGATTTTTATTACCAGTGGTTTGAATATTAGGGGTGTTTGTTTTTTTTATATGCAATGGCCATGCAAAAAGGTAAGTCATTTACACCTTATATATATATTAAATATTTTTCTTGTTTTTCTTTTGTACTTTTTACGCACGATGCCACAAAAAAAAAGCGCGCGGTGTCGGCTAACTTTGTGACTTTGGTATCGTTTTCAAAACACGGTCGGCGCTGAAAGCGTAACAATTTGACGTACTTACAAACAAAGAAAAGTTCTTTGAGGAATATTTGCCGGCAAGTAAGATGTCTTGGTACTTGTAAAGTTCTTATGAAGTCAGTTCCGTGTATCGACGGAGAATATCGGAATGGGCCAATGCAGTTTACGCTTATAAAGCTTATAAAAGGCAGACGACACTTAGCATGTTAAAGATTAGCCCTTCAAAAAAAAAAAATGTGAAAAGACTAAGAGAAAAAGCCGCTTTAAAATCGTAAACTTCTTCGGTCATTCCGGGGCCTGACTCTGAATTGATTCCGTACGAGATGAAATCCTCTGGGTGCCAATTCCTTGTAAGCATCGATGTCTTTACAAACACGACGAAAATATTTTAGATGTTATACCTATTGCCTCCCCACGAGGTTGGTTTTTAATGTGGAGAAAAACCAGACCCCGACGCCCCCCCCCCCTCCCGAAAAAAAAGGAGCGCACTTGATTGGGACAAAATATTACCTCGGTCTAGGATTTCTGCTTCACTGATAGAGGACAAAAAAGATGAAATGTAATATCAGAACAGATACTACACTTTGAATGATTTATTTGCAAAAATATAAAATTACATTTTAATAAATAAAGCCACGAGTTATACAAAGTGTGGGTGGTCATGCTCTGTCTATCCTACTCTTAGCTAGAGTCATTGTAGCCACCACAATACCACATTTACTCAAGAGGACACCGTACTTAAAATATCCCCCATGTTTTAAAAATGTAATCTTGGCCAAATATCACGTATGATATATAAAATGTTCAAAAAATAAAGTCTAATAAATTATTTCAAATAGTTAATTAAAAAGAAAATGAATACATTTTGAATTGTTATGTAAAGAAAAAAAAATATTTTAAATAATTTCACAAAACACACCATAATTACATTTTAATATTTCGCAAGACATCCGCTCCATTTTATTGTAAAACATTCACTTTTGTAACCAATAATATATTGCTTCATTGAATTATCTTAAAATATAAATATGTGTGAAGGGGGGGGGGGGGTGAAGGGGGGGGGGGTAAGCGAAACAAAAATGAAAGTAAAGACTCCAGACGACGCCGTATAGGTACAGCTTGTTTTAAAAAATTAAAGCTTTAAAATATTAGGTATTTTTTGTGGGTGTAATATATATATATATTATATATATATATATAATGTTTCGAGGTACACAATGTGGTAATAGTTTTAAATAAAAGTGTAGAAAATTATTTTCTCGAGTTTTTTTTTTTTTTTTTTTTCGACCAACATCTCGTCAGGCAACAATCGTTAGTAAACAAAATATATATAAAAAAAATTATATATATATATATATATATATATATATATATATATATATATATACTGAACATGTACCGAGGGTTTTGAAAAGATGATCAGTAAGGTGGATAAAATCTTTATCACTAGAATGTAGCATAACATTGTTGATTTATATATGCTCTGTTGTTATGTCAACAATCATCGAGCTTTGACCATGAAATGTTTGTCTATAATAAAAAAAACAATAAGGTATATGCAAAAACAACTTCTCCCCACATCAATTGTATATATATATATATATATAATACCATTCTTCCTTTGTGATACCTTTGAGGATCAGCGAAGGTGCGGAATCGGCCATTCTGAGTTTCAATCCGATAAGGTCTATTGTGATAATTTATCATTGAGCGGGGGTATGAACCCCACAATTTTTTTCTAGAAAAAGGGACTTATGTTCAATAAATTGAATACATGTATCGTTTCCAATAGTGGTACATCGACATTGAATAACCCCCCAAAAGGGGTTGATATGCCGTAAAATGGGTAAGCCAGACCAAAAGCTCGGCAGATGAAACCATTTTCTTTTACTTTACGGACGGCATGAATAAAATATCTACGAACATCAAGTGGGATGCTTCTTCCTCTTGATAGAGTTCGGCTCCATTGCATTGAACTTATTTATTTGCCTCCCCACGAGGGAAGAGTTTGATACATTTGTTTTTAAATACGGGAAAATCCAGCTCCACGAAAAGAGGAACACTGGATTAGGACGAAAATAAAACTTGCTTTAGTCTGGAAAAATGGTACTTTTTAGGAATAGGTATCCAAGAAAATTTCAGTACTTACGTTACCAATTCCGAGTTTCACCGGAGACTTCCGAGACAGGTGAACGTTAACGAACTTCACCGGATAAAATTAATGTATTTTTTTTTCTTTTTGCGAAGAAGTTATTTAACGAAAGAAATCGTGATTTTTATCTTGTATTTAATGCATATTCTGTCATGTTTCGATACTTCTACAAAATACGAACCGAACTGTCTTCTTTTTCTACCCTAACCCTAACCTAACCCTTTTTGTAAAGATAAATGAAAAGGGATCCAAAAAGTTCCAATTGAAAAGTTGCAAAAGTAATAAATTATCAAAAAAATACGTAAAAGTCGGAACTTGATCTAATTGATTTAAAAAAATAGTCGTATGCCAAGTAACAGTACCTTTTTTTAATTTTTTTTTTTATTTGTATATTTCGGTAAAAGTCGGAACTTGATTGGTATTTCTCCGTTCGTAGTCGGAACTGCTTACGCCACGACTTCAAATCTATGGATACTTATTTCTAAAAAGCACAAGTCAATCAAAAGTGTGGGGAAACTGGAGGGCATTGGTCATCCTTGATCTACTATGACATAATTGACTATCCTACTCTTTGCCAGAATCATTGCAGTCACCACAATACCACATTTACTCGAATGGGTATCCTACTTAAAATATCCCCAAAGCGTTTGAGAAAATATAAAGTTGATTCATAAATATAAGCAGATACTTTTATCCTAGCCAAGAGTCAATTTTAGTCTATATTCCGAAGGCTGGCAATTTTGGTGTTTCGGTACTTCTGCAGTTTACGGACCGAGCTAGTTTTTATATAGGATTTTTAAACTAAATGTTTGCGGTATCTTTTTATTAAATTGTTATGTGATAGTTAAGAAAACATCTCTCCCTTATGTTAAGAATGAGTTTCTAAATAACGTTATTATTTCAACACGGTCTGTAAACTGCAGAAGTACCGGTGCGTCTACAGAATTTGAACCGAATCAAACCGATTTTTGCCGAACTAAACCCAAAATTAAGGTTAGGGCCAGTTCGGTTGTAATTCTGTAGAATTACCGCATTTTTAAGTCTTTTGTATTTACAGTTTTAACAAAAAGTTTTATTTCTTTAAACTCAGCTGAGCATGAATTGAAAACGGTCGGCAACAGATTTGATATCTAATTGAGTTTATCTTGTCTCGCTTTTGCAACGGATCTGGAAGTGGGGACACGTGTTTGTTGTTTTAGTGTGTTTATTTCAAATATGTAGTGAAATAATGTTATATTTAAATCTACTAGCAAAGAAATTCGGGGTTGCCCGGTAGAAATATCTTAACATTTTGCGACTTTAAAATAAAATTTAGGTGCTTCTACAGTAAAAAAAAAACAAACATTTACTGACATTAATGTTTTCGCTTTATGGAATAGACGAGAAATGGCCAGAGCAGTTTACACTTTGAAAGTGAAGAGAAAAATCTAAAAATGCATACGACACAAAGCATCCGAATGCAAAAAACAAAAGGTTAGGTTAAAAAATAATTAGCACCTCAAAACAAAGTTGAAAAAACTTTAAAAAGAAATCAAATTGATTCACTTAGTAATTTGGAGAAAATTATTACCCGATTCTTACCAGGGGGGGGGGGGGGATAGTTAATTAATCCGAATCTTAAATCAGGAGAAAAAAATAAGTTGTTTCACTTAATGACTGTGCTAATTGACTTTTAGGTGACGGCTCGACTATTTCCGGTCTATTCCTTAAATCACAATCGGAAACATTCGAATCGATGTCGTGTTCTGTAGAAGTAGTAACATTACTTTGTTTACCCCCTTCTTTATTATCGTTTTAATTTTTAGGGTCCTATTCTAAAAGTTTATCATTTGTAAGTTTATAACTATAAGTGTTTTTTTTTTTGTTTTTTTTAATATACTAACTAGTCACTCGAGAATAAAGGTTAACAACCTTCCCATGTTGACTCTGAGACAAACGTCTTGAGGATTTGTAACGATGGTTGAAACGGCAGATTTGATTTAAGAAAACGGATCAACAAGAATTTGTTAACATTGAACTTGAAAACGACCATGTTGTTGTCAGCTGGGAAGCAGTCCCGTGGTATTGTGGTCCACAGACGGCTAGTTCTTGGAAAGAAACTTTGCCAATGGAAGTGCCGTTTAGTTTTAAGTAAACATAGGGAGAAAGGGGAATTATTTATAGTGGTTATAGGTACACGAGTTTTTGCCGCGAATGTTTTACAGGTGGGGTGGGGGGCATAGATTAGAGCTCAGTCTAGCACCTACCATGAAAATAATGAAAGAGTAGAGAAACACTAATGCGGGTTGGATGCAAAAGAAAGAAGTTTCCCATAAGATCCCGAACAGCGTTGGTTATATATTATATTACATACACTATACAGACAACGCGTATTATATTAGATTTGTACTGCTCTTCCTAGCTACGATCATCCTGAAATTTTATTCAAAGCATTTCATTAATGCGAACTTTTAACATACAAATATGTGTGTGAGGGGTCCAACGGTAGCATTGAAAAAATCTGTAAACAGAAAATAGCGCTGTAATTTCTTGTGTCCGTGACGAGTTTGTTTGTGCATGGGATAAGACACCTGGCACCGCTGATAACATTTTGATGTTCAGTGGTGTTAATCTCTGAGTTGATACACTTACTACGTCTAGTCACACAGAGTCGCGGTACGACGGAAGAGCTGCCCGTAGAGGTTTATATTATATATATTAGTCGAATACCCGTCCCAAGATCGGTAAAATAGATTCTTCAAACAAAACAATTTTGAGCAACTTTTATGTCTCCATACGAAGATTAAAATCAAGATATGATGCTAGTAAACCTAATGCCTAAAATCCTTTAACATTTTGAGTCAAATCCAGTCAATGATTTTGATTCTAAGAAAATGTCTAAAATTTAAGGCTTTAGCTTAAGTGATCTTAAGCAATAGAAATTCAATGAATCTTCCTTCCGTCTAATGATTATGGATCAAAGTTAATGAAAATCTGAAATATTTTAATTTTCAAACGGGAGATTGTACTCATAATGTCTCCCTAAACCCCTTAAAATACTCCAAATAATCTGAAATTCTGGGAATATTTATTAATCGACGTTTAATACCTATTTTTAAAATTTCACAAAATCGCTGATATCTGGATTTTCGCTAAGGGCTTCCACCCCATTTATTGTACCCCCTTTGCATTGAATGAAACTAAATATAGCAAATATTACAACCCTCTAACGCGTATGTTCCAAACTCCATAATGATCGGTTCATTAGTTTAGTAGTGAATCCTGTACATACAAATATATAAATATAACTCACTTCATAAATACTGAAAATCTATACACAATATATTATATCATCTTATAATATATGTGTACACATGAAATAATAACTTATATACATAACAGGTACACTAGCTTCATCTACCCGGCATTAAGTTTTTCGTTTTTATTTGTTTGGCCATTTTTTAACTTATACAGAAAAAGAAATATTTTTGTTGTTGTAAGGGAGACAACTCTTTATATTCTTTAATTAAAATATACGTTATTCTTCTTGCTGATTTTGTTTTTTTTTCGTCATAATTACATAATTTTTTGAATAAATTGTAGCGAAATGCGTTATTGTGCCAATAACATAGTACAACAATAACGAATGAAAATTGGCTAGTCAGAATCAAAGTTTCATATGTCAGTGTAAATGCTAGTTAGGTCCAACTTTGCAAATCTAACAAAATAACTTGATATGCTAAATACGTGTGTGTGAGGGGGGTATACTTACCAGATCTCTAATTTACATAAACGGATCTGATTTTATGAATTCTAATTTAACATATAATAGTTTATACCTAGCTTCTACCGCTTTATACTGAAAATTATTTGTGAAAGTTCAACAAAGGGGACCTAACTCGTTTAATATTTGAAATTTCATGGAAAAAATGTTACTCAGTATTTACATGAGTAGGTAACTAGGATAGATTCTTATGTCTATTTAAATGAATGTACGTATTTTTTTTATTGGCAAAAACATTAGAAATTATGTTTTTTAGCAAAGATAAATCACTTTGAACTAATGCCGAATATTCTTTATCTACCTTTTTGCGGATTATCCAAAAAAAAAGTTAGTTAGTTTTTTTTAAAATATGCATGTAATGTTTTTTTATGGTATTATGTTAATTTCTTTGAATCTATAATACGCGTATCCAGTTAAGACTCCTTTAGAATTACATGAGATTCGAACTCCGGTATTGTAAGTTAAAAACAACAACCTCGAAGTCGACCATCTATTCCTTTTTTGTCAACCAATCACAATGTTTTAATTTGCATACGAACAGACAATCTCCAAAAAGCATAACTTTTTAATAATATATCAATGTATTTTATACGGTAGCTCCTCGATCATGCAAATTTCTGTCCGAAACATCGGATGACCTCCACATGCGAATTTGCTTTTAAGTGAATTTTGGAGACCTAGGCTGAATCATTCCACCGGGCGAGATAAACAACTGAACGACGTGTCACACTATACACCTACCTGTTTGCAAGTGTTTTACACATTTTTTTTAGCGGTTTTCCTTCTCCTAGGTTAGTTTGACTGACCAAGGCTTGAGTCTTGTCTGCCCTAGTATTAGAGGAGAAAAAATGAATTAATACATTTCCCAAGCTGAGAGTAATCCTCCGGCAGCAATTGAACCCGGCACACACCGAGCCCGACCCACTGACTTACCCGCAAAATGTCGTTCATACATATAATCGACATCTTAAAGCATTGATTTAACGTGAAGTATTTTTTTTTGGGGGGGGGGGGTATTTGCTTTCAAAACTTACTAAAATTTGGCTATTTTTTACTATCACACCCACCGTAGTTTGCACCCCCCCCAAAAAAAAAAATAAAACACTCAAATTCTACTTTTGGGGTGATTACACGTAAACAGCGTAAAACAATATCCGCAAATAAAGAATTTTTATTATTTTAGAGTCGAGAATATCCTTATATAAATTTAACGTAAAATGAGCACCCACTTCCTGACCAGTTTGCGGTAAATGGAGACATCAATTGTTTTTGTCTTTTTTTAAATTTTTCTTTCGAAAATATTTTTTAACAAATTTCTGAATTGTACCCGGTTTCAGAAAAAAAAATGAATCTTCATTTTCGGCTAAATCGCTTCCTAATTTTTTGGGGGAGGGGTAAGGTTAGGGTTAAATATACCTACAGTCTGAACAAAAAATATTTTAAAAAGTTATCGCTTATAAATAGTACCCCCTCATTTCTATTTATTTACATGCTTTAATTTACGTTCAAAGCAGAAAAGAAAACTACAATTAACGTTACACGTCTCCATTTACCGCTAACTGACCAGGAAGTGGACGCTAATTTATATAGGAAAGTGATTTCCCACTCTAAAACCAAAATTTCAAGATACAAACAGATCCGTTCTTTGCGGAAATTTTTTTCAGGTTGTTTAGTTTTAATCGCCCCCAAAAAGTAGAATCTAAATTTATTTATTTTTTTTTTTTTTTTTAGGGGTAAAGTGAGATTGGTGTGAAAATTTGCGCCTGGAGGACGCATATTTACTAGTATTTATGTGGAAAGATTCTCCTAAACCTCTGGAAATAGTTCTCTTCATAAATTCAAAATCATGGATTTAAATTTGTTTGGAGTACTATTCTTATTTAGTTATTATTTTCACAACGTTTCGGCCGATGTAAACTCCGACCACGAGAGTAGATTGTTCTTGTTCCGTCAGCCATGTGCGACTAGAAGTTTCAATCATGTTATTCTTAGTCGGGATCGCCTGTAGTAAAGATTGAACTTAACGCTTTTATCCGTTCCGCCACGATTCAATGTTCGAAAAGTTGCACCTGATGAAGGCTTGAGGTTAGATCGGCCGAAACTTTGTGAAAAAAATTAACCAAGATGAGAATAGTAGTCCGAATAATATAAATTATTAATCTTCATCTCCGAAACATATTTATAGTAACTTCATTCTTATATTTTCTATTAAATATTAAAAAAATTAAGGCATGTATGTCACACATGAGTAAGTAAACCAGATGGCTGTCTGCTGACACCTTATGTTTACAGTAACTTAACATACTTATGTTGTTTATTAAAACTTTTTAAAAGCTAATACGTCACAGATGAGTATTGATTTACTCCTCTCCAGGAGTTAGGCACAAGGCCAGTTTTTTATCTTACTCCCACAAGTAAGATGTGACCCACGGTCGGGTCGGAAAGTGGGGTTTGTAAAAGCCAGCGCACGAGAGGTGAGCACTCTGACCATTAAAAATTGCCTGGACAGCCCCGTCGGCATTCCCCGGTAGGGGCGCCTCAGACAGTAAGCAATAAACTTACTCCTCCCCAAAGAGGGGAGGCGAAGCCTGGGAGGGTGGACCTCCTAGAACTGCACAGGACAAGCCGATAGACCGGTGTAAATCAAGCCCCGAAGGCCAAGACAATACTAGTCTATGGGGTGCAGTATCCATCGGAACAGATACTACACTTTGATCTTAGCCAAAAAGGTAAACAAAAATAAATTGTTTTTGACTTATTTCCCAACTGGATTTTCTTTTAAAATAATTGATGTCGCCAATCGTCATGATTACACTGTTCCGTCGGTCCGTTGCGCACTATTATACTGATGTACGTTTATGGAAATCTGAATATAAGTACAGACACACACAGCCGTGTGTGTGAGAGAAACAATGTTACACATTGTTTACCTGTTATGCGTATCACACGTCAAGCATTTATCTTTCAGACAGAAATAAATTAGGCCTTTTTTTTTTCTTTGACGGCGTTTGCCGTTCAAATTTGTCTTCTCAGTTGATGCTCTGTGATTAGCGAATGTGTCTCTATCTATTATACGTTTGTACGTGCGTATGTAACCTACAGTATTAAAATGCACTTATGGCAAGCAGGCTACACAGAAACTTGTATACTGAGCAATGTAATAAATACTGAAACAAAATATAGCACACACACACGTACTTGACTAACGAGCCATATGTCCAGAGGAAGCCGATATTGTACAAACAACTCATCTTTGTTTATAGTTTTAACCAGTAATTTAACCATATGTCCTTGTTGCATCAGGAAGCGAAACACGATGAACAAAACATCAGCTTAATACATAACATGCTGCATACTGTCGGCAATAAATTTGCAATATCAAAATCACATAAAAACGTTCATAGTATTGCATTGCCTGGTGCAGCAAAGAGATATTGTTGCATTGCCAGTTGTAAAAACGTAAACAAAGATTTACTGCAAAGCTTGGGAGCTTATTTGTATAATTTCGGCTTTTTATAGACGTATGACTCCTTAGTCAAGTTGTTCGAAACGACGCCCATGTAAGGCGGCCTCTTTCTTTCTCTTTCTCTTTCTCTTTCTTTCTTTCTTTAGGTAGATGCGAACACTGTCTCATTACTGTTTACAAATAAAATACAAGACTTATCTCTCTCGCATTTGAAAATGAGATCGTTCCAACGGAAGCTAAGGTTTGTAATAATCGTATCCGGGGTTCGAATCGTCTGAGCGGCGGTACGGTTACGTCATCCATACTAACGAGTGTTAGGTAACACGAAATATGTCTATAGATATTAAACAATATTTATTAAAAATAATTACGTGTATATATATATATATATATATATATATATATATACACACATGTGAAATTTTATTTTATTTGGGAAGGGGGCGATAATGACAGCTTTCTTTTGAACTCTATCAGATGTTGATTTCACTTAAGCAGTTATGAGAGTTATACCCCTTTATATGCATTAAGTCGCCCTCATTACGGAACGTATTTATCTTCTATCTAATATATAAAGTAGAAACGTTTTTTCCCCTGTACCTTCTCGAAGAATAGGAAAATAACCACATGCATCACAGGCTACTAAACTCACCAATACATTACACTTGTTCACTCGAGCGTGTTTTCGTACATTTGTTATTCTTTTTTCCCCAGCTAACACTAAATATTACATTTGGCCCGCCATCCACGACTCTCCAAAAAACCAACTCCATATAGGTGGTAGCAAAAACTTTTCTCCCTAACAATTATGTACTGTCACTACACTCATCGACACCGGGAACTAATAAACACTGTTTACTTTTCACAAAACAGTCCGTCCTTATTTATTATTTGCCTCGTATTAATTTACTACATAATATAAAGCAATACGCAAAGACTTAATGAGCGCTCCCGTTCAGTCCGATGATTTTCCGCGAATATCAGATTACGTCTTTCTCATTCTACCTATGACTTGGCCTATTTTCACATATATTTTTGTATCGAAACTGTGGCGCAGTGATTAAGAAGGCAGGTTTCGTGATCGACTGTTTCCGCGTTCGATCCCATTCTACGCGGCCACTTTTTTTTTTTCTTCCTCTTCAAAACATTCGCCAACACGGTAACTATAGGCCTTTTTTTTCATTCGACGTCATGCAATAGGTAATACTTTCTTCCGGGCGACGGGTTCCGCTAGTTTATTTATAAAAGTAATCACCATAAACATGTGTATCACGGTCTAAGCAATCGTCAGCGCGGCTCACTTTAGCAAGATTCGAACCCACAACAACATTGTCTGTAGTTAAGAATGTTACATGTTAATCACAAGACCTTGCCACAAGTATGTACAATTTATTACCGCTTAAATAGGTAATATTTGTGTGCGTGCGTACATATATATATATATATATATATATATGGGATTATTCGGACTACTATTCACATCTTGATTGGTCGAATCGTTGTGAATATAACAATGTAAAATCGGACCTTCTTTTCGAATTTGGGAACATTTGTAAAACTCGGAAATCTGTTCGAAATTCCATACATATTCTAGAGTTCGACAAAAAACGTTTCTAATTTCAAAAGGATGCACCTGGAGAAGGTCAGGAGTTACATCGACCGAAACATTGTGATTATATTGACCAAGATGGTAATAGTAGTCCGAATAATAAAAATTTTCAACCCTAATCTGAAATTCCGATACATATATATTTTTAAAGGTAATAAAATGTACCTAGCTTAAGTTTACTGCACTTTCACGGTATTACCGATAATCTGAGATTTCTATAACTCATATACATGTGTGTGTGAGAGGAGGTCGTGGGCGCTTGTTATGGATATATTTGAGATTAATATAATACGGGTAGGAGTATGTTAACTATGTCTGCACCAGTAACAATTGTAAAGTGTGAAAATGAATAGTTTACTTACTTTTTTTTTTTTACTATAATATGAACAAAATTACAAATTTCATAGAATTTTGACTTTTGATTATTTGTTTTAACGAAGAAAGCAACGTTTAAATGTACACCGGAACTCGCTTGTTATTCGTCTTGGTTAAGTGCATCCGTCGACCAGATTTTCCCGCCATTGACTAGAGAATTTAAATACGTTAAACTTGTTCCCCTTGCTTTGTCTTTTCTTAATATACTAGTTGACATTGCCAGCTCGCTATCGCTTCGCAAAGTGCGATACTTAAAATACTTGAAACCAATTTAAAATAATAGACATTTAATTAAAAATTTTGATGTAAGTATGAAAAATGTTTCTTAATTATTCATATGGATAGATACACATTAATATTTTTGTAATTTCTATGAAAATGTATTTATCGTTTTAGTGTGACAGTAAAGAAAAGAAAAATCAATTTACTTTATCACTTGCAATTTAGAAATAGATCGCCACGTATTGAAAATCAGGACGGTCACTCTAAAGAAAGGATCATTTGAGCACAATTGCTAAATATTTGTCTAGAAAATAAAATATTGCGTAACAAAATTGTTATATTATAATACGAATAAACAGTGAATTAAAAAAAACAACACAAATAGTTAATTGAAACAGTGTTCTTTTTAAAAAGCAATATGCAAATTATTTAATCTTTTGACTAATATCCTATATACATGAGCAGCATATAAAGGTTTGTCTATTGTGTAAAGTTGAATTGAGTTAAAGCATTTTGATCAACTTTCGCACTTATTAGTTTAGAGTCATTAACTAAATTAAAGCGATGATTAATATATTTGTGTGTTTCAATTTTTATTTTATTCTATTTAATTATTTTGGTATATTTTTTAATACTATTGAGTCTTGCGATAAAGATGCGTTCTATTCGATGCCTTCCCGTTTTATAATTTAAGCGCACACCTTAAATATTGTCAACGTGTAAAGCTGGTCGAGGTTATTGTTTGCCGATTTTAGTTTTAAACTTATACATTTTACGAGAACATTCACTTCGAAAAAGTCTGTTTAATTATAAACAATACTAATACTTTTGTTAGCTGCCACTGATACTGACGTTCGCTTGAATATATACTGAATTACCCCCCTTAGTGTTACACGCAAAGGAATATATATTTATACATATAGGAATGGAAACACAACGCATATTATGATAGAGAAGCAGGAAGGCCCGACGTTTCTCTGGTTTGAATGAGGATTAGTACTTTGTACTTATTCACTATGCTAATATTGATTTACTCCTATCCAGGAGTTAGGCACAAGGCCAGTTTTTATCTTACTCCCACAAGTAAGATGTGACCCAAGGTCGGGTCGGGAAAGTGGCGTTTAAAAATTGCCTGGGCAGCCCCATCGGCATTCCCTGGTAGGGGCACCTCAGACAGTAAGCAATAAACTTACTCCTCCCCAAAGAAGGGAGGAAAAGCCTGGGAAGGTGGACTTCCAAGAACTGCACAGGACAGACCCATTGACCGGCGTAAATCAAGACCCGAAGGCCAAGACAACACCAGTATGGGGTGCAGTATTCATCGGAACAGATACTACATTTTGATCTTAGCCAAGGAGTACCAAGTATTCACTATGCTAATAACACCATGTCAATTTCTTTGTTTTTAGTGTACCCTTCTCTCGTTTCGCTCTCTAATACAGTTGGAAGTAGCTGAAATGTTGTAAAACTCTCTGAATTCGTGTCTTATACATATGGTTAAAATTTCATTAAAATCAGATATACGTATTTGAAGTTTTAAGGAGGTTCTGTCCCCATGGGTCACTTCAAGGGGGGAGGCACGTATATATTCGGGGCCACTTCCATTTTCTTCCCCAGAAAAAATCTATATTTAAATTTCATTAAAAATTGTCTTCCCCTGTAAATTATACATACGATTTTGTGTAGATTCTCTAACATATCTTCCTATAGAGAACACGCAAACATCACACACATATATTGAGTTTTATATATAAATATATATATTATTATTTCATGTATCTACATAAAATACATAGAGATATAATATATTATGTATCGATTTTCAGTATTCACTTCAACAGTGTTCAATACGTGAGTAGAGCTAGGTAGTAAGTTATTGAAATATATATTTATAGCAATTAAGCTAGACATAGGTTTCCGCGTTTCATTCCCGTAGGGTATCGTCAGCCATTTTAGCCTGATAATTCCCTACGGGGATAAAACGCGGTAGCCTCTGTGTAGCTTTGACATAAATATATTTTCATAACTTACTAAATACGTTACTTACTTACCCGCACAGGACTTATATATATATATATATATATATATATATATATATATATATTATATAATGAGGGTAGTGCAGTTCACACGAAAGAAAAGTATATATGTAAAGGAGTAAGGCTACCAACATTTGTAAAAAGATTTTTCAATATTTATTTATTTTTTTGTTAATTTATAATTTTATATTACGCGTTTCAAACGTGGTGCGCTCTCGTCAGATATGTAAATTTATTTGAGGAAATATCTTTCGATTTGAAATAGTGTTGTTTACATATATATATACATATATGAGAGAATATTACTAGCTATACCTATCCGGTGTTGGCAAAAAGTTTTCTACTTCAAATTTTATTTCACTTTTCTTTTTTAACTATCCTGTTTTTGTTTTTGTTTTTTTACCGAATAATTATTTTTAATGGGCGTTTGAAAATTATTTTTACTTATTACGGTATCGTTCGGTCATTGAATTATTAATTGAACCAAATTGTTATAAAATTCTAACTTCTTTTATTGATGTAATGTTATTTTAATCTCTATCTATAACATTATTAGATGTAAGTAACCCCCAACACTTTTAATCTTTTAATACGTGAAGATTTAAAAATGCTTTTCTGTTTGACATTTTAAATGTGTACAAAATCCTTTCACATCTCAAAAGGGCCACGAAAGAGTTTGTTCTTTTTTTTTTTCAATTATTAACAAAAGAATAAAATAGCTTTCTTTGTGAATATGTTAGCTAAATACATTTTGGAAGATTTCATTTCGTAATTAAATTATTTAAATAGTTTTTTTTTTAATGTTCGTTCTAACATTTACGCTATTGCAATTTTTATTACAATAAACAAAAATAATTTCATGTGCAATTATCAAAGTTTCGATGGTGCGAGAAATACACACATACGTTAAGTTGTCTCTTATTTATCAAGGGAGGCGCGATAGCGCTCTATCCCTTAATAGACTTCACGAATGGCCTATGCTAGAAATCTCATTTCTTTGATAAGTCATAACTCAAAAACCAATAAACCAAATTAGTTAAAACTTTGCACAACATTTTCATTTGATAGGTTCTATAAGTGTGTAAAATTTCAGCATCATTAGTCAAGGCAACCCAGAGATACAGAAAGGTCAGGAGTGATTTTGTGTTATCTGTGTGTACGTACGTACGTACGTACGTGTGTGTTACCCTGTATCTCATCAACTATTTGATGGATTCAGCTGATTTTTGGCAGAGATAGAGGTTCTAGGGTCTAGTTGATGGCATTTTAATTTCAGTTTACCATATACCTTAGTTTTCCAGAAAATTTGTAAAAATCCTAAAAAATTACCATTTTCTTTAGGCATAGCCTTTACAAGAGTAGTGACATTCCATGATAAATGCCAGTATACTGAAATCATATGCCATTAATAGGGTTAAGATCAAAATTCATATGCGCTAAATGTACAAAATCAAGGAAATTCCCAAATTTTTACACCTTTATTGTCATTAAGGGTATGACTACATATGAACCAAGCCATTTCATTATCACATCACTACAGTATAAATCTCTATGCATGAGTGGATGAAGTGTGTGAGGTGCGCTGAAGAAAAATTCCTACCAGTAAAATACATAGCCCTGTTTTGCTCGCATACCCTTAATGACAATAAAAGTGTAAAAATTTGGGAATTTCCTTGCTTTTGTACATTTAGTGTATATGAATTTTCATCTTAACCCTATTAAGGGCATATGATTTCAGTATACTGGCATTTATCATGGAATATTAACTAGAATTAAATATGATGTCACGCCAAAGCTATAATTAATTTTACGGTAATGTTCCAAGCTCTATTTATAAGAAAGTCCAAACAGGTCAGTTAGTCGAACCCTAGACTGAAGATCTCATTTCCGGCCATGGTGTCCGCTTTATTTGTTGGGTATTTATTATTTACTATTCATGCGATAGTCTCTATTTCTAAAAGTAGTTAAGATCTGATATTTTGAAATGAGACTAATTTCGAAATCTATTTATTACGTTTTAAAAAAAATTGTGACTGACGGACAGACTGACAACATCTGCATATTTATATAAGATATAGAGATTTACTCAACCAAGATACAAGTTTGTAAACGCCTATTTGTATGCGGACATAAATTTCAAGGCCGCAACTCTCACCGTTATATGTATTAGATTATAATCACACGAACGTACATTCATCAGCCAATCAAACGGCTAAAATTTGTTATTGGCTCAATTGACTCCTAGTTTTCATGACTGTCGCTCAAAGTAAATACGATCTGAAAACCTAATTTGAGCGACTCAATGTCACATGAACAATATGGTTGCTGTGTGAGCATACCATTTTTGATCTCATGGCATTAAATATTTTATGGAACGGTATTTTTTTGTTTTCACCTGAATGCGAATGATTTCTTCTAAAAATGCTATTACCCGTTACCTATCCAATAAAAGTAAACCATGTTTATACAGCCAATAGTTTTTTTAGGTATGAGTAGAAAGATTTAATTGACCTGGCGTGCCTTAGATTCATGGCATTCGAGTTACGATAGCGGAAAACAGTGGCCAGTCTATTGTTGAAATATTGTCGGGATGGTCTTACTAATGTTTTGTTTCTTCTCTTCACTCTCCAATTTTATTCCAATGAATTTGTATATGAATGTAATTATGATAAATAAAATGTCAAATAAATTTGGGGATATCGTAAAAAGGATCCCCCTAATAGAGTGGATGTGGTATTGTGGTGACTGAGATGTTTTAAAGTTAAGACTGGGATATACAACTTTATCACTTTGAACAAGGGATGACCAAAGATCCCTTCCTTTTCTTTACACGTTTGACGGCTTTGTGCCTAATTTGTCTTGAAGTTCAATTCTTATATTTTGTGCAAAAAAATAATTCAAAATATGTTATGTCCTTAGTCAGAGGAGAAATCCTTTACTGGAACGATTTTTAGTTTTGTCCCATCCAGAGTGCCCCTTTTTTAGGGAGTTGAATCTCCCCAACATTGTGTCAAACCTTCCCTGGTGGAGAGGTAAGTAAATGGCGACTCTTACAAATCTAGAATTCGTAAATTATGCTCGAACGACTATTAGTTCGATTTATATAAAGGTACGTGTTTAGGCTGTTGCGTCACAGACAAGAAGTCTCCAGTGACACCTAAGCGTGTATAAATGCTTCATACCCCTTTGTTGTCGTCATCCTTGTGTACCTACCTTGCTGATCGTCTGCCGCTATGAAATCACTTGGACACCAATGTTCAGTTTTTAATAAGATTCATTTAAAACAGAACAGTAGCAGATAGAGGTTATTTTCGTATACGTGAGATATAGATAGCTAGACTGGCTATCCGTCCGTCTACACTCCGTCGCATTGTGCTTGCTGTCATCATTTTTGAACAGCAAGCAGATGTCTATTTGCTTCCTGAAATTTCACCAGCTAAGAGGGAGTTAAAAAAACTTTTTCCCGATAATCATGTGGTTTCGTAACTCTCGTTTGGTTACACTTTCTGACCCTTGACCGTTTAAACTTTTCCATTCAATCATGGCATTTATGTAACACTGCTACATTCTCATTTGGGGGATGGATTAAGGAAGACACACGAGGTATTATGTATGTATACCATTAAAATGTGTGTGTGTCGGTATTAACTTTTACCACCGCAGTTATAAAACAGACTACACAACAAAAAGAGAAACCTCACTAAAACACCCACTACTACTGTGTGTCATCTCCACAACACGCATCGAGTTTTTTACATGATGAGCCGTTATCCGAATGCTGTGCTGATGATTTCTCATGGGGTCATCTCTAGCCTGGATCGGTTGTTATCATCAATAATTAAGACAAGTTATGCGCAAAATGTTTATTAATTATCTTAGGTACGAGAAAGAGAGACTTACTACATTTCACACGTCTTGTCTCCTTTCGCTTCAACGGTATCTCTGTCGATTATAAAACCTTCCAGCATGCTAAGTTATCACATGCTTATTCTGTTTCTCGTTTTACTTTTTCGATTCCCATGCACCTTTTTAAACGTTTTATCTCTTTAGTGTGCTTCCGATTTCCGTCGTCAGACAATGAGATGAAGAGATTACGTCTAAGCGACTAGTATCCAACACACTTCCAAGATTGTAGGTTACTAGCGGTAATCAGCCGGTGTTACCTATGTAGAGATATATTGCTGGTCGGAATGTTTTTTGAAAAATAAATTCAAATATAGTCACGTTTACAATTTTTGCTATGTAAGAAAAGTTTTAAATAGCATCTGTAAAATATGGGCAAGTAATAAAAAAAAGGTTAGCGCAGTGGTGTTACTAAAAGAAAACTACACTTACAATCAACTGTAAAACGGTAAATTAATTTTACGAATCAAAACGAATTCAAATTATTAAAAAAAAAGAATTATCTTAAATATTGAAAATATCAATAAAATAACGATTTAAATGTTTAAAACTTAATAGATTCTTCACTGTGATATTATTCAATTTTATTTTTGTTTTATGAAACAAGATAATTTTTATTAAAAAATAATAATTTTCTTTCATTACCTTCTAATATCTTTTAGTAATTTTATGGACCTAACCGGTAATTGCTCTAGTGACCCCAGATCGAATCGATAGAAAATTTCAGTGGTGTCTTTAGATTCATTGAAAAATTTAACCGGTATAGAAACTTATTTAAATGTTCTAACTGTTAACAGATTCATTTTTAAAACACACACACAAACATTGACGTTTATATATAGAAAAGAAGTGACTTTAATATATAGAAGAGAAGATAGATAAATGAGCGCCTTTCGATCAGATCTTCATGAATAAATGCTCATAGGATATAGATCCTTGATAGGATATTTATAGTAATCAAATATTTATCAAGCACAATTTGATGTATGTTAATTTATGTTTCCTTATTTCTTAGACGAACTATTTCCCTACAGGATTATTTTTCAGAGATAGGGGGTTTCTTTTCTATATTGTTCTTGATATCCTGGCGCAGCTGGGTTCTTTATAAAAGAAATATAACCACACCCATAGTTATGACAATCGGTTTGACTGTTGAGGGCGGAATATGCGTCTGTTTGACGCAGTATCGTACTGTGTTTTTAATTGTTTAAAGACAAAAAATGATGATGCCTAACAGACAGGTATTCGTCCTCTCTTCCAAAAAGTCAGACAAGAAAACAAAGAAAATTAAGAATATGTAAACATTTTAAATAATCGCATCATCATGTTATACCACAGATGCACTTAATGCTGGGATCTAAAGAATTTCATAAAATGGCGCCTAAATTTAAAATGTAAATGCGTCATATATAACTTTACCGTATAGTATTTTTTTGTGGGTGGGTAATGATTTAATTTTTTGATTTCTACTGCTAATGGAGATTTGGTATATGTCTGCTTAAAGCCGAAACTATACTATTACTGTATTTTAAGTTTCTTTTCTGCTGTCAGGATACCACCCTGCTATGGATCATCGATTCCATTAAGGGGAAGGGGAAGTGTAGTATGTGCTCTTTGGTCATATATACTTGCTAAAATATGCGACCGGAATAGGCATATAACTGTTGGCATTTATAATGTGCAATGCTGCTATTTGGTGAGTATTGATTTACTCCTCTCCAGGAGTTAGGCACGCGACCAGTGTTTATCTTACTCCCACAAGTAAGATATGACCCAAGGTCGGGTCGGGAAAGTGGGGTTTTAAAATTGCCTGGGCACCCCCGTCGACATTCCCCGGTAGAGGCGTCTCAGGCAGTAAGCAATAAACTTACTCCTTCCCAAAGAGAGGAGGCGAAGCCTGGGAAGGTGGACCTCCTAGAACTGCACAGGACAGACCCATAGACCGGCGTAAATCAAGCCTCGAAGGCCAAGACAATGCCAGTCTATGGGGTGCAGTATCCATCGGAACAGATACTACACTTTGATCTTAACCAAATATAATTATTAAATGAAACGGTTTCATAATTTTCTACACGGCTGGGAACATAGATAATACAGAAAAACATGTGATTCGAACCCTGGCCGACGAAGAACAACTACTTTAAGATGATGTCAGCATAGCCACTCGCCCAATGGATCTACGGTTATTTGAAAGCCAAATATGATAAGATAACTCAAATCTGTTGTTTTTTTTGTTTTTTTTTAAGAATGGTGCGATTTATTTACCTTATTAAACAGTATTGTCTATTTTGTCTGCGCCGAAATATGGTACAACTGCTTCTAAGAGGGGAGCATAAGTGTTAAATTAAGTAAAATAATTTTAAATATAACATTTCTGTAATTGTCTATGGAACTGGAAAGTGTTCGAATATCGTGTTTTTTTTCTCTTTGTGGATTTTTTGTTCCCAGCTCTATAGATAATTATAAAAGTTTAGTGGTCGTCTGTAGTCGATGGTGATTATTTTATTTTATTATAATTATATATAGAGCCGGGGACATAAATCAACAAAGAGAAAAAATGATATTCGAACATTTTCCCCCTCCATAGATAATTATAAAAATGTTTCATTTAAAATGGTTTTACTAACGTTAACACTTGTGCACCCCCTTCTCACGAAACAGCTCCCTTTTTATGAGCTATTACATAGATGTAAAGCAGAACGACAATCCTTTTCCGGGACTACTCCACTTACCCTTGATCTCGACTTTTATAATGTTAAGTGTCTAGCAAAAGCGCGTCAAGTACATTTTTGAGGTATAACCCAACCTAGGATTTAACATCATGCTAAATGGACCAGTTCAAATGTAGATCCTTTTAAAACCGTCTTATTCAATACATTACATACGCAAACGTTTCCGCTAAACAGTACATTAAAGATATAAGAAAAAAAATGAATACTCGTCACTGGATAGCTAAAATTAATTCCCCAAGCAAAACAGTTGGACCAGTTTTATGTCACCTCACGTAAATGAAAATCAAGATATAATCATACTAAACTTTATGTCTAGAACCCTTTAGTTCAATTTTGATCAAAATCTATTAGATGATTTTGATTCTCTAAAATTCAAGGCTTATAAGATATTACGAATTTGAAATTCCATGAATCTTGCTTAATTGGTGTGTAATGTCTATGGATCAAATTCAGCTCAAATCTGATATATTTGAATTTTCAAACGGGAGACTGTACCCATATTATGCCCTTAAAATCTCTTTAATATACGCAAAAAAAATAATTTTAGGATAACTGATGTAACAAGTTTACAAAATTCCGAAATATCGAAATTTTCACGAACTACTTTCAACCTTTTTTACCTCCTTTACATTGAACTAAATACAGCCCCAAATTCGTAATGACTGGTTAATTAGTTTAGGAGTGAATAGTGCTCATGCAAAGATGCAAACATATACACATAACTAACTTTAAATAAAGGTATATTCCATTGTGTAGTTTGCGATAGTTCTGCAGCTGGTTTCATTCTCGATGTGGATCCGTTTCCGGCATTCTGTCCGATAGGATATGGATTGGCTTAGTAGAACCAAACATTTTGTCTGGGTAAGGTATGCCCCAGTTTGGTCTTAGGAGATGCACCTACCGCCAGGGTGCTCCCTCGGTGTAGCTGGCTTTACTCATTTTCCGGCCTTGTGCCAGATCTTGCTACAAAAGAATGGCTATTTTTTTAAGATTCAGATTGAAATGATCTCTGAGACTGTGACAGTTTTGGTCAGAGACGGTATTTTGTTTAGGTTTAAGGAAAAATACATGCATAAGAAAACCGATACTGCTGTCCCTATTAACCTCGTCACGAGGGCAGATTTTAACACAAGATCGGTTTTTAACTTGGCGAAAAGCCTTCTACCCAAAATAGGCACTCTGGATTAAGACATAAATAAAAATTACTTCACTCTAGAAGGATTTCTCCTTCACTGGTCTAAGACAGACAAGATTAAGTGTATAATCAGAACAGATACTACACTTTGCAATACTTATTCGCAGAAAATATACAAAATTTACATTTTAAACCAATTAGGCACAAGTTCCTAGCTAAAAAGTCAAGAAAGAGATAGATACAGACTGACTGAAAAATCAAACGTACGTATAGAAGCGAACGAAGAAAAAGACAGTACTTAGATTATTGTTGTCATGTTAATGAGGTTGAAAAATGAAGGGTACTGCTATATTAATACCAGTTTATCCATCTAGAAGGTCGAAAGAGAGAGAAAAACAAACGCGACAAAAACGTTTTGGGGGTATTTGTAGGTAATATTTTGTTTTTATTTGTCACTAAATTTATCATCTTAAATGTATAGTGTGTCCGTAGGTCTAAAGTATTGATATTTCAATGCAAAAACCTCCTTATTAAAGTTGCGTAGAGAGTGTGTGTCGTTCGGAAGTGGGTATTGTATTAGCATGGTGGTCAATGGAGCTCCGTGGCTGGAAATGGGATTATTGAGGTTAGCTTAGAGTTCAAATTATTTGATTTTTGTGCCCGTCAATACAATTTTTTTTTTTTTTGCGATTAACTCAAAAACTCTAATATATATATATATATATATATATATATATATGTATGTATATATATTATATGAAGTTCGTTTCATGTTTTTATTCACTTCCGATCTCCATGCAGGCGAAAGTATATTAACGAACGCCTGTCAATAGTACCATGTCTCGTGAAACTCCTTGTTCTGTAGAATACAAGATCCCGTTTATAGTGGAAGAAAGAATCGTTCTAAATCTCTATGACGCAATTAAACTGATCTCATTTGTTACGTGATGTAAGTCTATTTTCGTTAGTCTCTATTGGTGTTAAGATGGTACTGAGAGAGCACAGATATCGACTACCGCCGTACGATCGGAAAGAAAAAAAAAAGCCGATTCAAATTTTTCCCTCCCTCGAACGTCTGGGCTTCTGCTTAAAAAAAACTTTGTTTAACCTACTTCTCATCAATTTGTTTTCTTCTTTCGGAGAAAGTTTCATTTACAAACCAATATTTTGTTGCTTTTTTATAGAATTTTTAACTTTATTTTAGGAACGTTTTTATTCATGATATATTTCTTATACTTGAAATTTAATTTAAAAAATATGAGTACAGATCACTGTATATGCTCGTTTCTAGCTAAAAAGAGACCAAACATGTCAAGAATTGGCGTATAAATACGTATGTGGCTATTTAATTTTTAATTGTTTTGGACGAGTTTACTCGTCGCACCCTGAAAAAACAAATATGATAAAGATACGTTCACTCGTATTTGCCGGCTATGGGGTTAAATCTGTTCGTTATTTTTCTCGTATATTCTGTAAATTGTACGTTTGTAACCTACTTTTAAGTGTTTTTCATATTTGTTTTCGTCTGCACCTCCAATCATGTTGATTCTGTATTATGCACTTCATTGCTGTTTAAGCGATTAGCAAATCCTCCAGTTTTGCAAATAAAAGCAGCCGAACGATGGCCAACGACCCCAGAAGTATTCACCGACACAGGAGTAACAATACACCTGTTCACAAGAGATGAATATTTATTTATTTTCTTTATTGTCACTTGGTATGCAGAATAAATGTGTAGGGATGCATCGCAAACATCTGGTCTCTCGGGTTTTACGGGGTTGCAAGGCGTTTTGGGGTTTATTTAATGCCAAAAACACACGACGCCTATTTGAAAAGATTCATTGAAGACTAATTCCTATTTAAATTCACAGGTGCAACTAAGTAGGGTGTCATACCTCCCACCCCTATGGTATTAGAGGTTAAGTGAGACAAATAAATTTGCCGTGATCTGTACCCTGTTTGGTGTTTACAGGGTCTGCGTCTGTAATACTTCCCGTTTGGCATATCCCACGCGTTACAGATGTGTTAGAAGGAAGGTATTCGGAAATGGTTGCATAAAACGAGGCTTCCTCCGAATAGATTTATTCCCAGGAGAAGATTGTCAAAACCGGCAATTTATTACGGCAGAATCGGTCACGCCCAGTTGCATTTTAAAATAGAAATGTCGTGTCTCTTTCTCTCCGGGGATGCAGATGAAAAAATGTCTTAAACTTTTAAAATAACTAATGACATTTCTTACAAAGCTGTTCAATCGTTGCTTAAAGGAGAAATGTTTCCCATCACCTTAGAAAACTGTGTCGGCCTGTCCAGTATTTAAAAATACTGGAGATCGGTCTTCTGCATACCTACATACTTATCAATCTCCTGTGCGTATGAATACGTTCCTTGAATCTGTGATAAGAAGTTGTCAACCAACTCAGCAAAAACAACCTACTTAAGGACAAGCAATATTGATTTTGTTCTGCAAGTGCTGACTGTAATATCGCACAGGTCAATGAATATATCAACATGATTTGATTTTAGAGCGATAACTTTTGTATAAGGTTTTGAACAAAGGTCTGCTTCACAAGTTTGCTAGCTATGGATTATCTGGAAATATCTACAACTATCAAATCATTTCTCTCTGACAGTTCTATAAAAGTAGTTGTTGATGGACAGAAATCAGAAGTATCAACGTTGGGGTACTTCAAGGATCCATATTGAGCCCAACACTCTTCCCTTTAACATCTCTCTTCAATCTATAACCTTTTTGGCAAAGCAGATTAAAAATAAATCTATTTACAATTGATTTTGCGAATAGAGTAATATATATTTGAACATGGTGACAGATCAGATTAATAACATCAATATTGTATAATACTATTTCTATAATATAAAAGTCAACGTACGTGTGTCCGGCTCGATTCGCGGTATGAAGAAGCGGAGGTGGGAGGAGAGGAACGAATAAGTTAAAAAAAAAGAAGTAATAAGCAGAGTAGCCGTTGGTGTATCTTTCAAAGCTCGATACCGGTCAACAATTCAGAATTCAGTTTTTAAGCTGGCGGCTATTACTGCTTCAGCTTCGAATACTCAATATTAATATTTTTGTCAATGCTTTAAAAATGTAATAGTTCTTTAATATGCGCGTGTGAACGAGAGAGAGAGAGATAAACTGAGATGGCAAATTTGAAATGAAAAGTAAATTTGTACAAGTCGATACGGAACGCCATTTTGACCAGCTTTATTGTGTAGTTAACATTGGTTTCCGCAATATTTTCTAGAATCTGGTGCTTACAGAAGGCACCACGTGAAGGTTGCCAACATCGATATGGAGCTGACTTAATTCTAACTTGGATCGCCCAGGTCGTCAGTCTACGTCGCTATCCACTTCACCACGTCCACCTCCCTATTTTGATACACAAGACGAACACATGCATATTTGCACATAGATTAACATTATGCATTCAACAAATAACAGTAAAACACCTAATAATCGAGTGCCAAAAAATGCAAACACATACGAAACAAATGTTTCAAAGTAAAAATAAATTCTTTGTTTCAAAAAAAATAACACCTATCTCCATGACCTTAGTCAAATAAAATTTAGTTTTCACGTTGTTTCTTTGTTTGAAAGATATTAAAAATATCTATTCGCGATTTAATACAAAAATTACAACTTCCTTTTATGTATGTAACTAGTTAAATTCCCCGTTTGGTCAGTTATTCGAATCTACTTATTCGGCACGTCAATTTAACCGGAAACGAATAAATATTGTCAAAATCAAATATTTATTTAATAAGTTAACGTTATTTTTTGTGTAAAGTTGAAAAGAATTATGTTTATTTTTAGTTGGTCCTGAATCAGGGCCCACTGTTTAGATCAGAAAATCCATCAATGCAATACCGGTGAGCATGTTAGTCCTAAAGGTGTTTTTTTTACTGTAACAAATCTAAGCTTAAGGTGATTTATAATTGATATTCGTTCTAGGTTAGCAAGGAAAGCGGACCCAATTTTAGCATTATATTATATAGATATATATATATTATATATATTATATAGATATATATATATTATATATATTATATATGATATATTATATATTATATATATTATATAATGTATATATTATATAATTTATATATTATATAATATATATATTATATAATATATATATATATATTATATAATTTATATATTATATAATATATATATTATATAATATATATATATATATTATATATATTATATATATATATTATATATACTAGCAAATATATGCTCCCTCCGGTCGCATATTTTTGCTAGGCTGCCGCATCAGAAATGAAGGCTCACGCGTAAGCCAATGGAGCCCCAGTCATATTTCTGTGGTGGTTAGACATTGATTTTCTGTGTTTATGACAAAGAATAGTTTTAGTTGAAAATAAAGAAAAAAAAAATTCGACCCTACCCCGATTTTTGTTGTACCCTCGCCCATAAATAGAAAGACTTGTAGTTTATAAAGAATGAAAAAAATTTTTTGTACCCCCCCTCAATTTTTTTATATTACCAGTCATTGAAATATTTTTTTGACCGCCTTCCCCCAATTTTTTTATCTTCCCCCCCCTATACATGTAAATATTTTTAATTAAAAAGGAAAAAAACAAACCTAACCCTAACTGTAACG
>OY744516.1:130974727-130977227 GCA_963556195.1 Sepiola atlantica | reverse complement strand
ATGTGTGTGTCTTGAATGAGTTAGAGACCATACATCTATTAAAACTTTCTTATATAGATTTCATTTTAATTATACCCTCACCCACATAATCAAAGCCGACTATATCTTTTAGCGCAACTCTAAAACTTCAATATTAAAACGTAAAGAATAACAAGCAGGTAATATTGTGTGCTATAGTGCAGAAGGACGTATGGTCTATCATTCAATTCCGGGCAATGCTGGGGTTTCAATGCTAACAAAAAAAATAGTGTTACAGATGAGCGCACACATATGCTTCGAATCAACTACTGACACCTTAACCAACTGTCATCTCTCTAAAATATGCAACAATATAAACAATTCGACTCCCACACCCTAAAAAAAAACGACCCCGCCTATCCCGACCCCTCCGGAGAGAGCAACTGGGGCGGAACGTCGACATCAATATTCACTAAGTGTTTCAACCTTCACATGGAACAGAGAGACACTTTATCATATGCATTTAGTTAAGAGCACGATTACTCGGAGGTGCTCGGGCAGAAAAGTTGTGAGATCAAATATCGTAAAAGAAAAAATGTTTTTAAAAAATCAAAGAGTATCATGAGATCTTTCACCAACCCTGGAACGGGCATTTACCTAATTATCATAAAGATTTAGTAAAATTCTCTAAGGGATTTTTTTTTGTTTCATAACAGACTATAGACAAATTTCGATATTAGCGGAGGATGCTCATCTACACTAAGTAACACCCCTCCCCCACCCCGAAAAATAAGATTATTGTTTTTTTTTTACTTGTTTTTTTTTAGACGATTACGTGTGAATACCCGGAAAAACTTGGCGGAAAAAAATAAAAACTGAAAAACAATTATTTTAGAATTTAGAATGTGAGATCAGCTTCGCGAATTCAACGTAAAATTATTCCACATTTTCTAGCTTTGAGGACTTTTTATAAGAATTTTTGTTGGCTATGGGGAGATTAATTCTGTGATGTTTTTTTTTTGGGGGGGGGCGTTCTACTTTCTAGGCAAGTATGTGTAGTTTTTTTACTAAGGTTTTTGTTTATGGAGCTTTCCTCTCTTACTTAGGGTTAGTAGTAGGTTACAGGAGTCTTTTTTATTTGGGTTCTTTTTTTGTTATTGTAGTTTAGCACCCTTCGCTAAATCCCACCAACCCCCGAAAAAACGCAGAATTTATCTCCCTAACCTGAAAGCTAGAATGGCTCTAAAATGATCATTTCACGTTACATTTATATGCGAAACTGATCTAATTCTTTCAGGCTGTTCACAGGTAATAGCTTAAAAAATATTTTACAAATTAGAATCTTATTTTGATGGGGGAGGGGTGATTTAGCACAGTTCTCATTTTAAAAAATGCTTAATTTTCTTACTCATCGACGTCGTGTACTCCAGCTTCTAATAGCTTAAAACTTCTATTAGGAAAGATCTATAAAAATGTAAATATGGAATTAGAGTTTAAACTCTATTACTTATAGGTGGCAGGTCCACCTGCTTTCCTGCAGAATATATGGTCGTCTTCAAATACAATATCAATAGATACTTGTAATCAGATTTTGTTTATTCCATTCGTCATTTGCGATACTTCCCTGATATTCTTCATCACTCAACAGGTATTCGACCCATCTCATTAACCCTTATCCTTTAGCGGATTTTAGCCTTGACAAGTGGTGACTGATTAGTAAAACAATCAGATAAGTGGAATATGAGTCGTTTGTTGAAGACATCAATGCGTCTATGAGCAAGAAAGATATGCGCACATACACATACATGTATACAGACACACATATGTATGTACACGCACACACATACACACACACCTATATATATATATATCATGCCAACTTAGAGATGAGGATAATGAAATCATATTGTTCAACGTATTAATAGACTCTAACAATGCGTATAAATACATTATGCCAACATACAAAAACCTACAAAAAGTAACTACAGCTATCTTCGAATATAGTATTGAATTTTTAACCAAATTATAAAAGAGCATTGCTAAAAACCTCATCCACCATGAATATAACATCTCCTCGAACTATAATTTTTATATTTAACTACATTCTATAAACTCAACAACATTAAACAAACCTAATCAACAACTTCTCAAATAAAATTGTTGACCAACAAATTAAACTTTATATCAATTGAACACACCAAATACAAAAACGACACTTTCCACATATACTATAAAAACCAAATGTACAATGACTACAAATTAGACTAAAAAGATGTAGCAAATATAATATACATATATACTAAACCTAACCCCCAAAAGCATATAATTAGACTGTATACTACAGTAAATTTAAAACAAATAAACTAATCAAAAAATCAACAATAACACAACAAACACACAATAAAGTCAAGCTTATATACTGTATGAGTTCACTTGTCTATTTAAGGAATGTATTCCTAACACTGAGCTCGAAAAATATAGTACATTGATTGGCAATACAACTATAACTCTCTACTGGCGCCTCACATATCATATATCCTAT
>OY744516.1:130962227-130964727 GCA_963556195.1 Sepiola atlantica | reverse complement strand
TTTATTTAGTTATTTTTTTTAATTTTTTTTTTTTTTTTAGAATAAGTAAAGGACCCCTTCCGAAGCAAGCATGAGCCGTATTAGCCCTAAGGAACGTACCCTCATTTAGAAAACATTATTTTTGCTTAAAAAACTCAAAACAGTGTAAAAAACAATACTTTAGTTTTTGTAAGTTTTAAGAAGTGTTTTTCGGCTAAAATTTGTTTTGTTTATTTCAAAAAATCTCGGAAGGGTCAGTCTACACACACATAAAGTTTGGTGAGTTTAACTTTTATTTTGTGGAAGTTATTCAAATTCAAGTTATTCAAATTTAAAGATAGGACCCTTATTTTGGCCCACCCTGTAGTAAAACGAAGTACACTAATAGTCATACGCTTGGGGTAATCAGGAACCAAATACGGGTATAGATCACTGAAGTTAAGCAACATTGAGCCAGGTCAGTACCCTATGAGTGACTATTTGGGAATACCAGCTGTGTACTCGTTATTCAGGCGTGACGGATTCTGACAGTGTTCAGTATCAGCACTGATTGTTCATGGTTTAAACGTCTTACCTGACCTGCACAATCTAGCTACACGAAAAGTGAAAGATATATGTTGCTCGACTGAACCATACGAGTTAGTCTTGTCTTAGATGCATGTCTTGACAAGAATCAGGGGCTTATTGTGCCTTCTGAAGCCAACCAGATTCTTTACGTCATAGCGCATATACACCTATAATAGACTAGGCTATATTCTTAAACAGCGAATCGTTAATATAAAACTAGGTCTTATTTTACTTCAATACACTTCAATTCCTTAATTATCAGTTGCCTCTGTGCTATATTCAGGAGGTAGAGAAGTCTTAAATTCCTCTACTTCCCAAGACCTTACATGACTTGTGGCATATCTAAACTATTGGCAGCAATTGAATTTAATTTCAATCTTAAAAGCTCTAGTAGCAATATTTAGATGGTTCAAATTAAGTTGAGTAAAATGTTACATTTGACGTCGCGTTATAGATACGTGTACGTGGAGTTACGTCATGGAAGGAAGTCGCTAGTGAGACGTGGCGGATCAGATCTTTCACTTACTTAATCGTGAGAGGGAGAGAGAGGGGTCTAGTTTATAATAAACTGCTCCCTCTCTAGGTAAGTTGAGTATATACATGTATACTATAAAAATAAAAATAAAACCACCAATCGACTATTTAACCCAAAAGGATTTTGCTGTTCTTCAATAGGTTTACAACCGTTATTATTTAAAAAAAAAACAAACGATAACGAGGGAGAACAAAGGAAACTGCGACAATCGAAAAATCTGTCCTCGTAGTCTTACACTGCTACGTCACCTGATTGAGCTTACCCACCCTCAATATTTGATGTGAGTCTTGATTACCGTCGTCGATCAATGACAGACAATTTTACCTGAGGAATTATGGCTACACTAACTTCAAATGTGCACTACAGCCAAGGATATATAGCATTATTTTTCTTGATCTCAGTTATTTCGTTTACATGCTATCGTGGTCCTTTCTGCTGTGAAAGTCACTCTGGGTCGTATTCTGGATGACATGATACTAAATGTAGTTCGAGGCAGCAAGGACCACACGCGACCCCGACTTGCTATGGTAAGTGTTCTATGCACACACTGTGTTTAGAAAACTGAAGAACTTTGGGTGTTGACAGAACTCAGTCAGAAACTTGGGAAAGAGGAGGTCAGCAATTTATCTCTGCCTTGGTCCGATAAAATCTTAATTTATGGGTAAGTATTTTTCTTGTGCTATGTCCAACTAGATTAGATGTGAGTATATATAAAAAAGGGGAATTTTGTCTTTAAAAAATACTTCATTATAACAACTAACCTGATAGATCCACCCTAACTAAAATATATAAGATAGGCTTAAAACTTTAAATTCTACATTCTTCACCGTTGAATTCCATTCACTTACTGTTTTTCCACCACATAAATACCTTATACACTCTCCAAGTCGCCTGATCAATTTGAATTACTGCAGGACATTTTGTTTTGATAACGCAAATATGATTATTCAAAAGTCTACGTGTAACCTTTGCCTCTCGCCACGCGTACGAGATGACACCTTAAAGTAGTTTAAAACAAAACTAGTCGCAGTTTGACACCACTTGTGGTGACATACAGTTGTGCCAGCCTAAATTTTTTTAACCCAGCGTGCGTATATATACTAGTAAGTTATTGAAATACATGTATTGCAATTAAGGTATACAGAGGCTTCCGCGTGTTATCCGTGCAGAGAATCGTTAGACTACAATGCATGCATTTTGTGTTACCGGATGAATCTGACTTGCTAGCTAGCTAAAGTAAACACCACGTGTATGTATAAAATATACACGTCGTGTTTACTCTAGCTAGCTAACTAATCAGATTCATTGTTATTCCTTCTCACGGGTAAATGTTTTCATTAGCCAATGGCAGGGCTTCTCTCAAAGTTTCGGCTGAATTCTACTCCCTCTTCTTTTGTTCTGTTTTGTATAGAGGTGATA
>OY744516.1:130769981-130954981 GCA_963556195.1 Sepiola atlantica | reverse complement strand
TATGCATATATATATATATGTATATCTATGCATATGCATATGCGTATATATATCTATGCATATATATATATCTATGCATATATATATATGTATATCTATGCATATGAATATATATATCTATGCATATATATGTATATATGTATATCTATGCATATGCATATATATATATCTATGCATATATGTGTATATCTATGCATATATATATATATATATATGTATATCTATGCATATGCATATATATCTATGCATATATATATATATCTATGCATATATATCTATGCATATGCATATATATCTGTGCATATATATATATCTATGCATATATATCTATGCATATGCATATATATATGTATATCTATACATATGCATATATATATGTATATCTGTGCATATATATATATCTATGCATATATATGTATATCTATGCGTATACATATATATATATATATATATCTATGCGTATACATATATATATATATATCTATGCGTATACATATATATATATATATCTATGCATATGCATATATATATATATATATCTATGCATATATATATATATATATCTATGCATATATATATATATATCTATGCATATATATATATATATCTATGCATATATATATATATATATCTATGCATATATATATATATATATCTATGCATATATATATATATATATCTATGCATATATATATATATATATATCTATGCATATATATATATATATATCTATGCATATATATATATATATATATATATATATATATATATATATATATATATATATATATATGCATATATATATATATATATATATATGTATATGCATATATATATATATATATGCATATATATATATATATATATGCATATATATATATATATATATATATATATATATATGCATATATATATATATATATATGCATATATATATATATATGCATATATATATATATATATATATATATGCATATATATATATATATGCATATATATATATATATATATATGCATATATATATATATATGTATATATATGCATATATATAAATATATATATATGTATATGCATATATATAAATATATATATATATGTATATGCATATATATATATATATATATGTATATGCATATATATAAATATATATATATATGTATATGCATATATATATATATATATATATATGTATATGCATATATATATATATATATATGTATATGCATATATATATATATATATATATATATGTATATCCATGCATATATTTATGCATATATATATATATATATATGTATATCCATGCATATATTTATGCATATGCATATCTATGCACATATATATATATATATATATATATGTATATCTATGCATATATATATGCATATATATATATAAGCATATATATTTATATACTTACTTATTGATCATATATATATATACTTAGTTATTGATTATATATATATATATATACTTATTTATTGATTATATATATACTTATTTATTGATTATATATATATACTAATTTATTGATTATATATATATACTAATTTATTGATTATATATATATATACTTATTTATTGATTATATATATATATACTTATTTATTGATTATATATATATATATACTTATTTATTGATTATATATATATACTTATTTATTGATTATATATATATACTTATCTATTGATTATATATATATATACTTATCTATTGATTATATATATATATACTTATTTATTGATTATATATATATATACTTATTTATTGATTATATATATATATACTTATTTATTGATTATATATATATATATACTTATTTATTGATTATATATATATATATACTTATTTATTGATTATATATATATACTTATTTATTGATTATATATATATACTTATTTATTGATTATATATATACTTATTTATTGATTATATATATATACTTATTTGTTGATTATATATATATATATATATATTCATATATTTATATTGATATGCATATATATATATATGTGTGTGTGTGGGTTTTTTTGTGTATACTAAATCTTAAATAAGATTAAACTACTGCGTTTTTCTTCAAGACAGTAATTTTTCGAACAAATATCGTCCGCAGCTTGCATATACCACCCTCGTATGGGTATACATTACTATATTTCTATATGATAAATAAAATTAAAATACTTACTTTCATTCCGTTGTTTCCGTCTTTTCCTTGATCTCCTTTTATCCCCTACAAAATTAAAATAAAAAATGAAATCATAAGTGCAAAGTACACATAGGTGAAAGTTCTAACTGTACTTCAAATAACATACATGGATTCTGTAATATATACAGTAAAGTTAGTCGATTTACCGTTTCATTTTCATTGTTAAGTTTCTTTCTACAAAATTAATATTTGATTTTAGTTTGTCAGTTTATTCTGTGGATCGTTGAAATATATTTTTAAAGAATAATACATTTTAATTTGCTTTAATTTCTTTCCAGAAAATAACTTGTGTGTGTCGAATTAATTTCATAGACTCCGTCTTTATATAAGGACGTAAATCGGTGTTCGTCAATATAGAGTTACGTACCTTTGTTCTGAACAAAAATATAATATAAATGCACATTAAAATATAAAACAAAACAAATTTCAAATAAAAACACAACCGGGTAGTGCCGGGTATGTTCAGCTCACCGGAGTACCGAATTAAACAGCGTTGTCCCTGGTTAGTTTTTAGATGGGTGACTTTTGTAACTGCTCGGCATCTGATCATGAGGAGAAATCCACTCTGAAACTTCTTGGTCTTTCTGTCTCATCAAATCTTTCTTGGAGTTCATACATTAGATCTATTTCTCTTTCCGTTTCTCGTAAAGTCAGTTCTCTCTATCGCTCCAAACTCTTTCTCACACCTATCTCTATCTCTACAAATCTACAATCAGACCATGTATGGAGTACTGTTGTCATATTTGGGCCAGTGACTCTCTGTCCCATTTGAGGGTTCTTGATAAAGAGCAGAAACGTGTCTGTAATTTGATTGGACCTACCTTTTTTTCTTGTCTGCGCCCTTTCTCTCATAGACGTGATGTTGCTAGTCTCAGTCCTTTCTATAAATACTATTATTGCATGTTCTTCAGAATTAAGTGATCTATTTCCTGCTTCTTTTGTTTCAGCTCATTTGACTCGTTGGTCTCCATCAAATGGATGTTTTGATACCTCATTGTAATACAGCTCCCTATTACAGTAGCTTCTTTCCAAGAACACCAGGCTTGTGGAACTCTCTTCCTGCTGACTGTTTTCTTCCTACCTATAATCTTGGTCTTTTCAAGACTAAGGCCAATAGGCATATCCGGGTTTTGAGATAATCATATTTGTTATTGTTAGCTCCTTACATAAAGTGGCTTCATGTTTTTCCTGGTATGATTTACATACAAACTCAACTTTTCGCGTTTTTTTAATGTAGGAAGAATACCTTACTTCCCTATGCATCTTCAGACATCTTATCTCATATATATATATATATATATATATATATATATATATATATATATATATATATATATATATATCATATTCTATATATGTAAAGCAAAGTTGTGTGTCGCGACATCAGAGTTGATCTAAGAACCAAACTAACCGCAGATTTGGAATCAGCACCTTCAATCCAATATCTTTATCGATGTCAGAAGTTCTTGAACCTTTTTTAAAACTCATTATTCACAATTAAAATGACGTAAACATAACATTAGAAATCTTCTCACATTTTTAGCGTTCCTTTTTCAGTTTTATATTTTCTATTATTGGCCGATCGACCAAAATACTTACTTAGAAATAATCTTACCCCTTTTACCACTAGTAAGAAAAATAAATAAACACATACAAATAAATCAAGATTGCTTTTTTTTAGTCAAATGATCGCACGTATTTACATCCTTTTTATTTTTTTTATCTTCACGTTACTTTATTTATGTTAGACAAACGAACCATTTTATTATGCGGAGAGATACCTATACCGAACTTATAATAATGTTACATTGGTTAAAAGACAACCTATTTTCGTTTTATTAATGGTCCTGTGGATAAATTGTTCGCTTTCAGGTCAAATATGTTATGTCATCTTTCAGTGTTCGAATATTATACTAGACAATGGCTGTTTTTTTTTAATGCTACAGTGTTCCAGTGTATCCTTGCCGATATCGATCATCATCTTAAAAACATAAATAATGCATTTAAAAATATTTTAATGTGATATAAAGTAAAAAGAATAAGTTTCTTCATTTGAACGTACGCAGAAGATAAATGTTTGAGGAACCCAGGTAACAAATAATCTTATTTCAACTTTTATTATTGCTTCTACTTATTTTAAAATGAGAATTGCTGCCATCCGTCTGTCTCAGGAGACAATGGAGTTCTGCACCTCAGATTAGTGCGTTGCCGAATTGCAGCGTATGCGATGACTGTGCAGGCCTATACTGGATTGGTAGTCTCTGTTGCAGTTACCACCGATGTAGGTGACGTCTGGTTCTGAGAGTTCTGTTGCAGCCGCCTGTGCTCTCGTCTCTCCTCGCCCTCCACTGCTGGTATTTTCTTTCCTTCCCCTGCTGGTCTTTGCACTTCCGCACTCGATCTGGAGCATGCCTTCACAGCATTTCTCCAGCGACTGCGTTTTCAGCCATAGACTCCCAGCCTGCTGGATCGATGCCACCTGCCTTCATGTCTCGCACGCAGACATCTTTGTAGCGTAGGACAGATCTTCCTGCTGGTTTGGAGCCAGAGGCGAACTTGCCGAATAGAACGTCCTTGGAGATCCCCCCATCGTCCATTCGCATGACATGGCCAATCCACCGGATGAGAATATATATGAATATACAGATACAATTCTTTTAATTATGTCATAATATAAACAATTGCTTAAACACAAATTGCTATTTTACGCTGGGTAAAAGTATTCATATATTTCCCACTTATATCACAGTGTAATTGAATGTGTGAACATTTTTATGCCTAAAAGAAAGTTTCAATTTACACACGAGAGACAAAATGTAGGTACTTGAAGATAGACGTTTACAATTGAATTGGGGCGAATACTTTTGAAGAAAAAGAGGCAAAAATCGTGTATATTAATCAAACAATTTCACTTAAGCAAATAAAACAGAATGTCATACAAACAGTAAAAGGAAAATATACAGAAAAGTGTTTGTGAACTTGTGCATCCGCAAAACTTAACTCATAGGAAAAAGTATTCTATCGACAAGTGCGCATCAATCGGGCCCCAACAGTTGTTGGCTTTTCAATAGTAGGAGGAGGCTTTACGATTGCCCGTCTCAGGTTGTGTTGTAAGCCAGTCAATCCTTAAGCGATGTCGAACGTAATAGTGAAAATGAAAAAAAAAGAGATTGGAGCGCTAAGATTTTTAATACTGATGATTAACCATTTTCCAAGGACTAAAGCTACTCGAGGATAAGGTTTAACGAGATTTTCAGTTGGATGATGGAACAGTACCATGAAAGGATTGAGAACGATGTTTGATTAACTCAGAGCTCCACTTGACAGGTATTTGTTGAAACTGAACTTGAAAACGATCATTTTGTAGTCTACAACAACAGTTATTAGGTTTACCTTTTAGCCAATTCAAGAGACCTTTAAAAGAACATTGACGTAAATAAATACATTTTAATTGAATAAAAAAATGAAAGATATGAAACACTTACCTTTAAACCTGGCAGACCGGGAAGACCTGTGACACCTTGTTGACCAGGTGGACCCTACAATATGTGAAATCAAATGATAACTATATATATATATATGGAAAATATATCATTAAAAACTATATATATATATATACGTAAAAATATATAATTTAAAACTATATATATATATATGTAAAAATATATCATTTAAAACTATATATATATATATATATATATATGTAAAAATATATCATTTAAAACTATATATATATATATGGAAAATATATCATTTAAAACTATATATATATATATATATATATATATATGGAAAATATATCATTTAAAACTATATATATATGGAAAAATATATTATTCAAAACTATATATATATATATATATATATATATGGAAAAATATATTATTTAAAACTATATATATATATATATATATATATGGAAAATATATCATTTACAACTATATATATATATATATATATATATGGAAAATATATCATTTACAACTATATATATGGAAAATATATCATTTACAACTATATATATATGGACAAATATATAATTTAAAACTATATATATATATATTGAAAAATATTATTTGAAACTATATATATTGAAAATATATTATTTGAAACTATATATATAGAAAATATATTATTTGAAACTATATATATATGGAAAAATATATTATCTGAAACTATATATATGGAAAAAAATATTATTTGAAACTATATATATATGGAAAAATATATTATTTAAAACTATATATATATATGGAAAAATATATTATTTAAAACTATATATATATATGAAAAAATATATTTAAAACTATATATATGGAAAACATTATTTAAACTATATATATGGAAAACATTATTTAAACTATATATATGGAAAACATTATTTAAACTATATATATGGAAAACATTATTTAAACTATATATATGGAAAACATTATTTAAACTATATATATGGAAAACATTATTTAAACTATATATATGGAAAACATTATTTAAACTATATATATGGAAAACATTATTTAAACTATATATATGGAAAACATTCTTTAAAACTATATATATGGAAAACGTTCTTTAAAACTATATATATGGAAAACATTCTTTAAAACTATATATATGGAAAACATTATTTAAAACTATATATATGGAAAACATTATTTAAACTATATATATGGAAAACATTCTTTAAAACTATATATATGGGAAACATTTTAAACTATATATATGGAAAAAAATGCGAGCATGAATATATTCTTCCGATTATAAGCCTAGAAAAGTACGACCCAAGTTATTACACTTGCAAAAGTATCGGACAAAATATTACCTTAAGTAAATTAAAAATGAAAAACATTTTAATCAAAGTATTGTAGCAAATAATAACATTTTTAGTTAACGCACTTATATTTATAAAATATGAAAATATTATGAACTTAAATATTTAAAAAAAATATAGCTTTACTATTATTTCATTATTAATTCAGAAATAACAATAAATATGCCTGATCTATCACATCCAATGTAGGATAAACTGCCAAATATTAAGCGGAACAGCTTTTGAACAATAGATTTATGACAAACTTTAATGAATTTACAGAAATTGCTAATTAGCTGATGTTTGATTAACTGCTCTTTACTGCAATAAGAACAAATAACATTATTTTATTAAAATAGAGGATTGCGTTAGGGGTCATGAATTTTCTGGAGCGGTAGAATGATCAAACCATTTGTCCAGGGAGTTTAGTAACAGATTTGATGTAAGATTTGCATTTCAAGTTTTGAATGAAATTTAGTTCTAGGAGCTCATCAAAGTAAGGGCTTCCCTAAGCAGAGTGTCTCGGGTCTATTATACTACTAAAGTTCTGTGGATCTTGTTTGTAACCATGCACAGTGGATGACGTCATATAAAAAACAAATGATAAGAGAAGTGGCGGGAGGAAATGAATGACGTAAATAATTAAAGGAGAGGAAAGAGTAAAAAGAGGAAAGTGAAGAGAGTGAAAGAGAGGGAGAGTAGGTGAAACAGAGAGGGGGAAAGTGAGGGGGAGAGGGAAAAAGAACGATAGAAAGAGATAGAGAAAGAGAGATAGAGAAAGGGAGATAGAGAAAGGGAGATAGAGAAAGGGACATAGCGAAAGGGAGATAGCGAAAGGGAGATAGCGAAAGGGAGATAGCGAAAGGGAGATAGCGAAAGGGAGATAGCGAAAGGGAGATAGCGAAAGGGAGATAGCGAAAGGGAGATAGAAAGAGAGAAGAAAGAGAAAAAAGAAAGATAGGAAGAGAAGATAAAAAGAGATAAAGAGAGAGACAGAGAGAAATTAAGAGAGAGAGAAACAAAAGGAGAGATAGAAAGAGATAGATTTCTATCTATCTCTTTAGATTTCTCTCTCTTTAGATAGATAGAAAGAGATAGATAGAAAGAGATAGACAGAAAGAGATAGACAGAAAGAGATAGACAGAAAGAGATAGACAGAAAGAGATAGACAGAAAGAGATAGACAGAAAGAGATAGACAGAAAGAGATAGATTGGAGTAGTTAGAGAGATGGATAGAGAGAGAGAGAGGGGGGAGGGAAGGAGGGACAGGATGAAGAGCGGAGAAAATGAATCATGATTATCAAGAAAGACATATATATCATAATATATTTCAACAAATACTGCCCCAACGGGTCACAGGTGGCCTAGTTATTCATAAAACTTAGACTATTATTTAAAATTAAAGAACCATAGTGTTAAATAACACCGACCATTTCATAATTTATTTACCGGTGTCATTAAAGTTGGTGAAATGCTGATGATTATTTGTAATATTATGAAATACATTTAATAATTGTAATGTAGTAAATAATACACGTACGGGTAGATATTCAACTTTGGTGTCACCAATGATACCGGGACGACCCTGAAAAATAAAGCAGGACTCGGAATTAGAAATAATAAAAAAATAAAAGACAACAAAAGAATGGATCTGGTCAAAGTAACAGCGGCAGTAAATAATGTTATGACGTATCGTTTCCCGATTGGACAAAAGCTCATATTAACAGCAAGAAATATTCACCCTGATTTCCAGCACATCTTATAACAGCCAAAACACGGCGCTTTTCTCTCTTATTGATCATCTTTCAGAAAGAACACACCTGTGTACGTCACAATCAAGCCGGGGACCTTTTTGGACCCGAAAAGCACTCGACAATGACACGTACACACGACGAGAATCTTTCACAGACTTCTTAACATAACGCCTCGCGAAGCACACTCACGTCGCTCACTAGACACACATGTATGTATTTCATTTATTCATCTATGTAATGTTCTTTGTGTTGAATACCGCCAGCCAGTGTTGGGTGAAATAATCTCGAACTCAGTATAACAAAAATAAACTGATATATATTTTTTTGATTAATGCGTCACCACCAGTGTTTCTATTTTGCTGATGGGTCACCGCTTATCAAGGGGGGGGGGGCTCGTGAGGATAAGGGTTAAAGAGATCAGCAGTTTGACGTCGATGATCGCCTCCACAAGAGGACTGGAAACAATGGCAGAAAATTACTTAAGAGGAATTGATTATCCTAGAGGGCGGCTCAACAAGTACTTGTTCAGATTAGACTTGAAAACGACCATGCCGTAGTTCGAGGGGAAGCAAACTCGTGGTATGTTGTTCCACATATGGGATGTTCTAGGAAATAAACTTTGTTCATGGACTGTTTTGTTTCACTTTTGGTAGATTATATATATATATATATATATATATATATATGAAAGAGAGAGAGAGAGAAAGATAGAAAAAGAAAAGTTCTTTGCTGTGGTTGTAGCTAGACGAGTTCTTGCTGCCAATGTTTTGCAGGGGATACCAGTGATTGGAGTATAGTCGATCACTATTCATGAACATAATGGTGTGCAAAAGGTGTAGGGCGACCGGGTGGTAGCCTCGGGCATCTACATTTGGTGGTGGGGGCATCCAATTATATTCAAACTATCTCTCTTTCTCATAATAGTTTTCAGTACTAGGAGTTATACTTGAGTCTTTAAGGCATACAATCAAAGAGTTGTCATCACCAGAGATCTGCATGCCACTGGTCGCCATTGATCAAGGCTAAAAGTCACTCGATGAAAAGGGTTAATGAGATGAATATATTGATGTCTAATGAATATGGATCAAATTTAATGCAAATCTGAAATATTAGAATTTTCAAATGGGAGGTTATACTTATATTATGCAAATATCTCAAAGAAACTGAAATTTGAGGATTTAAAAAAAATTAATTTATGTCTAATATCTATTGTTGAAATTTCACAAAAATTGGAGGTATCTGAATTTTCACGAATGACTTACACCTCCCTTTTTCCTCTTGTATAAAATATATATTAAACTAAATATAACCCACATTATCCACCCTTACACTTAGCAGCTGTGTTCCAAAATTCATAATGATCGGTTAGTTGTGGAGTAAATCCTGTAAATACAAATATATAAACATGTACACATAATTAACTTTATATAAGTCAATCTAGTTGGATTGAAGAAAAGATTGTAAATTTCCTTAACGATTTCATGGATGAGATCTTCGTGTGTAAACCTGTATATAAACGTACAGAGCGAGTCAGAAGTAACCGTACAATGTATGTACATTTAATGCATTAACTTAATATCGATCCATTTTTACATGTTCTGGCCGTCAGGTTACTTCTGGCTCACCCTATTTAATTATGATCTTATCGATATATCAATGCGTGTACACAAAACACAAGGTTGACTGAATGTGAAGACCCCCCCCCCCCACCCGACCAAAACACGGGGCGATCTGAACTGGGTGTAAAAATAACCTGGTTACTCCCGTCATAAATCATTACAAGAAAGGGTTGTGCAGGCGACATGCATTAAACCAGATCCGCCCAACTGAAAGGTGGAGGTAATGCATTGAAGGATAGCCTCTTTAGACAAATAATAAAACAAATACTTACAGGAATTCCTTGCGCGCCATCCTTGCCATCTTTTCCAGTTCGTCCACGTTCACCCTGAGTGAATTGGAAACAAAATTAACAAAAGAAGTTAATGAAAGAAGATATGATTTTTCGATGTGATTCCACAAGTTGGCACATTGCAACCAACGTGACAATATTAAAAAGCCCACAAACTCGTGCTACTTTTGTATTTTAAGGTCACAAAGTAACCATTACTGTTATCTGACTAACGATGATAACTCGATTCATTTCATATATATATAAGTTATGAAAATATATTATGGTAATTACGCTCCACAAAATTTTCTGCATTTCATCCTCGTAGGGAGTTTTGAGGCTAAAATGCATGGAATGTGTGCTACCGGGTGGTTTTATATATACGTGATGTTTAGTCTAGCTAGCTAACCAATCAGATTCTTTGTTATTTCCTCCCACGGGTTAATGTTTCCACTGCCCAATGGTAAGGCTTCTCACAAACCTTTGTTCAAATTTTTTTTTTATAGGGGTAACTCATCCCTGTTTTTTTTGTTGTGTCCGATTAATGGTTGACCATATTTTAACATGTGCGTGCTTGTATTTCTATTGTTAAGCGTTAGTTTAGTTTTTATTTATTTCTTTTTCTTTTTTTCTTTATGAATTGTTATCTTAAATTAAATTTTATTCTGTGTACAGTTTAATAGGGATATTTAATATTTAGAATTTCTAATTCAGACATAATAATATACACGGGTCGTCTAAATTTCTATATGTACTGGTTAGTCGTACTATTTTCCACTCGGTTATTGGCGAGCGTTCGCTTTCGTTGAGCTCCCAGTAATTGGTCGCTAGTGATGTTTTTATTTAGCGTTTATTTTATAAAATGAAATATAGATTCCTTTTCATTTTATGTGGATACATGAAATAATAATAATAGTCACAAATATATATATATATATATATATACACTTTTCTAATATGAAGAGTGATGAAAAATTTATTTTTCCGGAACTAATATATTTTATTCGAAAATATATTATTAAACTGAGTTAATCAACGTTTGTTTCCATAAGGTTTTTTGATATGAAGTCGAACCTAGGTTTTCGAACATAATTTGTTCCCAAACTGAATTGTTCGAAAAATGAATCATATTTTCCCATTAAAAATAATGTAAAAGAGATTAGTATTTAATACAAGTATTTAAAAATATAGTTCTTAAGAAAAACCCAGATTAAATAAATAAAAATCCATATTTGGATAAAAAAAATAAAACAGGTGTGGCAACTCTGCACATAAGTGTTAACGTTTCATCAGTTGGTATGCTTAGAAAACCGAGGCATTTACGACTTTAATTTTTTCTCCAAAATCCGAGACGTTCATGAACTGAGTGTTGACTGTATATTTAGTTACACAAATTACACGCTGAAAGAAAAAATTTATTCAATAAAAACGTTATTCAACATTTGACACAATATGAATGTTAGATTTCAATTTAAAAGTTCATGAATATCTTTTTCAACCAAAATAACTAAAAAAGCTTATCTTCGGAACATCAGAAAGTTTCATCGGATTTTCTGCTGGCTTGGCAAGCCGAGAGCAGGTTCTCAGCGTCCCTTCAGATAATGGCGATAGAAAGGCGCTCATTGAACCAAATCAATTCATGATGGTCCTCGGTGTGGCGCGTCATGAACAAAGTAAAGCGGTTGAGGAAATCTCGTGTGACAGGACCAACCACTCCACTCGTCTCCACGGCGATCGATTGGAATGCAAACCTGTTAAAAAGACCGATGTATTTTGATCGGTTGTTGTCCTCTGCTAACTCTGCTACATGTCCAGGGTTATCGCCGATTCAGTTACTGACGAGGACGCAACCTTTATTTTTTCGTATTGTCACCCCAGACTTAGGGTTAATGTTTGTGTTGATGAAGCGTATCATGTTTCAGAAATTTTTAGATGAGGATTGATAATTGTATTTGGATTGTTCATAATCCTGGTTATTATTCTCACGTTTCAGTCGATGTAGCCCTCGTCCTTCCTTAGATGCGCTTTGTCGAACTCGGGAATCTGTACCGAATTTCGAACGGAACCATTTATTTAATCCACATGAGTAATTTGTTCTCATTCCGTCAGCTAAAAGTCTTAACTAATTCGTAATTGTATTCTTAGTATCGCTTGGACTGATACCAAGAGCAAGGACCCGTGGCGCAACTGATAAAACTGATTATTACTTAGCAGTGTTAAGTGACAGTGTTCTGGAGGTTGATAGTTCAATATTCAGTGAAGGCGACACTAAAAATTACTTAACAAATCTACCCGGTTATGTCTGACAGAACGAGAGCAAGCTAATTCTGTGGATTAAATATAGGGTTCTATTCAAAATTCTGTTCAGATTCCCGAGATTGACACACAGATTTTAGAATTCTACAAGACGCACCCGAAGAAGATCGGAGATTATATCGACCAGAGGTTTTGTGAGAATAACATCCAAGATGAGAACAGTAGTATATTTTACTTTTACTTTTTCGTATTGTCATCGTGGAGTTTGTCACCCTGGATTTAGGGCAAATGTTTGTATTTTGGCTGAAAATAAAACATTTCTTTTTTAGAAAAACATGCTCTAAATTAACCCAACCACTAACTAAGTTCGGGTGGCAATAAAGCCATGGTTTGCGATACGAGAAAAATATATAAAAATATCAAAATAAAGGTAAAGAATTACCGAATTAATTGGTTTCTTTGGGATCTTACAATACAAAAAAGCTCAAATAATATACATTTTATATATTTTCCTATATTGTTTGTTTCCCGTTGAGTTCCTTTTACAGGGGATTTTAGTAATTTGTTTCAGCTAAAATACAATTTGTATTCTACTACTATACATATGTTCTAATAATAAACGTTGACTTGAAAATTAAAGAGAGAAGAAAACTACGGGTTTCCCGCCAAGCAAGAATATATATACACATATAAAACAAAAAGACATATTTTACGACGGGCTTTGGTGTAAGTATATATATATATATATATTATATATATATATAATTTAATTATTGTCAGGTAAAATTCTATGGCGTATCTGAACTCACCTCTGAATAAAATTGTGAGGGAAATATTAAAGGTTAGCCATCTTTGTTTTAAAAATCTGGAAAAAAATGCAGATTTAAACAGATTGAAGTAACTTCTATTCTTCTACTATATTAAGTACAACCAATTTACTTGCGCAGAATTGACAACTTCATTACTTTATATAAAATATAGCTGTGTCTATTCGGAGTTGTCCGGTAGTGTTTGTATTTGCAATATGTTTGCTGTTTTTTTTTTTGCAAAAGATTATTTTTAAAGTTCCAATCAAAGGGGAGCAACTCTGTATGCACGAATACATAATTACATCCCCTTTTTTAAAAGATGTCTGCCATTTGTAAATAATTCGTATCGGTCAAAGTATTTGTTGTAAGGAGCTAAATCGAATTACATTTTCTTAAGTATAAATGAGATGAATAGTTGGTCCCGGTAATAATATTGTAGGCATGCATGGGTCAATGAATATGTCTAGCTGATGTTAAAATCGTTTAAACTAAGACTAATCGTTTCATGTCTACATAAAATTTGTCCCTTATATCCTATAATTATGTATCAATTTTATAAAAACACACGATAAAATAATCCAATAACAATCATTATATGTAGATATGTCATTAATGTAAACAACCATATTTCATCCAGGACGACCGTGATTTTCGAAGGAACAAGTGGCGAGAATCCGTGCTGCGCTTGGAGGAGGGAAGTCTATTAATTGAGCTGTGAGATTGCGATCCATAAATCCACTATTTGGCGTGTACTAAGACAGCGAACATTTGACACCTTACAGACTACCCCCTCCTCACCAATAACAACGAGAGACAGCGGATGAAATTTTGCAGTTCGATGCCGTTTGAGTTTGACTTTAGAGAATCTCAAACTTCACCGTGTCTATGTTTTTCTTGTAGTAATTGTTCGGGCAATTATTTGGAATCGAAATCGGGAATAATAAAATTCGGAACTTTAGGGTTATCGGAATCGGAAACGGATAAAATTGTGCCTATTTTCCGATTCCAAAAACGATTTTTAAAAAGTTTTTTTCATCTAAAACTTCAATTTTTACTGCTGATACTGATGATGATTCTATATTCATGCTAAACTACCAGTAAAACTAAAATCTAAAGATCATAATAACGAATTCATATAAAAAATGGCACCAGAAAAATGGACTAGTAAAAATGACAGGTAAAATGACGCGAGTGGATAAATATGAAAAAAAAAAGCACAAGTGAAAAATATTGATGAAAATCTCACAATGAGTTTTTCAAAATCTTGGATACAATACATAAAGGGAAAACATTAAGAAGTTTGTCAAATTAAAAAAAAGATATATCTACATTTAAAATTGGATCAGGTTTCTACGCTAAATCCACCCAAAAGAAATTCTACTTTTTTTAGGCATACGTAGAATCGGAATCGGCAATTCTATCGGAATCGGAAAAAATATTAGAATCGCCCTATCACTACTTGTGAGTATACATACAATATTGAGTTCATGTTTTCCCGCTACTCACTAACATCCATTACTTGAACAATTAAATAACAAACTACTAACAGCGTTATATGTTGTTACACGTCTGGAAGGAATTCTTTTATCACATTGAAGTTTCCTGTGCTGTAGGTAGTGAACACATTGAACACTTGTAATGCAGGAGATAAAAGGTAATTTTGAGTGGAATACTTGTGACTTAGCTGGAATTTTCTATTTCGTTTCTTTATTAAAATGCTGCGTAAGTAAATCAGTTTATTCTTTTAGGATAACTCTGTAGTTATGCCTTGCTGAGACTAGAACATTTCATTTTACAATGTATCTACCATGCTTTACTGTCTGATAGTTCCTCCTACTCGAGTAAAAACATGTCATTTTTGTGTGGCTGTCGGCAGAAGAGTTGGTTGCAGATGTATGGCCACTACAAACTTACAAAGTACAGGGTGTTTCAAAAGTCTTGGGAACATAACGTTGTATAACGCATTTGTAATGTTCCCAAGACTTTTGAAACACCCTGTAGATGGACTTGGTAACCAGAGAATATTACAGTTAGTCGGATGAGATTTTGCAAATTATTATCGTCAATATCAGTTTAGAGACGCCTTGAGTTATCTCCCGTTGGGAGAAATTATTATGGGCTAGAGTTATTCCCCTTCGTGTAAACGGTTTAAAGTTCCTTTGATAACGCAAGGAAACCTCAAATCTGATACGAAAACAATATTTGGTAGGAACACTTTTACAAAACGGTGGTCGAGAATAAAGACTTCAATTCGTTCTCAGTCGCTGGTTGACCGAAGTAGCGCCACAGGAAAAATGTAAAATTTTCCCCTCGTGCTTAGCAAACACATTTTTTACTTTCCTGAGCATTTAATGTATGACGCGATGTGTTTAATAATGCCATATTTATGTTTTTTATAGTTTGTATAGACAAACTATTAATAAAAGGTGTGTATTGTCTTTTATTTCCGACACATGCATTACTCTCAGAGCATGACACGGCATTCTTAGCAGTACTCAACGAATTTTGAAGATACATTAGAATTCGAAACTCACGCGCTGCTAATCTTAATAAAAGAGGATATCAAATATTCATATTACTCACCAGTAAATACGAATATCGATTGAAATTCACCATACCCGTTTTTTTTAATTTAAAAAAAAAATCAATCATATTATACGTGGTTTGTTTTAATTAGAGATTCAGTCGTTTTAATTTCAAATGCTTTAGTTCCAATTTGAGTGTTTGAACGTTAATGTTTAATTTTAGATTTTTTTTTAGTTCAATCCTTTTTTAGTTCAGTAGTTTTAATTTGAAATGCTTTACTTTAAAAGTTCAGTATTTCAATTTGAACGTCAAGATTTAGATTGAAATTGTATATATTAGTTTATCGTGAAATCTTTCGAATAAGGAAGGAAAGAAAGCTGGAAGAAAATGCGAGAATGAAAATTTCTCACGCAATACCAAATAAATCAGATGTCAATTCAAATAGAAACAAACGCTGATAAATAAAAATTTACCTTTTGTCCTCGGAATCCCCTCGGACCAGGGGCACCATTTCGGCCATCGTCGCCCTTAAATAAGAAAGTTAAAAGTTATTGGACTATTAAACCAGAAAACAACGGGTGCAGCTAATACAATATTGAAATAAACGAATGTCTTATAAATATGCTCAAGATTAAATGTCTGTAACTGATTTGAAATCCAAATAAAAATATCAACATCAATAATTTCCTGGAGTTTGCGGTTTATTCTACATAAAAATCTGAATTATACGGCATTGTTGTTGCCTTCCGATTATTTTTATTTCTCATATATATATATATATATATATAAATGGAGGGTACATTTAATTCAACGAACAGAACAGTTTAGCATTACTTTTATATATTATTGCAAAGATTAAAATCAATATATGATGATGATACACCTTATGTCTAGAATCACATTATATATATATATATACCTAACTTTATACCTATAAAGATATTGTTTTCTGGAATATTCTATAAACGATACATTAGAAATGAAGTGTTAATATCCTACATTTTGGGAGTATGGATAAAGTAAGACCACGCTCTCCGTAAAGATATATTCCATATTCTTATTGTTCAATATTAAAAGATTAAGATTAAGAAGATTAAGATTATGATTATTATTATTATTATTAATTACTATTATTTATTATTAAAAGAAAAACCCTCTTTACAGAAATATTTATAATACCGAAAAACAGTGTATAATTGAAAGCTATGGACTGAAAACAAACTGCTTATCGTTATTTTAAACAGAGTATGAAATTAGAGAATTTCTTAGTGTAAATACTTTACCTTTATTCCTGGGAAGCCATCTCTTCCTGGTTCACCGGATTCACCCTTAAATAATAAAAAAGATGATTAAAAAAAAATGGATAAAGTGGGAAGGGAAGGGTGATAATAGAAAAGAGAGGGATGGGCGAGGGTGGCGGAATAGGAGGGGAGAAAAGAAACTTCCTACGATAAAAGTAGAACATTTTACAGTTAGAAAGATCATGACGAGATACAACGAATAAACATGCCCACGTTTATTCGTTTAAAAACTGAATTCGAAAAGTTAGAAAATTGATACTTACGTCATTTCCGGGTTCACCTTTCTCGCCATTGAAACCCGGCTGTCCAGGCTTCCCTTCTCCCTAAAACAAGAATATAACATATTTACTGAGACAAATAGGCTTCCTTTAGACTGAAAAAAAGATCTCGAATTATTTTCCCTAGCTCTTCTTAGAAATTGACTTCTGCAAATAATAGAATAGTGCACAATGTGCACAATGTCAAACCGCTCGTCGAACCAATTGTGGTTTATGTATCAATTTTGGAAATCATAAGGATAACAAAACAATTACAAACTAATTTTAAAAAACTAGTATTGTAACGTAATAACCTCTCATTTCTTTTAATTTTAAGGGTACCACCTATGTAACATGGACCCTTTATTTCTTTCCTCTGGTTTTCCAAACATAAAATGTCTGTATTATACTTCAAGTCGTTACGTGTGACGTTCTTTCTTATTGATATGTTTCATGTGGCCATTATATTTGTTCAAGAGAGTCGCTTGTAACTTGCCAAGATACTACGTTACATAAAACTGAAAATCGGCACTAACTTGGTTTCCTACTTTCGGCAAACAGTTGTCTAGTAATTTCTGGTAGCATTTTCTCCGAAAAGTTAGAACACAAGGAAGACTCAGAATAATAACGGATTTTATATTATTTACATTTTATTTCTTACTTTAACGCTCATTTCTCCATGTTCAGCGTACTATCTAACGGAGCCCGTTACAGGTAGCAAGGCACAGTACATCCTTGCTTGTCTATCTCAAGTAAGCCTCTCTTTTTTTTTAATTATCATTTTTTTATACTCATATTCACTCCAAACAAAGCACATTGCTACTAGAACGTAACGGCTTCGGTGGATTCAGGGCCAGATTAACAGGAACATCTTAAATGGAGAATTGTTCAGCGAGATGCTTGTAAACATTACATTTAAATTTCTGATGTTGGTACAGTCGGGGAAACAGGGAGCAGGAAGGATATTCTAAAGGCAAGTAATTCGAGGAAAAAAAGCTATTAGAGTAGAAAGCTTTCCGGTATATGGGACCCTCTACAGTGACGGTCACGATTAGGGGGGCAGGCGAATGTGGCACAACGATGCTAGAGCCTTAATCAAAATAAAGCAAAATCCAGGCGAGGTACTCGCAGACTTCGCAAATAGGATGAACCGACTTGCGAAGATATGAGGGAAAGTTCAGCTGGGCAAGTGTACTTAGCTGAATTCTTCATAGATGCTATGATTAACTCCTTCATTAAAGAGGATGTGGCCAGATCGAATCCGGAAACATTTCACTGGAACAGGGATCTAAGGAGGCGTCTAATAGATTCAGGGTACCTAATACTAAATTCTACAACGGGGAAGGGTCAAAGAAAACCCATGGTTGCTACAGCTGTAGATAGTAACCAAAATTATAAAGAATAAGTCTTGTGCGTACACTTCGACTAAATCTAGGAGACCGCAGCGAGGCTAGAACGGGACTGCCCGTGGTCATCTGAGGGATAAGTAAATGACTTCGCCCCAGGAAAAGCAAATTCCAAGGTACCCTCGAAAACCACACATTACAATAAGCATAATCAGACGCCGGGTACCCGGACATGTAACCATGTCAAGTCCTCGAGGAAAGAATTACCCCGGGGAAATATGGACTCAAGAGGATATGAACCCCAGAGGATAACATGGCTCACTTAGCCGTTAAAGTGAGGAAGCTAAAAGCTTCGTCAAGGTTATATATCACTCCAGACTTGGATCAGGAGTTGATATTAGGCACAGACAGGTTGAAACTAAACCGAGCCTAAATAACCTTTCACCCTAACCGATTGGAGATTAAAGGGGTGAATATACCATTTGGTATCAATAACAGTGGTAAAATCGACGATTCCCCACGGGAAAAAGTTGCGGCTATGCATCGCCACTGTTATAGCTGTTGAGAAAGAAATAGACAAAAAATAATTCACTTTGTTGCAAGACACCAGTCTAAAAAGGAAAACCTGTGATAGAGGCAATAGGGTGTCCCCCCATTGATTCGAAGTAGCCTATTTTTTTCTTTTTGTCGTTCCATTATAGTATTGGCAAGACTATATTATATTTCACTTTAGTTTTTTTTTATTTTCTGAAAATACTTATTCTGGTTAAGAAATCTGTTAAAGTGGAGACATTTTTCTTTACTCACCGAAACGGATTTAATCGTTATCGCGTGTAATTCTCTATTGAGTTCTTCAAATATATATATATGTGTACATAATTAAATCATGCGAGTTTAATCGTGTCTGTGTGTGTTAACTAGCTCCACGTTAATTACACATTTGTTTAATATTAATCGAAAAGCGTTAGGTACTAAAACGAACTGAAAACCAATTCCTATTTTACAAAATAATTTTATTATTAAATTGAAGTCATCAAAATTAATTTCCGTTTAATTGTAAACACGTCAGCCATTTTTTATTCCCGGTCAACACCAGCTAGGTACAGCTGGTATGTTATATAGTATGTTTGGGGAACGATTTTTTATATTAATCCCGTTCTTGTGTCGTTGATTAAAACAAAGTACGGTATTTTAATTATAATTAAGTATAGTTATTATTTTCTTCATTTTATATACAAATACGTTCTTTCTGGAGAGGAAAGGGTAAAGCGATAAGGAAATAGCGCACCATCTTATACATAGAGACGAGCGGAAACTGTCGGGTAACTATTGTCTATTCTTCAACAAGTCTCGCATCTCCTGTTGAACCACTACTTTTATTCTCTTCTAACTCCTATACCGATTTCTCATATAAAGGGGCCTCTTAAATGTCAGTCATGTAACCGTAAATAAAATGCACCTGTCTTTCGGCAATTCAACCATATTTATTACAAATCAACTTCAGTCTATACCTGTTCGTCGTTAAATGATATGTTCTAAATGCGCATTTCTGCTTTGCAAGTGCAACAGGATACAACGTGCACAATTGACAATAACTGACACACAACTCGTTGGAAATGCCGTGATTTAGGCTGTGACGACAGTCTTCAGTTCATGAAGACTTTGGGGAGTCTTTTGATACATATAATCATTGAGATAATCCCACATATAAATATCTGGGGTAGATTAAGATATGGTAGCGTAAAGTATTAATGATCATACCTCTTACTGATGAGACGAGCACGAAACGGCAATAAAACAAAATCTGCTGGAGATTCATGACTGAGACTTGGTGGACAAGTCACATATAGGCCGACATTTATTTGTACCAAATATGGTTAGATTGCAAGACTTAATTTTATTTACCATTCCATGGGTGTCAATTCTTTGGTAAGAGAATCATTCTGTATATGGTGTGATCATGATTTCTCTTCGTGTTACAAAGGTAACTTTTTTTTTTTTACTGCGCATACAATATCAAATATTCATACCAGTTAAATATGTAACAAGTTCATTCAATATTTTACGTTTAGAAGACAAACAGCTGATATGTTCTATGTTCGCTACAGCAACAACTATTGTTACATCTTGCTTCAGTGATAGTTTAAGTAGTTTTATTTGATACCTGGACTCGCTAGTCGTGATTCGGAGCTGACTTAGGATTAATTAAGAGACACGCTGAATACTCACAAAATTATTAAATTTAATTTTGAAAAGAGATCTCTCCAGCAAGGGTTATTGCGTCATAGCCTTGAGGGATTTAATGTTCCACATTAGGAGAGTTACTTCATAACAAATCTGATACTGACACTGCCTTTCACAAACTACTTAGCCTCTGACTATTGCTCAATATTGATGGGGGTACGTTTGCTAATAGATATATTAGCTAGAATACATTGCTGAGATATGTGTGGGAAAACAGGAAAGGTTTGAGACAAAGGGTCATGAAAGGGAACGATGGATCGACCCTGTTTAGTTGTAAAAACGGAAGCTGACGTAGTGGGCAGACATGACGCCACGTTTCTGGAGCTGATGGCATTTCTGGGAATGGATTGTTTTTATGGGGACTGGAATCAGACAAGAGATATCTATGATGTTGACGAGGCATAATAATTAAGCAATCGGCTTAAAACATAACTGACTCTCTCTCTCTCTCTCTTTCTCTCTTCCACAGTTTGACCGTTTGTGTACGTGACGATCACCCGTTGAATAAAATACATTATTCTTCTAAGAAAGAGTTGTTAGATTAATTGAATAATTATACTAAGAAACAGACGGATAGCTTATTACTTCAGTCCTAGAAGGAAACAGCACACCCAAGCCTGGTTAGAAACCATGTATGATTTTAAATGGTCAACACCTCTTTATCAAAGACCAAGCGGAACTTTCATGAGCAAATTTTCATTCCTAGAGCATCTCATCTGTGGAACAAATACCACGAAGCTGTTTCCCAGCCGACTAAAAGATGCTCGTCTTCAAGTCTAATGTAAACAAATATTTGCTAAGACGTCTTTTTAGATAATCAATTCCTCTTAATTAAGCTTCTGCCCATCCTACGTTTGTTTCCTATTTCGCGTGGTGGCGCTCATTGTCCAACCGACGATCTCTTTAACCCTTATCATAGAGTAGCTTCCAGCCTTTGGTAAGCGGTAATCCATTAGTTAAAAAAAACAAACTTATGGAACTACATGTTGCATAGGTAATCCAAATTAGACTCAATGCTATGCAACATTATTTTTTAAAAAAGGTCTCTCCTTCCTAACACGTGATCACGTTCGACGTATCATGGCGCTTGGTTTCTCTCAGTCTCTTTCCAATATCGAACATCGATACTTAATTTTACTTACTAAACAAATGTATACTCACTGGTTCTCCTTTCACTCCCGGAAATCCTTGACTCCCCGGTTCAGCGTCATCTCCTCGCTCTCCCTACGAAGAAAAGAGAAATTGAAATATTAATTCACTTTTACTTACAGGCTGCCACACAAAACCGGGAATTAATTTACACATTGGTTGGAAATAGAAAATAGTTGGAAATAACCAAAGCCTTGTTAAAACTGAAACTGAAAGAAATCCCGTAAACTTTAGATAAGATGTTCAGCTTTCCGTCAGCTGCTGCACAAAAGCCGTAAACGGTCTAGCCTAGCGTTATATTGTTCCACGTTATATCAACACAGTTTTTACAGATTTTAGGTCTAACATCTATCACTTGTAATTGAAATTGGTGTAAGAGTAAACTCTTATACGGCACAATCACGTTGGCACACCGATTCTCGTCGAAGTTAAGCAATGTTAAGCCTGGCCAGCATCAGATGGGTGACCATTTGGGAATAACAGGCGCTGTATGTAGGAGGACGTCGACATCTCCGTGCAAGAACTGCAAAACCTAACGTCGTCATATCTCCTGACCGGGGTATACATGCGACTAGGGACAGCTTGTGATTTTAATATTCCTTAGAAATTTCCTCCTTCAGAGGAAGCCGGTTAAAGTCGCTTAGGGTAAATTCCACTTTGTATCGTTATTGTTAACAGTAAACTCCAAAAGGTAAAATCTATTACGTTGATATTTGGATCTTTGAGGATCGTTCATTTGGTTCAATGAAGTCAGGATCATTGGCTCTGAGTCAGGCAAATGTGCGGTTGGGTGTATGAGCCTTCGTTCCATCTTGTTGCTATGTCCATACATACACCCCCGTGCTTGGTTTAAGTAAAATTACTGTATAAATCAATATTGTTGGCCTCACTCTAGACCAAGCTAACACTTCCGCCATTATCTTAATGTTTCCAGCTTAGTAAATTGAATTTACTACCCCAAACCGTGACAGGGTTTAAAACAGTGAGTTTTGAATTTTATTTCACTTTCTTTACTAAATGTTTAATCTCTTAAAAACACACACACAAAAACGAAAGTTTCTTTAATTATTTCTCTCCATTGTTTCGTATAAAATTATCCGATACATCTATGATTAAGCACGGGGTTTCAAGACTTCTTGCGAGCCATTTGCCCGGTTCAATGAAGTTTGTAGTATTGGATTTAAGCCAAGCAACACTATCCGTGAACATATAGTCTTTTGCCCCATCTTGTTCGTGTTAGTTCGTTGGTAAAGTGTAGTAATATGTCCAATAATATCTGAGCAAGGTGTATTTATTTTCCATCGCCTATGCATTCTCTATAATGTGTTTCTTCTGGCAATTCATGTCTATTTCAATTTAGGTACTATTGACAGACTATTTCGATTGTATTTAGGTACTATTGACAGACTATTTCGTTAGTACTTACATTTGAAATGTTCACCTCCTTTTATATATCATGTTTATTATCCCGCTATTAACAAAACAATCCCTGTGTGCGTACTTATTATAATCGACCTTAAATAAGAAAAATATAAATTAAGAAAATACTATTTCTGGATATTGATGGGTAATTTCGTTTTATATGTTTGTAATCATCGAACAATTCCATTGTTCATCTGGACCTAGAATAAGTGATAGAGAGTTTTCTTTGGCTCTTTTGTGCTGAAAGAAAGATTTTATTCGAATTTCTGAAACATATGTACAAATAAATATTTGTTGATGTTGAATTTTTGGAGCATGATTACATCATATTGATTATTATGTGTGTATGCAAGAACACGCAAAAAACAAAATGGCAACCTTTGTGTTGGAAAAGAGGCTCGAAGACGTACATAGCCTTAAAACATGAGAATAGAATATCAAACATTCCTATTTTTCAATAGATTTCAACATAAGAATATTTTTTAGTGATACATTTTTAGAAATATAATTATGTTTACACGATAATCCATCCAACTAAATTTTCACACGTAGGTTACTGAAACATTATGACTTAGACTTTATATAAAAGCTCATTGGATTTAGATAGAATTAACAGGAAAAACGACGTCGCTCACGATTGAATGAGGATCACTACTATGAACTTTTTTTTACTATACTTATAACATTATATTACTTTCTTTGTTTATACTTTCCTCCTATTTCTGTTTCACCCCCTAATATAGTCGGAAGAAGCTGAAATGTTGGAAAACTCTGAATTAGTGTATTATTAATACATATGGTTTAAATCTCATTAAAATCGGATATAGGTATTTTAAAATTTAAGGGGGTTCTGCCCCTATATGTACCTTAGAGGTGGGGTCACGTAAATATTCAGCACATAGAGATTAGGGATAATATCCATTGTCTTCCCAGGAGAATGTTATACTTATGATATAAATTTAATCAAAATAGGATAAATTTAAAGTTTTAAAGAAGTTTCGGCCCTCATAGCTTCATTAGGTTAGGAGGGCACTTACAGATTCGAGGTCTCTTCCATTGTCTTACACAGATAATTTAATACATATGATTAAAATTTCATAATAGTAGGATTTATTTTAAGTTTTAAGAGGAGTATGCACTCATAACCCCACTCCTTCATTAGGGGTACACTTAGATATTCGGGGACATTTCCATTGTCTTTCCTGATAAATTTTACATAAGAATACACTTTTAGATTTTATGTAGACTCTTTTATTGTTTCTTTCACATACACACAGACGCCGAGTTTATATAGGGATACATAAATATCGTCTTCCGAATCTGATCACAATATAGCACAAGATTTATCTGAGTTTTATTCAAAAATTCTAAAAGTAAAATTCGAAATATATTTTCATAAATTATATTTACATAATATATTGATAACATAATAAACAACTTCATGTCTATCTCTGTGTGCTTTATTCTCGCGATTACGTGACTTGCAGATTGAATTAATACTTTAAAAAAATATTTACTATTACTCAAATATTTATTGAAATTAAAATGTAATAGTGTAAAATAAAATAATTTTTAAAATCCCATTTAAAATAAATAATTTAATTACGAAATTAAATCCACGAGAAGCATTCTGGTTTATTTATTTAAAAAATCACCCATTTTAATCTTTTGTCATTCCAACAATGGAAGAATATATTACTTTCTGAGCTTTCGAAATTTTAAAGGAATTTTAAAGCATTTAAACTGTTACAAAGAATGTCATTTAAACTGGATTTGAAATAATTAGTAAATACTTGGAAACTATGTACATCGAATAATTTTATAAATAGAAGTTAAAACATTTCTGTAACAAAATTGCCACACCAAAATTAGTTATTGCTTTTGTTAGATTGATAACAAATTATATCCATGAATATAATGCTTTTCTAATAGTTTGTATTTAAAAGAGAAATTAAATATGTTTAAAGGGAAGTCAAAAGTTGTCTCTATTGCCCGAAAAGATTTCGAAGCAAAATTATCTGCCCCTGCATTATGACCAGACGTTAATAATGTAATAATTCAATGGTCGCTTGCCTATATCAGCTATGAAACCTCCTCATTGTTTTTCAGTTGTAAATTGTACCATAAATACTTTATCATGTTTGATTTAAAGAGAATCGTTTTCATCACATTATCTTTTCATATTTGTGTCTTATCACTCACAAAACCATTTCACAACAGTTTTATAACAATTTGGTTCAATTAATAATGTTAATGGTCAAACGATACCGTATTAATAAAATTTAAATTTCAAAAATAAATAAATTAGTAAGAAAAACAAAAAAAATAAAAGCGGCATACCTTCGCATGACAAAATAAGGATTAGCCAAAGTCTGATCTGGGTCCTACTTCTCGATATTGTATGAAGTATTCCCGAAGTTATGCAATGGAAACGTTAATAACTCAGAACCTACTTATCTGATCAGGTTGGATTATTTACTGTTATAAAAGAACATCAGATTCATTACTTTTAATTTTGACAAACCGGAAGGTGAAATTCCGTCAGATGTACTTACTTTTAATCCCACAGGTCCTGGATTACCATCCCTACCGATTTCACCGTTTTCACCCTGAAAAACAAGTAAAGATAAGCATTTTAGTTTTTTTAATAACACTTAAAAAAAACAAAAAAAACATTAGGTGTATAAATGACGGTTATAGAAAGCCAAGAAACTGCGATATTAATAAAAAAAAAATTATTTTGAAACATTAATTTTTTTCGCGATTATAACGCCTTCTTCGGAAGTTAAAAACATTTCTAATTTTTATCTCTTTCGTCTTCTTTTAAGAAAAGAAAAAAGGAAAGAGTTAGAAATGTTTTTAATTTTACGAAGAGGGCGTTATAATTGTCGAAACATTTAAAGTTTCAAAATAAAACAAATAAAAAATATCGCATTGTACTATGCATTTTTTATTCAAATTAAATACTTCAACAAGAGACATTACTAATTTTGAATAAGTATGTTTCTTTATCCGTGTTTTCGCAAATAATTATGAATAAAGGGTATTAACATCGATGGTCGACATTGGTCGGGCGATGATTTCACTGATGAGCATTATGGTGACAACATCCACACAAATTGTGATCGCGACACCATTATGTTGGCGACGGCGGTGTGCGAACGTGACAAACATTCACGTCGATTAAAAGTAAATTAACTCCTATGGTTCGTCAGTTAATTAAATTAAATTTACTACTTATTTAATTTAATTTGTACTTTTATTCACCCCAAACAAAGCATATTGCCACTGAAACATTATAGGCTACTGTGATAGGGACCAGATATATAGGGGGCAAACTGGGTGGGTTGGTTGGTCAGAAAAAGTTTTATATTACATTTTAATTGTTGCATGTTTGTATGATCGAGGAAACAGGAAGTAGGAAGGTGATTCCAAAGACAAGCAGTCCGAGAACAAGTGCTATCAAGCATCTTCCGCCATCTAGGGATCTCTACAGTGAAAAGGTGGGATTTTATCTTTTAGTCGAGTGAGTTGGGTATCTTTTCGTTCAGGGGGTACAAGTGCAGTAAGCTCATCGGAGTACGCCCCGTCGAAATACTTGTACAACAAGCACAGGAATGAAACACTGTGGCGATGTGCCAAGATTGGGAGCTTAGCAGACGATGCGGGACCTATTAGGTTAGACTTTTTTTTTTCATCCGGTCCAAGAGAGGAACAGTGTAGTAATTGGTGCAGCAGCACAGATCTGGAAACAATACTCCCTGCACGGGTGAATGGTGGCGTTGAATTTTTCTAGCCCGGTGAAGGGAGTCCACCTTATTTGCAACAGACTTGTGAACATTGGATGTTGATTCCAAAACCATTTAATATAGATGTATATAGTGGCATAAGTAATCACGTGGCGCTTGCAATGACATTGTAAACGCCTTTTTGTTTAGATCTTTAGCTTTAAAAACATATCTCTCTATTAAATAACAACGATGAGGACAATAGTCCGAAGATAATGCAGATAATGATGCCTCTCTATCTCAGAAATTAAGAAAAAACAAAAAAGTAAATAGAGATATTCGTTAAGCAAAGTTTACTTTGATAGTCGGAAGAAAATAAAAGGTCCTCGACTTTTCAGATAAGCACATTTGTCCCGTCTCAGATCTGCGACCTTTTTTTCGGCAAAGCACGCATCTCGAAGTGTTTTTCTTTGATCCACCCCGAATTGTAGCGTAGTGGTCTTTTTCTGAATTATCAGAGTATTTTCATATACGAATTCGTTCTTGTTACATAGAAACAGGAATATGTGTGACTAGAACGGACTGTGGTCAGAGTGTAGTATCTGTTCTGTCTTCGGTCGGAGTAGAAGGAATTCTTTTAAACTGAGGATTTTTTTTTATTTTTGTCCCAATCCAGTGCCCCTTTTTGAGAACTGGATTTCCTCACATTAAAAACTGACCTTGTGTCTAACTCAGTTCTTGTGAGGAGGCAAGTAAATAAGGACATATCTTTCTCTGTCTTTTTAATCAGCAAGTCTTAGTGAATGTAGGATACGGGAGTTCCATCTTCACTTCTATTCGCTTACAGGTGTAGTATTGTCTTTATAAAAAATGTTTAGACCGATAATCCCGAACCACGCTCGGAATTCGTGATCCAGATTAAATGAAAAATTAAAAATCAATCCTTTTATCTTTTGTATAGACCCTAAGAAAGACCCCCCAAAGGAGAATCGGCAGCGTGTGACCAAGTTAAATGGGGATGGAGCCAGCCAGACCAGTACACATATGTCAGTGTATTGTGTATTGTAAGGAACATGACCCACTCTCATCAAAAGATAAGGGATGATAACACAGATGCACACATGTAAGTAATGACTTGTTTTATCCTTTTGTTAATTTACTGGCAGCTTTAGAAACACATATCTCTATCATGTAGAATAGCCTGTCTATTTCGCATATACTGTCATCGATAGCATACGTCCTACAGACTCAATATTTTATTCTGATTCTTCAGTTTTCTTGGCCTATGTTCTTAACAAAGAGTAATTCTATTAAATGTTTGTCAAATATAATTATATCATACTCGGAATTATTTTACATTCGTGGCAGACAAAACAATAGAAACAGCAATATATTACATTTATTAAGGCTTGGTTCTGTCACATAAGCATTCGGTAGATGATTAGACTGAATATCTTAAGGTATCGTCTTCGATATCAGCTCTTGCCATCGGTTTTCCTTTCTTTCTTGTTTGGAAAATTAATTACTAAATATTAATACATTATTTGATCCCGGGCAACGTCGGATAGGGACAGCTAGTATAATATAAATACCCTTCAATAGACATGTTTACAGGTGTCATTTCAAAATGTTCCTTCTCTGATAGTAGTTGCCTTACGAATGCGTTAGGGTCGTGTCTTTGCTATTGTTTAATCCACATTTGTGGTTAAGTGATTAACGACACGGACTGAAGACCTGGGTGTGCTGTGTTTGAATCCAATTCGTTCCACAGAAAAACTTTCAACAAAACCCACGTCTAACCTCCTGGAAAGGAGGTAAATAAAATACGTTTCCCCAGCGTATTGATCACTTGATAGCAACAAGGGAATATGAGGTTCGTTTGCCGAGTATACAACCAGCGCTTGTAGCCACTACATCACTTCCATAAACTGTACACACATGTTATACGGTGGATGAGGAGAGTGCTTAGTACCAGCAGCGTTGTGCCAGACACGTACATGTATGAAAGGAAAAATGATACTATATAAGATTAAACTTTAAGACAAAATACGAACATACAATCACAAGGTGCACGTACAAAATGACGAACGAATTTAAGGGTCAACCTATTGCATTCAGACGCACGCTTTACAAAAACAAAAAAGGAAAATTAGAATCGCTCTTTTTTCTCTCGGACATGAGACAGATCAGACATTGGAATCTGCGTTATCACAATTACCCTCGGGTCGAACACAGTCCAACGAATATAGACTTTAAGGATGCAATGACAAAATATCAATTTATTTTCGTAATACTGACTTGGAATAATTATTTTATCCTATACAGGTAGCCTGTATTCAACACGATTGCCTTAAATATGACACCATTATTTTTCTATTAAGATACATGAATCAAGAACCCGAGAAATTCGAACATTTCTGAAATACGACGTCACTCGCCCTGTTACCTCTTAAATGCCTTTTGTTTCAAATATCACACATTCCAACAAAATGCCTATTGGAAATGTGTGAAACTGCAACTTGTTTTATATCTGCAACGAGCCTGTTGGTAAGAGTTAGTAGGTATTAGTATGATGTTGCATCACCACACCTGCTAAATAGGTAATGAGTATCTTCAATGTCACGAGCGAGTGTCATCAGTGTGTCATCTGCCTTATTCAAGAGCCTTAACTTTTAAATCTGGTAAGTAAACTTATATTTTATGATTTCTTAATGTATTATGATTATTTAGATTCATATATTGTTATGTTTTGTTATATATGTAAAATTTTATGCAATTTGTTGCACATTTGCGACATTATTTGTTTTTGTTGAATAAATATGTTTTTCCAAAAATCATTTATACTTCTTTATATTACCCATATGAAGCGTTTTTCACTTTTTACAAACCAATACAAAAAATAAAGCATTTAAGGGTTAATAGTCAAAGAGAATATTGTTTAATTTTTAATTTGTACTTTTGTTCATCCAAAACAAGTCATATTGCCACTAAAGAGGACCAGCTTTATAGTAGGGCAACCTGATTGGGAGCTAGGCAACAAGATGTTTGTTTACATTTCCCCATATTGATAGGTCGTAGAAACAGGGAGTAGGGAGGAATTCTAAAGGCAAGCAGTTCGAGGAAAGAAGCTATTAGAGTAAAAAATCATCCGGCATCTAGGGACCTCTACAGAGAAGGGGTGGGATTTTGCTGTTTGTTTGGTGAGTCGTGTGTATTTACATTGAGGGGGTACATATACTGTATGCCTTATTTCACATTTCCGATTCGTAGTTTAGACTTACGCACACGAGCCAAATTATCTGATCGCATTAATGTTATTTATAACATGTTTTGGATATACTTAGTGACGTTTTCCGGAAGTGTTAATGTACTATAATTATAGAAATACTGGACGTGAGTGTGTTAGAATAATGTTAGACACGGAATTTTGCACACGAAGCGTGGAGTAAAAAATCGAAAAATTCCATTAGAAGTTAAAGATTAGGATCAGAGCTATGTGTTCACGATGTTGCGTCACATGACAGGAAGTCTACAGTAACACGTAGCGAATGGGATTAGCTGGCGGGCTGATCGGATGAAAACGTCCCTTTTAAAGCTTTCTCTCACCCTCTGGGGGAGAGTGAGAATGGACTTACGTAATGCGTGTCTAATCTTACAGGGTTGTAAACAAACAAGGCAATATTTTTTATGTTATTACAGAACTAATGGAAACAGAAAGACAGAAAGCCGACTACATACAACGTGTCAATAAGACTCAGCTATTTACATCACAAGCAGCCGTTCTAGATATTCAACTAGAGTCAAAGAATTAATTTATTGTAATGCTACATCATTTGACACTACTTATCTGAATTTATTTACAATTGTCAGAATAATAAAAAAAATCTATTATTGTTCTTGCAAAATACTTTTTTTCTGTAAACTGTACTATGTTTATGTATTTATTTATTTTTTGTTATATAGGAGGCAAACTGGGTGGGCAGCAAGATTTTTTTCCCATTACATTTTTAAATTCTTGCATGTTGGTACGGTCGAGGGAGCAGGGAGGGGATTCTAAAAGCAAGCGGTCCGAGGAAAGAAGCTATCAACGTAGAAAATCTTCCGGTATCTTGGAACCTATACAGAGAAGGGATAGATATACTGCTCGTCGGATAGTTCAAGGGTATTTTCGTTTAGAGGAGTACAAGTGCAGTGCGTGAAAGGACTTGTAAAACAAGCACAGGGATGCAAAACCGCGGCGATGTGACAGTGGCTGGAGCTTGGCAGACAGTGTAGGACCTATTAGTTTAGAAATGTTTTTTTGAACTCTGTCTAAAAGGGAGAGGTTAGTAGTTGGCACATTAGCTCAGATGTGGCAACAATTCTAAATACACGGGCGAATGATGGATTTACAGAGATATAGGATATTGGCATCTGTTTTCTAGCCCGGTAAAGTGATCCCACCTTCTTGCAGCAGACTTGGGAGCATCTTTTGTGTTCTTATTCCAATTCATGGCAATCGGTGATTTGATTTATATAGAATTGTATTGTGCTTTTATGTTGATTGTCACCATGTCCACTTTTTCAACTTCACTAAATTTTGTAAACGTTTCTAGAGTCGTTTGCTTTGTAATCTTGTAGACGTATGGACACAATAGCCGCACAAATAAACCATAATAAGAACAAATTGGCAGTAAACACTTACCTTTTCCCCTTTAATTCCATTGGCACCAGCAGCTCCAGCAAATCCAATTTCCCCCTGAAAGCAAAAGAAACAAATGAAATACCTGCGTATTTTGAATACATGTATTTTTTAGTTTGAATCAAAGAACAATATTTTATAAAATAGTTGCATCCAAGATCTAAAAAAGGTCGTTACTCCATATACTGGAGGCTTAGAAACATTTCTTGTGTACTTCATTTATAATGAAGATTAGCTGGACACTTGTAAAAAACACAGTATGCTATTTTTAAATTATTACAGTACAATTCGATTATTTCACACTTGATGAATAAAATTTAAGAAAAAAAACAAAAAAAAACAGTGGAACCTTTGTTTTCGAACATAATTCGTTCTGAAAAGCTGTCCGAAAAACGAATTATATTTTTCCATTAAAAATAATGTAAAGAGATTAATTCGTAAATTCTCATATTTAGACTAATTATTATTTCTTATATAGAGACTATTTTTAGGATATTTAAAAAATATTGTTCCTCAGGAAAACCCCAGATTAAAAACATAAACACCTATATTGATTAAAACAACCCAGATATGAATTTAAAAAACTCAGAAGTAGCAACCCTGCGCAGAACTGTTAACGTCTCATCAGTCGGTATGCTTCGGTTGCCGTCGGCGTTGTCCAGGAATCCAAATTTTGTTAGAAAACTGAAGCATTTCCAGTAGATATTTTTTGTTTAACATCCGAATTGTTCTAGTTCTGAGACGTTCATGAACCGAAGTTTTACTGTAGTCGAAGATTTCCGTAGAAATTTACCGAAATTGAGAATGGCGAAAGTAATTATTCTTTGATATATATTTGCTTATCTTAGGTAAAACCTAACAGACAAATGGGACACGACTCTTTGAAGCCTGAATCAGGATTACACCAAGATGGCTACGATAGACACACGTCTATCTCCATATAATGATTCTTAATTTGATGATATCAATATACGCGAACATATGTTAGCGGTATTTACTCTGCGCTGACTGTGTGGAAATATATTGCTTATCGGAAGTTTTAGAAAATAATAATTTCAAATATAATTATGTTTACAATTCTTGCCTTGAGAGAAAATTTAAAAAATAGCAGTGGTGATATGAGGTCAAGTAATAAAAAACCGTCAACGTGGTGTTGTTACTAAAAAAACTGCATTCCTTAAAGATAGCTATAAGACAACAAATAGATTTAACGAATCAATACGAATTCGAATTATTATAAAACGCGAACTATTTTAAATCTTAAAAATACCAATAAAAAAACAATCATTTAAATTTTCAAACCGTTTTTAAATATAAATTCTTCACTGGGATATTCTTTTTTTGATTCAATTTTTATTTTATGAAACGAAGAAAATCAATTAAAAATTAATTTCTTTTCTTTATGTCCTGATATATTTCAGTTATTATATGGACCTAACCGATATATGCCCCTATTGACACCAGATAGAATCGAAGAAAAAATGTAATGGTGTCTTTAGATTCCTTGAAAAATTAACGCTCATTGAAACTTATTTTAATGTTTTTTTAACATATCGATTTCTTAAACAAACAAATATTGATTTTTATATATACTATATAAAACATGCTTCCTCCGATCGCATATTTTTGCTAGGCTGAAAGGATTATATAATTGTGAAAGAACTACATACAATACATAGTTAAAGCAACATAAATTGTTTTGGACTATTAAAATAATTTTCGACGTTACTGATGATACTTACACATTCATTTATTTTTTTATTATCACTTAAATGTTTTGAAACATGACGTTAATCATATATCTATGACATCACGCCAGAGTTATAATTATTTTGTTAACGTAATGTTTTGGCCAAGATCAAAGTGTAGTATCTGTTCCGATGGTTACTGCACCCCATACTGGTATTGTCTGGGCCTTCGGGCCTGGATTTACGCCGGTCAATGGGTATGTCCTGTGCAGTTCTGGGAAGTAACGCTCCCAGGCTTTGCCTCCCCTCTTTGGGGAGGATTAAGTTTAATACCTTATGTCTGAGGCACTCTGTCCAGGCAATTTTTTAAAAAGCCCCTAGCACTCCTCCTCTAGAGTGCCTTCCCACTTTCCGACCTTGTGTCACATTCTACTGTGTGGGACGTAGATATATAGGGCTATTCATAAGAAAGTCCGAATAGCTCAGTTGGTAGAACGTTAGACAGAACATCTCAAGGTTTCAACTTAGATTTCCGCTCCGATTTATTTGTTGAGAATTTATTATTTAGTATTGATGCAATATTTTCCATTTATAAAAGAATTTAAGATATTCGTTTACAAAAATTCTGAATGACGGACAGACAGATTGATAGACACGCACAACCATAGAGAAAATGCCCATTATATCTTAAGTGGACTAGTAAATAAATACTCCCTGTCGGTCGCATTTTTTGCGCGGCTACTGCGTCACTTGGTGTTCACCTGTTACAAAAGACTCAAAAGTTTACGTATACACCTCTGATGTACAAAATAATCAAAAGTTTACGGACGCGCCTCTGGTGTACAAAAGAATCGAAAGTTTACAAACGCACTTCTGGTGTAAAACAGAATCGAATGTTTACGGACGCGCTTCTAGTTAAAAACAGAATCAAAAGTTTACGTACGCGCCTCTAGTAACAAAAGAATCGAAAGGTTACGTACGCGTCTCTGGTGTACAAAAGAATCGAAAGTTTGCGACCGCGCCTTTGTTGTACAAAAGAATCGAAAGTTTACCTACACAATTAAATAAGCGTAAACCGAAATAAAAACACAATGACGTCATTTCCGGAAGAATGAATCTGCAGTTTTCAAAATAAATTTCTAGTCTATAAAAAATACATTATAATTTTATTTTGGGATAAAAAATATAATTTAAGACTAATTAATGAATTTCATCCAAAATGTGTGCAAAAAACACACGAAATTAGCGAACTAAAAAGTAGGAGTTAATACCTGCGAGCATGATATCATGACAACAGAATATGTAGTACACTACCTCGCTATACAAAAAGGAGATAATCCTGGGAGAATGGTACCGTGAGGAATGAACGTATATTATAATGCCCCCTCTCTCCCGAAAAGTGGAGGTAATGCCTGGGAGGAATGTATCATGACGAATGAAAATATACTACACAGAATTAATAGACCGGATTAACTCGAGTTATTTTCTAATGAAAAAATAGAAGTTAATGCCTGGGATCATGATATGACAACGAAAGTTTACGTACGCGCCTCTGGTGTACAAAAAATCGAAAGTTTACATACACAATTAAATGAGCGTAAACCGAAATAAAAATGAAAAATAACGACCCCCGCTTCTCTTTCACTATGACGTCATTTCCGGAAGAATGAGTCAGCAGTTTTCCAAATTAATACATGGAAGTTTTCATGTAATTATCTCCCTTGAAACAAAAAGTCTAAGTATGCTTAAAAAACGCGATCGTTTTTTTTTTTAAAATTATTAATTAAATTAATTAAAGACATTATGTCTTTAATTAATTGTATTAATAATTTTTTATTAATATTACTATCGAGGAAACTATTATAAATACATATGGAAATTTGACAACACCAGTTATAACTGTATATTTCCGAATATTAATTCATAAGAACTTTAAAACAAATTAATTATGTAAATTCGAAAAACGTATGTTGGTTGGGTCAGTTTTCGTAGACTATATATACGACCTGCCAGAATATTTTATCAGTAAGATTACTCTGACGGACAGGCAGACATGCAAACAGACATATAAAGTGTCTATTTATTTATTTATTTATTTATTTAGTATTTAATCGAAAATAAGTGATTAAGATGTGCCCTAATGTATTTCTTACGTTTGCAAAAATTCTAAGTGGCGAACAGACAGAAATCCTGACATCGTGACAGAGAATGTTCTCCTTATATTATAAGTAGATATAGAAGAATATATATCTCAGACTCAGGGATCTTTCGCTATTTATTTCTCTCATCATATCCTGCTTTTTCTTTTGCACAAAGGAAGGTGACAGCAGTTTATGATGAATTATATGTTATAATTGTTGTTTGTGATACGACGGTATCACAAACAACAACAAAAAAAAAAACAGTGAACAATTTAATATACGATGGAAATAAATTCTAATGCTTACTATTTCAGATACGTATATAAAACACTTACCTTTTCACCTCTCGGGCCAGGTGGTCCCTCTGGTCCAGTCAGGCCTGGTTCTCCCTTAAAATAAATAAAAAGTAGTTGATGTATTTATTTTTATAAATATGATGGTAATACAGTACTCTTCTATTAGAAATACATATACACACATATATATATATATTGTTGAGTATTTGTCTGTAATATAACATCTATATCCTAATGATGATTTTAGTGCAAAGCTTGCGACAGAATTATCTTAGTTATTTGAACGTATATCCGACTTACCTTGAATTTATTCTGTCAAACGTTAGAGAACGCATTCTCCCAACTCTCGTTTCACCTTCGTGCGTAATTGAAGACAATAATGTAACCTCTTCTTGACATCTTAACATGACCTAATGCTGTATTCGTTAGGCGCCTTTCTTAATACCAGTCGCATAGACTCCAAGGACACAAACAACATAAAGTAACATTTACTTTAATTGCTCACGTATATTTCTGTCTCCGACCTTGGCAATTTATGCTATTTTCTCACTGTAATGTATTCCGTCTTTAGTACTCATGTCTATTACTCCTTTGAATGTATATTATATATTTAACAGCATGACATTTCGTACCCCCTTTTATTTTTGTGTGTGAATAAGTGTATATGTATGTAAATCCAACTGTTTGTTCACTATTGCCCCTTTCACGCTAAGTGGCGACCTCGTGTTATGTTTCTTAAAAACATCATTCCTCTATCAACTAAAATATCTCAATGCCCTCTGAAGACACCTATTGAAGAAGCTTTATTGGTAGCATCAACACCTTTGTGAGGAACATTAGGTGGAGAGCTTACCACTATGAGCTATATAACTGAGTAATGTCTGCACTCTAGTCATGATGCTATGTTTTAACTTCGAACTTGGTGTCTATTCTCTGTGCTGATGAAGTGACTGAATACCAATAAAAAATCCATTTCATCTCAGAAACGATCGTACACGAAATTGTTTTCTACGTTTAATTCTTGGAATGTACGTAAATGAATATGTCATACATTTATTTACCTTGTATCTATAATAGTATATATATATATATATATATATATATATATATATATATATATATATATTATATATACTACCGTTTCTTAAATATTATTCATTTTCATCTTTAACTGACCCTCGTGTGTGTATTCCCCCCAAAAAAAACACAACACAGAATTACGACCTCGTGTCTTGGAAAAAAAAGTACTAGTCCAGATTATGACCCAATCTCCGGCAACTTCGCCTCGGTAGCTTTCGGACAAGTTACGTGAGCAGCCAGAAGATGCCGAAGCGATTAGCCAATTAGCTGTCAAAATATGACGACTTTCCAAAAATGTGTGAAATTTATTAAATCAAGAAAAATTTACAAACACTGAAAATAAATTTCAACATGCTATGTCAACGTATCCAATCTCCCAAAGAGTCATCGATTTCTGTAAACCTTCAGAAGTAAACAAAAACGCCCACCCCCAAAAACAGATTAAGCGAAAAAAGAAAATGTGTAGCCAACTTTACCTTTAACCAGTTGACTAGTTTTATTTTTTTCAGCAAAAAAACAAAGATTTATTTGAAACTTTTCTCGAAAAAACAAAAACAAAACGAATTTATTAATAACAGTTGTTTCCCTATGTTTTCTTCGTTTTTTATATAAAAAAATAACGAGCTGCTTAGAAAAACAAAAAAAAACGAATTGTTTCATATAATTAAGCATACGGTGATTACAACGCCGCGCGTTTTGAAGGCAGTCTTCGCGTCGGCTTTTTCCGACTGCTTACGTAACCTGCCGGAATATGCCGATGCGAAATTGCCAAAGATTTCGTCGTAAACTGGATAAATACCGAAAAGAGACCGAAACATATGGTCGTTATAAAAACGTAAAATTATAAAGATAAAATATTCGTATTTTTAAAGGGTCTTCCAACATTATACCATAAATATTGGAAACCGATTTAGTGAAAATAAAAATATCTCATGTTGAATCATTATTTTTTTTTCATGAACTGCCCTCCTTGTCTTGTTTAAGGGTAGAAACGGGTGTTGCTTGATACAATTTTAAATAAACATGAATCTGAAAGAAAGAAAAAAAAGGAAAAAAAGGAAAAGGAAAAAAGGGCAAAGAAAAATAGGCGCTTACATTAAAGCCATCCCGACCTTCGGGGCCGGGTAATCCTCTAGGTCCCTCGAGACCGACTGGCCCTGGAATACCATCCACACCGTCCAGGCCGGGTGGACCGGGAAGACCCTTGAACAATAACAAAGAACACATTTAAACCAGTTGTACAAATAAAATAGGATTTATTTCTTATTCAAGCGATGATTCATTTGATAGTTTTGACTTAAATAGGTGTTTCCAAAACGAGGCGTCGTGGTACATTACTACTAATACTACTACTACTACTACACCGTCGATGTAATTAGGTGTGGATTGGGAAAGAATATCATTTCCAGAATTTAAAAAAAGAAAAATTTTGCTAAAAAATCTATTCTCACTGAACAAGGACGATAACTCGATTCGGTAAGCCGCATGCATGCGCCGGGTTTTGGTCGAATCTCTAAAAATTAAAGAATGAAAATTTACGAGTTAAAACAAAAGTTTTTACCTTTATTTCGTATTATTCTCTAGACTTAGGGTTAATGTTGGATTTAATGAAAGGTATTTTTTTCTAAATAAAATGATAAAAAACCAACAAAAAACAAAAATTCTTTTACAGCAAAAAAAAAAAGAAATAAAAAAACAAATGTTCTTCATTAACCCCCAAACACTAACCCTAAGACAAGGGTAAGAATAAAGTCCGGATTGGCAGTACGAAAAATAAATCAATAAAATATGAACATGAAAGAAACAGTGCACGCGCCTTACCAGATAGAGTTATCGGCTTGGTCCGTAAAAATTGAGTTTTAGCTGCAATTTGTCGATGAGAAGTTATTATTTATAAAGTTTTTCGGTTCTTTTTAGTTATAGGTATCCAGATATTTGTAGTTATGACGTAGTCGCGAACTAAGCAGTTCCGAGAGCGAACGGAGACAGTTGCATCAAGTTCCGACTTTTACCGAAATACACGAATAAAAAAGGCAGACGACTATTTGTTCAATTAATTAGAAAGATGATGTTCCAACTTTGTCATAATCTTTTTTATAACCTTATTACTTTTGCAACTTTTTATTTGGAATGTTTTGGATACTTTTTCATTTACCTTTACTAAAAGCGATAGTTTAGGGTTAAGTTAGGGTAAAAACAGTTATTCTCGTATTTTGTAGAAGTAATGAAACAACATTACATCATACACTTAAATGCAAGATAAAATCAACAATCTCTTTTTGCTAAATAACTTTTTCGCAAAAACAAAAAGGTCTAATAATACATTCGGTGAAGTTCACGAACATTCGCTAGTCTTAGAAGTCTCCGGTGAAACTCTTAATTAATGACGTAGTAAATAAATTTTCTTGGATACATATTCCTAAAAAGTGCCTGTTTTTCTTCGAACGTCATCAGTGTAGCTATTCATATGTCTACTACATTTAAAAAGGTTCACCCACATGCTTGATGAAGTTTTAAAAACAAACAAAACATCTTACGTCTGTGCCGTTGAATCCAGGGGATCCCCTCGGACAAGTAATGTCACATGATGGTTTAGTCTGGAAAGTTAAAAAAAACATTAATTGATTTTATCTCTCAGATATTTTAATCTTGGAAATTAACAAAAATAAAGTACCTCCCACCGTAAAATAAAACACCAAATAAACTGATAATTGCCAGCATTATTTTACATGAATAATAATTGGTATTTTCCAAGTTAATAGGGATAATTTAAAAAGTTTTTTTCTTTATTAATATTAGTCATTTGAACGAATTTGGCTTTCAGATGCGCTGCAAATTACTTTCTAAATATAAGAACCAAAATAAAGGCTTATTTTACGTGTTAGAAGAGGAGGGGTAGTTAATGAAAACGGAATCCTGATGATGAGGTTTAAAGGGAAACGTCTTCGGAGACAGATAGACTTAAAAGTGTGGTAATTTTGTTTTATGCGGGAGATTTTTTTTTTTTTTACAATGAGCGACTTAAGAGTATACAATATTGTTTGCGATGCTGATAGTTTGAATCAGGGTAACCAAAGAAAGAAAAGTTTTTAAAAAGAAATACACTAAAGAAGGCGAATTTTAACTTTTAGATTATTTGATCATTTGAATCTTTTATAAAAGATCCCCGTAAAAAATACCCCCGCCATAAAAAAAAGTAAAACAGACGAAATGCTGGTTGAAGTATAAAAAAAAAAAGAAAGAAAAATGAAAATCTGAAATGACGACCAGGCCGATCTCGATACAAGTGTCCTACCCAAAAACACCCTGGTTACTAAATATATATATATATAGTCTCGGAAGTTTGTTAACCATTAAAACTATATGAAAAAAAACAAAAAAAACAAACATTTTAGTCCCAAGTCGTTCGGTGGAAAATCACTTTTCTTGTAAGTCAATTTACTTTTTACATTGACTATGTTAGTTTGCTTACAAGAATTTACGCTAGTCTTAACATTATTTAAGGAATCATCAGTTGTTTACCATGAAAAAAAACTGTTTCGCGAACAATAATGCTGGTTGTAGTAAAAAAAATGATTTATTACTAAATCAAGAGGATTGAATCTATTCATGTCATTGATTATTTACATTAAAAAATCGTTTCCCTAATATTTCTGCCTCCACATAAACTCACACAGATATCTGTCTATCATTCCGCAAGGCGTTCCACGGCGGCGTTTATTCTAAATTTTCGACAGCGAGAAATGAGGTTTCATCGATCGCAACATGGAGACTTTGATCCTTACTCGACGGGGATTCACGAAAGTAGGTTTAGGCCGTGTGCGCGCACTGCGCCTGACTGGCGTTACTATTTTCTTTGCCAAACACATTTTCCGTTAGTGGTGAGACTCTTATAAAAATTGTCAGATCTTTTAATACTTTTTCTATTAAAATGTAAGTTTAATATATGGCATACATTTATGTGATGCTTGCTACATCTGTCGTATAGCTGTACCATGTGTTCGTCAGGACGCCATCTTTATGTGCTAATCGGTCGCGAATATAGTAACAACAACAATACTACGATCACAGTTCGATTTCTTAATTAATCAACTAGCCAGGGACTCTCTTTCGTGATGGCAACGAAATTGTTTTGAGATTGTAAGTTATGTTATTTAAACATAGCTAACATATTTAGCTTCTGCTAACTGGTGGCAATGGCAGAATTTGCATTCCCAATTCTCAAAACAATCTCAGCTATTAATACAAATTATTTATATCTAGTGTTTTCTTTCTCATTCTTTAACATCTATTTCGAAAGACTCGGAGTTTTCTTTCGTATGTTGACTTGCACAATGCATCAAAAGCCGAGCCAAAATAGACATTGTGATAGTGCGCCCGCTATAGATGATATCAAGATGCCATCAAGAGTGCGTATACTGTGGGCTTAAGCACTAATTTATGCATATTATTTACTGCCATTTTAAGGTAACCCGCCTCTCTCGCTACGCTTTCAAAACCCGTTAATGATCACGTTAAATGTTAATAGCAAAATTAACCCTTTTTTTGTTGTAAACTTTTATTCGGCCCAACCAAGGCACATTGCAACTGAGACGCAAGTAGCTTCTGCGAATTAGGGACCATATCTACAGGACCATCCTAAGTGGAAAGGGATGAAGCGAGATGTTTGTTTATATTACATTTAAATTTCTGCATGTTGGTACAGCCAGTAAAACAGGGAGCAAGGAGGGAATTCCAGAGGCTAGCAGTTCAAAGAAACAAGCTATTAGAGTAGAAAGACTTTCTGTACCTTGGAGACCTCCATAATGAAGGGGTGGGATTTTGCTGATTGTCAGATTGATCGGGGGTATTTAAGTCAAGGGGCACCAGTGTTGCAAAGTTGTCGGAGAACACTCCATTGAAGTACTCGTAAAACAATGCGGCGATGGGACAGGGGTTGGGGCTTGGTTGATAGTGTTGAACCTATTAGATTAGAGCCTCTTTTTTTACCCTGTCTAAGAGGGAGAGACTAGTTGTTGATGCAGCACCCCAGATGTGGCAACAATACTCATTGCATAAACGAATGGTTGCTTTGTAGATATATAGGATACTGTCATGTGTGAGAAATTTTCTAGGTAGAGGGAGCCCACTTTCTTTGCAATATCTAAAAGTTAAAAACTAATTAAACGATCAAAGTAATTTTCGGCAGAGTTAAACACCAAATTACTTCAAATCACTAATACAAAGTATCTAGTAAATAAACATATGAAAAAATAAATGTTTAGGTGAATCCGATATGTTTGTAATGCTATAAATTTAGCCACACATTTACAGGGTGAATACTAAATAAAGATTTAGTGAATGTATCATAAATAAGGATTATCGCGAAATTTCATTAAATCTAAGAAACCATATTACATTAAATGTCACTAACAAAATGGAGGTAGGGATTTCAGATTATCATGTTTTAAACATAGTATTTAAAAAGCTGCGCAAACAAACGTCTCTAAAAATCAATAAACATGGATGAACAGAAATAATATTACGTTAATGTAAAAAAGAACATGCATAAAAATATAATGTCATGCCATGCAAAGAAAACAAAGCCAAAGGATGTCATAAAATGGCGCCTGCAAGCATCGAAATTTGATAATCAACTTAGGAAGACGTCGACGCAGGCGGCAATAACAAAGCATTCGAATGAGCGATGGGATTTTATTCGAAAAAAAAACAAAAAAAACTATGGAAGACACCTGGCGTTGCCCGGAAACAATAACTTGAAAGGTTCTTGGCCTTTTGTGCTAGGTTCAAAGTGTAGTATCTGTTCTGATACTACACTTCACATGTCTTGTCCTCGGTCAGTGAAGGAGAAATCCTTTTAGACTGAGGCAATTAAAAATTGTGTTCCTATCCAGAGTGCCGTTTTTGCGGGAGCTGGATTTTCCCCACATTAAAAACCGACCGTATGGCTAACTCTGCCCTCGTGGGGAAGAAAGTAAATAGGAACAATAACTTGAAAGCTTTGAACAATATTTTCCACCATATATTACTCCGTTTGTTCAGATATATTATTATTAAGTATTATAACAATTATTTGGGAACACTATGCATACATTTTCTTAAAATGTCTCACTTCAAAGATTTATTTTCTAATATGAAATAACAAACCGGTTATTTTACACGTGTACATACGTATTTTTGAACTTTGACTTTGCGGACATTCGAGAGTTCGATGCGAACGGAGATCCCATCTTATTATCCTGTTCCCATTGCTTTATGTTAAGAACCTTTCAGATACTAATCTCACTTTAAAGAATTGGATTCTTTAGCCACATTTATGACCTTGAATAAACTTAAGTTTTGACCTAAGTAAACTTTATACAATTTACACAATATACACCTCCCCCCACAACCACGCTATGCAATTGGCAAAGCTGATCCCTCAAAGTAAACAACAAAGAATCGCCTGTGCCGTACATAAAAATCTCAAACGGCAAGAAATGTGATATATTGTAGATTTAAATATTAAAACGCGAGATGCAGTGGCGATTTCCGAATTAAAAATGATTCGTCATTTTGAGCTCCATATAAGGTGGATAATTCGCCTGTTCAACGTTTCTAGCGTCCAAGTCATTTTTTATGTGAGAGAATTATTAGCGATAACAGATGTTTGTTCGAGGCTGTGTCGCTTGGTCATGTGCAGCTTTTGGTCATCATATTTCGGGACTTTAGAATTATGATAGTGAAAATCAGAATACGAGCAGTATCTTGCTCAAACTCTCACACTTAATGCTATCCGCACACCAAGTTTGTTTGAAATCCACTCAGTAATTAATACAGCCGATAAATAGACAAACGTATTTATTATATTAACATTCGGTAAAATACGAGCCAAGGGCGGGTTTGTAATGGTGAGGGATGTGGTGAAGTTGAATATATACAGGGTGTTTGGAAAACCGATGGCATATCTTTGGGAGTATGTTCGATATGTGTATATAGCCCCAAGGACTTTTTGCGTGGGTTTCATTTCGTAATAGTCTAATTACTTTGTGACCCATTTCTACCTCTGTGTGCTCTTTGGTTTATTTACCTTTATTCTGTTATTTGAAATAAGAAGTGCCAACATTCGCAGGATGCTGACCTGGTCAACTATGTTGGCTACTAAAGGAGCCCCTGTCGATCATAACGCTCAGATCTTTCTTCTGAGCCCTACGGCTTTTATATTCGTTTTTCATCATTTTTAATAGTTTTGTTGGTGTGTGTAGCAACACCAGTCCCAGGCTTATTTTAGTTGTGATGCTGTCACAGGGATAATGTTTGTCTATCCCTATGTAGAAATAACAGTGCACTATCGCACACATTATGCATGTTAGGAGTTTAGAATAAATAACGTTAAGCAGTATTTGTTTCAATTGCATATAACCCAGACACAAAGCGTTGTCGGACCTATATACACATATAGAACATAATCTCTAAGTTATGGAATCAATTTTTTAGACAATCTGTATTATGTTTTGTATTTTACGTATAGTTCAATTTTATTAAAATAAGAGGATAAATATTGATGATGGGTTAAGCTTTCTTGGGGTTCTCTTTAAACAATGCAGGTCGCAAAATACTACAAATCAATCAAAGCCAATACAATAGCAAACTTTATATTAAAATAAGGCTAATATGACTCAAAGTTATAAAATTATAAAATGGTTAATATAGTGGAGTTAAGACTCCCTCAGATAGTATTAAAATCATACTGACTTGTTCAAATTTTGAGTATCTGTTTAATGTCTTCAAATGTTTAGCTCTGCTTAAATTTCATTAAAATCTGGTTTCCATTTTTCTCGATAGGCTGTTTCACTCCAACTAAACCAATTATCAACAGTAACAGACAAATATGACCCTCCTTCGGTAATTTGCATAGCTAAGAAATCATTCCTACGAAATTTGACGTTCGTATTTCTAATAGTTTAAACATAGTAAGCTATTAGTCCTACGATCTTAGAATTATTTGGAGCGATTCACGCACTATGCATATTGTCGGCATAGAGTCATACGCCTGCTTTGTTTTGTATAGAGGAGGGAGTTGTTCTCGAGAGAACATGAAACCACCAGCTAGATTATTTGGTAACTCAGATTTTAATGAGATTTAAACGTCAACGTTGTCTTTAATTTTCAACAGGAGATTTCAGATTCAAAAGTTGGGCAGTATTAACTTGACAACTTTATTTGCACTAACATCAACACGGCAGACTACTTTAACGTCTTGCTTATCCATTACTATATCTTAAAAATAATATTTTACAAGCATTCGCTCATCTACGCTTAGCCGCTATATATAACATTAAAAAATAGTGCACATGCAAAAAACAGTGAAAAATGATGTGTCACGGTCATCCCATCTCCATTTCTACCTGTGGTGCTCTCTTGGAAGGCTTTTTTCTGGGTGGGGACTGAAGTAAAGAAGAAAAGTAGAGAGATTGTGAAGTGCATTGATCACGGTAGACCCGCCAAAGTAGAAAGTAGTGCAAGAAAGTGCGGATGAATATTAGTCAATTGTAGCGCGCATATATATGAGGGACGTTGTTCAATACGCCGTCATAATCTTGAAAATCCAATGGGTAACTTTATGAAGAAAGTTTATGAAATTTATTGTTTAGGATGAAAATACGTTTTCGAAGTTTGGAACGGATGTCTTTATTATAGAAAAGAAAATTATACTTAAACAATTCAATAATTTGATACGGATTGTCATGATAAATCATTTACAATAAACTGTGTAATAGATGTTCACAACAACAATTTGATATGCAATTTTATAATTATAAACCGTCCGACAAGCCCGTATCATAGTAAAAGATTCGGCAGGCAAGTCGCATGGTAAACCATCCGTCAGGCCAGTCGCATAATGAACTATCTGTCAGGCTAGTCACATGTAAATCATATGGCAGGCTCGTTTCATAGTAAACCATTCGACATGCTTGATTAATTTTAATGCATAAATTTTAATACATTGGCCAATATGTGAATTCCCGGCCATTTTTACCTATAGTTTATACCTGCATGGTGGGAATGCTTTCTTTTTTTTAATTAAGTTTAATATGTTTTTAAATTCATATAAGTTTAAATGTAATCAGGTTCGAGTTAAATCTAAATCATTATTCTCCATCAACAAGGGTTGCTTATTTATACTTGGAAAAATCTGGGGTCGCTTATCTTTACATGGTAACCATAGGCTCTGATGTTTACCTAGTGCGATCAGACTTTATGAAATACACCAAGTTGTTACCAGCAAGCGACCAATGGTAATCATCCATGTAAGAACTTCGAGTGAGCCAATGATATTGCTATCAATCCATTAAGTTGATCACTTTGATAGTTAAATCGTTATACCCTTCACCTCCGTGATACTTTTTTATCATACGTTTTATAAAATATAAATATTTATTGTTCAGCACAATACTTTTGGAGTAGATATTTTGAACAGACTTACGGTATTACAAGTGTAGCAGTTGCATAAGCTAACTATTTTGTTTCAATGTACGTTAGTTTTAACTGAGATGGTGATTTGGCTTTGTGCTTGCGTAATCATTGCCTCTTGACGGCGTAAACGTATGACACGTCCATGTGGAGCGATATTCATGCGCGGCAACATATTTTGGCACTATAGACAATATTTAACGTAAAGCCAGTTCGAAGTTTTTCTTCACGCCGACAAAACACATTTTGGTCCTGATTTCGCTCTGCTTTGGCTAAAGGCAGACGAAATGTTGAACTCCAGGATGTGGCATTATCTAACTGACATGAATCAGCACATTGTATCGTCTCTCTTTTGTTCCTGTGTTCCTATGAATAAATACTGGTATCTGTTCAGTTGTGGAGACATTATTTATTTCGGGGAAAAATAGTGACCCCATTTTTTATGGAAATTGCTCCAGACAAGGCATGACGCCACTTGATGTATGTAGCTAAAAGGAAATACTACTTCAAGGTAAAAAACTAGCCAATAATAAGTGTTAGATGGATAGATTCTGACACAGAAAACAGCTATTCTTTCCCCTTTGCCAGAAACATTGCTCATGGAATGTCAGGACTAAACAACAAAATAAGGGAAGCGAGAGTTACGAGGTTGCTGAAAGTAAACCCAAAGTCCACTTACTAATCTCATTTTAGTGTAACATTTCTATTTCAGTCGGATTCGGCCAGACGTACTAACTCTTCCAAGTAAGTTCGTCGTTCTGACTTATTTCCTGATTTTAACTGGTAACCCCAACTGTCTCCAAACCAGCTCAAACTGGAATCAAAGTAAACAAGGAAAGCAACGAAATCATTTTCGTTTTTTTTGTCATTAAATTATAATTCTAATTTTTTATTTTAGCATTTAAAAAATCTTTTTCTGTTTTCTAGTAATAACGGCGTCCTGTTTCAACTATGAAGGGAGCGAATGAATAAATACATAAATAAAAATAATTAAATAAAAATGAATAATAAAAAAGATAGGGCGGTTATTAAGGGTGTACATGTCTTATGTATACGGCTAAATGCCCAAATTGCGCTTTATAGAAGCAATCAATGAACAAATACGGCGTGGTTTTTAAGATTCCTAATAAATACATTTGACGTACCCTAATTACTGTTCAACTGAGCACATATAAAGAAAAATTGCATATTGATTTGTTACTAGTAAAATTATCAACTGTTTAAACTTTCCGCCCAAATAATCTGAGTGTTGTAGCGCGCTAAGCTTACCGATGCTCTGCTGTAAAAAAAAAAAAAGAAAGATCGCAGTTGAATTAGTAGCAAATGTGTTGAAACATGGAATTCATCACCGAACAAACATTTATTTACGAAATCAGGTATTTTTTACTTACGGAAGGATCTAATATATATAACACTAAAACTCTGAGGATCTTTTACGTGTATTTGCCGGACGGAATGACATAACTTATTCGAGAGTTACTTCCCTTTATATTCTAAAATCAAAGCTAAATTATGGGGATAACTCATTCAAGTGTTACTTCCCTTAACCTGAGAAGAAACAGATTATATAAATAGTTCATTGTTTCAATGTGAATAAATGTTACTTTCATTTAAAAATTTTGCCTATTTTAAAAAAAAAAGTAAAAGTTTAATTTATCTGTGTTAGAATTACATAAATCAAACTTTTGTAATGTGGATTATTCGGATTACTGTTTTAACAACGTTTCGGCCGATGTAACCTACGACCTTCTTCAGGTGCGTCTTGTCGAACTCGAGAATCTGTACGGAATTTCGAACTGAATCCTTGCGGACCCGTGGCTCAACGGATATAATTGCTAAGTAATATTCAGTTCTAAGTGACATTATTTTATAGGTTGAAGGTTCCATGTCAAGTACCGACAATATTGATTATACAATTACAAATTACTTAAGATAACTACCCAGTCATGACTGACGGGACGAGAGCTTCTCCCCCCCCCCCACCCGTGGATTAAATAAAGGGGGCCGTTCGAAATTCCGTACAGATACCCGTGTTCGATATAAAGATTATCGAGTCTGACAAAATGCACAAGATCGGAATTTATATCAACCGAAATGTTGTGAGAATAACATCCAAGATGAGAACAGTAGTCCGAATAATCAAAATACAAATGATCAATCCTCATCTAAAAAATTCCGAAACATACTTTTTGTACTGCCATAAAATTTTGCATGGCAGTAATATAAATTTATATATATATATATATATTTATTTATTAAGAGAGACAGAGAGTGTGAGAGATATACGTATACTATTAATGTTAAATCCTCGTCTTCACTCATTCATTTTTGCACTGTTTTTCTCATTTTTCCTTATACTGCTGGTTTCTCGGGACTCATCGTTTATTTGTTCTCTTTCATATTTTGACTGATTTCTGAACGCCTACCTTAGCATCACTTATGTAAATCTACGTCTATAATCTATAATCACTGTTAATTTAATATTATTAGACTGGGCTAGTGTTTAGCAGAGACGGAAGAAAACTTCAAGGCATGTTGGCCATCCGTATGTATAAAAGTCTGATTATCATAAGTAAATGCTTGTAGGGCATATAACAGAAGTGTGACCTGCATGGTGTGTGCGTCGGTGTTGTGCGTTTATTGAAATAAGAAACAGTAAATGTAATTCAGCTTTTTAGTCAAAACATTCTGACTGGATTAAGAAACGAGATCGGTTTCGCTTGTGTGTTCATCCAAAAAGTGGAATGGAATGAGATCCATTTTTTAAGTGGTACCTACTTAAAACATAAATCATATTCCATGCCGCCTTTTTGATAGAACACAAACGTAACGATTAGGGTTTGGATTGTTGCTTCATTCAATACTCCTTGGTCCATAATAATGTTACAGATCCAGAACTAATTCACAGTCATGAAAAACATTAATGGATTAACAAGTGTGTAAATAGAGATTACACAACTGAAGTTATTGACTTCATCATCATCGTCATCATCTGGTCGTATTAGTGTCACGGATTTTTCTGACTCTCACGCCATCTCACTATCCTCAATCATACAAGGTAGGTCTTCATAAGTGCATTGTGAGTTTCCTGCTAGTTGCTTAATGTAGGTTCTATGCGGTTTCCCTACTGAACAATATCCTTGTTTTGACATCCAGAAAAGAATATTGCTGATAGTTTCATCCTTAGACCTCCGGCAGTGGCCAGCGAATCTGGTTCTTCTCTCCGAGCCAGGGCCGAGATCCGATGAATCTGTTCGTAGAGGTTCCTTATCGTGGAGTGCTGCCTTCAGGAGATGTTAAGAACATTTCTTAGCATTTTGGTGAACAAACAATCAGTTTTCTTCTCCAATCTTTTGGTAAAATTTCAGGTGCTACTTTTATATATAAAAACCAATGTAACAAAAGCTTCAGAAAAGTCACATTTGATATTGGTAGATATTTGACTTCCAGATTGCTTTCATCTTGTCCTTGCGGATTCGTACATTTAGTTCACTCTCTGTGCAATTTTACTTTGCAACTTTACTGCGGAGATAGGTAAACTCGACAGTTTTTTTATACAGGTTCCATTTATGGAAGAGTTATTTCCATGTTTGTTCAGGAAAATGTTATAGACATGTTTTAATCTTGAGAATTAAACCTACCATAAAAAGATGGGGTGTCTAAGATGATCAAAATTTATTAAAATCTTTCGAGTCGATATAATATTCTTTGTGTTACCTATGATTCAAAGCTCATTAAAATCAGAGGTAAAAAGAATTTACTGTGTGTGGGAGTAGGGGTTATGCATACCCAATCACTCTTTAAAAATATGCAAAAGATAAAATCCGCAAATCTCGTAAAGCCTTGGTTTTGCAACTAGTATGGAAAGAAAACTCTTTCCTCTGCTTATCTAGGCATTATTTTCAGTCGCTCTGGAATTTTGCCACTTGACTCAAACAACGTCGGCTCACAAGATGTGTGGTTAGTGATTGCACAAGTCTTGCTTCGATATATACTCTTCACGCAGATACCCTTAAAAGGGTGTCAAATATCTCTTGAAACTAAAAAAAGTATTATACACACACACACATATATATATAAGGGCACTTTGTGACAAAATAAGTATATCGCCCTGGCAAAAACGCAATAGTTCCCTCCCATTGGTTGACCACTTTATATAAGTAATTATTGGTACGAATTTGTATTGAAACCGTATTTACACGTTTCAATCGCCCTGCTGACCTGCTAGCCAGGGGATTAACGATATTCGGTTACAATACCCAAGATTGTAAGTTCGAACCCGATGGTAGGTAGGCCGGTTGCTTGAATCTATACTAATGAGATTTTAAAAGGCGAAACAAGTCTGTCTACAGATGAAGAAATAATATTTAATTATATATATATATATATATATATATATATATATATATATATATATATATATATATATATATATATATCAATGAATACAATTATATGCTACTATTTTCATGACTAGTGTTAGATTCCAATCCTGTATATAATTTACAAGGTAGAATGGTATTGGCAAAAGAAGCCGTTCGGTGTCTTCAGCACGAACCCGGATTTCGATATTTATCATCCTATATATCAATATATTAATAGAAAAGGGGATTGTTGCGATTGATTACACATATTACATTTACTTTTACTTATATATTGGCTGGGCTAATAGTAGGTGGAATGTATATTTTATTATTTAAATTGAATATACTTTGTATAAAGTTAGCTGTAAAAAGACAGCATAACACAAACGATATGTCATCTTTTGGTTTATCTTGTAATTATATATATATATATATATATATATATATATATACACTAATGTTTCAGCGTGTATGTAAGTGTGTGTGTGTGAATATTTAAATATTGCAGTGCACGTTGACCATGTAAAAACCAAGGTTTTATTTTGCCACACTTACCTCTTCTTCGATTGACTGAAGTAAAAGAAACAGTAATAAGTGAACAAAAAAATAAAATGTAATATGCACGTGTATATTCAGAAAAAAAAAACGAGAATACATTTAAACTGTCAGATTAAGTATGTGTCATATATATATATATATATATATATATATATACACACACACATTATCTCTCCCCAACAAAGGTTGTAATGCATAGAAGGATTACCCTACCGCCTTAAAAAAGACAGTCTTATGCACACAGAATTCAAACCATACTACCTTTAAAAGATAATACAATAATAAATTAAGTCATTTTTTTTCATTCGTTTAAAAATACCATAAAAACATTTAGATTATTTGGCCTTTTGGATAAGATCAAAGTGTAGTATCTATTCTCAGCATACCGGCGACATCAGACGTATCTGTTATCAGAATCCCATCAATATCAAGCGTTTTACTATCGACAAACATATTGCGTATATATAAGAAAATACAACAATGCAAAATTACAAGATAAGAAGCTGTTATAAAATAAATATGCAAATCAAGATTTGGTGTTTTTGGGTATTAACATCCTACGATATTTCAAAAGCTAACATTGTGTTTTCGAATTAAATAGGCTCTACCTATTTTTATGTTAATATTGTAAGGATAAATTCAAAAAAACTTTCGCGTTTATTCATTTATATATATTCATATTTTGTTTAATTTTACTTCAGTCGAAGTTCTCAGATATGAAAGGTCACCTCCCTGGGGCTAACACTTGATATCTATATGAGATACATAGATATTCCATTAAAGTTCTCCTTTTCCTGTCAAATGTTAGTAAAGAAGTTAAGAACATTAATTTTCCTCTCCCCAATTGACCAGTTAACTATGCTATAGTATATCTTTCTTGTGGTCTCTACGTCTTACCGTATTCCAGGACAAGAATCTATCTAGTCTGGTGAAGTATCAAGCTGAGTGCTGTTACTTGAGGTAACATTACTTGTATGAGTCAGTGTATAGCCGTGCCGAGGGGAGCTTTTTGGGGCTTTGAATACGATGTTATTTTGAATATTTGGTCACGGTTTACTTGTAGGGGGAAATATCCTCATGTTAGGTTATACTGACACACCTTTATATATATATATATATATATATATATATATATGGTATGCGAATGATAAATATCATATGTTTAAAAGCGTGTTTCTCTGCTAAAAATAATGAATTACTTCACATTTGACAAACTAAGACTAGACTTATGAAACACATAAAAGCATGTAAATTATAATTGTACTTTTGATAAAAAGAAATTGATAAGGTATGCAAATTTTATGAAAAAGTCAACATTTCCAATTGCGTACAAGGCTAATTTCAAATGTTCTTAGATAAGGTTTTTATTCTTTTAACACGTATGTTCTATGAGCATGAAATTTTACGTTTGAACAGCAAAGATAATTTCTGCAGTATTTGAGACGATAAAACAATGTTCATTTTTTTTACGTAATAAACATATCCGACTTTATTCGTAAAATTTCGTTAATTTTCCTTGAATCCATCTATTCTCTAACTCTCTGCGTGTATTTTAAAAATATCTATTTACCTTCACAATTGATTAAAAGCACAAACGTACACATTAATGTGCAATGTATCAACGTTGACTAAACTGGTCACCAATACTTTAAATACTTCCCTGAGGTGATCCTAAAAATATTGACAGTTACGTTGAGATCGGTACTTATATGGTTAAGATTTTTGCACAACAGATGGGTATTTGATTAATTGAATTAAGATAACACGAAGTGGTTACATAGAAAGGAAAGCCTAAGATTTTAATATACTAACGAATCACAACTTATAGAGGCTAAAAGCCACTCGAGAATAAAGTTAATAAGATTTTCAGTTAGATGATGAACAGTACTATGAGAGGATTCAAAAGATGAATAGAATGGACAACATTTGATTACTTAAGACGGCTCGACAAATATTTGTTGACATTGGACTTTAAGACGACCATGTTGTAGCCTACGGAGAAAACGTCCCGGGGTAATTTATATAACAGAAGGGAAGTTATTGGAAAGAAACTCAGCTCATGGAAATTCTTTTTTAGTTTTAAGTACACAGAGGTAGAAAGAAAAGTCTTCTGTATTGGTGGAAGAAGATGAGTTCTTTCTGTGAATGTTTTACATGGAGGAACCGGAGATTGGAGATTATTCGAGCACCTCCATGGAACAAAACGATTGAGTAACAGCCTGTGAGAAAAGTCTTGTATGCAGGAGAAGAGATTATCATCCACTAGATTGCGAAGTCGATATTGTACTCTGTGAAAGCTAGAAAGATTACTCTAAGCGACACCTCCACAAATGCAAGAGCAGTTCCTTATGTTAGGATGTATCCGACTCTTATACAGGTAGAGGCATGCATCAGGAGTCATGTAATTTCTGGAGCGATTAAATCACCCACCCGTTTTTTCGCAGCGAAGTTAGCAACATATTTGATGTAAGTCTTCGATTTCAGGTCTGGAATGAAAGTTAGTCGCAGGAGGTTATCTACGCAAGCGGCTTCCTCAAGGAGACAGCCATTCGTTTTGACTGAGGCGAAACAAGGACCTGAGTGTTATCTGTGAAAGGTTTGCTTTGTTTTACGGCATATCAACCACTTATGAGTCATTTAATGCCGATACATTAGTTGTAGTATGGTGAAAAGTTTTATGCTTTAAGTTCTTTATATGTTAAAATATTTATTCATGGTGTTTTGTTTTACAGCATATCAAACCTTTTCGGGTTATTTAATGACGAATCCGGTCATTTCAGTGAAAGTTTTTATACTTCAAGTTCTTTATACGTTCAAGTATTGATTCATGGTGCTTGATTGAGTGAAAGGGGGAAGGAGTAGATAGTAGGGAAGGCGAGGGTAAGTGGGAGGAAAGAGAGGGAAAGAGGGAAGAGAGGAAGAGAAATTGTTATTTTTGTTTTGGATTTTACAGAACATGATTGAGTTTTGCAAAGAGAAAAAAATAACATTAATATTTTGTGCATTTGGGGGCACAGGGATCCTCAGACAGCCTGATCTGGTAGTACCTTGTTGTGAAAGGAGAGAAACTTTGTTTTAGAGCTGTTAAAAGTAACAAGCTCCCCTCTCCGCATTGAACACCGTGCTCCCGGTCGGAAGAGAGAGAATTAGCAATATCTTGATCACCAATGATTTTGGAAGTGCTACCATAGACAGATGTGTCGTATGTATAGATGTCAACAACTGATCTTAGAATATTATTTGGAAGATCATTGATGAATACCAAAAAAACATTACCTAGAATAGATCCTTGAGGCACACCGGCGTTGATATCATGTGCTTCCAACAAAGAAACACGCAGTTACTCTCATTTTCCCTGAATTTTATTTCACAAACGTCCAATGGATTATTATCGATTAAGCACTGCATTTTCAAATTTTCGAAAAGATTATTTCCCCTTTCTCTATATAAGTTTATTCTTATCTATCAGTCTTTGCATAAACGCCCTCGTTCCCGTTCTCTCTATCAATCAAACTCTGTTAATACAGGTCCGTCCATCATTTTCTCATGTCTGTTAATCCGTGCAGATAAACTTTGTTACATGCGTTCTATTCCACTGCTGAATACCAATCGTCATTACATACGCACTTCATTAGAATACTGATGAATATGTCCTTGTTTATATACAGATTCGGAAAGACGATTATTAAAACATCTTCCACAACATAAGCAAAATTAAACAAACGCAAGTCAAATAAACAAGACATATTCCGCTTTGAAAAAAGAACGACCACACCCGGTTCTTTTGTCTGTCATCAACAAATCTGCCATGATGGTGGCGTGATCTCGTCTGATGAAAACGGAGTACAAAAAAAAGTAGTTTTGATTATTTAAAGACGGGTAAAAGAGGGCGAGTCTCTTTTTGATATCAACAAGATGAGTTTAAATTCATTACATTCTCTTTGGTTATAAAAGCTGGTGGAAATTATTGGGAAATGTAAAATGTGTTTTTAAAAGTCATCCTTAAATATTAGGTTAGACGAATAAGTTCTGAGCGTTTTTTTATCAAAAAATCTTTCGGAAGTCAAACATTTGTCGAATTGTTAAATATTGGGTGACTATAATTTTGTTAGTTCAGAATGACAGGAAATAGGGTTCAGTCGGGGGTCAGCTTAGTTTACTCAGATATCAGCATGTGTGTTGGAAACGGGTGTGACGTCACATGACCCAAAGAGAGAGAGAAAGAAAAAGAGAGAGAGATCGTCATTTCGATTGGAAGGACATACGGAGATGTCTGGATTACATATGATTAAGCAGTAATTTTCGACATCTCTCTGTCTGCTCCTGTCCCTATGGGTCAGTGATCGAGAACAGACGAATAAACCTCTTCTTGTCTTCAACCTTTGTCTTTTCTTAACCATTATTTTCGGAGTATGAGTGAAGTATTTTGCAAGCGCCGTTTCCTCTGTCGGACAAGGTCGCGTAAAGCAATGAACGACCAGAAAGGTATGTTAGGTATGATCATGTATTTTAATTGACTGTTACTTGTGAGGCATTAGCCCTCCCCTAAGAGGGGAGGTATATATAACAGAATGTGTTAGAAGAATTTATTATTGTTCTAACATTTACCTATATTTATGATGTTTATTAATTTCATCAATCTTTAGTCATATTTCATACCCCAAAATGATAAAACTTTAAATATCATTAACATCAGAGCTAAAAGATGCAGTGAAGAGTTTATGCTCTCTCACACACTCCTTTAAAAATTTAAAGACGACAGACGTCCCTGAATACTTCAATGGAATCTTAAAACATGTTATGGCAAAACCTCTGTGAACATACAGTTCACACAACTAAAGTTATGAGGTTTGAAAGTTTTAATTTTATGGAGATAAACCCCTTATAGAGGGTCTGAAAATTATCAAAACTGGTACAAATTAAATTCTGAAGCTATAGTTTTGATCATTAAAATTCGAGGTAAACACATTCTGTCATTTATTTGACTCCCAAGAAGTATTGGTACAAGGCTGGAAGGTGGGGAAATAAGTAAGCGCCCGTTAACTCTGGCCCTTTAAAAATTGCCTAAGCAGCCCCGTCAGTACTCTCCGATCAATGCGCTTCAGGCAATCAGCCATGAACTAACTCTTTCCCAAAGCGGAAAAACACGGTATGGGAGAGTGGACCTCTCAGGACAATCAGAACGAATACCACAGCGCGACAGATAAAATACAATCGCAATGATCCCCGACTGGTATGCTAGGTGTAAGAGAGGCGGCACCTTTACAGTGCAGTGTTGCATGCCCCTTCAAAGATGTCTTGCAGATAAATATCGCTCAACTATGGTAATCTGTAAATGTTGGATACTCCTCACTGTTCAGATAAATCCAGCTACTTTGTCTCACGTGGATGGGTGGCCGTTTTAGTTGTAATAACCACAAAACAAATTCTACGGTTTTGATCTCCTTCGTATTACTTTTTCTGAATTCAGAATAAACATCGTGCATGGGCCGTAGTATTAATTGTCCAGGTTTTATATACCAGAATCCGATCCTTAGCACGTCTGATCGGACTGGAATAGCAGCTGGTAGAAAGGGTGATAACTTATCACACTTCCCGCACGCTGCACCACAGTCACGCGAGATCCCATCCCCTCAATAAATATCACAGTGTATAATTCCGCCCAAATTTGAAGTTCGTATGTTTAATATCACGGTTCTTGTATGTAGTTTGACGAGAGGAGGCTTCAAGATAAAATTCGAAACTCAACCTTTATCAGTAGTCGGGATTACTAAACTCTACGCTATCATCCTCACTAAGAAGTAAGGGAAATTATCATGACACAAATGTAAACAAATATATATTTCCATTTGTATTATCGACTGCCGATGGTTATTAATTGTTTTACGAGGAGCTATATCTTACGCTAAGTTGCAGTCTTTTAATCTCTTACTATAACTCAACCCATGAGTGGGGGGATTATATGTATATAGCGAAACAGTCTCTCTGTGGATGACGGTATAAGCCCATCTCTCAGGTTGAGCACTGTCGTTTAATGTTATCGCCTGCTACAACTTAGCGCAATGCAAAGCTATTTTTTATTAATAAAAAACAAATAGAGCACTGTAAAGTGGCAGTCAATGTTTTTAAAAATATTGCAGATATTATTTACCATCGCTTATCCCGTGACTTTGTAGTGAGAGCTGTCGACTATCAACTAGATGGTTGGAGGTTCGATCCTTGGCTTGGGATAGGTGCTAGTCTAGTCGCACCGAAGAGCTGTGATACAACAAAACAGTCTGTCGACTGATGACACACACATTCTATATTATATATATATATATATATATATATATATATATATATATAAGGTGTTTGGAAAACCGATGGAATATCATGTTCTATATGTGTAAATAATGAAAAGGTTCCCATAATCATAGCTCGGAAATGCTGGTTTCCTAGTTACATACCATTAAAACAAATGCTGATCTGCATTTTCTACTGATTAGTAATTGTCTATCGTTGGTTTATTGCAAGGTGACATATATACTGTACTTAACCTCCATGTGCACTAAACAGGCACGTCAGTGAAAAGTAAACAAATAAATAGCGTCATTTATATACCATATAATTTGTTAAATTTCAATTAGCAGCTTTGATGGAAGACATGAGGATTTCCACTTACTCGTCTGTAGAATCAAGTTATCAGTATCGTAAAAACTATAAATAAACAGCGTTGTTTATATACGATATAATTTTACTAACTGCCGCTAGAACTTTCGGAGAGTATCGGACGTCAACCACTTGGGTTCCGGTTTGAATATCACCAAGTCTAGCCGCACTGATAAATTGAAGAGACGACGAAACACGTGTCTGTATATATATATATATATATATATATATATATATATATATATAGTGCACCTGTGTCCAACTTAACAAGTTTTCTACTTAAATTCTCTTGGAAAAACACATTTGTCGCTTGGTTTACAAGCAATAGTAATACGTAAAGTTAGCTGCTGGTAGTGCTTGCTGCGATGCTGCTTAGCTACAAATATATATATATATATATATATATATATATATATATATATATAACATAATAAATTGTAAAACTAAAATTTGCACAAATATACAAATAGAGAATGTATTCGAATACTACAAAAACATTAGTTTGTAAACATTGTGAAACAAAACAAAACAAAACTCCCGTTTCTTTCTATAAATGTTAGTTCTCCGATTACCTACTACTTTTATAACTACGTACACTTAGAAAAACAGTGGTTTGATTTGTACATGCTTCTAATACTTCATTCAGCTGCTTCTGGTGTTTGCGTTCATTAAAACATGACGAATTGGCCACCGTAGTGTTTCCCTCAAAGAAATTGCCATTTATCCATAGCTTTGAAACAGCGACACAAAAAGTATTATTATACGAAATAATAAGTTCATAATTGAATATTTTTATCTTTATATATCACATCATAACTATCTATTAATATCGTTAACGCATACACATATAATATACATATACAATATAATATAATATACATAGACACTTCCCTATTCGTGAAGCACTTGAGTAAGGTAAATGATGGGGTATGTTTATCGTAATACAATACTTTCCCGTAAAAAAATGAGTACTCTAGATTAGCAGTATCGTAAATTAGTAAACAAATCGGAAATCGATATGATTTCCATAATATCTAGTAGTGCGTTTGTTAGCTTTGATAGGAAGATATGCGACATCAGTGATAATAGTTAAAAGTGATCTGGCGTACAGCTTTCAAATCTCAGAGTTGATTCACTTGCTACCATTAGCCACACTGATGAGTCATGAAGCGACGAAGCAGTCGTCTCTGGATGACTATATATACACATAAGTGTGTGTGTGTTTTGATAAAATTTTAGTTTACCTTGGGGATTTCGTCACAAGTTTCCCTTTCCGGTTTCTGGTAGTCACAGTGAAGCACCATCCACTGTAGTTCAAACTATATTTGGACGAAGAAAAGACAAATGAAAATATAGACTGGAAGAAAAACTGAATTCTCCAAGAAAATAATTAATCTTGGAATGTTTAGTAATAAAATAAAAACTGTATAAAGTAAAAAATAACGCTATATGTAACATTTTTTTAAAAAGAAAGTTGCACCGTATATAACTAATTAATGAAAAAGTGTAGATCCTTTAATAATTGACTTTTATCGTTTTGCATATTGACGTATTTGTGGTTGATACTGTGCTTATTTTTAAAGATTATTTTTTGTTTTATTGACATTGATTTGAGTTTCCTTAGTGCGTTCGTAAATATTTATCTAAATAAATTAATACAATTGCACGTCATTTAAAAAGTTTAATATGAACAGTGAAAGCAAGCACATATTGAGTTATAACGAGACGCGTGTCTTCGAAGACATTCTGACCATGTAAAGTCAAGTGAATCAAATGCAGGGGGACAGTGTAGTCAGGTACACGAGAGTTGGCGTGGAGACAACAGAGTCAGGCGCGCCCGACGGCGTGGAGACGACGGAGGAAGATGAACTAGAGTAGGGGGACAGCAGAGGCAGGTGCACAAGAGACGGGGAACAGTGAGGTAAGGTACACCAGAATCGGGGAAAGGGGAGTCGAGTCAGGTATACCAGAGCAGTGAGGGCAGTTGAGTGAGGTGCGCCGGAGGCAGGATGGGGCAGTAGAGTGAGGTGCGCCAGAGGCAGGATGGGGCAGTAGAGTGAGGTGCGCCAGAGGCAGGATGGGGCAGTAGAGTGAGGTGCGCCAGAGACAGGATGGGGCAGTAGAGCGAGGTGCGCCAGAGGCAGGATGGGGCAGTAGAGCGAGGTGCGCCAGAGGCAGGATGGGGCAGTAGAGCGAGGTGCGCCAGAGGCAGGATGGGGCAGTAGAGCGAGGTGCGCCAGAGGCAGGATGGGGCAGTAGAGTGAGGTGCGCTAGAGGCAGGATGGGGCAGTAGAGCGAGGTGCGCCAGAGGCAGGATGGGGCAGTAGAGCGAGGTGCGCCAGAGGCAGGATGGGGCAGTAGAGCGAGGTGCGCCAGAGGCAGTATGGGGCAGTAGAGCGAGGTGCGCCAGAGGCAGGATGGGGCAGTAGAGCGAGGTGCGCCAGAGGCAGGATGAGGCAGTAGAGCGAGGTGCGCCAGAGGCAGGATGAGGCAGTAGAGCGAGGTGCGCCAGAGGCAGGATGGGGCAGTAGAGCGAGGTGCGCCAGAGGCAGGATGGGGCAGTAGAGCGAGGTGCGCCAGAGGCAGGATGGGGCAGTAGAGCGAGGTGCGCCAGAGGCAGGATGGGGCAGTAGAGCGAGGTGCGCCAGAGGCAGGATGGGGCAGTAGAGCGAGGTGCGCCAGAGGCAGGATGGGGCAGTAGAGCGATGTGCGCCAGAGGCAGGATGGGGCAGTAGAGTGAGGTGCGCCAGAGGCAGGATGACGCAGTAGAGTGAGGTGCGCCAGAGGCAGGATGACGCAGTAGAGTGAGGTGCGCCAGAGGCAGGATGGGGCAGTAGAGTGAGGTGCGCCAGAGGCAGGATGGCGCAGTAGAGTGAGGTGCGCAAAGGCAGGATGACGCAGTAGAGTGTAGTGCGCCACAGGCAGGATAGGGGCAGCAGAGTGAGGTGCGCCAGAGGCAGGATGGAGACAGCAGAGTGAGGTGCGCAAGAGGCAGGATGGAGACAGCAGAGTGAGGTGCGCCAGAGGCAGGATAGAGACAGCAGAGTGAGGTGCGCCAGGGCAGGATAGAGACAGCAGAGTGAGGTGCGCCAGAGGCAGGATGGCGACAGCAGAGTGAGGTGCGACAGAGGCAGGATGGAGAAAGCAGAGTGAGGTGCGACAGAGGCAGGATGGAGACGGCAGAGTGAGGTGCGACAGAGGCAGGATGGAGACGGCAGAGTGAGGTGCGACAGATGCAGGATGGAGTCGGCAGAGTGAGGTGCGCCAGAGGCAGGATGGAGACAGCAGAGTGAGGTGCGCCAGAGGCAGGATGGAGACAACAGAGTGAGGTGCGCCAGAGGCAGGATGGAGACAGCAGAGTGAGGTGCGCCAGAGGCAGGATGGAGACAGCAGAGTGAGGTGCGCCAGAGGCAGGATGGAGACAGCAGAGTGAGGTGCGCCAGAGGCAGGATGGAGACAGCAGAGTGAGGTGCGCCAGAGGCAGGATGGAGACAGCAGAGTGAGGTGCGCCAGAGGCAGGATGGAGACAGCAGAGTGAGGTGCGCCAGAGGCAGGATGGGGCCAGCGGAGTCAGGAACTCTAGAGGCAGGATGGGGCCAGCGGAGTCAGGAACTCTAGAGGCAGGATGGGGCCAGCGGAGTCAGGAACTCTAGAGGCAGGATGGGGCCAGCGGAGTCAGGAACTCTAGAGGCAGGATGGGGCCAGCGGAGTCAGGAACTCTAGAGGCAGGATGGGGCCAGCGGAGTCAGGAACTCTAGAGGCAGGATGGGGCCAGCGGAGTCAGGAACTCTAGAGGCAGGATGGGGCCAGCGGAATCAGGAACTCTAGAGGCAGGATGGGCCAGCGGAGTCAGGAACTCTAGAGGCAGGATGGGGCCAGCGGAGTCAGGAACTCTAGAGGCAGGATGGGGCCAGCGGAGTCAGGAACTCTAGAGGCAGGATGGGGCCAGCGGAGTCAGGAACTCTAGAGGCAGGATGGGGCCAGCGGAGTCAGGAACTCTAGAGGCAGGATAGGGCCAGCGGAGTCAGGAACTCTAGAGGCAGGATTGGGCCAGTGGTGTCAGGTGCTTTATATTCCTTAGCCGTGGATGACAGAAGAGGAAGGTGCATCAGAGATTGATAACAACTGAAGCAGGTTTACTTGTTACAAGAACAGCAGAGCGATGTGCATTTTTTATGGGGCAGCGGAGACAGCTGTATTGATTACGTGGGCAGCGGAAGGAGTTTCACCAGAGATAAAGATAACGAAGAGGGGATAGCAGAAGCAGGTACACTAAAAATGATAATAGTTGAGGCTGGTGCACCAGAGACAAACGTTAGAATCTCCGTGGAGCGTTGGGTAAGTGATAGAGCCGACACTGGGTGACCGGAGGCAACTAGCGTGCCGCGGGACGTTGCAAGTGACAAATGTTGTAAGGAACGGTACTTGAAGATTTCACTGTATTGAAATATGTTATTGTCAAAGGCTTGAGATGTAACTGCTTTCATTGGCAAGAATTGAAACAAGTATGAAAAGAACTGAATTATACTTACAGGCACTGTGGTTCCATCCGGTTCTTTCGTACCCAAAACAATTTCCCCTTCCGTATCAATATTGGCTCGTGGCTGTTTCACCGCTATTGATTCTACCGGTTTGCAATCAAGGTACATTTCGATGTATTCGCGCCCAACAGAAAAGTGGATCTTGTGCCAGGCCTTTGAGAAAAGCTGGAAGAAAAATAATGTTTATTTATATTTGTCGAATAATATTAGTATTTATTAATGGCTGACATTCAAAATCACTACACAGTTATGTATGCATGAATAGTATCATACGTAAAAAGTTTTGTGAAAATCAATTTTGACAAACACGAGTTAGTTCAATCTTTGAAAAAATGCACAACAAATTAAAATTAGTAAAATAAAAATCAAATTTGCGGTCTTTAAACAAAAAGAAACATGTAAAAAATTAGCGTACAAAATAATTTGCCTAAAACCAATCTAGGTAATTGCATTTTCTTTTAGCTATACTTGGTAGGCTGCACCTCCTAGAATCAATCGGACCTCACCACATACGATAAAGAGTCTAATGGCTTAAGTCAGTGCCTAGATTACAGGAATGGTGCCAATGACGGCTCATGTCCTGTATTACAACTATTTTTAGATGTGTAACAGAAATAAGTTAAAAAAACTTAAGAATTTTAAAAATTTAATTTAATAGATTAAACTATTTAATTAAAATTCTAAAATTTTCTAAACATATCTCTATTACACGTCTAAAATAGTTGTAATGTCAGCCACGGTCCGTCCTTGGAACCATTCTGATATTCGAATATGGCTGGAATATTTGTATTTAATTAACTATTTTTTATCGTAAGTTTATTTGAATCTATATTCGGTAATTTAAAAGTTACTAAACTCATGCCAACGGAGAATTGCTGTTTTCTGGGTTGGAATCTATCCATCTAACGCTTATCGTTGGCTCATTTTGGGCCTTCAAGTAGGATATATATTTTTAGCTCCTTACATCAAGAGGCTTCATGCCGGGAGAGATTTCCATTTAAGTTCATTATTTTTCAACTATTAACGAAAGATTATAATGGCCGACTTGTTTTGGATGAAACTGAAATACGTTGTAGTGGAGTTAATTTCGTAATTTAATTATTAAAAAAAATAATATTTTTAAAATTTCGTTTTATTTTAAGGTATTGCATTTTTGATTTAAGTAAATATTCTATTCATAAAAAATCAATGTGTATTTACCAAAGTTAGGTTGACACAAGAAATACACACACACACGGGCACATTGAAAATGGTCAGAAAATGTTATTAATACAAGAATTACAATAGGTCATTGCTGGAAGGTTATTGCCTTTTTTACGTTAGAGTAGTATTTTTTAATACTAACATTTTCTTTTACATATAATTTATATTCTTTAAAACAATCTGTTCCAATGAAAACCATGCTTTTGCATTCCGTAAGTATTTTGGACTGCAAGTTTAGTCACTTCATATCACTGTTCGATATCAATTGGTATTAGAAATGATAACGTTATCATTGTATACCAACCCGTTATTCCTTTTAAGGGGAATCGAGAGCAGTGAGGCTGTTGTAGCGTTATCGATTAGTTTGATTCGTACGATACACTTGTCCTCGTGGTACTGCTGCTGCTCTTGTTGGTGGTGGTTATCACAAGACACAGAAGAAAACATGTACACTTATTATATTCAATTAGTTTTCTTTGTTTATTAACATGTATAACACGAAAATATTCGATTGTCAGTTTGTTATTGTTTTAGTAGATAGAATGCTATTCGATTATATGTTTAACGTAAATTTCCTCGTCTGTCAGTCACTCACTGACTTTCAGGTTCTACCCAATTTCTCATCCCCTTTTCGCCTTTCTGTCTCTCTCTCTCCATATATATATATATATATATATATATATATATATATATATATATATATATAATCTTGTTTGCGTAAAAATTGACGTCAGCAAACGTTTCACGCATTTCTATTTGATTCCAGTCTAAAAGAAGATTCTAGTCGCAATTCGGATGCCTTTGTTACACTTCGGAATTCTATTGATTTACCAAATCCTGATAAGTTAGTCCGTCGACTAATGCTGTAAACATTCCTAATCCAATTGCGTTTGACTATTGTATTAACAAGAGAATTCGCCTATCAATTTTATATTTACGTGTCTTGTATTCTTCGTCAGTAAACTTTATGACTAATTTAAACCTCTACCTCATAGTGTTACACAATGTATTCAGTACCAACATGAATTTCATTTTTTTTAAATATCCGTCATTGTATCGATTCTGTCAGCCAAAGTGTCATGGTACCTTACCTATACGGACAACTTAGACTCTTCCACTCATCATAAATACTGGGAGTGCATTCTTTTTATTGTTGGACACACACCAGTCTATACTGGCAGTCAAGACTGGCGTACAACCACTCTGGTTCTCGGATGTATTATATTTTTTTCAATATACTTGTTTAAAATTCCGAGTTCATTTTTTCCTTGCGGACCCTTTACGTGCCTGCAACAACTGTCGACGAGTAAAGGATTCTTGAGAACCTAAAAATGGACGCCACAACTAACGACGCAGTATATTAAGTATTTTTTAGAACCTTAAAAAGGACAAACGTGGAGAAATCTACGGCAAATTCACCCGACAACGTCTTAGTTCTATAAACCGGCTTTACCGGCGGACTACCTCAAAATCTCATATGTTGAATGTTTTCTTTTACCGAAGTGGATTCGTTTGTTTTTTTTATTACGAAGAAACCAACTTATTTTCTCTCAAAGAAAGCAGGTCAATGATTTCTTTATTGCTATTCCGGCACTGTGTTAGTTTGACAATGGAATACACTATATGTTATTTTTCCTTCCCCAAAAGAAAACAGTCCAGCTGTCGAAAGAAAAAAATTAAAGCCATATTTTTTTTCTAGTGTCTAAAATGCTGAACGTAGAAACTGATTTTTTTGGTCGAAGATACAAAGGAGTTTATACTCTATTTCTCTTTTTACAACCAAGATTACGTTAGCAGCGTAATATAAAAGAAACAACTTTTTAAAGCCGTATCCTTTAAATAAATATTTTAAACATAGGAGATTTTAAAGCAACTATACTCGTGAAATACCAAATGCAACAACAACTAGATAAAAAAGAATAAACAAAGGCTAGAAAAACAGAAGAACAAAAAAAGAAGCCGACGAAAGATTTCAAAAGATTTTACTGGAACAACAAAAATCCGACGAGAAACTATTGGAACAAAATGAAAAGATTGAAGTATTATTGCAAACATTATCGCATAGGGGTTAACATACTGAGAACGAATATGCTTTTTCGCAGAATGCCGTTTGGAGTGCAAGTGCCAATTTCAATTATTGTCAATACGATAATAAACCTTTGCTTTACATTCCAGAATGTATTAGGATCTATACAAAATAAGTTGTGAAAATTGGGCAGACTCTAAAAAAGTTCGCCAACTGCTCAGAAAATTAGGGGCACACGAACATGCTAAATTCGTGGACTTTATTTTACCCAGAAAAAAAGCTAGCGACTTATCTTTTTTGAAGCTGTTGATCTTTTAACAGAATTATTTAGCCACAAGACTTCCTTGTTCAACAAACGGTGGAAGTGTTTGAATTTAGTCAAAAAAATATGGCGGAGACTACGCAACTTTCACGTCAATCGTTAATAAAAACTGGTGATTTCAAATTAGTTTAACTTAGCGCGCGTAAATTAAATTCGAGGATGAAATTATTACCGTCATTATTTTATACAGAACTACTAAAAAAGTTACATTGTTCGTATTAAAAAATACCAACAATTTATTTGGCGCAGAATAACTAACCAATACTTTTAGCCAGAAAATAAAAAATCTTACGACCTAGTCAGAAAAACGAACGAAAAAATTTGTTTCAAACATTAAAATCGTATGAAATGGACTCAAAAGCATATAAGGACACAACATTTACAATGGAGTTAGCTAACACTAAACTGAAAGAAATAAAGTAATTTTGTGGATAACGAGTTGAAGGGTAAACACAGTGAACTTATAGTTAAAGAGCTGGAATCGTTAAAGCTACAGCACAAAGAGGTTATGGAAGAGCTACAGACTATGAAAAATAAGGTGAATTGTCTTGAAGTATAATGTCGAAGCAAAGACATTTTTTCAAAGGTAAAAGATGTGCTCCAAAATCAGAAGTCTAGAATTAAAAAAAACTGTAGGATATCAAATCTTATTTTGATAGAAGCATACTTTTCTCTTATAATATACACCTAAATCAAATTAGGGAACGCTATCGAAAAACACCGACAGCACTCCCAAGGAAGAGGTTTATGGTTACTGGATACAATTTTGGCAAACAAATACCCCAAGCAGAGTCAAGCAAAAAAAAAGAAATGATACTGTGACTCCTGAGGAGGTGAGGTTTGGGAGGGGTGTATGGTACCTTACCTATCCAGACTACTCGAACTCTTCCACTCACCATAAATACTAGTATCGCTTGAGTCTCAGTGTTAGACAAACACCAGTCTATACTGGCAGTTAAGACAGACATACAAACACTCTTGTCATCTGTTGTATTATACTTTTCTGAATACACTTGTTTCTCTAAACTCCTAGTTTATGTTTTCCTTCTTGACTCTTTACAGGTCCACAACACAAAGTAAGATCATTTACCGAATCCACCATTTAAGTCGTTTGCCCGCTCTTGTGTACCGGTCTGTATTCATCCTGAATACTATTCCAATCTTTACTTAAACATAGCTCATCTGTACCCGCCAATCTGCTTCTCTGCGTACATCACATAAATTTCTATTTATATAAAGTAAATTATGTGTATATTTTTTTATGTATTTGTATGTATATGGCTCACTTGTTAACTAATTAACCAATCATTATGAATTTTGGAATACCGTTGCTAAGCGCAATGGTAAGTAATATGGGCTATATTTAATTTAGTTTAATGAAGCAAAGATGAGGTAAGAAGCACTTCGTGAAAATTCAGATACCTCCGATTTTTGTGAAATTTTAGCAATATGTATCAGACGTCAAGTAATTAATAATCCCCACATTTCAGTTTATTTAGGGTATTTTAAAAAGTGTTACTGGACATAATATGGGCTCAACATCCCCTTTGAAAATTAAAATATTTCGGAGTTGCATTATGTGTTATCTATAGTCATTAGACAGCAATTAAGCAAAATTCCCTGAATTTCAATTTCTTCCTAAGAACGTTTAAGCTTGATCCTTAAATTTTAGACATTATCTCAAATTTTTCGGCATCAGATCACTAACGAACGACGTACACGTGGCATTCCGGGCCTAACGGGCCGTATTTCCCATAAAACCGCACGTATCAATCTATTATCGAAATTAAACTGTATCGTATATAATAAATGATGTCCTTACAAACTTAAGTAACTGCTCTCCCAAACTACACACACATAAATACAATTGATATCTTAAAGTTACACCTAATACATTTACAGACAATGATTTCAAACAAACAAAGCTCTGACAAATCTAAATGGATTAAAAGATAATCGCACCGCATTCCCAATATATAAGCATCACAGAAAATTTAAGGTTTGACCACACACTAACTATACATAAGTTATAGAAAATATATTTATGGCAATTGAGATACACAGAGGCTTCCGCGTTTTATCCCCGAAGAGAAATGCTTTTAAACTGACGATTCCCTCCGGGAATGTAAAGCGGAAGCCCCTGTGTAACTTAATTGCCATAAATATATTTTCATAACTTACTACCTAGCTCTACTCACGTATACAGCACTGTTGAAGTGAATACTGAAAATTGATACATAAAAAATTATACCTCATAACATTTTATTTAGATACATGAAATATATATGGCCGAGTGGTTCTAGATGTCGGGATTTGAGTTGTATAATACTCGTAGCCTGGGTTTCGAATCGCGCGACTAGTAGTGAATAATTATACCTCTATGCTGATGAGTCCTGATTAAAAAAGACGAAACGTATACGTACATAGAAAATAAACAAAAAACAAATATATATATATATATATATATATATATATATATATATATATATATATTACCTGTGTGTGGTATCGTATGATTAAATTGATACGTTTCTTTTATACATCCCCTGATTGTATTAACCATTAATATTTTTAATAGTGTATATAGAATTGACTCATCGATAAAGTCTTATGACAAAAATACACAGAAATTCCTAAATTTGTAATACCACGTGTAACCAAAACGAGTTCACAACAAATTAATGTCAATTCCAACTTAATTAAGTTAACAAATTACAAGAAAAATAGTATATATAGAATCAGCATTAATAAGACTGGCTAAATGAGTGCAAATAATCAGTTTCCGTTACGACACCATTTTTGTTAAATTTGGGAATGGTCATAGAGTACAGCGATATGTTATGGTCATCTACAAGGTAGCGGCAGAATTACACCTACTTTTTGCAACTTTTAACGGAATGAATGTTGAAATGTGTTAAAAATAATTTTAATCTATTCATTAGGGTTCAAGAGTTGTGCGCATGGCGTACCATGAAGCGGGTTCGATCAAACCGTCGTTTTATCATTTAATGGTGGATACATAGGGACCAGTTTATTTACTAGCGTCACGAGTGGTGCCCTAGCTTCCTTACGAGTAGAAGCCTAGCATACATAAAGATATACCCCCTTTTCTCTTAAGATTCTTTAATTTGACTAACTGTATGCAAACCGTCACATTATCACAAGGCTTAACTTGATTACGATTTCACCTGGTCTCTCATTTTGAGTGTAACGCTTGTATTAGACTTTATTTTATGAAAATCTTTTGATAGAAAAGCCAGGTGCACGAGAAATGACATCTTTCTCACGATGTGTGACCTTTAAAAACATTCAGGTTTGACATAAGTAAACTGTATGACACACAGTGGGTTATAACCTAAAAGCATGCCAAGTTTAATTGAAACAATAGATTTTAAGACCAAACGGCTGGACAGGCGTTTTTATTAATTTTGCGTGGAAAAATTTGCATTAGTTTTGCCGCTCCCCTACTGATGGATTACTCACCTCTCAGCTACGGAAAAATGACTGTATTTTTATGAGTATTTTCGTATAGAATTTTGGGCGATTATTAAAACGAAAACTTTGTAAAAGTATGGAGAATGCGAAAATCAATGTTAGACTTTGTGCAACAATATTTAGATGTGACTGTAAAAATAATGCTAAAAACGGTATTTTTTCTACAAGGATAGATTAAGAAAGTGGGAAATTCCATTAGAAGTTTAAAGTTTACAATTAAGACCATGTGGCAGGAAGTTACGTCATTGATAGGAAGTCGCTTGTGATACGTGGTGAATACGCTAGTCAGATCTTCCTCTTTCTTGCTGAACCGCGGAAGAAAACGGTCGAATTTTTATACAGCTGCTCCCTCCCTCTATGAGGAATTGTTGGGAATAGTATGTATGGATGTGTGAGGGACTTTAAAACATTAAATGAAATTTGAGACAAAATTGAATATTTAATATGTGAAATAGTGGATAAGCATAGAGACAGACGAGCAGAAACAATAAAGCAGACATATCATCAAAACAGAACTGATACTTCGACCGACTCAAACGACCTTAATCATTTGGTGTAGAAAATATATGTATATATACTGTAAAGAAAAAGATTGATAAACACGAAATGATTCGATGCCGTGTTTATTTATAGCCTCATATATTAAAGAACACTCATCATAACAGACCAACAAAATAAAACAGGAGAGGCGAGAAGGAATTACTGCTAAGTGCGAATCTTTACTTGCTTCCCTACGAGTGCAAAATTAGACACAAGGTCGGATTTTAGTGGGGGTGAGGGGAATCCAGCATCCCCAAAATCGCACTCGAGATTTGGGACACAAAAATAACCTTAATCTAGAAGGATTTCTCCTTCATTGACCGAACACAGAAAATATGAAATGTATCTTTGCTTCTAAAGACTAATTGCGTGAGGAACCGCCGCCCGGATAATTTTGTGGGATCGAAGAATCGGTTCCGGTTGTGTTGCATAGTCGCCATTTTAGATTTTCAAAATAGCCACTATGAAATTAATATTCTGCGCTGTCTTGGCGTCTAGTCAATTGAAAATAACAGCATGCCTGATGTATCCTCTTTGAACATCCTGAATTTGAATTTTGTAACTGTCAAGAAAACAAAGCAGAGTGCAACCGTATAACATGGACTTTATAAAAAAAAGTTTTTTTTTCTAAAGAAAATATTACACAATTTTTCCTATCTCTCAAGATGGAAATTTGATTCCGACAATTTAAAGATTAAAGTAAAATAATATCGCATTAGAAAAAGCTTCTAATTTTCAATTATTTTAATAATTATGTTATATTTTAAAATGTCTGAAAATTATACAAAAAAATTATAATTTTTAAACTTCACTAGATGAGCTACTCAAACTGTTGGCTTTAAAAGATGTCGCCACACAGGCTTGCAAATTGTGCATCGCTCTTTTTATCGCGTGAATGCTTGAACTTCAGAAGTGAAATTGCCATAGACAGTTATAAAAAAAATAATTAGGAATGCATACACATTAAGATTTCTTAAAATAAACTATTGTATAATGTCACTGCGGACTGACAGTCTCAACTAGGAATTGTTTTTTTTTTCTTTGTACGTTTCATGGCGGAGTGGATTTTTGCACAAAATCATCTGTTTCTCGTCTTTTTCTTGTGAGGGCTGAATAAATGAAGATAGTCTGAAACGAGCCTATAACTGAGAAAATACAAACAACAATGAAGTCAAGTGCTGCGAAAATAATAGCTTTATATTCTCTATTTAGGATTATCCAGATATAGCATTGTACTTATAGGTTAAAACAATGGAAGCTAGAAGGGTGGGTAGGTAGTCAATGGTTGACCAACATACATATTCTGTATTTTACATGAAGATCTTGTATCATTCTAAGTATCGGTTAAATTGAAATGACATATATATATAAGATGTATCCGTGATCCAACGGGTCACATCTACTACCACTATTGATTCTACTTTGGTTCATTCAAAAATTATTAAACGGGGACATATCTGTAAAGACATTCTTCTTGCATAGCTAAAAATAATAAGTCTCTTTCTATATTATCCTTCTTCATATTTTCTTTTATTCTTCTTATCTAGAAATATTATTATTCTTTATTATTATATGGAAGTAAATATATTTTGCTATCTAATTCATATACGGGTGTGTGGTGTGTACAGGTAAACGTATGCAAGTTAGCTGACCATTCTGACAAAAGAGTGTCAGTCTTTCTCTAAATACTTACGGACTCATTAAGAAGTATCGGGGAGTGATTGAATCGATATTAATATAGAGTGGCTAGAGAAATACGTATATAACTAAGAAGGAGATGGTTGACTTGTTCAATTAATTATGAATTACGTCTAATAAGAACAGTTATTTTTTCTCAAACATAACTCAATCCCAGAACTAAAGTATATTTTAGCATGTATTGTGTTTTACTATAGTATATAGGAAAAGCCTTAGGGCAAAAACGCTGATTAACTCACACATAGTATAATAATAGATGATAAAGTTTCTGTCGGTTTGTATACGAATTTCCAGAATTTTGGAGTTTGAAAATCTTTCCTGTTTCGACTAACGAGAAACGCGTAATTATTTTGTTTGTTCTGTTGTTTGTTTTGTTTTGCGGCATATCAATATGTTTATGAGTTATGTAATTCCGAATTTCATCAATTTAGTAAAAGATTTTACCTTTCAAGTTCTTAATACTTTGAAATAGTTATCATTAGTGGAAATTTTAGTTGGTTAGTTGTTTGCGCTTACGGCATATCGACCCCTTTCCTCATTTCATACCGAAACCGCACGTACATTTTCGTTTTTAAGACAAAATGCTTTGAAGATTAATTTGTTTTGTAGAGGTTATCATCATATTCGGTTTAACGTCCGTTTTACATGCTGACATGTGTTGGACGGCTTTACGAAATTGACTTCCAAATTAACCTTTCTCTACACAGGTCTTTATTTATCCTTTTTTCAAGCCCAATTTTATCACTTCTTCCAACGTTTTCCTTGGCTTTACTCTGAACTGGGCCTGCTACCTAAACTGTTCTACATCTACCAACCAAAGAACTATCATCCGTTCTTTTAACGTGACCATACCATCGAAGTTTGCACATATTTCCCTATACTGTTCAGATGTAATCTTTATCTGATTGCATCACAACTAAGTCGGTCTTTAAGAATCACATTACACATCGATTGTATTATTATCATATCATTTCTCTCCATGCAACGCACGTCCGCAACCCTCACTGTTCAGATTTCACTTCCATACACCACAATGCGTGCACATACTTAATAGACTCTTTCCTTGGTCGATGATGGTAACGCTCTGTTTGTTAGTAATGTCATACGTTTCCTGAACGCACTCTATCTACTTCTAACTCTTGCAATTACACTAACACCTATTCCACCTTATGTTTTAATTGTATCACCAAGGTAACAAAACTTCTCGACAACCTCAATAGCTTCGCCATGCAGATATACTTTGTCCACATCCGAGTTCTCATTCATGTCCATTGTCTTACACGTCTTGCACATAAACTGGTTATCCTCTCTCAACCCACCAGTGATTCCACTGCACATCTTGTGTACCCAATGCTTACAAGAGGTGTATTTTGTAAATAAATAGTCCGTCAAAGATAGAGTCTATTAAACACATATAGTATCCTGGCACTTTAAGTCAGGCTGGACCTGTGAGCAATGCCAACTAGGGAGTGACTATATGCTTCCTCGGGATCCAAAATTAGGGCCTCGCTACCGGATGAAGTTTCATATCATATCCCAGAGAGATTCTATTTAACCAACAATTGGAACGCTGAGAGGTACTGCTATTCCGAGTCAGTCTTAGGGGAGGTATAATGTCTCGTTAGTCACAACTAAATAAAATACATGAACGTTCATAGCATACATTCCTGGCAGTTTGTTCGGGCACGCGTGCTCCCACATGATCACGCCCGACTGAGAAAACGCTGTCTGCAAACAAGTTCATTCGTACACCTGAAAAAGGACAAAGAAGAGACAACAGTTGAAGAAAGGACAATATTTATTCGCCTGGGATTGTCTGTTCTTAACCACAGACCAGTAGGGTGGAGAGACAGAGAGAAATATAGAGAAGTAATTACTTGTTAATCCCATCCCAACAGGACATTCTCAACGCACGTGTTCTCATCAGACAGTTTCTGATCGAACGTCTACTTCTTTCCGCCCCTCCCTCTTTGAGCCACGTGACATCACGCCTGCTTCTATCAATTCCCACAGTAGGTCGAGCTAACCTTCAAGCACACTAAGTTGACCTCGACTGAACCCCATTTACTGTCATTTTCAACTAACAAAATTATACCCGCCCATTATCTAACAATTTGACTTAGAAGTAACAACAAGAAAGAGGCGACTTCAGTTTCCAGAGCACCCAGATTAGTGCCTCACCAGCGGGTGTTGTTAAATGTCATTCATAGGCCCATTATTAAGCGGAAGAAGATGTTCATTTTTCTATACCTTTTTGGCTTTTGTAAACGTCAACGTCGACAGCAGGTTATCCTGATTCTTGTAGTAGAAATCGACTGTCCTCTTTTTGCCGTTGAGTCTGATACCCATCTGTATTCGTCCAGACGGATCAACGATTTTGATGAGGTTCCAAATCGCTTTACGCGTTGAGCCAGACATCATTATTGTACTGACGAAGGAAAACTGTTCAGGAAGACCGCGTGAAAACAAAACCCTAAAATATAAAAAAAAGAAAAGACAAACAGAAAATCTGAAAAAAAGCGCGTGTCTATTTTTCTGTGTGTGCACTAAAAGTGTCTTAATTAGCAGTGACAATGAAATTGATTGGGGCTATGGTGTCGGTGATGAGTAATATATCGCCACAGCAATGTCAACAATTTCCATGTCGACAGTATACCTATTTACTTGCTTTCCCACGAGGGCAGAGTTCGACACAAGGTAGTTTTTAATGCGGGGATAAAATCCAGCTCCCAAGAAGGGGCACTCTGAATTAAGACAAAAATAAATTGTCTCAGTTTAAACAATTGTTTGTCTTCACTGACCGTCGCTAGAAAAGCCCTGGAAATATATATATTTTTTAATGGAAAATCTGAAAAAAAAAAGAAGCGTGTATGTATTTGTTTGTGGGTTCGCCAAATACATCTAAGAAAAAAATGTATTCATCAGCAGTGAATGGCATTGTGTTTTATACTACTGAGTCGCCACTTACCAAGGCCCAAAGGCCACTCAAGGATAAGGTTTAATGAGTTTATCAGGTGGACGGTGAGATAACACCGTGATTGATAACGATTGTTGAAACTTGTCAGAATTTGATTAAGAGGACGGCTCAGCAAGAATTTGTTTACATTGGACTTTAACACGACTATGTTGTAGTCAGCTGGGAAGCAGCCCCGCGGTCTTTTATTCCACGGACGGATAAGTCTAAAAAATAAACTTTGTTCACGGAAGCTCCGTTACGGTACAGAGAAAGAGAGAGAGAGAGAGAGAGAGAGAGAGAGAGAGAGAGACAAAATATTTACAGTGCTTGTAGCTAGACATTTTTGTTGTGAGTGTTTTACAGAAGTGACCATAGGCAGTACTTCAGTCGAGCACCTACCATGAAAATAACGATAGAGCAGATAAAGACTAGCAACATCTCTACTGTAGGGAAGAGAAGAGGACAGCCCCTACTAAATTGTAAAGTCAGTTTTGTGCTCTGTCAAAGCAGGTAAGGTTGCTCTGATCCCCCCCCCACATGTCGCAACAGTACTCCATCTTAGGATGTATTTAACCTTTATACAGGTAGAGGACTGCGTCAAGCGTGATATAGTTTCTGGAGCGGTAAAATGATCCAACCATTTTTCCAGCGACCTTAGCAACGGCTTTGATGTAAGTCTTCCATCTCAAATCTGAAGTGAAGGTCAGTCCCAGAAGCTTATGAAAGCAGGGGGCTCGCTATAGGGGAAGAGCGTCTTCATTTTAAGTGAGGCAAAGTGATAATCCGAACGTTGGTGGTGAAACGAGAGAAGCTCGGTTTTAGACGAATTAAATGCAACCAGTTATCTTTTCCCCATGACACTACGTGCTCCAGGTAGGAGAGAATAAGAAATATATTTACCATTAATGTTCTTCGAAGTGTTGCCATAGATGGTTGTGTCATCTGCATTCTGACCATGATGTCGGTCATGGGTACTATATCGCAACAGAAATCTCGACAGTGCCCCTATTTACTTGCCTCACTACGAAGGCAGAGTTAGACACAAGTTCGATTTTAATGAGGAATAAAAACCAACTATCCAAAAGGGGTACTTTGGATTGGGACAAAAATGAAAAAAAAAAATACCTCAGTTTAGAAAGATTTCTAATCTACTCACCGAGGACAGAAAATGTGTAGTGTAATATCAGAACAGATATTACATTTTGCTGCAAGCAAAAAGGTCAGTGTCATTCCCCTGTACTACGGCAGTCTAATGTAATGATATTCATACCGGAAATGCCGGATATTCATAAATGAAATGGACTGCTATGAAAAAACAAAACTCATCATAAATTGTCATTGGATTACAAACAACTAATATCGCATTCAATTTTGTAACACACGTGTACGCACATGTGCGTGGGTTGTTCACTCTGATAAGGATGATCGTTGGTGGTCATTAGCGATAATGCATAGCTATTCGTAAAGGAATAGAGTACTCAGATACTCAAAATGATTAATATGAACATTAAGAGTTCACTTAATATAGTAAGCTTGTGCTGATAGCGTAATGTGTAAACTTTCCGGCTATTGTCAAAAACAGTCACGTTTCCATCTTTGCCTGAAGTAATTTCTTGTCTAGCCACACTGAAAAGCTGTGATAAAGCGGAACAATCTCTGTGGATGACAACATATGCTCTTCACCTACGTAAGTTGAGTACTAGTAGGAGATCGTTGGTTGCTTTCTGCAATACTGCGTAGTTCTTCATGAAAGAATGGAGCACTCTCGGCTGCTGAAAATGCTGAATATAAGCATTACGATTTCAGATACAGTAGTAAGCTTATGCTGACAGCGTAATGGGATCCGACTATTTTCAAAACAGTCGGGTTTCAATTTCAGCTTGAAGTACCTGCTTTTGCCTATTTATTTGGCTCCCCACGAAGGCAGAGTTAGACACAAGGTCATTTTTTAATGTGGGTAAAATCCAGCTCCCCAAAAACGGGGGGCACTCTGGATGGGAACAAACGTTAAAATTGCCTCAGTCTAGAAGAATTTCTCATTCACTGACCGAGAACAGAAAAGATGAAGTTCAGCATCATAACAGATACTGCACTTTGTTTCCATCAAAAATACCAACTTGTCTAGTCACAAGACAGAGCTGTGATACAGCGAAACAGTGCATGTGGATGACAACATATTCTCCCCACCTTCGTAAGTTGGGTATTTTAGTAGGAGATAGCCGGTTGCCATTATCGATCAGGCATAGCTCTTCATAAAAGAAGAGAGCACTCTCGGCTGTTGATGCTTTATGAAAGAATTTAGATATTACTTTACTGAGAAAGTAAGATTTTCATACGTTTTTCAATCATCAGAACAAAATTGTGAAAACAAATAAAATTATCAAGGGTTTAGCTGCTGGGGGTTTAAAATAAACATTTTACTTACGCTGTGGGAATACGTAATTTTGCTTTCCTTGATATTTTGTAAGCAACTTGCGGGTCACTGGAACCTTTTACTCGCAAAACACCCGGGATATTTCGCCGACTGTCTAACTCATATTTGGATATAAAATCGAAAGCTGAAATTAAACAAACAAAAACAAAGTCAGTTAAATATTAAGCAACAGTCAGCAAAAAAGAAATTAATTAAAGAATCAAATAAAAACAAATAGGTTCTTACCAGTTGATCAACGTTTGTTCTCCTAAAAAATGTAATATCATTTAACCACACAAAATACATGTTAAACTATTTCTCGCTTTTGGGATATATTTATATTTGAAAAGAAAGATTCCGTTTTTATTGTCTTAAGTATCCGCAAATAACTCACCAATTGACACATATTTTACTAAATTTCTATCTATCACTCATCCTCCTTTACTCTATGTTGTTTGACACCTACGCTCTTATTTATAGAGTAACTATCGCGCTCGCTTCCCTAACTCTCTCTTTTTCTTTAACAGTCGAAGGTAATAAATAAAAAATTTAAATAGTCAATTATTAACTAAAGGGCATATAGCAACAGTAGTAATAAGATTTAAATATTAGCTGGAGAGATATAGCGAGCAGAAAGAGACTACTTTTAGATTTGTTTTTATTCTAAAAATGTTAACTGGCTTTGCAAACTTATTTTACCTGATTCTAACAATCGGACTCAAGCTTAATTCGTCACATCTTAAATATGTATATGTATATGTATATGTATATATATATATATATATAATGAATGGTGACAAATAAATAAATCCAAAGATTTATAACATTATTTATTACAGTTCCAAGAATTCAAAGTCAACAATGGTCTAGCGTACGATCGTTTCAGAGACGATTAGGAATCATATTCAATTTTACATAATTAACAAACATTAAAAAAAAGATTAAAAGAAGAAACACATTTAAAAAATAAAACTTATAACAGAGCTGCAATTTTGAAAGATCGACGCATTAATATTCGCCAAATAGCCCAAGAGATCAAGATTAGTACAGGATCTGTGGAAACAATTATTCATGACCATTTGCATATGCATAAGGTGTCTGCCAGATGGATTCCCAGGTTGCTCGCACTTTTCCAGAAGCAAGAACGCGTCGAGTGCTCGAGGATGAATTTGGAGATGTGCCAAGAAGATGAGTCAGAGTTTTTCAAAAGACTGATTACATAGGATGAAACTTGGGTTCATCACTATGATCCAGAGACCAAAGCCCGGTCAATGCAGTGGAAGCACTTGGACTCACCACCTCCAAAGAAGGCAAGGGTGCAGCCCTTCGCTGGCAAGGTCATGCTCACAGTCTTCTGGGACCAGGACGGAGTACTGATGACAGATTTCCTGGCAAAGAGTACCACAATTACAGGAACCTATTACGCTTCACTTTTGATGAAATTAAGAGAAGCTATCAAAATCAAGAGGCGAGGCAAGATCAGCAAAGTTATCCTCCTCCTGCAAGACAACGCTCCGGTCCACAACTCGCATGTCTTCAGATCAGAAACACGGGCGTGTGGCTATGAAATTCTCCCCACCCATCTTACTCTCCTGACCTTGCACTCTCTGACTTTCATCGCTTCCCAGCCATGAAGTTGTTTTTGAGAGGAAAGCGTTTCCCAAATGATGCAGCCTTGATTTCTGAAGTTACGGTGTGGTTGGAGGACCAATCTGGGGTGTTCTACAAAAACGGTGTCCAGAGCTGCATCAAACAATGGGAGAAATGCATAACTCTGGGTGGTTCCTATGTAGAGAAAGACTAATAACTGTTAAGTTTCATTATTCATGCTATGGGAAATGGGTCAGGGACATTAGTTATTGAACACCTATCGTGTGTGTGTGTATATATATATATTATAATATAAAATGAAGTAATAAAATAAGGTGTCAATCAAATTTTATTAGAATTCAAAGTTCAAGCAAAGTATCTTAAAGTTCTTAACTCATGAGTTTTCAAAGATAATTCTTCTCTTCAGAGGACCATTACCGCAGTTATACCACTACAGGTAATAAAATTAAACTTTGAAAATATATTAAAATATATACACAAATACATAAAAATACATAACATCAAATATATCAACCCAAAAACATACTTTTTTGTTGAATCTATACAATCCATCCAGATCATACAATTTGAAAAACATAATCAGGAAAGATCCAGAGGGTTGACTGAAGATTAATCCAGGTTATAAATAGCAGTCCAAATACGAGAAATTGAAGGAGCTGACAAAGTTATCCAGTCGCGAATGTGTCAATAATCGATGAAGTGAAAAGTATCCAATGTTTATGTTAATTATTACAACGATAAATCAATCAAATCAAATAATATAGAAAGATCAATAAACTCACTTAAAATTCCAAAATTGCAACCTCTTCTAACCTTTAATGGTTTGACTTCTCAAAAATTCAACGGATTTTACAATTTTTGATGCCAACCTTTCCTGGATTTACCCCTATTGAACCAGCTGCTACAATTTTCATGACGCCTTCGACAACGAACTATTTTCGATATTTTCAACCGCTTCTCTTTGCATTGCACATTTTCTGTACTTGTATTTATCCTATATTATATTTGTATCTGTTTAAATTATGACTTTTGGTAATTCCCCTACCAACATCTCTTTGTTACTTTCTGATAAGATTTAATTCTTTAAAAAGCCATGGCTTAAGGAAGGAAACTACTTTTTTTAGCAACTGAGGAGATATATATATATATATATATATATATATATATATATATAACGGGGTTACCAGACGTTGCTTGCGTTTGTAGGAATTAGTGTACATTTAACTTCATAGTAAAGACTAAGTAGTAACCTTCATGAGTACATTTATTTTCAAAGGGTACGTTCTGAACCCATTGCTCCTCTAAAAATTAATCAGGATTAATTAGACTCCCTATTATGTATACTATCTTTTTTTGTACTAATGAGTCACCGCTTATCAAGGCTCTAAGGCCACTCGAGGAAAACACGTTCTAAATTTCAATATCCCCCGAAGATGAATGTAACACGAAAGTAGCTGCAGTGCTCTACCAAAAAACTCATTTGATGGGTCTGTATCGGTCTTCTAGGCACAACACTATTTCTGCCAAACGTTTCATTCCCGTCAAAAGATCTTATTTCTCTCATTTTGCTGGATGTGTATTAAGCCTGATAACGGGACACCCTTAGTCAACGATCAGCGGGCCATGCGACAAGTAGCGTTACATAATAGGACTTAGCACTAATCACCCAAACCCGACAGCTGGCGAACACGTGCGGATTAGATTGATATGAGATAGCATGCCATCGTTTACTATATATATATATATATAGAGAGAGAGAGAGCTAGATAGATAGATATATATAAATATAGATAGATATGTGCGTGTGTGTATAAATACGTATATAAGTAAACTAAAAAAATCATTTCCGACAATATCTTACGTATGTTACTGATCTTTTGATTGACACGCGTACTTAGGTAGATACTATTTCATTGAATAAACGGTTAATTATTCTACGGGGATGGGAACAGAAAATTCACGAAGAGAAAAATGATTAATAATATATGTGTGCATATATATATACATATATATATATATATATATATATATATATATATAGTGTATTTAGGCAGAAGTTTTTATTTAAGCAAACCTTGTTAAAAAATAACAGAATTCTCTGCTTAATTATACCTTTTTTATTTTTTACATTTCCTAATGATCTTTTTGTGTTAATATATATATATATATATATATATATATATATATATATATATGTTCCATATGTATAACGAACGTTTTCGATTATTCGTCGAATTATCATCAGGTGAAAAAGCAAATGAAGAAAAAAGCTAAAGAAAAGAGAATTTCAAATGATTGCTGAAAAACGGGCACGAAAAGTTAGACGCCAAGAGTACGTTTTTACACAGTTCCAGGAAAGACGTTAACAATTTAAATTCTGCGACGCCAGAATTATGTTACAGAGGATAGAATTGTATTGTGTTGAGCATTTTGAAATGATGCTATTGGTATCATATGTAATGTTATTAATTGTAGGTTGTAGGGTTTTAATGAAGATAGCTTTGAATATTTTTAATTTTAAAAAAATGATTTCGCAATGTATTATTTTAGTATTAGATACTAAAATGTGTCTTAAATCAGAGAGAGGCAGTTAGGTTTTGGTAGATGTTGTTAAATGTAGCAAAAGTTTACAAAATGTATAGTGAGGGGGCCGGAGATGGGAATAGTTGTAAAACCAATGTAGCTATTAGCTTTATTATTATTATTATTATTATTATTATTATGGGGTTACATTTTCCGAAAGGGCGTTTAAACTTATAACTAACATTGGTTCGTTCTAATTTTTTAAGGGTTGAAAAGAAGTCATTTTTTACTATAATATTTTCAATCTTAAATTTGTTATACTAAATACAGAGTCTAATTTTATTATTCTCAATTGGGGATATGTATCTGTGTACAATATTTATTTATGACCTTTTCTTCTAATTTAAAGTTTAGTTGCATTTGATTACAGTAGTATATGTTTATATAGTTTGAAATGTGATGTTTTGTATTATTATTTGAAGTTGTAATTTTAAAGTATTTAATCATTAATTTAATTTGTTCATCGATGATATAATTAAGGAATTCGTTATTAATAAGGATCTGTTTTATATTTTTAATTCATTGAATAATGTTTTTTTTAGTGGATAAGATTGGTTTAGTAGGTTTTTAACAATAGATATTTTGTAGCGATGTGGCATTCGTTTTTGGAATTTAAAAGACTAGAATTTAAGCTGGTTGGATTTTTATAGGTAGTCATGTTAAACGCATTATTACAGATGCCACAATAAGAACATCAAGGAATGTGATTTTATTATTTACGTTTAGTTATACGGTGAATTTAAGAATAGAGTTTTAAATTTTTTTTTGTATTTGTTCCTTATTAAGAATATCATCGACATAGCATATATAAATTGAGAGTTTTTAATGTTATTAAATATTTTGTTTTCTACAAAATCGGAACGAGAACTGAATCCATTGAAACTCCGTCAATTTGAGTGTAAATGTTTCCTTTGAAGTCATAAAAAGGTACTTCAGGGAGTGCAAATTAATAGTAACTATTTTAGTATATTTTATTGATTTTTAGTAGGAGGAGAGATGAACTATTATTATTGATTATTATATCAATTGTTTCTTTTTCAGGTACATTATGGAATAAACTTTCTACGTCAAAAAAGCAATTATTTTATTGTCCGGTTGTTTTGTTTGTGGGATTTATAATAATTATTGTGTGGACGTAACACTATATTTATTGATAGATACGGGCTGATAAGTTCATTTAGTGGGTTTGTTAAGGAATATATTGGAGTAATAATTTGGAATGCGAAATGTCGGTAAGGGGAACAAGGTTTATGTATCTTAACTGTTCCGTATGAATCATATATATGTAACATTTTGAGTGGGCACAGTAATGCTAGTGGGAAAAATATGAAGATCTACGAGAAAAACGTGTGAGAAATGGCTAAACTATTGTATTTCTTATCGAGGTCGGATGTCGAGGTTTCATTGCAGACTCAAACTTCGCATACTTAACTAATCTTGGTCTTTCCCCATCAGACAGAATGCAATACAAACAGAAGATACAAGAGAAGGCTATAATTGCAGCAGCGTGGATATGGCAATCTCACAGAGTGACAACAATGCAACAAAGTCTGGTAATTATCGTTAGAAACTGCTGGGGTGCTCTAGGCTAGTGGTAATGATGCTTTGGCCTCGACACTATGTCTCAATCCAGAATCATCATTTGCTGAAGGGTTTGTTGGAAGCAATACTGCTGTACAAGCAACAGATATTGTATAAACATCTCTCTCTCTCTAATATATATATATATATATATATATATATATATAAATATATGTAAATTATAACTAAAAGGTAAACTTTTAGAGAGTTGGACCTATTGCGAAATAAGGAAAGCTCAATATACTGGATAGAGCAAAAATATAGTACGTCAATGAAAATTAATAAGACCTGCAAATGGAAGCAAATCGATATTTTCAGTTGTTCAAAACAAGGAGCAGTTTGGTTAATAAAAACATTTATTTTTCATCTCTTTCTTTCCTTAAACCAGGCTTTTCAAAGATTAAAATCTTATCATCAGAGGAAAAATTATGATTGATAAGTTGACAGGATAGGACTGTCAAAGTTCCAAATTTGAAAAAGTTTTCTTTTAAAATTAAAAAAGTTTAAAAAAAAGTTTTTTTAAAAGTTCAAACGGGCAGGGGAACCACCAATAACGAAATCCAAAAAACGTGGGGTTCAAAAATATTGGTAAATCCAGAGGAGTCTGTATAAAAATCCAACGACGGCGATTCTATTCAGGTCTGTTGTTTGACAGTCCTATCCTGTCAACTTATCAATCATAATTTTTCCTCTGATAAGATTTTAATCTTTGAAAAGTCTGGTTTAAGGAAAGAAAGAGATTAAAAATAAATGTTTTTATTAACCAAACTGCCCCTGTTTTGAACAACTGAAAATATCGATTTGCTTCCATTTGCAGGTCTTATTAATTTTCATTGACGTACTATATATATATATATATATATATATATATATATATATGAGCAGGGCTACCTGATGTTGCCTGAGGTCATAATGTCCTTAAATTACGTATATTACAAAAAAAAAAGCTAAAACTAAACAGTCTGATTATTATTGTAATTTTAAATGTTTAAATTCATGTGAGAACAAAATCAGTGTAAAAATATTTATCTGCGGGTGAGGTTTGAACTCAGAGCCGCTGTCTGTCAAGACGGCGGTCTAACTTATTTAACAACCAAGACAAGTATAATTAGCGACGTTAGTAATCACTTGAATTAAAACGGCTGTTTTGAACTAACTTTCTTCCCCCCCCCCCATATATTTTCTTTCTAGTGGAAAGAAAGCAAACATAACAAATCCTTTCTATTTTTCTTCTTCACAGTGAATCTCTAAAGAATTACTTATTAATCTTTTCTCGGTGTTCATGAACGCAATAGCAGTAGATGGAAGTGCACAGGTTAAGGGTTCTCTCCATTTCTCTATGACCAATAAAAATAAAATAGCGATCAGGATTAAATATTAAAATAAATCGTAACTGGAATTCTTTTCAACACATCAATATTTACTTTATATGACTGACAAAAGATATTTTATTATGTAGCATGTAGTAAAACGCTATTGGTTAGAAAGATACGGGAAATAAATAACTTTTGTTTAGTTGCTTCCATATCCGGGCTGAAGAAAAACAAACTATATAGACAGACGCACTGACTATATTTCAATTTTCTACTAGGGTTCATGATTGCCGTAATGGATGTCCTGCTGGCCTATGAAATCAGCTGAGTTAACATCCAATCAAATACTTTTAGTTACGCAGCATTACGTAGAAATTGGATATTGAAATTGATTTCAGCAGTCTAGTAACTCTCGTTTCCTTTATTTTGTCCTTTAGTCCACACATTCCATGAGCGATGTTTTTAACAAAAGGGGAAGAATTGCTGTTTTCGGGGTCGGAATCTATCCATCTAACACTAATCGTTGGCTAAGTTTTGACCATGAAGTACTATTTTCTTTTTAGTTCCTTACATAAAGTGGCTTCATCTTTGGTCTGGAGCGATTTCCATTAAAAAAAACATTCGAGAAAGGTATGAACCTAAATTACCTTCCCCAACATGATAAAATAGGAACTTTTGTATAAGTTGTTTACAATATGAATAGTGTTTCGGTTTGATATGCCGTAAACAACAACGCTATACATCATTTTAGACGTGTGTCTGCTGACTTTGAACTTGTCATAAATTCAGAATCAAAACAAGCCAGATTGATGGGAGGTCCAATCTGCATAGAGCACAATTGTCGGGGGTCGACCATTTTTGTTTTTTAATCCGCCCCTTTTTACTACGGGCCCACGAAAATCTTCCTTTTTTTCTTCGTCTAGAGATATCATTTCTATTTTGTAAACAAAGACTTTGACTTGATAGTCAGCAAATTTTATTAGTTATTGCCCCCGCCCCATTAATTTCATCTGGTACCAAATGATTCAATATGATTCTCAGGAAAATGTATGAATATAAAACAAGTTTACTGCATGCTAACGAACGATTCCACATCTTATTTACCTCTTTGCAAGGAGGTTAGACACAAGCTCGTGTGTGGTTTTGAGAAGCCAGCCCATTAAGATAAGCGCACTCTGGCCTACAAAAAAAATGCTTGATCAGTCCCGTCGGTATTCCTTGATGGGCGCGCCTTAAGCGATTAGTAATAAACTAACCCGTTCTCAGAGAGAAGGTTAAACTTGGGCCGGTGGTTCACTGAACAGAACCATAGCTCAGCTTGACAAAGCCACTGACCACATAATCATCACCAAAAACACCGAATTGTTAACCCCATTATTTCCATCTGTTTAACAATGTACTCATTCTGAGTAAAATCTCGTAATGTTATCAAAGTATTCTCATCAATTAAGAAACAATTAGGCATTATTCTCGGAAACATTTCCAAATTTACGCTAATATTCTATCTGGTAAAAACGTTTCCATATAATTGTCAGCGCAATCTCCAAATTGTACGCCAATATTCCAATCTTTGAAAAAAATATTCGACATTGTTAACAAAACTAATTCTGGTAGAGAATCCGAGCCGATACTCAGTAAATTTTCCAAATATTTCAGTTAAGTAACGGAAGTATAATTGAAAGAAAATTTAATTCTGATTAATAAGAATACCAGAAATCTTGGTAGGACAGGATAATGGTGCATGAAAAATTCAGATTTCTATCTTTATTGTGTATCCAAAAAAGGGGGGGGGCAATCAATCCATGAGTTACATTTTGCGACATAAATAAGAACATACTTATTGTATGTTATCTGAAAGGAAATTTAATGGCGATTAATATGAATATCAATGTGATGCTTAGTAAAACGTACACATTTATTCCAATATTTCTCTCTAAAAACAAAATATTTTAGATGATTGTCAGAAAAATCCGACAGTGGCTTTGTTGCTGTCGGGATGAGGTAGGATTCTTTGCAGCCATACGACGGCACACCCTCCCAGGCTTCACCTTCTCTCTGAGAATAGGTTAGTTTATTGCTAATAGCCTGAGGCACCCCTACCGGCGAATGGCGATAGGAGTTCGCGTATCCTAGTGCGATGGCTTCTCAAAAACACACCTGACCTTGTATCTAACATTCTGAAGAGGCGATTTTTCTCCTTTATTTTTATCCAATAAAACGATTCTAAGCTCATAGCGGTGCTAAAATGCATAACGACGCGAACTGACGATCGAGTCGGTTCTATAGCACAACTAGCATCAATAGATGTCGGTAACTTTCATGTGGCCCCTACTGTATGGATGCTCTTCTAGAAAAAAGATTGAGGATACCAAAGGCAAAAAAAGGAACGAGCAAATCAAAAAGTCGTGCAATACAATTCATAAGAATTTTCTTTAACATTTTCAAATTTCAACACATCATTTACAACAGTTAAACGATATTTTAAACATGAAGTATTGTTGATATCCAAATTGTCTACATGATTCTGACCGTTGAACTCGCCAGCCTTCTTTCTTGTTGTAGTAATGTAATTTAACCGTGAAAAATAAGGTTACAAAATCAATCCAACTCTCAAACAGATTTCCAGCACTACCACTTTCTCTCTATTATTATCTTTGCTCTCTGAAAATCGGCTCACTGCTTTCTATTCGTCCTTTTATTTGAGTCAGTTGGTCTCAACAGTTGGTCTCAACATATGCTAATCAGTTCAAACTATAAAAGTCTGCAATTGTGATAAGAATCCCTTTCTTACTCTGGCAGATGGGCATGCACGACATGCGAAGAATTTCTTTCTCTCTTAACTGGTAAGTGTTCCTTCTAATTGTCACAAGTCGGTAACCTGGGCATTTCGAACTTAACTTTTATTTACGCATTTAATTCATTTTAATTATCTGATATTAGTTTCTCTTTCTTAAATTCCATAACTTTGAGTTGAACTTAGAACCTCTAGGTAACATCAATTCTAAACTATATCTTAACCAACGCTTTTATCTATTTGGCTATACATCAAGTAGGACCATTTTAAATACTCTTAATATGATTTATATTAATAAGACACATCATAGTTACGCATCTTGGGGTGCAGGTAAGAGGTAGAGTGATACCAGAAATGCATGACATGAGGTATATACATCTCCATAAATGAGTTTAAATTTTTTGTAGTTTTACATAGAACGAACAGAATAAGCATTACATCCATTATCATAAAACGTTATCTCAAATAATGTGGCTATTGAGACAGTTTGAAAAACTCTAAAATGCCCGAAATTGAACATACTAAAGGAGTTGTTATTGGGCATCGTGACATCGCATGAATTCGTAGTGTGTAGAACGGAGAATTTGCAATGATATTATTTATACTCAAGTCAAACGAACTGAAAGGAACATGCAGACTGTTTATGTTGAAGGTTAATTTACTTTTGACATCTGTGTCTACCAAATGATACACGTTGGAACCTCTAGGTATTCCAAAAACTAAATACTCAACAAAAGAATCTGAATATCACCTCACGTACTTAATTTGCAGCATGGTTTTGCATCCCGAAGTCACATCTCCGAGATCAACGACATTTCGATCATAACTAGGTGATTCAACTCGGCTATGTATTGACTTTTCCAATATATATTTATCATTTATATATGTTATTTTCTTCTGTGTTATATCTATATTTTTATTTCATCGAAATTTGCCTCAAATTTATAAGTGTGTCACAAAGTAAATTAGTTAACGCAATTATAAATGTAATCGACTTAAAAAAGGCATCGTCTGAATTTTCAATCAGTCAAACTTGATTATCTCCCTTGAATTATTTCAATTTGTCCATGCTCTACCTAAAATCCCGATTCCTCATGTGGTGATATATAATTCTTAAAGTGAACCTCGTTTCAGCTTAAGATGTTTAAAACGCTAATAACTTGGTTAAAACAATCTCCCAAAGAACATGGCATCGATGAGAAAGGACCCCAAAAAAGAAGTCTTTAATATCAGGAACTAAATTTGACCGAACACCGTTTGCTGCTGACTTTGAGTCAAGTACTCTTCTGGTTTACACATAAAAATTATAACAATGATAGAAGAGTATACATTTTCTATATTAGAATATTGACAGATTTGTGGGGTATCCAAATGATTACTTAGCAAAAGCACACGGAAAGCGATGGTTTAGTAATTATACAATAACTATACAAATACTGTTTAACCCTTCACAATTACTTAACCCAAAATAAGGTAGGAAACATAAATTACATGTTTACCTAATGAGAAAAACCCATAAAGTAAAGACCCAGACCTCATTTGCGCTTAATTGACCCCCTTTAAAAATCAAATTTCCCCAACGTGGGCCATGCACCTAACATTTTGAAACCACTGATCTATACACTGAATGTTACTTTATTAATAATATCTATACCCGCTGTAGAACGCGTTAATAATACTGCAGCCCGCTTAAGCACTTCACAAAATATTTAATTGCTGGGCGGTAATAGTAAAACTGCGTGTTATATAAACAAAATACGTCGAAACAATCAAAAGTATACTTTTACGGTGAAAACTGAAATAGATATGTGAAATTTTGTGGAGTCAAGCATCCATGAACCTATTGTTGAAGGTGTTATAGAGAAGTCAGGTATCACTTATCACACGTTGAAGGAGTGAAGTTCTTATCAGACCATGCGGAGTAAAACATCAATAATTAATAGCCAGCAACATTGGAGAATAACACGTTTGAAAGAGTCCGCCTATATGTTAGGTTGTGCCAACATGTTGAGTATTGATTTACTCCTCTCCAGGAGTTAGGCACAAGGCCAGTTTTTATCTTACTCCCACAAGTAAGATATGACCCAAGGTCGGGTCGGGAAAGTGGGGTTTAAAAATTGCCTGGGCAGCCCCGTCGGCATTCCCCGGTAGGGGCGCCTCAGGCAGTAAGCAATAAACTTACTCCTCCTTAAAGAGGGGAGGCAAAGCCTGGGAGGGTGGACCTCCTAGAACTGCACAGGACAGACCCAAAGACAGGCGTAAATCAAGCCCCGAAGGCCAAGACAATACCAGTCTATGGGGTGCAGTATCCATCGGAACAGATACTACACTTTGATCTTAGCCAAAAGGCCAAGAACAAGGTTGAGTAAACCTTGTATATATACGAATTCCATATTAGAATAGTTGAGTAAACAAAGATAACACCAAACTTTCTAAAAGCGTCTCAAATACTACCGATCATACAAGCGTCCATGTTACGCTCCACGGTATTCACAAGTGTTCAGTTCTTTGAAAATAAAATCCAAAATCATTATTTAATCTATTTAAGTATTATTCGGACTATGCGGACTACTGTCCTCGTCTTGGATGTTCTTCTCGAAACGTTTCGGCCGATGTAACATCGGACTTACTTCAGATGCGTCCATGTGTACTCGTGGAGCAACGGATACGGTGCTAGGTATAATCAATTCTAAGTGAAAGTATGCTGGAGGGTGAAGGTTCAATCATCTGTACAGGTCATCCTAAGAATATAATTAAAATTACGGTACTTATATCGATCTTGACCCAGTTTCCGTGAGTTTCGTGTCGGAAGCGTTCGGTTATCCTACGCAAACGCCCGAGAGATGACGAGCCGAATAAAACAAGCAAAACATCGCGAAGTTACTGTTATCAAATGCATTTTTATTTTTATTTTGATACGTTGCTGCGTCCTATAATTTTTAGTTATATTTTCAAGAAATATTTTAAAGAAACAACAACAAAAAATAAAACAAGCAAAACATAGCGAAATTACTGTTATCAAATAAATATTTGCTTTTATTTTACGTAAACAATGTTAGAAAAACAACATATTTTTTTAATTTTCTTATTTGTTTTTACTTGTTTACGTTTCCAAGTTTTCCTTTGCGCTGAGCACAGCGGACGACGACGGACAGGCAGAATAAGAGGAGGGGTTCGTCGAGGAAGTGGAAGGAAGCTGGTCGACCGGGTAGGCTTCTGCTATCTGCGCTAATATGGAGACGAATGGGTTTTTTTTCTCGAAACTTTTGCCTACACATGAATTCGCTCAGACAGCTGTCTACTAGTTCCCTGCTGGTGCCACATTCTTTCTTTTTCCTTTGTTTGGCTTCCTTCCACATTCTTTCAGCGTGGTTGGTGGTCGCCCTCGTCACCGGGTCCACGAAATGTCGACTATGGTTAACGGTTGTGTGTTCGTATTCCTCTTCTCCTAACTCGCCGTACGCCTTCCAGCAGTCCGAAATTACCATGGTCCCAGGCAAGACGAACTTCTTTACAAGTGGAAGGAGAGCTTCGGCGTTCTTGTTCGCCACTGTAACAAGGAAACCCTCTTTCTCTGCGAGGTCGTATCTCCCGAAGACCCAGAGCGGTTGGACGACCCTGCCGACGTATTTCCTGCGGCTAAACACGGACTCGTCGATCTCAACGGTATGCCCTGGGCCTCCGATACGACGCGGATATCGTTCGAAATGGTCGACACAGACCTCCTTTAGAAAGTTTCTCCAGTCGGTCTGCGTGTTAGTCGATACGACGCCGCATTCTGTGCGTAGATTTTTTGAGGTTGCTATTTCCTGGGACCACAGGTAGATCAGCTTCATTATCTTTCCGAGTTCCATTCTGGATCGCGAAATTCAGGAGCGACAGTCGGTATTTATACACCTCCACGCAAATCCGTCCCTGGTAGCTTTCCTTTCAAACAAGCGACACATGTAGTTGCATTTGGGGCATGTTTTCTTTTTGGCCACCAACTTTCTTTCCTGACAGAAAGAAACTGCTCCTTCTCGCGATTTCACTGTGGTAATGTTCTTAATTCATTATTTCTTTTGTTTCTTTTCCTTTTTTCGTTTATACAAAAAAAGTTATTGACAAAAATCCGTTTGTACTGGCTTCCGAACAGCTGTCTGCGTCTTCGATCGATCTGAATAACGCTTCGTAACGAAATTGTCGGCTGCTCGCTGATTGGCTAATCACTCGGTATCTCTCCACCAATCGACTCGTCATCTCTCGGGCGTTTGCGTAGGATAGCCGAACGCTTCCGACACGAAACTCACGGAAACTGGGTCAAGATCGATATAAGTACCGTAATTTTAATTATATTCATAGACGTAGTATAAATATAGATACAAGCTTTGATGATGGCAATAATCCGAAAGAAAAATGTAAATAATGTATTGTAGAGTGATGCACCCCCTCATTGAAATAATGAACTAAGTCTGAAAAGGGCTATAAAAAGGGTGTATTTTTATTTGTTATGTAGAGTGAGAAATAAAGTTATGTTGAATAATGGAAGCCAAATGGGTCTGAGAGATTTGAGGTCACCTCCGGTGAAAGTTGAGAGGTCACTCGACTTCCGGGCGAGGCCCTCTCTCTTAGCTGGCGAGACTTGAACGAGGGAAGACGTGTTTTACGTGATGCCCTTAAATGGGGACATCACGTGTCGGACAGCTGATGTAGTTAAATCTTTCTCTTACGCATGCGAAGTTTACATGTTTTTCCTTTTAAATAAACCTTTTATAAACTAAAACGACAAGTGTCGGCGTTCGTTTTATAAACAACTTGGGTCCACAACGACGACGGCGATGATTTCGACGACGCAGGCTGTGTGGAGATTTATACACCCATCAGTAAGGCGTAACGTAACACTTATATACAATTGTTTCTCAACCTTGTGTTCCAGTATATTTATCCCTATTAACTGGCGGACTATGATACAACATACTGCTAACCGCTCATCCAAAATATTAAGGCAGGTAAATATATAGATGTGTGTGTATGTACACATCTTCTAAACATCGTATTTGCGGAGTTATAGTGATCAGCATGAACGGATACACCATATTATTATACAACTTAGATCGATTATAATTCTATTCATTTCTACCCATTTTTAGGGTTAAATTGCATATTTTTATTTGGTAAAACGTTTTTCATTGAAAATTACATTTAAATGAGAAATATACCGTGACCTTTTCGTGACTTTCTGGGTCAACATAAATCAACCTTGAATATTATTCAATACTTAGCGAATCTAGTCAAAATCTAACCAGTAGTTTCTGATTATATAATAAATATTCATTTTTGTTTGATACAGATATATTGTTGGGTGATTTTTAATGAAACCCCCTACTTATTAAAGGGAAATATGTTTAATAAAACGAATTAAAATCAATAAAACATGAACAGTTGAGTTAGTAGAATGTTCCTTGATATTTGTCCCGTCGTTGTAATCAGACGCAACGCAAGTGTTGGCTTGTTACTTAAGTGGGCACTTCAATTTGAGATATATTGATCAAGTACTTTTAAACCATCAAACAAATATAACAGCCTACACGAGAAGGTAATAACGATGCTTAGGTTTAAAGTCGCCTTAGAAAAACATTCAGATTGTATAGAGACGAACACATCTTCTCGCTGTCTTTTGCATGAGTTGTTCCACTTTGCTACTTTTTGCAAATACATTTGATTTGATCTGAAATAAATATGTTCAGTGGTAAAAGAACAAATCTTTCCTAATAAAAAGTAAAATTGGTTATCTTGAACTTTTCCGCTTTACAATGGCTACCATTGAAACAACATTATATTATTCAAATTAGTTGCCGTGTCAGAATTTTTTTTAGTTCAATTAAAAATCTAATGACCCGACAATATCGTAATAATATAACCTAATTATTACGATATTGTTTGGGCATTAAATTAGTAATTGAACCAAATTGTTAAAAAAAACGAGAACTAATTTGGGTAAGATAATGTTGTTTCAATGACAGCCAAGATAATCATAAAATAATACGCTTCAGGTTTCGTTCTTTCGAAATGTTATGTTCCGGTAAGCAAGCAGATCGAACCAGGCGAAAACGTAAAATAGAGGACGTCGGATTGTTTGAAAGATTTCCATTGGCTGATTCTGGATATCCATATTACATAGAGTTTTTCTTTTTCTTTCTGTCGAACCATTTAGTGCACAGTGTTGGTGTAGAACTTAGCACGATATCACATTTCAGAAGGAAACATTTTTTTCTTTTAAGAAATGGTTGGGTTGCTGGTGAATCGGGTCTGGTGATTTAAAACAAAAACCTGCAATTAAACCAGTTGATCACCGATGACCGTTATCAGAGCATCTACAAGTTGTTTTTTAAAATTTAGATGATTATAATTTATCTAAAAAAAAGATAAACCATTAAGTAAAAAAACAACGTCTAAATTAGGCTGTAAAATTGTCCATTAGGCGGCAATTAATGTAAAAGCAGGCACTGCGAAAATATTAAGATGATAGTTAAGATAAACCACTTGGCGATAATTTATGTAAAACCTGCTGTAGCGTAAATAGAAAAAGAATACGTTAGGAATAAGATTAGACATTAAGCGGTGATTAATGTTGAAAACTGCTGTCGTAAAAAAGTAAAATCATACACTAGGCAATAAAATTAGACATTAGATGGTAATTAAAGTAAATACAATGGTCTGTCGTAAACAGTAAAATTATACGTTGGGAAATAAGATGAGACATTCAGCGGTAATTAATGTAAAAAGATACTGCGCTGTAAGAAATATCAACATTATAGAAAAGATTAGTCTCTAGGCAGTAATTAATGTAAACAACTAAACATTAGGTAAATAGAGTAACCATTAGTGCGTCAATTAATGGTAACAGTAGTACAGTAATTAAAGTAAACAAAAACGTTAACCAAATAGAGTAACTATTAGTGCAGTAATCAATTAAAATAAATACGGTATGCAAATAGAACTATCATTATTGCTTTAAATGATGTAAACAAATGCGTCATGCAAATAAATTATCCATTAAGACGGTAATAAATACCAACACCTATACGTTCGGTAAACAGAGTTACAATTAGTTCGGTAATAAATATAACCAAATATATGCTAGGCAAATAGATCGACAATCAGTGCAGTAATGTAAACAAAAATGTTAGGAAAATATATTAACCATTAGTGTTGTAATTAATGTAAACAACTATACGTTAGGCAAATAGATTAACCACCAATGGAGTAATTTATGAAAACAAGGCAAATTCTAAGCCGTTAGTGCGGTAATCAATGAACACAACTATACGCTTAACAAATAGATTAACTATTAGTGTTTGAAGTAATGCAAACAATTATACGTTAGGCAAATAGATTAACCATTATTGTTGTAATTAATGTAAACAACTATACGTTAGGCAAATAGATTAACCACCAATGGAGTAATTTATGAAAACAATTGTACCTTAGGCAAATTCTAAGCCGTTAGTGGTGTAATCAATGAAAACAACTATACGCTTAACAAATAGATTAACTATTAGTGTTTTAAGTAATGTAAACAATTATACGTTAGGCAAATAGATTAACCATTATTGTTGTAATTAATGTAAACAACTATACGTTAGGCAAATAGATTAACCACCAATGGAGTAATTTATGAAAACAATTGTACCTTAGGCACATTCTAAGCCGTTAGTGCGGTAATCAATGAAAACAACTATACGCTTAACAAATAGATTAACTATTAGTGTTTTAAGTAATGTAAACAATTATACGTTACGCAAATAGATTACTCATTAGTGTTGTAATTAATGTGAACAACAATACGCTAGGCAAATATATTAACCATTAATGTTGTAATTAATGTAAACAATTATACCTTAGGCAAATTATAAACCGTTATTGCGGTAATTAATGCAAACTACTATACGCTAGACAAATAGATTAACTATTAGTATGTTAAGTAATGTAAACAATTATACGTTAGGCAAATAGATTTACCATTAGTGTTGTAATTAATGTAAACGACTATATGCTAGGCAATAGATTACTTATTAGTGTTGTAATTAATGTAAACAATACGCTAGGCAAATAGATAAACTATTAGTGTTGTAATTAACGTAAACAACTATACGCTAGGCAACTATATTAATCATTAGTGTTGTAATTAATGTAAACAAATATACGCTAGGCAAATAGATTTACCATTAGTGTAATAAGATAAACAAATCTATGTTAGATAAACATATTAATCGTTAGTGCAAGAATTGATGTAAACAAATACATCACCCAAATAGATTAACCATTAATACGGTATTTAATGTGAGAAAGTCGTAAATAGCATATCATATGTTAGGTAGAAGGATTATTTATTAATGCGTTAGCTAGTACAATAAATAATGCAGAATATTAAGTATTTGGTATATCGGGAATAGATTAATAAACCAACTGAATTAACAAAAAAAAAGCGATTGTTCGAGTGGTGCTTATCCAAACAACATTCTACTGTGTAACGAAAAAACAATTTGATTGAATAAAATCCCCGGTATTTTATAAGAACCATCGAATGAATGCCGATTGCCGCTGGGCGTTGTTAGACAGACGCTTGAAATAACACTGCGGTTGACTTTATTTAAATAAACATGAGTGGCGTCTGCTTTTGCAGCTTGCCGCGGAAAATATTTCAAATACCGGCATCAAACATTAGCAGGATTGTCAGTGGGAAGTATTGTATTTATTGTGCCGACATGTGATTTAACGATTAAAGAAAAGAAAGATTCTCAATTGTTATTTAAAATTAAAAAAAAAAACAACAAAAAACAGCAGACGGAGATCGCTGACATTACAAATAACTTTAAGACTCGGAATGTTTTCGGAAGGACAAAGAAAGCAATTGAAGAATCTGGCTCTCAGTTTGAGGTCTTTATTCCAACGACTGAGGAATTCTTCTATGTCTAATAAAATGCGAAGGGTAGTATTCGTACCTGAAGATCGTCTTTCGATACTCTATCAATACAGCATTCCGTCGGATTTGATATTCACATTATACTAAAAAAAATACCAGCCATTCTTTCCGCATATCATAGTGTTTCTTCTTTTATAGTCGAGTCAGTAGAATTGCGGTAGTTTATGTGAAACAATTTCTTCACTAGGAAATCTTCATCGCGTAAAGAATATGAATTATCCAGAATTGCCTTAATTCAGTTAGCATATATCAGATTAATATTGCGATAAGTCAGTTAGCATATATCAGATTAATATTGCGATAAGTCAGTTAGCATATATCAGATTAATATTGCGATAAGTCAGTTAGCATATATCAGATTAATATTGCGATAAGTCAGTTAGCATATATCAGATTAATATTGCGATAAGTCAGTTAGCATATATCAGATTAATATTGCGATAAGTCAGTTAGCATATATCAGATTTATATTGCGATAAGTCAGTTAGCATATATCAGATTTATATTGCGATAAGTCAGTTAGCATATATCAGATTTATATTGCGATAAGTCAGTTAGCATATATCAGATTTATATTGCGATAAGTCAGTTAGCATATATCAGATTAATATTGCGATAAGTCAGTTAGCATATATCAGATTAATATTGCGATAAGTCAGTTAGCATATATCAGATTAATATTGCGATAAGTCAGTTAGCATATATCAGATTAATATTGCGATAAGTCAGTTAGCATATATCAGATTAATATTGCGATAAGTCAGTTAGCATATATCAGATTAATATTGCGATTAGTCAGTTAGCATATATCAGATTAATATTGCGATAAGTCAGTTAGCATATATCAGATTAAAATTGCGATTAGTCAGTTAGCATATATCAGATTAAAATTGCGATTAGTCAGTTAGCATATATCAGATTAAAATTACGATTAGTCAGTTAGCATATATCGGATTAAAATTGCGATTAGTCAGTTAGCATATATCAGATTAAAATTGCGATTAGTCAGTTAGCATATATCAGATTAAAATTGCGATTAGTCAGTTAGCATATATCAGATTAAAATTGCGATTAGTCAGTTAGCATATATCAGATCAAAATCTGCAATATATTGGCGTTAATCAGTAAACATATTTTTATGCATCCGGCGAACTGTTAGTGATGTTCCTGAAATAATTGTGTGTCTCAGGCGTTTCGAAATCTGTTAGGCCGTCAGCCTTAAAATAATATGCAAGGTAGAGTATCTATCTTGCATCCATAAAAGTAAGAGTTATCTGCCCTTGGAGACGTCGTCGGCCAGAAAAGTTTAGATATAAAAAAAAGTGTTTTACAAAATACCAGACAATCATTTCGCCTCCAACGACTTTTAAATCATCATTCAACCTGTGAATTTGTTTAATAAATGTTTTAAGTTTCATACTTCGTCCATTGATCGTTTTCTCATCTGTTACTTAACCGATTACAGCGGTTATTATTAGACATAACAAAATCATACTCTCTAAACCAGGTTACCCAGCCTAGTTTGATCAGATCCTAGTTTTTGTCCATATTAATAGCTATTATGACCACATTGTTCCCTTCTGTTTTTAGCTATGTTCATCTCGAGGCTATCTTTATTTTCGGTTATACGGCGAATGGTTCTGCTTTTCCTGCTGACAATCACAAATACTCAGCGGTGTTTCATCGCAAAACGTTTCCTTAAAAAAACTAAGATAGCGTTAATAACAGTTAATAATCGTTTTCCTGTCTGATAATAGTAGATCCTCTATTTACGTGGGACTAAGTTACAGATTAACTATCCTTAACTAGTTTATATACAATATTTATTTAATTTATATTCACCCAAAACAAGGCACATTGCCACTTAGACGTAAGGGGCTATTGATGATTAATGGACAACATAAATAGGGTCATCCTAAGTGGGTAGTCATGTAGCGAGATATTTGTTCATTTAAATCTTTGCATGTTGGTACAGTCGGTGAAACATGGAGCAGGGAGGGAATTCGAAAGGCAAGCATTTCGAGGAAAAAGCTGTTAGAGTAGAAAGCTTTCCGGCATCTGGGACCTCTACAATCAAGGGGTTGGGATTTAGCTGATTGACGGGTTGTCGGCTGTATTTAAGTTGAGGGGGCACAAGTGCAGCAAGTTAGTCGGAGCGCATCCATTTAAGTACTTGTGAAACAAGCACAGGAACGCGAGATTGTGGCGATGAGACAAGGGCTGCAGTTTAGTAGGCATATTAGATTAACTCTCCTTTTTGGACTGATTCTGAGAGGAAGAGATTAGTGGTTGGTTCATCAGCCCAGATGTTGCAACAATACTCCATGCACTGGCGAATAGTAGATTTGTAGAGATATAGGATATTAGATAGCGAAAGAAGTTTTCTAGTCCGGTAGAGAGAGCCCACATACTTTGCGGCAGACTTGGCAGTATCTTTTATGTGCTCGTTTCAATACATGCTATCTGTCATTATTCGGCCGATTTATGATACTATTGAATTTTACAGAAATTTAGATCTCATGGAACCATTTTTTAATGATGGTTTGGATTTCAATATAACAAATACTTCTCTATCGTATTGTTAATTTATTTCCTTAACAAATATTTAGCAATCGTATTCAAATGTTCTTTTCTAGAAAGGGACCGACATTATTTTCAACAATTTGTGATCTTCAGTTAGAAAGAGAAGAAATCTATTCGTCTTTTCACTTGAAATGTTCAAATACTAAACTACAAGTGAAAAGGCAAATAGATGTTTTTCTTTTTCCTTCTTTACAGGCACATATAAAAGATTCATAAATTTATATAGAAATTACCAAAATGTTAATGTTTATATATATATATATGAATAGGCGAAAAAAGTTTGTTTTCGTGTTTTCAACAAAAAGTATGAATTTATTATCTTAAATTAATGCTTCAAGTAGCGAACTTCACAAAGCGATAACGAGCCAGGCAATTCCGATAGTATTATACATATGTGTATGTGGAGTATGTTTCAATTGTATGCAAAAAAACGATAACATTTTATTAAGAAAATACTCCACCTACCTGGTAAGTCATCGTCACCGCGCGGAGATACCGGGCATACTTCATCGGAAGTATCCAAGAATTCTGAAAATAGAAAGAAAAATGATAAAAATACAAACAAAACATCATCCTAATCAGGACTTCGACATAGAAAACATAACCATAGTTGGATTTTAAGATTCGAGAAGATGAAATTGTGTTCAATAAATACCAAAAATACCCTAACGTCATTGTCAATATTAATCAGAACTACACTAACGTCATTGTCAATTTTAATCAGAACTACGCTAACGCCAGTGTCAATTTTAATCAGAACTACATTAACATCATTGTCAATATTAATTACAAATACGCTAATGCCATCGTCAATACGAACCATACCTTCATCTAAAAAATCCTATCAACTTGTTTGTTCAGCGTCTTTTCGTACGTTACTCTCAACCTGTTTTCCTGTATTTTCTCACTCCCAAACATTTCTCCGAGTATATAAATACGGAAACATCTGTGAGAAAAGCAAATAAAATGTTGCCTCTCTATCCTGCCACTATTTATATGCTTTAGTAACAAGTTTGTAGGTTCGAACACTGTTGAAGTATCCAGAGTGTTGTGGATCGATACTCAATATTCTTCATTTTCTAGAAATGCACCAGTATTTTTAATTTATTCCCCGTATTTAAAGTTGCCCTTTTTAATCTAACTTCCAAATGTAAGTAAAAAATAAACACCAATTAAAAAGTACGGCTAGGAGTCACAATATGTGTCACGTGACAGATACATCATGGCAGGTGTTATTTCAGAGAGTTCCTTCCTAGCGACTAGTTGCCTTACCAATGCGTGAGAATCTAGTCTACTATTCAAACCGTAGCTGGTAGGGGGGGGGCATGTGTTTATTGTTAGATAATGTACAGAAGGGGGACAAAAAGTTATCTGCCTTTCCACGATCAAACCGGGGGATAAAAAGTTATCTGCCTTTCCACGACCAGGTCGGGGAGTGTGACGTCATAACTGGATAGGAGTAAAAATGACTTCCATTTTCCGGTTTGCTCGTCACCCTCTTTAGTTTGATGACTTCATAGTCGTCGGCTGTGTTAGCATGATGTATATATCTAGGCCGTTGTGGGATGAAGGCACATCCGTCCTCCCTGGAGTACTTAAAACAATCACGGTTTATTGCTTTCAGTTTCCAGAGAGCTTTAATAAACTAGTGAAACATACTAATGTAGTCTCGTTTTATTGTGTTCTTTTTATAGCAGTTTATTTCAGAATGCCAGCGTACTTCGAGTCCAAGATAGCGGAATGGGAGAAGCTGAATTATTTACTACCATCACTGTCATCAAACGAGTCGAGAGAGAAAAAGCTCTCTTGGTACGCTCTGACTATGTATCGTATCTCAATGATGTTAGTTCAAGTGTTTCCTCAACAAAACTTGAAGAGTGTTATATCAATATATTAAAAGCAAAGTTGTGTGTATGTGTCGCGGCATCACGGTTATACGGTTAATCTAAAAGCTCAACTAACTGCAGATTTTTAATCAGCACCCTCGATGCGATGTTCTTATCAACCTCCGAAGTCTTTGAACCTTTTTAAAACTCATTCAAAATTAAGTAGGTAAAATAACATTTTTTACATTAATTTTCTTGAACAACAACATACTTATAATTATCTGAACTATTTCACTACCAGCAAGACAAATAAATAAACATAAAAATTAGTCAAGATTGTTTATTTTTGTCAAATCATCGTACGTATTTAACATCCTTTTTTAAAAATGTTTTTATTATTAGAAGTTGTCTTTGTGTTTGTTTATTTATTTTGGACAATCGAACTATTTTAGATCGATAGGGAGAGATCCTTACGTCAAACACAAGCACTATAAGTAGGTTACAAAGAGAAACTATTTTCGTTTGTACGGTGGCCGTGTTGATAAAGCGTTCGCGTTTAGTTAAACTATTTTACGCCATCATTCAGGGTTCGAATTTCACACTAGAGAATTATTCTTTTTTTGCTCTGGCGTTCCAGTTATTTCTTATCCGATATCGACCATCGCTATAAATCCTTCATAATGCACTTACATTTTTTTACTGGGCGACATAAAATTGGTTACCTTTTTTTCCATTTCCCTTGTTGTGGTTCCCACATCAATAGTTGGCATATCAACTCTTGCTTCCTCCTACACATACGTTAAATAAATATTAACCTTCTAGCTTTGAGCATTGCTGTTATTTTACTCAGTTCTCCATATAGATTGTTGTTTGTCATTCAACCCCTCCAAGTGACACCTAACACTGCTCTTAACATTCTGGTATAGCCTTCTGCATATTTCATTTGTAAGGGTCCAGATTTTTGCCCCCTAAAGCAAAACACTTAACTGTGGATCTGCAGAACCGGATTGTAAGTTCTCTTTTCTATTTTGATGTCCAAATCCTGTCTGACTTGTTTAGCGCCTTCCATGCCAACTCGATTCGAAATTCCATGTTGTTTTTTGGCTATCTATAATCGACAGCATAAAATATATCTATTTCTTTTTTCTCGTTAAACAACATTTCGTTTCGTTACATCAACAATATATATATATAAATATATAATTGAAAATGTAATAAGATAGATAAAATAACATTTTACAAATCAGATTTCACAAATAATGTGATACGAAATACCATCGACCAGGAGGTGCTACTGTTTATGCGTGAACGAGTCAGAGTGTTAACGTTTCGTTTATAGTTGAACTACAAGGTTGATTTATTTCAACAAAGTTACAATACAATTATTTGTTTCTTGTTTACACCATTTCTTTAAATAGAAATATTTGTCAATTATTATACTTATAATTATCATTTTTTATTAGACGATTATTATGTATGATCAAATACATTTTAAGCAGTTGTTTGACTTGGTCTTTGCTGTTTCTCTTAAAAATTAAGTGGGTTCGTCCAAGCATTAGAAACGGCACGTATTTTTTGTCTATTGTGAAAACAAATATGCGCACCGAATTACCAAACCAGCCAAATGTTTGTGCCGTGTTTTTTCTTCTTCATCTGGTTATTATGACCGTGTCGATTATAGCGAAGTCGGTAGCCGAGAGGGGGAGCGAAGCATGGCTCACTCGATGTTCGTACATAATAAAATCAACAAACACGAAGGCACATTAAGACATTGCATAACATGACTTATTGTACACGGGTGTGTGTGTGCGTGTCGTTAGGGTCCCGTCGTTAGTGCTACTACTTCTGAGCTCTTTACAGTCCAGGATATCAGCTGAGATTTAACAAGGATCTCACAAACTCGTCTGTCGGTCGAGACCAATCGCCACCTACTTCTTTGGTCAATCTCTTGGTGTTTTTCTCGTCGAACTATCGGGGGTTTCTTCGAACCCCTCTCGCCGTGCTCCCCGAGCTCGTCTAACTCGTCTGTCATAACAGTCAGTGCCCCCACAAATACATATACACTTTTCTAACGGAAATCCGATATATCCGGTCTTCTCAGTTACTCTTAGCTTACTTAAACGAAAACAAGAACTTTCTTCTGAATTCTCTAACTCGACCCTTCCTCCTGGCTAATTTTTTACGGCTTCACTTGTCACTACAAAACAATGGATTTGTCGTTTTCATGTCATCTACTTTCATATTATCATTAATTTTCGCATTACTTTCATATTTTCATTTACTTTCGCGTTACTTTCATGTTGTCAATTACTTTCGTATTGTCATTTACTTTCGCGTTACTTATATATCCTTTACTTTCGCGTTCCTTACATATGTTCATTTACTTTCTAACCAATATTTTCTTGTTTTCCCGGCTGTTTGGGCATTCTGTGGTATCGCACTACCTGTCTATAAGTGTTTATTTACTTGAACTCACTCACAATTTATTGTGCTAACAATTTTTTGTCAGTTCACTAGAGTTTTGAGTGATGAGTTTCTTGCTGCTACCTTTCTTCGAGTCACTAGTGTTTTTGTTAGTAGTCCACTCATTTCATGTTCTTTTCTATTTGTGGTGAATTTTCAAATCAAGAAGACGAACTTTGTGTCCCACGTCAAGTGAGTTGGACACAAAGACTGCGACCAAACTTTAATTTAAAAATTACCTGACCCAGCACAAGAGTGTGTCGTGAATGTCCAAAGTTGAGGCTACGAGTCCACTGAATTTTCAACCACTGAATGATTAATATCAAGCCGGATAATCAACGACATTGGGTTGGCACACTCGCCGCTTGCTCCCTTTACTCTCTTGCGCCCTGAAGAACATTCAGGAGGAGTTTCCTCTCGACAATATAATTTAAAATATGCTAAAAATGACTAAAACCTGATGGTTAGATGCGCAAAGGGTATCATCAAATTTAACAGATGGTTCAGTCAAACTTTTAACTTTTTCTTTGTATTCTACGTAATTTTCTTTTTACTTTAATTCACCCGAAACAAGACACACTGCCGCCGAGACGTAACGGTGATACTGTGAATTAGGGGCCAGATTTATAGGAGCATTATAAGTGTGGGGTTGTGCAACAAGATGTTTGTTCACATTACATTTAAATTTCTGCATGTTGGTACAGTCGGCGAAGCAGGGAAGGAATAAAAGGCACGCACTTCGAGAAAAGAAGCTATTAAAGTAAAAAGCCTTCTGGCATCAGGAAACCTCTACGATGAAGGGGTGGAATTTTGCTTATTGTCTGGTTGGTCGGGAGTATTTACGTTGCGGGGGAACAAGTGTAGTAAGTTCGTCAGATAAGTATTTGTAAAAAAAGCACAGAGGTGCAACATTGCGGCGATGGGACAGGGCTGAAACTTTGCAGACAGTGTGGGACCGATTAGGTTAGAGACTCCTTTTTAGACCCTGGCCAGCAGGGATAAACTAGAAGTTGGTGCACCAGCCCAGATGTGGCAACAATACTCCATGCATGAGTGAATAGTGGCTTTGTAGAGATACAAGATACTGCCAGGTGTGAGAAGTTTTCTAGCTCGGTAGAGGGAGGCCACCTTATTTGTACCAGACTTGACAGTATCTTTCATGCATTTATTTAAATTCACGTTACCTGTGAATGTTAGGCCAAAGAGTTTGAATGTTGGACTCTTGGGAAGGGTACCATCAGCCATGCCAATCGGTGGTTGGTAATATTTCTTATAATTGTTTTTAAAAAGGACGCTTTTTCTTGGAAGCATTACATTTCACCATCAATTTATAGCCTTATACCACTACAGACTGGAGGTTATTTTCTACGGATTCAACCATTTTCGTAGTTTAAAGACATAAAGACCCTGCACGAAGTTTGGTAGCCAGTCTAGTCTTAAATGAAATAATTGCGAACCCGAATATGACGTACTAATTTAGGGAATCATGACGTAGTTCCAGTTACAGACATACACAAAATGTTCAATAGCATAAGATTATTAGCAACTTCAGGTGATTTCGACGAGAATTTAGGCGATAACAAAGTCATTAAAATGATATTGGCTTTGGGCTCGCGCAGCTTACTCATTCGGACCGACAAATACAACTATTAACGAAAGGAATGCGCATAATCTTGTGGTGTTCTACGCCTAGTTGACCATCTGGGTTAATGTCGAAGTACGATAAAGTTGTGTCACTCGGTTACAAAATTGACTTCCATTTATGAAAATGCCGAAAGGAGGTGGGGAACTTAAGATCTTTCTTAGTATCGACGGCAAGAAAAAGTAAAAAATGAAGAACAAAGAATTGACAACGTCATGGAATCCGTGATCGTCTGTTATTATTCGCTTGCTTACTTATTGAATGATCTGCAGTTTTCACATCAGTAGTGATGATTAATCTTTCCATAACAAGCTCAAATACATGCGTTCATACATGACAATTAGAAACCCCTATATATCACATCGAAGATGTATATATCTTATGCATAAAGTATACTCAGATTCGCTCAATTTATTTGGCCGGTATAGCACCGTAAACAAAATCTACATATAGAATGCTGATCCATATGTGTTTTACTCGCTTATTGGTACGTGTTTCCAGAAAAAAAATAGTTTCATTCGCGTTCACCGATTTTTACATTTTATTCGCTCAATTGATCTTGCTTGGTAATTTCAGCGCTGGAATAGGAGTGACTACTTTCTCCTCCCAATAATATGTCCTCATCATTCGACTAGAACAGCGTAAAAGAAAAAGGTAGAAATTAAACTAAGGCAACTTCTTTGTATTACACCGTGTGTCAAATCAGTTTGTATTAATCACACCGCATATCAATAATTACGTGACCATTAAGACTTTCAAAATTTAGGTTCCCAGATTACTAATAATAAAACAAGTATCCACAATCGTTTTACCCATGAGCTTAGGGTAAATTGTTTGAATCAGAAATAAGTGAGTTTATAAAGTCAGTTACATATAAAAAAGGAAAAATCAGTCTCTTTATTCTCGCTATATATCTATCTTTCTAATAATGGATGTTAAATAATATTTCTACTCTGATAATATCCCCTTTTATTTATAATAAACTATTCTAATCTTTATTCTTTCCTTTCTTTTTCACCTTCCACTGTATATATATATATATATATATATATATATATAGATATATATATATATATGAGATAGAGAGAGATATAGATAGATAGAGAGAGAGAGATATAGATAGATAGATAGATAGAGAGAGAGAGAGAGAGAGAGAGAGAGAGAGAGAGAGAGAGAGAGATTGACACACGCGATGATCATACTACATAGCGTATGAAATAAGAGGCGACGGTTAAACAACATAAGTTAGAGTGATAGATAAAAAAATAGTAATAAAAAGTCATTTGGTGAGTTAATTGTAAATTGCAGCTCAGTAGAAGAATTAAATTTAAGTTTTTTTAGAACATAACAATTCCAAAGCTAAAGAATATTTTAGTAGATGTGTGTGATTAAATCATATAGAAAAAGGCCCAATCGAGACCAACATTTATTAAATCATCTTCATAATATATATATATATATATATATATATATATATATATATATATATATATATACATACACACAGATCATTGAAAAGTAACTCTCCATTATTAAGTGCCTGTAATTTATTACTAAAATATAATTCTTGCAAGAAATGAATATGATAAGTGGATAGCATCAGGTTTCATTGAGAGTTCAATATAGACGCTAGCATTCGCCACCAGCTCCTCAAACCTGGAGAACGCAGCAACTGATTTCACAAGCAACTCTTCAATTATTTTGTTTTAGTAATTAGTCATCAGTTATGAAGACTAAAAAACGCAGAAGTATAAGGTTTAATGATATGGATAGATTGATACTTTAAATGAGAATGAATACTATACCAGGATTGAAAATCCTTACATACCATCCACACAAAACAACAGCCAACCCAGAAAATAGTAATTCTTTCCCCTATGTCAGAAAGATCACTCATGGAATGTGAGGACTAGAGGAAAAATGTCCGTCTTCTTTACTCTTTCTATATTGATATAAAGTTATGTGACAAATGTATGCATGTGTGCGTTTTTCTTATCGCGCAGATATACTTTTGATAAGTAGATACCGAAAATAAAAATTATTTCCTAAATATCCACTAGAATGCATTTTTGTTACAGAGGTGGAGTGAGACGTTTGATATGGAACACATTTGATAATAGGAATACAATAGCATAGGTTTCAAAGAGATTACTGAGAATGCAGAACAGTTCTTTATTCATTGCCGGACGACGCCGGGTACGTTTGTTAGTAATGCAAATATATTTGTTTTATTTCGATTGTTCTAAATTGTGCATTACTTTTTGGGCGCCATAATGGTTATAGTTGTAATTCGTTTTGCTTAGTGTTTTTGCTGTTTGAAATAATGCCATTGACTTATGAAAGCACGTGTATTTTTTACAATCTATGTTAAAGTACAATGCAGACTAACGCTTGGAGTTTATTATAAATGTTAATTAAATTACTCAACACAAAAGTGCTTTTCATTGAAACCATGTGCCAGATAGGCTACAGGAATTTTTACATGTCCAGCAGTGGCTTTAATTAAATATATAGTTTGCTCTAAAGATCAAATGAACCACTCGACTGGGGTGGGGTTGCACGAAATTAAAGCGGAATTTCAATTAGTTTTGTTTAAACTCCTCCCATGACTCATTTCTTTTCAAAATAAAAACCCCAAAAGGGAATATCTATCTACCTAATATATATATATATATATATATATATATATATATATACGTTTGAAAATAATTCGCGGAAAACTCTATAGAGCTATTTCGACTATTATCTCGTCAGGAGAAACCGATAGTTTAAATGAAACAATAATATTAACGAAAATAAAGAGCACAGGAGAATTGAACTTCCAGGGAATACTGATAGGCGATTAAATTAAATAGTCGTTTAAAAACGATTAAAATGTGACAGCGTGTGATACTTTTTTAAGCCGGTGTGTGTGTAGGGGCAGAGTTCCCCAAAGAGATTTAACGCTTTGACAAACTCCTTCTGACGGCACAAGGAAGGTTTACGCATAGCTACAGACAGATCTTAGAATTTTCAAATGATGTTTGGAATCTGCTTTATTTACTTCCTTTCCACGGCACGACAATGTGGTACAAAGCCGAGAAGTGGTGGAAAAGACAGCACCCCAGCGAAAGAGCCATTCTGGTCTCTACAAATAGCATGGGCAGCCCCGTCGGCATTCACCGGTAGGGGCGTCTCAGGCAATTGGCAATAAGCCAACGCTTTCCCAAAGAGGGAAGGTAAGGCCTGGCAGGTGGGACCTCTTAGGACTACTCAAGACATAATACCTCAGTCCGACAGATAAAAGCCACCGAAATGGCCAGTCTCTGTCGGACCGATTGTCGAAAACGTATTCTTGACTGGTATTTAGGCGGTACAATCATCAGGCAACTTTTGTAGACTGAATCATTTTGAAATTTGCTCTACGCAGCACCTCAAAACGCTCTATTTTATAACTACTGGCACAGCATGGATTTTCAACCAAATGCTGATGATGGTCAATAGCCGAGGCCAACTTCTAGGAGGGAGGGGGACATAGGGATCCTGGCATTCCCTGTCTGGTCTTAGATGGAGCGTACTGGTTTATGCGGGTCTGCAAATGCAAAGAAGTACACCCAATATAACCAGCATCACACTGGCATTTAAAACGGTAAACAACATTACTATGATGTATAAAGGGCACACTATCCATACGAATAGGAGGAAAAGCTGGTTTGTAGCACACAGAAAGCGTAGAGAAACAAAGTACAAGCAATGTATAATGTTTTCAACAATCTGCTTATCTAGCATTTGACTATTTTCTCTTATCCAGAGTAATTTTAAATAAATGGAACATTTCGAAAGACCACACATTTTCAGGGATTTGAAATCCACAACCTTTTTATTGACAGTTATTAACAAGGTCTTCTGGATAACCATTATGAATAAATATTTCCCTGATACTATTAATTTACGAATCCATTCTGCTGGGAGAACAGGTCATAAGGGCTATATGTAGTAAGGTTTAAATGAGGCCGATCTTTCTAGATTTCGGTACAAAGGAATACCAGTTCACATACAGGCCAGTAAAAGTAGGCTTCTTGTGAATGGAAGTGAGAAAACAACCGCTTGAACATTCAACAAGGGCATCCAAGAAGGGAAGACAGTTATCCTCTTCACTTTCCATAGTAAACTGAATTCAACTTATTTAAGAAAGTTAACGATCCACTTTGCGATGCAAACGTTGCAAAAGTGTCGTCAACATATGTAACATACGTTGTTGGTGTGGTTACAGAGCTAAAAAGAACGGATTCATAGTATCCGACGAAAATATCAGCTACGGTAACTAATGGACTCCCCTTGAGACGCTGTCGACCTGACTGTACATAATATCAGCAAAGCTAAACTCCACCTATTTTGTGCAAGGAATTTCAATTCAACAAGTATTTCCTTTTTCTGCCCTTTTAATAATTTTTAAACGACTAAGTTATAAGCGTAAAGGAATGAGTGTAACAAACTAGCATGGAAGATAAGAGTATATGTAGATGTCATGTCACACAGCTAATTTCTAATTATTTGATTGTGTTAATGTTTCGGAGAGATGGAGAAACGTACAATAATATATGCTATAAGGGCAATCCGATTTTCATAAATATAGGTGTCTTCAAAAGCTTTTGTCGATATTTATAAGCGAAAAGAACAGGTCACACATTTTTATTTTAATATACATTCATCAAATTATGCAATTAAATTCCCTATTGTTTTCTCTCGATAGTTAAAAAACTAAGTAATCTTATTGTTACAGAAATATTTAGTTTTACTTTGGTAACATTTTGTCACTTCCGCTTTTAAGCCGGTTTCATTTTTGAGCATCTTGTCTTTTTAGATGATTGTCAAAACTATGGAACACATGATAATCTGTTGGTGAGTGATCTGACTAACGGCAAAATATTCCTTAATTTCGGAATTCAGTTTTGTTTGAAAAATATGTATTTATTTTTGTTTTGATTAGCTGTAAATTACAATATCTCACCAAGTGACCCATCCTAAGCGTCTATCTCTCTCTTCATCTCTCATTGTATCTTGTCTGAATCCCCGCTCTTATTTTATACTGTATCTATAATTCACGTCTCTCTCTCTCTCTCTCTCTCTCCCTTTAATAACAGTCAAAAGGTATTAAAGAAAGAACAGAATAAAAAGATAAAACAGTTCATTATAAATTCAAAGGAATATCACCACATTTAACCCTCGTTGGAGAAGAATTATATTTAACTGGCTTTGCAAAGTCATATTTTCCTGGTTCAAAAAATTCAATCCGAGCTCAATGGCTGATCGATCGGGTCACATTTTTCTAGGATAATTCTGTATTTTTGGAGAAATAAAAGTGTTCGATTACGATTGTAGTAGAAATATATATATATATATATATATATATATTACAAACTATCGGTGCTCATTCTCCCACCCCTGAACCTCATTATGTTAAAGTTTACTTAAAGTAAACAACTTTAAAGCACGATGTTGGAATTTGTAAGTGTTCCCCAAAACAACTTATCGTGTACAAAGGTTACATACTTGTATTCTAGTTTAAAATCGACTAACTATTAAACGTTTGCTTGCCCAGTGCCACCCAATATCCTACGACATTAATTTAAAACACCAACTGAAAAATCAAAAAAGTTCAAAATATAAACCTAAAGGTTTGAAATTGAATTAAAACAAATACATTTCTCATTAAAATTCGTTTTGGCCGGGTGTTCGTAATTTATTTATAAAGACAAATGAAATATAAAACATAAGTTAGTTATGACGTTTTGATTTCGTAAATATATATATATATTTTTGTTTAATATGATTTTTATAGTGCCCTTTTTGTCAGCCAGCCTTGTAACCCCATATCCCCCTTATTTGGATCTTGAAAGGCTTACTTTTGACTAGCCTGTTTTGAGCCCAGGGGATTGAACGCTGGTGGTGGGGTCTCTTGAAGTAATTCTACCTTCCTCTACCTTTTTATTATTAGGATTAATTCCTTTCATCTAGTGGCTTCATGCTTTTTTTAGCAACGCCTATAAAGCAATTTAATTAATTTATGACATGCTTTTATTTAATTTTTTTTACGTTTGTATTTTGAATTAATTTGATATATTTAGCAATTAATTATATATTTAAATATGTAAATGCGTAAGTGAAGATATTTAAGAAATATCCGCGTTTACACAACATTGGAGATCGCTAAGATTTCACCAGTTTGAAACGAACACGCAAAAAATGTAGACTGTGCCTGGATTAAAAGTACTACATCCAAACCTCAAACTACTTTAAACAACGAATCGATAGCTAATGTAGACTTCTAAATAAGTATCTTCTTTGGAATCAAAACTTCGATTAGATGATGAAGCTGCAAATAAAGACCGCATAAGCAAGCAAATATGACCCCCAAAACACACCACATAATAAGCAGAAAATAAAAATGGTATAATAATAAAAATTGCCTCCCATTAATCGGTTTAAAATATAAAATTGACCAAATACAATGGAAACAATTCCATCTTTTTCCTTTTGGAGTAGTTTGCAAAACAATCTGATAGTTTTAGTTTTTCAGGCGTGTTTTATTTTTTTTTGCTCAAGCTATTGGTTCATAAATATAATATTTGAAAATATATTAATTCTACATTTGCTAGATTTAAATATAATTGATTTTAAATTTCGCTAAATTTTGAGTACAATTTAATTAAAGGAATTTTAAAAAAGTATCAAAGATCACTGTTTGGGGTATGTTTAGACCCGTCTTGGGAACAAAGTAAGGTTTTCGCGATGATTTGAGCTCATTCAGTTTTTTATGTTGATGTTACTATAACTTCATTCCGTGAAAAAATTATAACCCATTTTTGAGAAAATGAAAAGTAATGGAATAAGACAATGCGATAATAAGATAAGAGAATAGAATGAAAGAATAATGGAATAGGAGCATAACAAACGATAGGAATAGCGAACTATGGAAAGAAAACTAAAGGTAATCAGGAAGCACAAGGTAATCAGGAAGCACAAGGTAATCAGAAGGCACAAGGTAATCAGAAGGCACAAGATAATCAGGAAGCACAAGGTAATCAGGAAGCACAAGGTAATCAGGAGGCACAAGATAATCAGGAGGCACAAGATAATCAGAAGGCACAAGATAATCAGAAGGCACAAGATAATCAGAAGGCACAAGATAATCAGAAGGCACAAGGTAATCAGGAGGCACAAGGTAATCAGGAAGCACAAGATAATCAGAAGGCACAAGATAATCAGAAGGCACAAGATAATCAGAAGGCACAAGATAATCAGAAGGCACAAGGTAATCAGGAGGCACAAGGTAATCAGGAGGCACAAGATAATCAGGAAGCACAAGATAATCAGGAAGCACAAGGTAATCAGGAAGCACAAGATAATCAGGAAGCACAAGATAATCAGGAAGCACAAGGTAATCAGGAGGCACAAGATAATCAGGAGGCACAAGATAATCAGGAGGCACAAGATAATCAGGAAGCACAAGGTAATCAGGAAGCACAAGGTAATCAGGAGGCACAAGATAATCAGGAAGCACAAGGTAATCAGGAGGCACAAGATAATCAGGAAGCACAAGGTAATCAGGAAGCACAAGGTAATCAGGAAGCACAAGGTAATCAGGAAGCACAAGGTAATCAGGAGGCACAAGGTAATCAGGAGGCACAAGGTAATCAGGAGGCACAAGATAATCAGGAGGCACAAGATAATCAGGAGGCACAAGATAATCAGGAAGCACAAGATAATCAGGAGGCACAAGATAATCAGGAAGCACAAGATAATCAGGAAGCACAAGATAATCAGGAAGCACAAGATAATCAGGAAGCACAAGGTAATCAGGAAGCACAAGGTAATCAGGAAGCACAAGATAATCAGAGGGCACAAGATAATCAGAGGGCACAAGATAATCAGGAAGCACAAGATAATCAGGAAGCACAAGGTAATCAGGAAGCACAAGGTAATCAGGAGGCACAAGATAATCAGGAAGCACAAGGTAATCAGGAGGCACAAGATAATCAGGAAGCACAAGGTAATCAGGAAGCACAAGGTAATCAGGAAGCACAAGGTAATCAGGAAGCACAAGGTAATCAGGAGGCACAAGGTAATCAGGAGGCACAAGGTAATCAGGAGGCACAAGATAATCAGGAGGCACAAGATAATCAGGAGGCACAAGATAATCAGGAAGCACAAGATAATCAGGAGGCACAAGATAATCAGGAAGCACAAGATAATCAGGAAGCACAAGGTAATCAGGAAGCACAAGATAATCAGGAGGCACAAGATAATCAGGAGGCACAAGATAATCAGGAAGCACAAGATAATCAGAGGGCACAAGATAATCAGAGGGCACAAGATAACCAGGAGGCACAAGATAATCAGGAGGCACAAGGTAATCAAGAAGCACAAGGTAATCAGGAAGCACAAGGTAATCAGGAAGCACAAGATAATCAGAAGGCACAAGATAATCAGAGGGCACAATATAATCAGAGGGCACAAGATAACCAGGAAGCACAAGGTAACCAGGAAACACAAGGTAACCAGGAAACACAAGGTAACCAGGAAACACAAGGTAACCAGGAAGCACAAGATAATCAGTAGGCACAAGATAATCAGGAGGCGCAAGATAATCAGGAGGCGCAAGATAATCAGGAGGCGCAAGATAATCAGGAGGCGCAAGATAATCAGAAGGCACAAGATAATCAGAAGGCACAAGATAATCAGGAAACAAGCAGAGATGTGATACAAAGGCGGGAAAGATAACGAAATAAGGGAATACCGGAGAAAGGGACAGTGACACGAACATAAATATTTTTGATTAAAATCGGGACACTGCCCCTCCTCAATGTCCTTTTTTGTTATCGGAGTCCACCGATATTCTGAGAGTTCATGTTTATTCTCACACTCACCCCTAAAAGTGAGTCTATTTAAAAAGATAATAGACCCTTCTTTCATGGCAGTGTGATTTCAACGCAACACTGAAAAGATTGTTTTGCTCTGGCGCGAATGAAGGGGTTTAATTTGAAATTTCCAGGAGATTACTGACCCGTAAAAGAACATGAAGACAAGAGTGCAAAAAGTTTGAGTCCATTAATAAAGAAAGGTTTATCAATCAAGAACTAGGATTCTAAACATGCGCGTTTAGCAATGAGAATACTATTTTAAATTCAAGTGTGTAACAGACTGACGGACAGACATCACCTTTTATGGAGATAAGTTGAGGTATCGAAAAATAATATTTCACACTTGAGCGTTATAGATCGACATAAATGCGATTTTAAACTTGAGATGTACTTTGCATTGCAGCAAGATGTTGCAGAAGAGCGGAAGATGAACAAAATCCAGCACTCTCAATGGGGCATCTTCATCGGGTACAAAAATAGCCGATAACGGACTAGTCGGCTTTATAATAATATTTAGATGCGGGTGTGTAAACATAAGGTTAGAATGGGAAATCTCTATGTAAATTAAGAATTTAGTAAAATTGAATTTTTCATTAGAAGTTGAGTAAGAGCTACGTCTCCTGGCAGTTACGTCACAGGCAGGAAGTCGCTTATATGATGTGGCGAATGGCCAGTTCAGATCTTTCTCTGTTCAGTGAATTGCCACAGAGAGAATTAGGTTTTCAAACTGATGCTACCACTTCCATGGAAATGGGTCGTTTTTTTAAATATCTGTTTAAATGTATACTGTAAAGAAAGAATAAACTCCAAGAGAATTGTTCAAATCCAATTGAATTGGTGCTGTTCTTTTTTAATAACGTTTACAAGATTTGTTAGTAAAAATAAGAAGCAAACGTTCTAAACGAGAGAGAGAGAGAGAGCGAGAGAGAGATGGAGGGAGGGAGAGAGAGAGAAAGAGAAATTACTCCTGCATGTCGTCTACCAACATGACTCAAGCTGTCTACTTGATGAGCTGCCACCCGGATAACTTGTGGCGATCAAAGCATTGTGTTGAATAATGGCCCTATGAGAATGGACGCATCTGTTGCAGGTTCGGTTCGATGTGTTTCCCACGGGTTTCGGAGACATTGACAAGTGATGTAACCTTAAGGTTAAGAGTTCGGGTCACACCTGCGTGATCACGAGGTTTTGTTGACGTCCGAGTTTTCCGCTGTGGTAAAGTTTAATTGAGATTGGATCAGTTACTCACTTGGAAGCGACGAGAGAACAAGTCACAATCATGTAGTTGTTACAAGAAGGGATTAAGAGTCCCAAGATTATAAGAGCCTTAGTGAATCTATCATATTCCTCTCTCTGCAAGCAATTACGTGATTAACATAGAAATTTAATAGTTTCCTGCCATTCGACACACGGCGAAACGAAGCACAGCAAAAATGGCAGTACGAATAGTAGCGACAACAGCGACTGAGAAGCGGATCGAGTGGCTACGACACATCGCCCCATTTGAATCAACAGCGAAGGTAAATCTACGACGACCAAAGAGTTACAGATGATGCAAAGAACGTGTAAATGTAACAATTGGTCACTATAGTGAAACAACATTACCCGAAAAGGGTGCTTCAGTCGACCGGAAATAAACCACCTTCTCCCTCGACGCGAACCATATTTAATTCCAACAGAAAAAAGACTAATTGTTGAAGTCCTTCCCTAGTTTGCAAGAATTATGTCAACGTGAGCCTTGATTAGTGTGATCGACCTTCTTATAGATGTTTTGGCGCATATAAAATGCGATAAGACACTCGAATCAGCATGTTTACAAATGCAAATTGTTTTTCGATCTTTAGCGTGAAAGAGAAACGGACAGAACGATGGTTTATTACCTCTGAGAGAGATTCATGATAACTTCGAAACAGGTAATTTATGACTTTAGCGTCACAAACCAACAGAGACAGTTTTCGTCTAACTTAAGCGTCACAAACCAACAGAGACAGGTTTCGTCTAACTTAAGCGTCACAAACCAACAGAGACAGGTTTCGTCTAACTTAAGCGTCACAAACCAACAGAGACAGGTTTCGTCTAACTTAAGCGTCACAAACCAACAGAGACAGGTTTCGTCTAACTTAAGCGTCACAAACCAACAGAGACAGGTTTCGTCTAACTTAAGCGTCACAAACCAACAGAGACAGGTTTCGTCTAACTTAAGCGTCACAAACCAACAGAGACAGGTTTCGTCTAACTTAAGCGTCACAAACCAAAAGAGACAGGTTTCGTCTAACTTAAGCGTGACAAACCAACAGAGACAGGTTTCGTCTAACTTAAGCGTGACAAAACAAAGTAACAGGTTACGTCAAACTAAAGCGTGACCAAACAAAGTGACAGGTTACGTCAAACTAAAGCGTGACCAAACAAAGTGACAGGTTACGTCAAACTAAAGCGTGACCAAACAAAGTGACAGGTTACGTCAAACTAAAGCGTGACCAAACAAAGTGACAGGTTACGTCAAACTAAAGCGTGACCAAACAAAGTGACAGGTTACGTCAAACTTAAGCGTGACCAAACAAAGTGACAGGTTACGTCAAACTTAAGCGTGACAAAACAAAGTAACACGTTACGTCAAACTTAAGCGTGACAAAACAAAGTAACACGTTACGTCAAACTTAAGCATGACAAAACAAAATAACAAGTTACGTCAAACTTAAGCGTGACAAAACAAAATAACAAGTTACGTCAAACTTAAGCGTGACAAAACAAAATAACAAGTTACGTCAAACTTAAGCGTGACAAAACAAAATAACAAGTTACGTCAAACTTAAGCGTGACAAAACAAAATAACAAGTTACGTCAAACTTAAGCGTGACAAAACAAAATAACAAGTTACGTCAAACTTAAGCGTGACAAAACAAAATAACAAGTTACGTCAAACTTAAGCGTGACAAAACAAAATAACAAGTTACGTCAAACTTAAGCGTGACAAAACAAAGTAACAGGTTACGTCAAACTTAAGCATGACAAAACAAAGTAACAGGTTACGTCAAACTTAAGCGTGACAAAACAAATTAACAGGTTACGTCAAACTTAAGCGTGACAAAACAAATTAACAGGTTACGTCAAACTTAAGCGTGACAAAACAAAGTAACAGGTTACGCCAAACTTAAGCGTGACAAAACAAAGTAACAGGTTACGCCAAACTTAAGCGTGACAAAACAAAATAACAGGTTACGTCAAACTTAAGCGTGACAAAACAAAGTAACAGGTTACGTCAAACTTAAGCGTGACAAAACAAAGTAACAGGTTACGTCAAACTTAAGCGTGAAAAAACAAAGTAACAGGTTACGTCAAGCTTCAGCGTGACAAAATAAAGTAACAGGTTACGTCAAACTTAAGCGTGACAAAACAAAGTAACAGGTTACGTCAAGCTTCAGCGTGACAAAACAAAATAACAAGTTACGTCAAACTTAAGCGTGACAAAACAAAGTAACAGGTTATGTCAAACTTAAGCGTGACAAAATAAAGTAACAGGTTACGTCAAACTTAAGCGTGACAAAACAAAGTAACAGTTTACGTCATACGTAACTGTCACAAACAAAAAAACTTGCTTTCCAAATGGAATTTTCACAGATCATTAAATATAGGTGTTGTAACCTATCTAAAATAAAATACATCCATTTAATCCGCAAGTTTTGCCATTAAAATTACATATTTCAAACTTTATCCTGATTGTCTAACGAATGGACGGACCGACCAACTGAGCCTCTTATAAATATTCATAGACGCATCTAACAGGGATCCCACATTTCAGTAATTTAAATTAACAAAAGAAGGAAGGGAGAGTAAAAAAAGATATCATGAATTCAATCAGTCGATTTGGTGATGCGTATATATTCTGATTACCAGAAAGCCACAAAGAAAAGAACTTCAAAGTAGACTTTTCAAATGTAGGTAACAAATATATCATGCCGCTTCATTTCGGTAATCACAACGAGCCCAAGGCCTGAATAAGACGGAATCACTCAACCATAATAGAGGCGAATTGCTGTCTATTTTTAATATCTAACTAATATGAGAGACATATGTGTTACTTGCCATGCGCCCGTTAACCACATACACTATTCAATTAAGGAACGTGGAATTTGGTTGCAAAGATTTTCTTTACTTCTTTCGACATCATCGATATTTCGTTTATTCTTTTTTATAATACTTTCTTTTTCTTTTCCTTTTTTCTCTTTTTCAAATTGTCCTTCGTTTTTTCCTTATTTCCAAATTTTTCCCGTTTCTTCATTCTTTCCAAACTATCACCCTTTTTTATTCTTTCCAAACTATCCCCCTTTTTTATTCTTTCCAAACTATCCTCCATTTTTATTCTTTCCAAACTATCCTCCATTTTTATTCTTTCCAAACTATCCTCCATTTTTATTCTTTCCAAACTATCCCCCATTTGTTATTCTTTCCAAACTATCACCCTTTTTTATTCTTTCTAAACTATCCCCCATTTTTTATTCTTTCTAAACTATCCCCCATTTTTTATTCTTTCTAAACTATCCCCTTTTTATTTGATAGCAAAATGACGTATTTCAAACATAATTTAGACTGTCTAACAAATAGACAAACCGACCAACTTAGCATCTTATAGATATTCTTAGACGTCTCTCATACGGATTCAGCTTTTCAGTAATTTAAATTAACAAAAGCGGAGGGGGAGAAAGAATAAACAAAGAGGAATAATTCGGAAAAGATAATTTCTCTTTTATTCTTTCCGAATTATCCATCTTTTTTTTTATTCTTTCCGAATTATCCATCTTTTTTTTTATTCTTTCCGAATTATCCATCTTTTTTTTTATTCTTTCCGAATTATCCATCTTTTTTTTTATTCTTTCCGAATTATCCATCTTTTTTTTTATTCTTTCCGAATTATCCATCTTTTTTTTTATTCTTTCCGAATTATCCATCTTTTTTTTTATTCTTTCCGAATTATCCATCTTTTTTTTTATTCTTTCCGAATTATCCATCTTTTTTTTTATTCTTTCCGAATTATCCATCTTTTTTTTTATTCTTTCCGAATTATCCATCTTTTTTTTTATTCTTTCCGAATTATCCATCTTATTTTATTCTTTCCGAATTATCCATCTTATTTTATTCTTTCCGAATTATCAATCTTTTTTTATTCTTTCCGAATTATCAATCTTTTTTATTCTTTCCGAATTATCAATCTTTTATTTATTCTTTCCGAATTATCCATCTTTTATTTATTCTTTCCGAATTATCCATCTTTTATTTATTCTTTCCGAATTATCCATCTTTTATTTATTCTTTCCGAATTATCCATCTTTTATTTATTCTTTCCGAATTATCAATCCTTTTTTATTCTTTCCGAATTATCAATCTTTTTATTCTTTCCGAATTATCGATCCTTTTTTATTCTTTCCGAATCATCCATCCTTTTTTATTCTTTCCGAATCATCCATCCTTTTTTATTCTTTCCGAATCATCCCTTTCTTTCCTTTTTTTTTGAAATTATCCATATTTTCCATTCTTTCCTAATTCACCTTATTTAATTCCTTTTTTTAAAAATATTTTTTCTTTCTAAATTATTCTTTCTATTCCCTTTTTTAAACATTTCTTCTTTTCTCTTCTTTTTCTTGTATCCGTCCTACTTTTTAAATTACTATTATTCACTAACTAAATTATTATTCTTTCAATCCTTCTTCAAATCTTTTCTTAATTTCCCTTCTAAACAATTCTACCTTTTCTAAATATAATTTCTTTCATCAGTATCTCTTTTATCCTATCCCTTATTTGTCTAACGCTTTTAAGTCAATTCATTCTCATCAATCTGTAAACTCCACTATTTCTTTCTTCATATCAAAGTACTCCTTTTTCTTATTCGTTTTTTTTTCGGTGTTTGATTTTTTGGTGCCTTATTCTATCGTAGACTCTTCATAGTTACTTCCTGTCGGGTGCATTAATTTCAAGTAAAACACTTCAAGTCCCCTGCCAACTTTTCGCCCACTCGAAATAGCTTCGCATTTTTTACGCTCTATGCCTTAACTGCTTTATTATCTGACACAAAAATCATTCTTAAAAAAAAGATAACGGGTATTCTTTCGATACGTCCATTCAATCTGCGCGTTTGGCTATGAAAATACTAAATTGATCTTGACAAAATACGAAAATACTAAATTGATCTTGACAAAATACGAAAATACTATTTCCTTGCTATCGGCGAAAAAGATTCAAACGTACGTCTGACAAAACTATTTCAAAAGACAGCCTGACCATCAAACAAAAATGCTATTTTAAAATCAAGCCAGACATACCAACGAAAATACTATTTCAGAAGCAAGCCGGACAGACCAACAAAAATGCTTTTTCAAAAATAAGCCTTACAGATCAACGAAATGCTATTTTAAAAGCAAGCCGAACAGACCAAAGAAAATGCTATTTTAAAAGGAAGCCGGACAGACCAAAGAAAATGCTATTTTAAAAGGAAGCCGGAGGGATGAACGAAAATACTATTACAAAGGAAAGCGTGACAGACCTACGAAAATCCTATTTCAAAAGTTAACGTGAGCGACCAAAGAAAACGCTACTTTAAAAGCAAGCAGGATGGACCACTAATAATGTTATTTAAAAATCAAGCCGGACAGACAGAACAACGTAGAGCACCTCTTATAAAAATACCTGGATGTATGTAAAGTAAGCTGCGTCTATTCAATGTGCGTGTTTAGCACGTAAAATGCTATTTACCACTGAAGCGTGACAGAGAGACCACCCGATAAAGTATCTTAGAAATGAAATGGGCGCATGTAATATAACCACTCCCTTGCCCGGGCGTCCTCGGGTAAAATAGAAAATGCACTTCCTACGGCGCTGGGTGTAAACATCTACAACGTCTGCTAATTTAAGCTGGTGTACTTGCTCCCTTAAAACCACGCCCTCCAGTTGTTCTTCTGTTTTTATTTTCGCATTGTCATGAGGCTGGCCGAGATTTGCGAAGGGTGTGTGTGTGGGGGGAGGGCAACAACAGTCTCACCATCGCCTACTCTACCCCCCCACCCGCACCCTCTTTCTGTTCATTCTGATAGTCATTTCCCTTTTCTCGGTTACCTTCGTGTCGGATGGAGTCTATTTTAGAGTAAGACACAATACTTTGATATATCGTTCTGTTGTTGATACAATCCGCCAGCCAATGCGCACCGTTGTAGAGTCGTCTCTGCCTCCTGTGGTCGGCCATATTTCTTTTGTCCCCCACGTGGGCAGTATCTGTTTTAGAATCAATAACCATAAATAGTACATGCTCATTTTCATTATTTTTATTAGGTTAGAGAATACCGTGAACATAAGACACACCATCCATATTTTGGAGCTTTTGTAGAAGAGCCCCGCCACTAAGCGACACCTCAGTTTTGCTTAAAAAAAAGATAATAATCCTGCCAGTCATGCGCAGTGCGCGCACACACGCTTAACTTACTTATGTGAGCCGTTTTTAGACATGAGTTGGGTTCGGGTTAGGTTAGGGTTCAGGTATCCACATTGATATCGATGAAACTAATTTCCCGCCGTATAAAATGCTTAGTGTTAGGGTTAAACGAGTGTTAGGTTAGGGATAAGGGTTAAGGTCCAGTTCTCCATGTTGAGATTTATTGAAACCCTCATTTATCCACATACAAAATGCAGAATAAACTCCACCGTGGAACGCATCGCGAAATGGTGGACAGCTATTTGTGAGAGTTTATGTGGAAGCATATATATAAAGATAAGATCTTTTTAATGCAAATACTCAATTATATGAATGGATTCCATCATCTTGAGTAAATATTATTTTTCTTTTTTACCCCAACCCGCATTTTGTGATTTTTTTTTGGGGGGGGGGGCGTTTCGGTGGAGATTTTGTACAAAAGATCCCATATTTTTATATACAAAAATCCCCCGCCCCCGAGTCATGTTTGAAAGTTGGTGACTTGTCAAAAACGATCACTTAGCATCTCTTATACGGCTGAAGCCTCGCACGTGATGTCACAACAACGCGTGATTTCATCAAGCCTCTAAAATTTACCACCATTCAATATATAATAGTATTTTGGTTAAGATTGTTACAATGTTACTGTAATGTTCGAATCGATTAGTTTATTGAGTCCAAATGACCGCTCATCTCAACGTTTTCACAACGTTATTTCTTACGTTGAAAATGCTGGAGTTGATTATATGCCTTCTTGCCAGTACAGCAAAGTGTGACAAGGCTGAAAAGAGTGTGGGTACTCCCTTGATAGGACACTGGCTGGGTGCAAAAATCACTATGAACAGACCCATTGGCATTACTCACTATGGGCGACTGAGGCGATCGCCAATACCCTCCTATCAAAAACGAAGGTAATGGATTGGATGACGCAGCGCCTAGGCTTAAGCTGGACCATACCTTATCCCAACAAAGAAAGGTCTGGTCCTGCCACGGTACTTAATAGGTTGTTAAATTCATTGCTGTGGACTAATATTCGGCTTGATATAAAATACTGCTGCGGAGTGGTTTACACGCCAGTAGCCTAGTCACTTGTTAGATGAGTTGTTGGTTGTTTTACGGTATATCAACCACTTTTGGTTTATTTGATGCCGACTCCAGTTATTTTGGTAAAATATATCATGCTTGAAATTCTCAACAACTTCCCATATTTATTCATGTTGTAAATGTATGTTTCATATGCAATTGGTTTGTAGATTAATTCGGTTTAGTGGGCGTATTGTTTATAAATGAGTAGTCTGAAAACGATACATCATATTTAACCCGGTTGAAATAGAATCGATAGTATGTATATTTTTAGTACTTCTATTACCCTCAAATAAGGTACATTGCCATTATGACGTAAGGGGCTACTGTATGTTAGGGATCAGATTTTTAGGGTCATCCTAAGTAAGAAGTTGTGCAGCTAATATTTGTTCACAATTTGTTTAAGTTTCTGCATGTTGGTAAAGTCGGAGAAAACAGGGAGCAGAGAGAGAAATTCCAAAGGCAAGCTGTTTGAGGAAAGACGCTATTAGGTGACCTCTACGGTGAAGAGGTGGGATTTTGCTGATTGTTGGGTTTGTCAGGGGGGTTTTACTTTAAGGGGGTCACAAGTGCAGAAAGTTCGTCGGAGAACATTCCATTGAAGTACTTGTAAAATACGCACAGGGATGCAACATTGCGGCGATGGTACAGCGGTTGGAGCTTGGTAGACAGTGTAAGATCTATTAGATTAGTATTGGTAATTAATGGATGACCCCACACTCTAAAACTCCCAAATTCTAGCTTCACCACGAGATGCAATTTTGAGTAATATCCAGGAGGGAGTTCTTAGATGGATGGTCGTAATTTTGAAAGTGGCTGTAAAATCATTATCCCTAATAAACTTGGAAAATGTACGAATGCCCATCATCATTCTACTTATGGATAGACCAGACTCACAAGCCGTGATAGAGCAACTATTCTAAGTGAAGACAAACTCAGAAATAATATTTGTCCTTTACCTCATATTCCGCTACTGCTACTGGTCGTCTACGACTTCTCATTGCATACTGAATGTAAATAGCGCTGATTCATGAGAGGGACAAGTGGTTATTGCGCAACTGGTGCTTATACTTAAACTCCTAATCATGCAGGATGTCTCTGAGTAAAATCAATAACTAGCACGACATTTAGGCGATCATATACTTTCTATATCTTTATCTTTTTCTATATTCGATCTCCATCTAATATATAACAAAGTGCATAAAATTCTTGATATTAGACTTACATAGCATTGCATAGGACACATCGATATTTGATTCTACCTTACCACTGAATTTGCCAAATTTTCAGAATATGTTCTTTACATAAAAACAAATTCTAATCCATGTTATTGATTATATATTTAATTCGGTCTGATACCATTTTAATATTAGACACTTCGTGAGATTCACCGTTTATTTTACTTGGATAATCAATAGATATACATATTCAATGAAAAGGTTATGTTTGTTACAAATGGAAATTGTAAAATGCCAAATAACGAAGCGAAGCGCATAAGCAGTATTTACTTTCGACTGATACAAATAAAAATACATTTCCCTAACCTTCCTCGCCTCTAACCGCCTTTTGACTCGATAAAAAGAAAGAAAACAGGAGATAAGAAAGACAAATGCGTATGGTTTATAAATTAAAAGGAATTAAAACTTAAAGTTTTCCTCGGTGTTGTGATGGGTTTGTGTGCAGCAGAGAGATAGAGAGAGAGAGAGAGAGAGAGAGAGAGAGAGAGATAGAGAGAGAGATAGAGAGATAGAGAGAGAGAGAGAGACAGACAGAGATAGAGACAACAAATTGCTTGAGTCGAGATTTTTTAAAAATTGTTCAGTTCGATCCACTGCCATATTTTTTTTCGGTCATTATTGAATAGCCACGATTGTAAAATAATTCAGAGTGGGGTAAACATTTAGTTGTCAAGAAATAGTATAGAAATACATTCTTTGCGGTTAAGAACATGGCAAAGTTTCCACAAAGGAAACGGAAGAACTATAAAAAAATATTGAGCTTGTAGGCCGTGATCTACTATCGATGACAATATATGCGAAATAGACAGGCTTTTATATATTATAGAGAGATTTTAGACGTTTCCAATTATTAGCAAAAACATTAACATAAGCGTACTTTCGTGTCGTTTCGATTCCATGTATACAATACTAATATTTATTTTGGGGTGTGATTGAAGATACAAGTAAAATATATTGCCTGTGCAATGATTGAACTCACAGATTTCAGATTATTGTGTTGAATATCTCCTACTTAATACCTTCCTACTAATACTTTTTGTCTCAGTCGCATCTACATTTGTTTTATTGATTTAGTGTGCAAATATTAAATCAATCAAGATTAGAGTTTTAGTATTATGCCAGGCGATCCGTTACCCATTGAGTTAACGTTCTTATATTTCACATTATTGTATAATTTAGGGATTTAAACCGATCGTGAAGGTAAATAAAGATCATAAATGTTTCGAATTATTTCTTTTCGATAACAAGAAACTTAATTTTAAACTAGCAGGTCTACCCGGCGTTGCCCGGGTAGTAGTAATTTATATTTTAGCAATAACAGTAATTGATTTCATAATGTTGTCACATATAAGATAAATCTTACTCTAAAACTCGAATAAACTAATCGAGGTATAAAAAAAATAGTACGCGAGTTAAATCTTACTTAAAGAACAAATACGCGAGTAAAATTTTACAAAATGTATTTTTTTAAATGACTAGAAATAAGTTCTATATTAAAAAATAAACCCGCTCTTTCCTTAATCTCTAAATAAAGCATGTGTGTGCCCGTGGATTAATTCATATTTTAGTCACAAAAATATTAACAAGGATATATTTTTTGTGTCTATTAAAAGTGACAAAAACTTTTTTCCATACGTAATTATTCTTTCCTTTCTTTATTATTTTGATTCCAACACATTTGTTATCAAGACTAAGCCTCTCTTCTTTTGCTCAAAACATAAATTTGCATAAGAGATTATTTTAACGAGCCGGACGTACGTAGTTCAGTTTTATTATATAGATGTAATTAAAGTGATATAATGCATTGCAATTTTAATATGTATTTAACATCTCAGAAATATAAATTTCTTAGTCTATTTTTTGTGTGAATTTTCGACTTAAATAAATAACAAAAAGTTAACTTTATTTCCATATTAAGGGGGTTCGATATCTTTTTTTAAAATTTTTTCGTAAGTCTGAAGAAAAACATGATTCACGTTTACGGAGACTTTTTATAATTTACAAGCGAGAAAAACAGTTCTCAGATTATTTTTTCATATAGATTCCTATTCAAGTGTGAAAGTCTAAATGGAATCGATGTGTAATTGGTGGTGTTCGCGAGATATAGAACGAATATAAAAGAGAGTTTAATAAAACTCATGTACAACTCAACTATTAACATTAAATAGTTCAAAACTCATTAAAGAGTGCAAAACGCGATGAATCCAATTTGTTTAAATTGAGACATTAAAGACTAAAAGGACGAACATATTAAATATAGACTTTGCTTATTTCACTTGAAAGCAAAGAAGAATTATACCGGTATTATGTTATGAAAAACATAAGTTGGGGTTGCAGTCGAGGATTGAAGTGCTAAACTGTTTATGGGTATCTTTCAGAATGATCAGTACGCTGAAAACGCTAAAAAAAAACAAATATACAACAAATAAAAGTAACTGTCGTCGATAAAAGTTAATTTAAAACTGACCTGTGATATTTGTTTGTATTTTTAAACCGTTCCAACTGCTATTTAGTAGAAATCAATAGTTTTATCACGCGAACTTGCAAAAAAAAAAAATGGCGCTTGCTCGTAAGACGCCATATTGGTTAAAAAAAAACGAGTAAAAAATGAACAAGAAATTTTTTTTACATCTAATAAAACCCCATTTATAGTACGTAAAAATACAAACAAATATCATAGGTAAGTAGAAAAATATCTCTTCTCGACGTAGGTTAAACTCACTTGTTGCATATTTATTTTTATAACCCCGTTCTCGTTAGTTTTTTGGACCCCGTCCGCGACTGTACTGATCATTCTGAAAGATACCCCTGTTTATAGTGATAGCTTCGGAATTTAGAAAATGGCGTTTATCGCGTTTTGTATTCTTTGGGTTCCAAAACGTCTTATCTGGAGAGAGGCCTGCAACACCTATTCATCCAAGATTGTCTCTTGCTGGAAATGTACAAGGGACATAATTCTACTCTCCAAATCTCTTTGAGACAAGAAAATCATCAAGGCAAAGAGTTACTTGCCTTTTAATATGGTATCTAGATAAAAAATCTGTTTCATTTAACAGAAATATTAAGTTGAAAAGACTGAAAAATATTTAAATAGTGCAAGTAAAATATAGAACGTCGTAAATTGAAAACTTAAGGTTTATAGAGTTGTTAAATACGGCCCTTGCTCCAAAATCATCACCCCTCAAGGTCCAACCATTCATCACCGTGATAAGGGCGATAGCAACATGATCGTTTAACAGGGCTCCAATGAAAATCCAAGACGAGTCGGCATCAGGATCTGTCATCGTCTGGTCGTATCTGCCTCTGAATGTGGCAAGCAAAGATTGTGTCAAGTGCGGAATCGCAAAGCAATAGAGTGAAAGTAGCAACGTTGCTTCTGCGCTATTTTTTTGTGTTCTTGGTCGAACCTTCCCTGACTTCGTATGCAATCGCTGAGTCGTGCTGAGAGTAAAAATATGCAATTTTGCAATTATAACGAATAGCTGCGACTAATGAGTAGTGATTCATGCAGACGAGACAATCGTGAGGCACAATCTTCGTGAGCTCTATGCAAAAGTTCCATGCCTAACAAACAAACAACAGCACCAGCAGTAAAACCCCATTTTTATCCTCCGTACCATACTTCCGTTAGGCTGCTGCTGCTGACGTCAAACAAACTTAAAGTTCAGCATTTTAAACATTTTTTCTTACACAGGGGGCCACTCAAGCATAGGGGTTAAAGTGATTGTCAGTTGGACGGTGATCGCCATCACGAGATGACCGGAAACAATAAGTGTGATGGGCAGAAGATTACTTACGGAGTTAATTATCATCTGTTTACATTAGACTTTAAGACGACCATACTCTAGTCGGTTGGGAAGAAGACTCGTTGAATTTTTTTTTATATATGAGATTTTCTAGGAAATAAACTTTGTTCATGGAAGTTCCGTTTGGATTTTCGGGAGAGAGAGAGAGCGTAAAGTTCTTTGCTGTGGTTGTAGCTAGACGAATTCTTGCCTATATATATATATATATATATATATATATAGAGAGAGAGAGAGAGAGAGAGAATTTTTTATAAAATTTGTTTCCAGTGAGCGATCCTTTATAATGGCCCCTGTGAGAACTAGTGAGTTAATAACGATTGTAACATGATATTGCATTGCAAGATTATTCACTATTTATTTATTGTCGGCAAATCTTTCCTTTTATCACCGCTGACCCAATCATATGCCAATCATCCTTAATAACCCTCTCGTAGTTGGATACCTGTAAAGAATGGGCACCCAGTTGATTTCAGTTCTTATGAAGTCAGTTCTGAGTATTGTCGGAAAATTCTGAGTCAATTCCGAAAATTGTCGAAGCAACTTACGATTCGAAATATACTTTTTCTTTCTTTTTTTTTTGGGGGGGGGAAGTTTTTTTTAACTTGATTATTTTTTGAAGGGCGGTCAAAAAAATATGTAAGCTTAACCTAACCCTTTGCATACTTAATGTCATCTGCCTTTTTACATTTTTATCGCGGCTTCCAAATCGAGAACTGCTTCGACCATTTCCGGGACTGACCCAAGATTCTCTTTCAATACTCCGAACTGAATCAATAAAAACTGAAATCCTCTGGGTGTCTATTCCTTACTAGTATTCGAAGTTGCTACTCACATGTACAGCTAACGTTAAAAGCATACAACTGCCGAGTTGTATTTAGCGATTAGAGTTGCAGTTACACACTTACGAAAGGACAGAAAAATCCTTATACAAATTAGGAGTTCAATAAAAATTGATACGGGGGAAGGAGACAATGTATCGGAACTTTTAGTATTTGCACTACTGTTCTCATCTTGGATGTTATTCTAATAACGCTTCAGCTTATATAACCTCCGAACTTCGGGCGCGTCTTGTCGACTTTGGGAATCTGTATGTCGAATTAGGAAATTGGTACGAAATTTTGAACGCAACACTTTATTAAATCCACGGTTGTAGATTGTTCTCGTTCTGTCTGCTATGCCCATGTAGAAGTCTTAAGTTACTTTTAATTATATGTTTAGTATTGCCTGTACTGAGGATTAAACCTTAAACTTTCAGAAGCTTTTTACTTAAAATTGATTATGTAACACTTTTTCCATGTGGACAATTCTAGTATGAATTGTAAGAGTTTTACACCTATTCTTGGTTTTAGATGTGTAGTGTTCATACATATATGTAATTTTCTGTTATAAAGTGCTCAATTACTTGTACCAGAGCATGTATATTTTTATTTCATTTTACCCCATACGTTATCTCTGATCTTCCATCGATTCTTTCAGTATCACGGACACAGTGGGGCATAATATATCGAATGTAAACGACTCTTCAGTCGATGCTTTGATAGTGTATTTCCTAATGGTGTTCTAATCTACTTTTTATAAGTAATCGTTTCTATATTGTATTAAATTCTATACTAGGTCTAATTAAGAGGTCATTGTCACTTTACACATGTGCTGCGTCTTTGAGTCGTATTACTCTCTACCCTTCTTCTCAGTCAATAATTTTTGTTTCGTACCATAAGGGTAGATGGTTTTCATTTTCCCGCCATATGCAGTCAACGATAACAGACCTTTTAATCTCTACACGTTTTAGGGCTTTCCAATGTTCTTCTAGCCTTACTTTTTGGGTGGCATATAACACTTATATGAAAAGATAAGATAGGAAATTCATCTATTTGATATAGCAGTGGCCAATGTTTACATGTAATGAATTCAAATAACATTAAATGAGCCTTCAAAAAACATCCAACTTTTACACTATCAGAACAGAAATATATCCTGGTTTCTGGAGAATATCCTATTAAAATGAAAACGAAACAAACAATCGCTTACTAGGTTTAAAGAAAAGGAAATTTCGATAAACGTTCAGGTGAAACAAAAAGTAAATCGGAAATCGCCTATAGGTGTAAGAAAATGGAAATTTCAAACAACGTTCAGGTGAAACAAAAAGTAAATCGGAAATCGCCTATAGGTGTAAGAAAATGGAAATTTCAAACAACGTTCAGGTGAAACAAAAAGTAAATCGGAAATCGCCTATAGGTGTAAGAAAATGGAAATTTCGATAAACGTTCAGGTGAAACAAAAAGTAAATCGCCCATAGGTGTAAGAAAATGGAAATTTCAAACAACGTTCAGATGAAACAAAAAGTAAATCGGAAATCGCCTATAGGTGTAAGAAAATGGAAATTTCGATAAACGTTCAGGTGAAACAAAAAGTAAATCGGAAATCGCCTATAGGTGTAAGAAAATGGAAATTTCGATAAACGTTCAGGTGAAACAAAAAGTAAATCGGAAATCGCCTATAGGTGTAAGAAAATGGAAATTTCAAACAACGTTCAGATGAAACAAAAAGTAAATCGGAAATCGCCTATAGGTGTAAGAAAATGGAAATTTCGATAAACGTTCAGGTGAAACAAAAAGTAAATCGGAAATCGCCTATAGGTGTAAGAAAATTGAAATTTCGATAAACGTTCAGGTGAAACAAAAAGTAAATCGGAAATCGCCTATAGGTGTAAGAAAATGGAAATTTCAAACAACGTTCAGGTGAAACAAAAAGTAAATCGGAAATCGCCTATAGGTGTAAGAAAATGGAAATTTCGATAAACGTTCAGGTGAAACAAAAAGTAAATCGCCCATAGGTGTAAGAAAATGGAAATTTCGATTAACGTTCAGGTGAAACAAAAAGTAAATCGCCCATAGGTGTAAGAAAATGGAAATTTCGATAAACGTTCAGGTGTAACAAAAAGTAAATCGGAAATCGCCTATAGGTGTAAGAAAATGGAAATTTCGATAAACGTTCAGGTGAAACAAAAAGTAAATCGCCCATAGGTTTGAGAAAATGGAAATTTCGATAAACGTTCAGGTGAAACAAAAAGTAAATCGGAAATCGCCTATAGGTGTAAGAAAATGGAAATTTCGATAAACGTTCAGGTAAAACAAAAAGTAAATCGGAAATCGCCTATAAGTGTAAGAAAATTGAAATTTCGATAAACGTTCAGGTGAAACAAAAAGTAAATCGCCCATAGGTGTAAGAAAATTGAAATTTCGATAAACGTTCAGGTAAAACAAAAAGTGAATCGGAAATCGCCAATAGGTGTAAGAAAATGGAAATTTCGATAAACGTTCAGGTGAAACAAAAAGTAAATCGGAAATCGCCTACGTAAGGTGTAAGAAAATGGAAATTTCGATAAACGTATAAATGCCAACCTTTGGAAAGTAAAAGGTGAATGATATCATGATATCCAATTCGTCCAATCTTCAGCTCCCCCTATGTTTGACGTAAATATCCGAATGTCATTCAGTGGTAGGACCTTACTGTTCCTAATTTGAACGTGTGTGAAGTTGAAAAACCCGAAACACGTGATAAAGGCAGCACATCATTTGTGACTAATCTTATAATCTTAGAGTTCAATATATATATATATATAACATTGGTTATGCCAGGGTTTTGCTGTTTAGAAAATAGGCATATTTCTGATACAACATCGGTTTGTTCAATGCAAAAAATTAAGTTCTTTTTGATCTACCATATCTATTACTTAAATTTCTGAACATATCTATAGCCAAGTTTGTACGCCCAGTTACATTGTTTTTAATTTTAAAAATGTTTTTCTTTCAAATTGTTGTTGTGAACAGCAACACAAAATGAGTAAGATGTCCAAAGAAAGTGATGCGATAATTCTCCAAATGAACATATTTGTAGAGAAAACACATTACCTGAGAATCGAAACAAAAAAACATCACTGGCTTTGTTGAAAGTAACAACCTGGTATATTTGAGGTCAAGCCGGGAGGCAAAGATAAATATTTGGCATCGCATAGTGTCTGCAAATAATGTACGGAAAATCCTCGACAATCAACTAAAAAAAAAAAGAAATGTATCAGGTTTGCTATATTAATGGGTTGGTGCGAGCCCATAGAACTAGTCGTGATAAGTTTCTTTCTTTAAGTTTTGTTTGGAATTTAGCAGATAAAATAATTTGAGAATTCCTTGAAATATTCCATTCATTAGATACGTGGAATTTCCAAGATATTTCACTAGTATATGTTATACCAAATATGCCTTTAGCAAAGTTAGCTTCCTTATGGCTTTTTCCCTATATAGTTTAATAACACAAAATGCATGCTAAAATATACATCAGGTTAGAAATTGAGTTATGCTAGAAAAATTGTTTTAAATGTTTTAATTATCCGTAATTTACAATTAACTGAACAAGTCACACATTTCTTTTAGCCATGTATACATTTCTCTCACGCTCTAAACTCAATGTTGATTCAAAAAATCTAATATTACTTAATATGTATGTGGTAATTTAGAGAAAGAGTTACTCGCTTTTCAGCGTCGTCGTCTAATTAACTTATGTTTTAACACTACAAACGCGTATGTAAATTAGATGGCAAAACCAGTCTATTTACCTTCTATACAGGAAGAATAATACTCCTATATGATAATAATAAAAATAGTAATTATATAAAAGTAAAGAGACTTAATATTTTTAGCTATGCGAGACGAATATCTTAAAGGATATGTTACAGTTTATGAATGTTCGAATGTAATCAAAATTGAATAAATAGTTGCAGTGGTTGTGACTTAATGGGTCATGGGTACGTTTACCTACATATATATATATATATATACACACATACATACATATAATTTATTTAATACATATTTAATATCTACATACAGGTATTTCATATTCATAAACAATCATCAGTGTGGTTATATATAACTGTTCCGTCGGTCAACGCGGCCGTCGTGACAGCTCTAGGAGAAATGAGAGAATACGCCCTATCTATCTTATTAACGAATATAAGTTTCAGACAGTATCTCGGAGAGGATGATCATTTAAATTTAGATAATTTTAAAATCCTCTTATTGTGGTCCGTCATCACAAAAATGCATTCGTGTAATTTGTTTTCTGCTCTTTGTCTGGCGTTTAAACTTTTGCCGTTAGTAGTAAATGTCTAGTGTTATGAACCCATCCTTGAACAAGTATGCCATATAACATAAAATGTGAAAATATTTAATTCAGAGTGCCCCCAAAATCCCCCACCTACATATTTTATCATATATCCTTCATTAATTAACCAATCACCCTTTTTTTGCAGAGGGACTTGACAGCCAAGACCTAAGCCCCCAGATTTATTTTTCTGTGGATACCTTAAAGACAGAGCTATGCATGGAGACTCAGGACTATAAATGAACTGTAGGAAATCACCAATAAGTCAGGGGTATAACTCGGTCGGTTTGTAATGATATCATGGACAAATTTGTGTTGCGCCTCAAATGCGTAGACCTAAATGCAGGTCATCTCAAACACATGCTCTAGAATAAAGAAAAAGAGTTTAAAGACTCATGTTGTCATACAATAAAACAGTTATCACCAAAGTTTGATTTCATTCTTGCAGAAAATTAAAAAATAAAGTCCATCAAATGTTGGGACCCTTTTTTGCAGAGGTGCTCACCATATACTTAGTAATTTCTGTATGCATGCTCGCTGTTTATTCACAATGAAATGAGTTTCCGCATTACTCCCAAACAAATAATACCAAATTAAAGGGATGTAACTCAACCTCACCCCAACCCCTTTTATTTGTTTTGTCTTTATAAAGGGAGTTTAGGCTGGGGCACCTCCCATTTTTAGATATGATTCAATTATCTTTCTTTGCAATGTTGTCCAAAATTCGAAAATCCGTATTCACTTGTACAAGACAGCTAATAAGATTAACTTAGTGAATGCTATTTTTGTAACTAAAACATACTTTCAAAAAAACCAATATGTTAGGGAGCAATGCTGAAATCGATTTCACTATGAATAATCGACCATACGTTAAAAAATAACCTAATATTTTTGATAAGTTTTCGAATATATTTTAAAACTCTATAGAAACGAAAATATTTTTTATTAATTTCAAAACTAAAAGGGATCTTGATAAAGCTAATTTAATATGTGGTTGCTGTAGTATAATAACGAATGTATAATTGAATAAAGCCACACCGATGAGTATTTATAAAACGAAACACTTAATATATTTATATTACCTCCATTAGGAGAGAGCACTCTGATATAGAAAAAATGTTTCGGCTTAATTATCACGCAATATTCTTTTCCCTTTAGTCGATTATTGAAACTAACTATAGTGAATAACTTATTCTCTATTATCTCAACTAGCGACTTGACAAAGGACTATCGGCCAGTTATAACTGAGGGTGTGACGTTCGAGCCCAAAGGGCGGCGCGTTAGTTGTATAAACCAAAACTGATTAGTCTTGATGAGACGAACACCTCTCTGTGGAAAAAATACTAATGTAAATAAATAGCATATTTTTCACCCACTACTATTAGATTTACCTGATAGGGATTCTGCCTTAAAAAAACTATCTGCGCATATTTTTTCATGAAAGTCGCTCCAGACAAGGAATGAAGCCACTTGATGTACGGAGCTAAAAAGACTTGTTCAAGGCGAAAAACTAGCGAATGATAAGTATTAGATGGATAGATTCCGACCCAGAAAGCAGTAATTCGTCCCCTTTTGTCAGAAACATCGCTCATGGAATGTGAGCGATTATTACGAGACTGCCAAAAGTAAACGCAATGTCCACATCCTACTGTCCTAATGTAACCAATATATTTGTATGAATAAAATATTTGCTAAAATGTAGCTCTACTCATTTTATTCAGCACTATTACATAAATGAAGTAGATTTATAGGATTAACCCTTTATGAACCAAAAAGTGATAAGGACTAATTATACATACATATATATATACATACATATATATTAGGGGAGGTCGATTTTGAAACTAAATTATCGCACTCGAAGAAAGTTGCCAAATAATGTCAAAAGTTACCACAATAAATATTTTTCTTCAAAATTTTGTATTTATTTGAGCATTGCAACTTTAAGATCAAATAAATCGAGATTTTTTATCACTGCCGAGATTTCACCGGCAGATGTGTCGCCTTAAATTAAACCCGGGTTTTAACAAAAAAAAGTAATACATTACTTAATAATAAATATTTTAAAGTTTATTATTATTTTTCTTAAGAAATTAAATGTACATATTCAAATTAAAAAGGAATAAAACACTATAATATTTAATATATATATAAATAATTATTTGTTTACATAGGCGTTTTATTTATTGGATATTTTTTATGGTATTCACCGGTTGAAAATTCATCGGGCGAATTTGAGTTACCGTGTTGATTCTGTGTTTAATTATCACACATATATATTGAATTGTCGAGCGCTGGCTTATCTAATCCCACTTTCCCGACCTTTTGTCACACCTTACCTTGTGGGAGTTAGATAAATAAAAACTAGTTCAGCCAGGGGGTTTTACCCCACCAAATAAACCGGTATCGTCCGGGCTTTTGGGTCTGGATTCACGCCCGTCTATTGGGGCTTGTCCGTCCTGTGCAGTTCTAGGAGGTGCATCTCCCAGGTTTTGCCTTCCCTCTTTGGGGAGGAGTAAGTTTATTGCTTACTGTCTGAGGCGGCCCTACCGGGGAATGCCGACGAAGCTGCCCAGGCAATTTTTAAATTGCCAGAGTGCTCACCTCTCGAGCACTGGCTTTCTCATCCCACTTTCCTGACCTTGTGTCAATCTTACCTTGTTGGGGGTAGATAAATAAAATCTAGTTCAGCCAGGGGTTTTTACCCCACCAAATAAACCGGTATCGTCCGGGCCTTTGGGTCTGGATTTACGCCCGTCTATTGGGGCTTGTCCGTCCTGTGCAATTCTAGGAGGTGCACTCTCCCAGGCTTTGCCTTTCCTCTTTGGGGAGGAGTAAGTTTATTGCTAACTGTCTGAGGCGCCCCTACAGGGGAATGCCGACGGGGCTGCCCAGTCAATTTTTTAATGGCCAGAGTGCTCACCTCTATAGCGCAGGGTTATCTAATCCCACTTTCATGACCTTGTGTCACATCTTACCTTGTTGGAGGTAGATAAATAAAACTATTTCAGCCAGGAGTTTTTACCCCACCTAAAATATATGTATTGGAGTTGATGGGAGAATGGATAAGGACACATTGATGTATAAGGAAATTGTGGATGAAAATAGACAGAGAATTATGAAAAAAACTAAGGGACCAGAACACCATTTAACTTTTACAAAAGAAACACCATGTGAAAGTAAATATCTGACACATAGAGTTCTTCCGAATAGTGGTGCAACAGGTGCTGTTCATGCAGATCAAGTGGTGGATGTTTTGCATGAATTCCACAGTGAGAACAGTATCAAGGCTATACTTGTTGACAACACTAATACCAACACAAGTTGCGAAGGTAGAATGGTTGCAATTTTAGAAAAAAAACTTTTAAAAACTCTTCACACAATTGGTTGCTCTTTGCATCATAATGAACTACCTTTCAGAGCCCTTTTTAAAAACATAGATGGTTGCGCAAAGGGCCCTACAACATTCAGTAGCCCTCTGGGGAAATTATGCTCAAATGATTGATATGATTTACCCCAAATATCATTTTCCACTATTAGCAATCCTCTAGAGTCAATTTTTAAAATTGATGAAATACATGATCTTAGTTCTGAACAAAGACTCCTTTATGAATACACAGTAGGTATTTCTAGAGGTAAGGTTGACTCTAGATATGCCTCCTGGAAAATTGGTCCTTTAAACCAAGCAAGATGGTTAACTTTGGCCATCAGGCTTATGTGTTTATGGACTCTTGGTGCATACCCACAAAGGCACACAACAAAACTACACTATGTAGTAAATTTTATTGTAAATGTGTATGCCACTTCTTGGTTTGAAATTAAAAGAAATAGTAAATTCCACAATCAGTAAGTGCACATTTTTAATATGATCCAGAGGATTAAGGAGCAGCCTCAGGAAATCCAAGATATCACATTTAGAAATATACAAGGTAATACATTTTGTTTACTGCCTGAAAACTTTCTATATTCCATGGTTAAATCTGAGGAGATTGAAGTAAGAGAAGAAGCTTTAAAAAGAATGTTGGCCATTAGGTAAGTAATATTTATTCATATATCTCTGACTCAATTATTTATTCCAATTTATAGAATGATTTTTAAAGATTTTATCTAATTTCACCATAATTATTAAAGCAGTACAGATTGGAATTTTTTAATAATTCAATTAATTAATTTGTTCTTTCAGGAGTGAGGAGTCAACCAGAAAAAGATTAAAAAGAATACTACCTATTAATTTTAATGCCACACATTGGACACAATTAATAGATTTAAAATTATGCGGCATTTTTGAACCACCAATGACGGAAGATTTTACTGAATCTGAACTTCGAGAATCGTTGATGAATGGAACCAAGCTTGACTTGCCAGATTTGCCCTCACATTCTCAGGGTGTGGAACAGGCAGTTAAGTTAATAACAGAAGCTTCACAAACTGTATATGGTTTTGAAGCAAGGCATCAACACATTACAGCCAAAGTTTTGAGTCAGAAATTGAGACCAGCATTTTTGTCTAAGGGGTCTTATATGGAGCAATTTGACTCTCTATATTAAGCTTCATTAAAATAGTGTTAGGTTTTTCCTTATTTCTTTGCTTGTTATATTTTCACTAATAACAGAAAAAATCATTTTTTTAGGTATTCAAATATTACTGTTTAATTCATAACGTTAAAAGGTAGTTTACAAAAGCAGATACTGAAAATGAGGGGGGGGCAAATTTTCAATTTGAAGATTTCTTTAATTCATATCATTTTTATAAAATAAAAGGACATTCCCTGCTTTTAAATGCTAAAATTATTTGGTTTTCACACCAATATTCAAGCAAATCTTGCAAAAACGCGGAATTTTCAGTATATTCTTGTCTACGATCTTTGATACCAAACGCTAAAAAAAACGCTGAAGTTTTTGATCTAATTTTTTGCATGAGTATTTAATAGGTCTATATACAACTTTCGGTACGTGCCTTTTTGTAATATTTAAAAAAAAAGTGTAAAATCGACCTACCCTAATATATATATACATACATATATATATATATATACATACTGGTTGTGTGGCCAAGCTATCGTACTTTTAACTCAATAGATCTGTCACTTTTCAGATCTAAAAAGATGCTATTATGTGACACTAAAACAATGACCAATTTATTTAGATTCCGACCAGACTAAAATGGCAGAATTGTAAACAAACATGTTAGGGATATGATTGTTGATTATTAGGCTTTTGTACCGCAAGTTATTGATATGTGGAACATTTTTCTTGTTTCTGTTTCTTGAAGATTATATTTTTGTCTGTAATACTCAAACCCTGTTTTATTGTAAATATGGAAGGGCCGTTGAAATTAAGAATTTCTTGACATGATGTTTTAGTCTTAATGGAAGCAAAATCAATATATACTTTGTATATATATATATTTGGACAATCGTCGCATGTTTATCACTCTTTTTTCTTCTCTCTCTCTCTCTCTCTATATATATATATATAGAGAGAGATATAGATATAGATAGAGATAGAGAGAGATATAGATAGAGAGAGATATAGATAGAGAGAGATATAGATAGAGAGAGATATAGATAGAGAGAGAGAGAGAGAGAGAGGGGTGTGACTCACATACAAACTGCTTAGCTGTATCTCAGCTCTTCATGTTTTCTAGTCAAGCAAGTGCTTCGAGCAGAGATCAAAATTTGACTGTATTGTTCAGTCAACGATTCTAACCATTCGACGTTAGGGCACGAACCGCGATTAAGTGAAACCTGAAAGCTTATATAAACACTGTACATAATACATTAAAACTACTTCAGCGTATTTTACACTCCGGCAATATTGGGTTCCCCTGCTAGTATGCATATGTATATGTGCGTAAATGCATAGAACACGTCACTATTAAACAGTTTTCAAATTTATAAAACCTCTCTGTCCCTCCACATGTTTGTATAGACGTGCCAGTTAAGATCAGTGTATCCGCCCTATTAATAATAACGGTATTTTTTTCAATTTTTAGAATTTGCGATTTTATTCCATTGACATTAAAACTAACTAATCGAATCACGATGGAAAAAGCCGGGTATTGACTGCTCGTCTCGAGCTAAGAAATTTCCATCTGAAACAAGAAAAACGCGACAGAAATTTAAAAAAACTTGAAAAGTAGCTGACTTCGTTCTAATCTTAAATCAACAGAGTTTTGTGTGGATATGTTCGTCGTGAATATCTAATTAAAACGGAGCGACTGTTTGTCTGCCGGCTGGGGACAGCTCGGCGTTTTGTAGACAATTTCATCATGTAAAGCGGCGAGTGGGGAAGGATGAGCTTTGTAGCCGTTATTGCGATTTGAAAAGCTACAAGTGCTGGTTTAAAGACGTGACGCGTCTACAAGAAAGCAACGCTGTTGGATGAGCACAGACGGGTCGCGGATTTAGAAGGGTGGAAGAAAAAATATTTTTAAAAAGCGAAAATAGTAAAAGAAAATAGAAATGATGCTGACGCGTACGGTATATAACAAGTTTATTAATACACACAGATTATATCTATATTTGGCGTAACGGTTAGAGTGTTCGCTAATGGGGAAGGATACCGAGTTTCAATCCTCGGTTGAGTCATACCAAAGACTTAAAATGGTACTTAATGACATCTTGAGGAACAATTGAGTGGACTAATACTAGGAAAAGAGGGAGACTTACCCTACAACTCGGTATAGTAGCCAATACCAAGGAGCCTTGGAACGCGCTTGACACAGTTCGACCACTATATTTTTTTTATTTTAATTTATTTTATTTATATATATTTATTTAATTTTTTTATTTATTTATATATTTATATATATTTATTTAAATTTTTTTTATTTATATATATTTATTTAAATTTTTTAAAATTTATATCTAAATGGTACGGACGGTATTGGTTCGCAATTTTCTCCTGGTAATTTTATGCATATATATATATATATATATATATATATATCAAAAGGAAAACAAATATAAATTACTAATGATTGATGAATATTAATTTGAGCACTTAAAACAATTTTGAATTATGCATAAAGCAACAAAAGTCAATGTGTATATTCCCGTATTAATGCGCAGAAAGTTTTGTTATTATGAATGTATCAGTAGAGTTGTTGAACAATCCAATTGGAATGGTGTATTATATAGTAAATGATATTGAATTCGAATAAAATTACAGGATATTCAAAAGTCAAATGTATTCTAAGATATATATATATATATATATATATATATATATATATATATATATATATTATGAGAATAAAATACAAAAGTTATGAAGTGAAATGTTGTAAAGACAGTATTTATGAAAGACAGAAAGGAAACTAATTAAAAACAAGAAGAAATAAAAATCAAACGATAGATGGACCGGTTACGTTCGGATCAACGTTTTTTCAAATAATTTCAAATCCGAACTTTTCTGTAGACCTTCGTTTATCCGAACGAACCCGGTCAATCCCTCGTTTAAGTTTTATTTCTTTCTGTTTTGTATATATATATATATATATATATATATATATATATATATATATATATATATATATTGAAACAAGATTGCCTAGAGAACTTGGAAAATATAGTTCACTATTTATTAAAGGGATGTAATAATTCGCGCCTGGCATTCATTAAAAAAACATGATTTGATTTTATTACTTTGGGTCCTCATTTACACCCTGAAAAGCGATGATGGTAAAAACTATAAATTAACCGAAATTATTTCAATAAATCTCATTTTACTTACATGAGCCATCATCCAATCAATGCTATTGTTATGGTGTGATGGTAATCTACTTTATTTCGGAAATATATGAACTTTTCAGACACCATGTATAGAGGTTCGCCGCAACTTCAGTTGCTCAGCGACTCTGTAGAGCCACTTACCAGTCGAGGATTCATTCTCGACAATCAGTCCGGCAGAAACTGAGTCATTTCGGTGGTTTTTTATTTGTCGTGCTGAGGTATAAGTGGTGTGTATTCCTAGGAGGGCCAACCTCCCAGGCTTTGCCTTCCCTCTTTGGGGTAGAGTTAGTTTATTATTAGGGGTGCTGGCTTGATTCTCCCAACCTTCCGGCCTCGTGCCACATCTTTATACGGTGAGAAAGATGTAAATACCCAGTCCCGGAACATTCCATATGTAAATACTATTCTGTACTTCTGTAAATACTAACTCTTGTAAATATAACACCGTATTGTTCTATGTATTATTGGCCCATTAATGTCACAAAAGCTGTTGAGTACAATCTACGCCTCCACCTAAATTATTGAATATGTAATAAATAAGAATAGAAGTGTAATATGGTGTTACGAACTGAGGCGGAAGAGCATAGGTTTCATCATTTAATCTTGGACAAATCCAGTAAAACGGAAAATAGAATCAAAGGAGAAAAGGAAAAAGAAAAAAAAATCAAAGAAATCAAAGAAAGCGTTCAAAAAATAAAATAGAAAAAAAAATGAACGGCAAAGAAAATAGTGAAAAAGGAAGATATTTCTGTGAAAACAAACCACGCACTAAGAATATAATGACGGCGTACGAATAATAAAACAAAAACGAACCTTATCACTACCCCCCCCCATCCTTCTATGCGACACCTTAACGGAACGTGTTTGCAAACAGGTGCGTTCACATTTACCAAATTAATAAAAGAAACTTGCAGCCTCCCGCTATATTGACACAGTCGGTCTAATTACCTGTCATATGAGGATCAAGCCGTGGGAACGGACACCGACTTTGCTTTTTCGTCTTTCGTTTCGTTTTTGTCATATCGAGCTGTTACGTCAGATGGACAGTTGTGGTCATTATATAAACAAAACAACATTTACACTGCGGATTTATAAACAGTTTTAATGTTGCCTTTTTCGAACATTCGCACCTTGAACTGTAAAAGAAAATATAAAGATATCGTATACATATGATTCTTAAAATTACAACTCACCTCATATGCCCCACCCTTACAGTTTCATACCCGTAAGAAACGATCGTCAGATAGTGCTTCTACGCAATATCTGTTAATTGTCACTTAGACGAAACAAACCTAGTATTATGTTACGATATGTTAGGTGAGAAATAAGTTTACAATTGCATCAGCTCTCTCATACATGTTTTGTTTTCTAACAGTGCGTACGCTATATAATAACGTTTAAATTAATTCCTTTTTTAATAAGCAATTTTAACATTTTCAGTGTGAAATTAAAACTTATACATCTAATGTATAAGTAAATGTCAGTCGTAATATCGACTTTAGACCCTTTATGGTACTTTATATACAGACTACTTAACTCTTCCACTCACAATAAATACTGGGAGCACCTGCTTCTCAGTGTTTGATCCATCCCAGCCTGGCAGGAATTGGACCATTTCGGTGGCCTTTTATCTGTCGAGCTGAGCCATTAGTTCTGGGTAGTCCTAGGAGGTCCACCCCACAAGACATGACTCCCTTCTTTGGAGAGGAGTAAGTTTATTGCTTACTGCCTGGGGCGTCCCCACCGGGGAGTGTCGACAGGGCTGCCTGGCAATTTTTAGAGGCCAGAATGCTCCTTCTTCTGAGGCGCTGGCGCGACTCTCCCCACCTTCCGGCCTTGTACCACATCTTCCTGCGCTGGGATGGAAGTAAGTACCTGGAACCGTACCGGTATATACTGGTAGTCAAATCTTACGTACACCCACTCTTGTTCTCTTTTTTATTATACTCTTTCAATATACTTGTCTCCTCTAAACTTCGAGTTCGTGTTTTCCTTCCGGACCCTTTACAGGCTCACAGCAACTGGCGACAATGTACACTACGGGATTATCAGTACCTTACAATGGACGCCACAACTGGCCACAAAGTATATTAAGGTTTCATTTTGCGAACCTTAAGACAATCGTGGCTAAATCAACGGAAAATACATTCGACAACGTCCTAGTTCTAAAAACTGGCTTTACTGGTGGACCAAAAAGAAAACAAATCATGTAAAAGAGCTACTTATTTTCTCTCATTTATTTTGTATTGCTATTTCGGCACTGTGTTAATTTTTTAACAAGGGAATACATGATATTTTCTTTTCTCTCCAAAAGGCCAAACTCCTTCTTTTGAATGAAAAAAACTTAAAACTTCATTTTATTTTTGTTGACCAAAGTGCTGAACGTACATTCTACGGTTAAGGGAAAAGCGTACTAAAACAAGTGATATTTTTTTGGCAGAAAAAAAGGTTTTATATACTCTTTCTCTTTTTACAACCAAGCTTACGTTAGCAGCGTAATATCAAAGAAAACTTCTAAAACCGTTTTCTAATAAGACACATCTAAACATGGAATATCATAAAGAAACTATAACAGAACTCGTGAAATATCAAATGCAACAAAAACTAGAACAAAAAAGAAGCACATGAAAGGCTACAACAAATATATAACGATTTTAAAAACTTCTACAACAACAAGAAACTACGAGAACAAAAAAGAAGTAGTCAATAGGTTACAAAAAAAAAAACAGAATAAAGATTTCTGGAGCAAAAAAGCCGACGAAAAACTACTAGAACAAAAACTAGAAACCGATCAAAAGATTGAAGTATAAATTCAAACAACATCGCATAGGGGGAAATACTGAAAACGAAAATGTTTTTTCGCAGAATGCCGTTTGGCGTGCAATTGACAATTTCACTTCCATAGTATGACGATTTATACAAAATAGATTCTGAAAATTGGGCAGACTCTAAAAAAGTTCACTTGCTGCTTCGAAAATAAGGGACCACCGAGCATACTAAATTTTTAGACTTTATTTTACCCCGAAAAAAAAAAGAAAAAAAAAGAAAAAAGAAAAAAAGAGACTTTACTTTTTCTGAAGCGTTTAAACTTTAAAAAATTATTTAGCCCCAAAACTTGTTTTACAAACGGTGGAAGGGTTTGAATTTAGTCAAAAAAGATGACGAAGACTACGCAACTTTCGCATCAATCGTTAATAAACACAGTGACGATTTCTAATTAGCTGAACGTAGCGCGGATAATTTTAAATGCTTAATTTTCGTGCAAGAAATTGTATCAGAAAAAGACTCAGAAATAAGACGTAGGGTTCTAAACAAGTTAGAAAGTGAACCAAATTTAACATTACAGAAATTAACCGAAGACTGCCAGAGAGTTTTAAGTGTTAAACAAAATACTAAAGCTATTGAAGAGTGGGGCATTACTCACACGAGAAAGGTACGTCAGAAAACACAATTATACTCTGTCAAAACAACTCAAAATAAAAAGAGCCAGCCCATTAAAAACAGGATAACTTTCCCCCAGCCTTTGTTTCCGATTTAGATAACTTCATTGGGTAACGGATTGCCCATACCGTTTTAACACCTGTCTAACTTGTAATAATGTCGGACACAAGAGTTCACATTGCAGAATGAACAGAGGAAATAAAACTAACAAACATGACGGCAGAATTATAACAAAATATGTACAGGTAAAAATCCTGAATAAAAATGTAAAATTACAATTGTATTCTGCTTCAGACGTGTCGATTATCAACATGCATACATGGAAAAGGTTGGCAAACATTGTCCGTGTTAAGTTACATTACTTGTTTAATTTATTGTATACAGTACGTACTGTTTCATATTAAATAACTAAAACGGGTTGATTTGCCGTCAAAATGGCAGAACAATTTTATTTGATTAATCTTCGAATTTTCATGAATTATAAGTAATTTTTGGGAGGTGGCTGTTGTGAAGTGGATAACGACGGAGACTGACGGCCTGGGTGTGTCAAATACGAATCCAGTTCGTTCCACCACATCATTTGCACGTATGTATGTTGGTAATCCTCACGTGGTCCCTCCTGTAAGTATTTGAAATTTAAAGAAATCGGGGAAACCAATGCCACAAACAATGAATCCCGTCAAAAAGTCGTATCATGTCGATTCATATGAATTTACTATTTTCTAATGGTCCCAATCTGAATCAACCGATTCGTGCTTAAATTATTGTTCTTTAATGTATCACAAAAAATATTTTATAAATACAATATTATATTGGAGCTAAATTACTTTCAAAGATTTACTTGACTTTATAATTAGTTAGAGGATTCATTTATACAATATATACACAATGTGGGTTGTATATAAGGACTACTTAACAAAAAGAAATGCTTGAATAATAGATGAAACTGATTGTGTATCCGCACTCTAAATTTTCACAGTATATTGAAAACAGAGAATAAGCGTTGCAAATATATATTACACAGTAGGTGTATTATTTAGAAAGACATCTCAATCTGTATGCATATATATGACCATATGTACATATATTAATATATATGGGTACATATAGATATTTGTACGTATATGTATGTAGGTAGTTGTATGTATATACGTACGCATATATCTTCTAAGTATATTTTTCATGTAGATATTGAGAAGGGTGAATGTATGTGTGTTTGTGTATTCTCTTCAAATATGATATCTGACTTTTGAATTGTTGCAATATATAAAAGTTATAATATGATGGATAATTTAATATCTAATTACAGTAGTTCGAGGTAATCAAAATTTAAAATTTGTTCTATAAAACTTGCTGATCTTAAAAACCGTGGTCAGAACTTATTTCAAAGATAGGTATAATACATTTGATTCACCTAAAGTTTTTGGACTAATTGATCTTGCATACACAAAATACTCCCTTATTTGGCACTATGAGGTTCGTAATACTATAGTATAATATTAACTTTAGCATAACCTAGAAAATAAAAACTTATTAAATCTTTGAAAAATGTTTTTTCAAATTTTATCTCGAATAATATCATAATTTATACAAGAGTAGTTTCTTTCAATCCCCCCTTGGCTTAAGATATCATAAAAGAAATGGATCATAGATTCAGTCTCTAAACTTAGGTTATTTTGTGTTTGTAAAGTTTGTTTTTGAAGGGAGTATATGATCTTGTTTTAGAAAGCATCAAATTATAAGTTTATTTAGTTATTCCTACTGATCTGATAGGATTGGTTTATAGGAAAATTGAATCAAATTAGTAAATTTTAGTATACGATTGAGGATTTATCCCCCTTGATTTTAAACGAGTTTCACTATTGTTGTCTAGTTAAGTCTACACTTATGGACAGTTTTTTTTCCAAAATCATTGGATGATTCGTCATTCTCATGCAATATGAAGAGATGTTTTCTTCATAATTTCTGCACCCATAGGTATTTTAAAGTTGTAAATTACTTTCTGTTTAGATAACTAAATTTTAATAAAAAAATAAAGTATCATGTATCAAAATATACTTGATATAAGTTTTTATAAACTGAGACTATATACGTACTTTGAAGATTGAATCCACGTATTTTGTAAAAAAAAATATATATTGGACTCTTGAATCGAATTATTATAGCCCGCCATAAAAAAGAAGAAAGTACAAATAAAAGAAAATATTGTTTTCGGATTGTTATTGTTAATTGATTACAAAAACATAAACATGTTTTTGTAATCTATTAAAAATTCCATTGTTACCTGGACATGTAACAAAATGATAAGGATATTTTTGTGCTGAAGAAGTGGTATTAAACATTACAGAAATATTTGATGATTTTTTATTTTTTGAGCATGACTAATAAATATTGATTATGTCATGAATTTTGTATTCTACTGAGTTACAATATATATATATATATATATATATGGCTATCTAATCGAATTATTAATGTATTGTATTACACACACACACACACTACTAATATATATATATATATATATATATATATATATATATATATACATGAGTCAAGTACCCAGCATGTTTAGCATTTCTAGTGATTACTCATAACGCTTTTTGGCAATCCTGTGTGTTATCACGACACATACGAACGACACCGTTTTCGGATGCGATAGAAATAGCGAGTGACTATCAGTTTTAAATAGAAGTTGAAAAAGAGGTGAAGCTATTCCTTGACAATGATACCTGATGCTTTAGAAATTGTAATTGTTTTTATTATAATAGAGCAATAAAAGATCCGTGAGAAATACAATTTCCTACGTAAGCTTTGTGTTTTTTGCGTTGTCGCTTTTGTTTTGATAAACAATACAATTACATCCTTACTGCGACTTTACCAACAATATCTACTCAAATAATTGATACAATGAGTCACAAAAGTTGTAGACCACAACGATATTTCAGGATGAAAAAAAAACCCTAAAACATGTCAGAATTTTTAAATACTGCTCGATAATCTGCCGTAATTGTTTAGTGAATTTACCTGGACTCCACCTGTGTATCTCGGAGTTTTTTGGAGTTTCGCTTGGAATAAAAGTAAAATTAATAATGATGGCAATAGTAGTACTTGTAGTACTAATAATCGGGGCAGTGGTCATAGTTGTTTATGTAGCAATAGTAGTACTAATACTGGATAAAAAGTACAAAATGATAAACGTACTAATATTTCTAGTTATCACGCTCTAACATGATAAATACCATAGGACAATTATCATAGTAATAGTAGTAACAATAATAGCGGTAGTACTAGTTGTTATTGATGTACTAGTAGTACTAATAATTATAGTTTACAAAAATACATGAAAGACTGATACAGTTTAAAAAATGAATAGTCCATTAATATATCTGTACTATCTATATATCAATATACTCAAACTCTGAATCTGTTTCTTGCTTAGCTTGCTTTTTCTTTTAGCTGGGTGATAGCTTGTATGTGATCAAAAGAAAGCCGACACGCTGAATAATTTCAATGTCAATATACCATATCGATTAATCTCCTCGGCCAGAGCAGATATTTTTTGGAAATTTACATTAGGATCTCTATTTCAAACTGATCATAAAGATAAACACTTCATAGCCATCCTGATGCCCACACAGCCTTTCCGTAACCGATCAACATTCAAATATGTCCACTCTTCTATACGTGAACTTTCTCAACCAATCAGAGCCTTTCCTATCTCGCACACACTATCTAACAATAGTAAGATAATTTTTAATCTAGATTAACAAAGAGGTTATAATAATTTCATGTTTAATAGCAAAGGGGATTTAAGAACAAAAATGTTGTTCATTCAAGAAGCATTGTTTAATTTGAAGTTTTATGAGTATTAGAAGTTGTTAACAAAGCATGTTTTATAATTAACATTTTCGGGAAAATATTCCCTTCTCAGAGATAATGTAATCTTCTGTAGTTTTTTTTTTTTTGCTGCTGTTATTAGCCGCGATGTCAAACTGGGCGCTTATGGTCTTGTACTGCATGTTGAATATCTGAACATGGCGTCAGCAATTTAATGATAAAGACTTCGTTCCCTTAACAAGTATTGTTTCATTTGAAGTTACATAATTATTAAAAGGCAATGATGTCAGAGATACAAAGCGCTGATAAATCGGAAATATCACGCGTTAAATTAGGTTAAGATAATGAAACTTATTTAATATATAAAATTATCTTGTCGGATTTTCAAAGTCAGACCCAAATATCAATTATCTGACCTATCGATACTTGACTTGGATTAGCATATTGTTTATTATCTTAAAATCTATGTTATTGGCACAAACATATTTTAATTCTGCTTCAGTTTTTTCTGAAAATATTTATTCCAGCTAAGAAAACTGTTAGTGGATACATTATCCTTTACTCTCCGAAAAAGATTAAAGTGAAGTTATCGTGTGCAATTATACTTAGTTATCTCTTGAATTATGTTTTTTGGCGTGTTATAGAAATTGATATGTAACAAAACATTCAAAGTAGTTTCAATAAATGTATAATCTTTTACAGAATCTTAAGACGCCATTAAACTGGGGGACACTACGCGAAATTATCGGTTAGGTACATACAATAATTGAAATCTATAAGAATGTAAAGAAACTAAATTATTTTTTAAATAGATTCGTTCTTCGTTTCATAAAAGAACAAATGAAACAAAGAATAGTTCAGTGAAGAATGTATTTAAAAACATTAAAATATTAAAATAATTATATTTACTTGTAAGATTTAATATAATTAAATAAAAATGAATTCGTTTCGATTCGTGAAATCCATTTGCCGTTTTACACAAATAAACTGCCGTCTGTAAGGAACGCATCGACAAAAAGTAGTTTTTAATAGAACACCACACGTTAGTGTGGTGTTCTATTAAAAACTACTTTTTTTTATTACTTGACCTCGTATTACAAATGTCACGCCAAAATGATAAAAATGACTATATTTGACATTATTTCTAACCAGTAATATATGTCCATACCGGCAATCGCGAGTGAATGCCGCTAGTATATATATATATATATATATACGCTAGGAATTTCATATTACTTTTCTTTAAAGCAAATTAACTCGTTTATTTTACTAATACGATTGAAACCGTATGTATTTAAATTTTGATTAAATTTGAATTTAATTTTGATAGTTTAAAATTAGTTTAATTATATGTAATTTAAATTTAATTTACTCTATTTTCTAATAATATTCATAAATTTTCACTTGTTGATATTTAAGGTCTATTTAATTTTTTATTTTTTACCCTTTTCAATTTACGATTTAAAAAAAAAAAATTTCGAATCATTAATTTCTAAAGTCATTTTTTGGAATATTTAGAGTATCATATATGGTCAAACCGAAGAATCTACTTTAAATGTAATTTTGAATATATTGTATATATTTTTTAAATTTTATTCAGTGGTAGTTCATATATTTAATTTATTTTCGTTTATTATCATTCTATTGTTTATTATTTTATTCTATATTTTAATACTATAGTATCTATATATATATATAACTATACGTGTCTGTGTATATGGGGTTTGAACCGAATAAATGTATACATTTGTATATGTGTCTAAATGTATTGAAATCAATCAATGTGTCTATGTTTTTCAGTTTACACAAGATGTATTGGTTATCTGCCTTTATGGTTATTTCAATGTTTTAGTGAAGTTTTTAATTATTTTGAAATCAGGGGTGATAATTTAGATTATTCGGACTACTGTTCTCATGTTGAGTGTGATCATCATAATGTTTCGGCTGCTGTAACCCCGGCCTTCTTCAGGTTTATCTTTACGAACTCTGGAACATTTATGTTGAACTCTGGAATTTGGACCGCAAGGACCCATGGCGCAATGGATATAGTACTAAATAAGATTCAGTTCCAAGTAATAGTCATCTGAAGATTGCTGGGTCAATCCTTGGTGCCTGCGATACGAAGAATTGCGAATTACTGAAGACTTCTCTCCGTCATGGCTGACGAAACGACAGCATGCTACCCCCGTGGATTAAATAAAGGGTTCCGTTCGAAATTCCGTCCAGATTCCCGAGTTCGACATACATATTCCCGAGTTCGTAAAGATACACCTGAAGAAGGCCAGAGGTTATAGCGGCCGAAACATTGTGAAGATAACACTCAAAATGAGAACTAGTCCGAATAATCCAAATAATCCAAAATGAAGACATACTGACATTAGACGTTTTGGTTAAGAGCAAAGTGAAGTATCTGTTCTGATATTACACTTCATCTTTGCGGTCTTTTGTCAGCGAAGGTGAAATCATTCTCGACTGCGGCAATTTTTTTAAAAATTTTTGTCCAAATCTCGAATGTCCTTTATTGAAGAGCTGGATATTTCCCACGTTAAAAAACCGATCTTTTGTCAAACTGTCCTTGTGGGGAGGCGAGTGAATAGAGACAGATACACTTGGTATGGGCATCAAAAGTAAATAGACTGTTGTACTTACGATCAATTGCGTTTTCATTAAGCTCCGTCATATCCATCAGCGATGCAAAAACGGCAGCCATGTTAGAGCTCGGGGTTTTCTATTTAGCATTCTAATGTTAATAGCATCCGTTTTTTCTCCACTATTTGTCATGACTTTCCTTTTACAGTTAAAGCAGTCGGAAGCGAAGCATGCACGTGGCCATCGTAGGAAACTGGTTTATCGCCACGTGAAAAAGGCAACTAACAACATATACAGACGGTTGGTGGATCGTTTTCTACACGTTAATATAAACTAGTGTGCAACCCTGTTAACAATGACAAATAAAAAAATATACTTCGCCAGTGTTCGCTCTCGCTATGTATCGAAATATATTACTAAAATATTCATATCAAAACCATATAATTACGTCAGTATTTTAATTATTCACATATAAATTATTAATATAAATTCTTATGACCAGAAGAAACCAAAACATCCACTATTGACTGTTTTTGTAGAGTTATGGTTTTTTTACGAATTCATTTGAGGCGGCGGTGTAAGTCTGAGATGGTTGTCTGACTACTATTTGTTTTTTCGCTTCCCCTCACCACTCGAAATTGTTTTATCCGCGGGCTAGGAAAAGGCACGTGTTTTACTCACTAACGTTTGGATGACTGGATAGAATATATATTTTTTTTATATACGTATACGAATTAATACATATTGTCCTTTATCATACATTGGAGGATATTCGATGTCGTTCCTTGTCATAGATTCTTTCTTGCTGACAAATTCAGCTAGTGAAAAAGACAAAAGAATTGGCGACCCAGACATAGTCCACGTGCGGGGAATTCTGATAAAACTACAAATATAATCAGGAGACGAAATTAAAATTTACATGGTTACATTCTTTTTTTTGTAGTTCCTACAGTAAACCAAATATTTGACCGTCTTGGTTAGTTATTTACCATAACTACTCTATCACGACTGTGTGTCAGTGTCTATTTAGTCTCCTCGCTATCGTATGTATAATAGATAATTGTTTCGTTTTAGCACTCGAAAGGCTAAACTCAGTGTTGTATCCCTTTTCATAGGTAGCAAATTTGATGTTGGAATATAAAAATATTAAAATCGAAATTTTCTACATAAAGAAGAGAAGTAAAACCATTCAGTTAAAGATTAGAACGAGCGCTACGTGTCAGAGTATGACGTCATGAACATGAACTTCTCAGAAGCATGCAGCGATGATAGCAAGATCTTCCTCTTTGGAAAGTGAGCTTACTGGGTTGGGAAGTTATTAACGGAGTTCTTTTTTTTTCTTCGCCCACTCTCTTTCCGAGGGCGAGGGTGATGCAAATATGACGTAATGTAACAGTACTGTAAAAGAAAAAAAACACATCAAAGAGCATTACGCCGTTGTGCACGTATTGGGTTGGCCAAAAGGTTCGTTCGTTTTTTTAATGTCATTTTTCCGGTCTATTAAAGATAGTTTTATGTTTATATTCTTAAAATTCTGTATTTAATGTAGAGAGTTTGTTGACGCCAGTATTGACGCCAGTGTTGACGCCTCTGAGCAGAAGAGTTCTTACATTGTTGATAGTATTTCAGATCTTGGAACAGAAGAACAAGCACTACCGATATCTAATGTTGTTTTACTACAGAATAAAAAAATTAAAAAATAAATAAAAATGGGAGGTGACAGTGGTTAAGTGGATATCGAAACGGACTGAAGACCTGGGTGTTCCAAGTTCGAATCCAGTCGGTTCCACAGTACCACTTCCACTTAGGGATGTTGGCAACCTTCTCGTGGTCCTTCCCGTAAGTACTCGATGTCTTTCCAGAAAGATTTCTAACTAGAAAAACATCGGGGAAACTAATGCTAACACGAGAATGATCTGATTCACACGAAAGAAGAAGAAGACTACAGAATAGAAAAAACAACGATATAAACCTGTATAAAGATATGCCATGTTTTTGGGGATGATGCTATTACAGCACGGGTGTGCCAGAAATGGTTTGCTCGATTCCAAAAAGGAATTCTTTCAGTGAGAGATGCTCCTTGATCTAACCGGCCAAAGATTATCAACAGTGATCAAGTGAAAGCTGTTTGACAATCAGACAAATCGCAGAAATTCTCAAGATTTCTTAATCGAGTTTGGAAAATGAATTGCATAAACGCGGTTATGTTTCTAAACTTGATGCTTTGGTTCCCCCTTCCTAAAAGACGAACAAACGTCTTAGTCAACCCAATATTTTGTTAGTGTGTTTGTTTCAATGCTTTACCGATTACAGAATCAAAGACGAAAACAAAAACTCCTGCTACATTCTTTACTATGACAAGGATGGCGGATTAACAACGGAAAAGATAAAGATTAGACGCCACTACCTATTGAGCCACCTACTTGCAATATTTCAAGGAGAGACGCAGCTATTTTTTGTCAACGAGAAGACGATTACGGACACTCGATTGGCGGTTCGAAAAGACTCCTCGGCGAAAGTTACAAACAGCTTATCATTACTACGTAAATGTGGCGGACGTGATGAGCCAGCACATAGAACAGAGTTTCAAAATTAGTCTTGATTTACCTTATCACCGACATACAATGGGTGTTTATGTGTCTTCTATTCAGAACCTGAATGTGAGAATGAACAAATGAATGCTGGAATCAGAGTATTTATCCGTATCAATCACATGTTCTCCGTGCACTTTGCCGTCCATGAAAGTCGAGCCTAATTAAAGATTCTAGTTGCGTTTTAGCAGTCGAAGGGCTGAGATTATTAAGCGATTGAGATCGGTATTGAAAACGGTGTTGCTGGAGAAAAGTATACGACATAACGAAATTCCAGTGGCGTTTACACTATTCCCGAGATCGGTATTGAAAACGACGATGTTGGAGAAAAGTATACCGCATAACAAGGTTCCGGTGCCGAGCACACTACTACCCCGGAGTTCAGTATTAAAAACGGTGTTGTGAAAAACTTTACTACATCATGCATTGCATACGGTGTCACCTGAGAAAAGTATACCACGTAACAAAGTGCCAGTGTGGAGCACGTTACTTCCATCAACAGAGACTATCTTTGCTTCGTTTTTAAATTTATTATTCCTTCTTGCACATAGTGTTCAAGTCTACTCTTCAAGGTTTCCTGTCCAGTTTTTCTACTACTTATCTACCTTTCTTGTTATATATACGATTTCAGTAGCACTTGTTATCTTACAATATCATCTTATTTCGTTTCTCTCGCTCTCATATATATATATATATATATATATATATATATATATATATGTCAATGCCTGTGTGTGACCCTATTGAAAGAAAGGTTAAAGAATATACATAAAAACTTTATATGTTGAATTTTTGGGGAATAAAATTGAAGTGGTCCTGATTTTATACGTGTTCTTCAATGTGCCAAATCGCTACGTACCTCCTTCAAGGACAAAACCCTGTAAAAACTTCAAATATGTATATACAATTTTAATGAAATTTACACGATATGTATAAGATACTAATTCAGAGTGTTCCAAAATTTCAGTTTCTTCCAACTATATTAGGGGCCTAATGTTCACCATAACACTCGAACAACGTCGGGTCTCCTTGCTAGTAAATTTGGTATAAATAGACATGATTATTTCTTACAAAGAAAAAGATTACTTACACCTGTCAACTTCTGTTCCTCTTCAATCTCTTCTTGACCCCATCTGGTTTGGTTTAGTTTTTTTTACGGCATATCAACCGTCTATGGGTAATTCCATGCCGAATAGAGGTGTCAAATATAATTCGATAGGGAAGATAATTATTTTATATTCTAGAATACATTGCTCTCGGATTACATTACTCCCAGAAGGAAATTTTGCAGACAGGGTAGAGGCATTCTCTCAGAAAACACTACTTTTTGAGGACATTGATCTTAAGAAAATGTCCTCTTGACCTTGGTAATCTTAGTTCCTAACACAATTGAACTTCAGTAACCTCTTACTATCTATTTAGCAAAGAAATAAAAGAGACATAAGGTTGTGATTTTTTGAAGAATCAGATTGAATAATACGGTTAGAGATGAACTTATAGATACTAGGGCATGACGCGACCAGCCGATTGATCAGATCGAGCCTCTTCGATTTCCCGGGCCAAAGTAGAAGAATTTCTTAATTACAAGGATACTGCCCCAAGGCATCACGGGTCGTCACCGACGGCCTACAGGTAGGCCCTTTTGCGGGGGTTGTACTCCTCTGCATGGGGTTGCAGTCGGCGAATTCGTAGCCCCGCCGACAGGACCATGACCTCATCTGAAATATCTTCTCAGCTGGGTCATATTATCTGCCTGTCGTAATTTTCAGCACGTATCTTTATGTAGATTAATTTATTTTGTTTCGGTATGTTTTGTAAATAAATCATCCCCAAACGATATATAATATTTAGCACCAGTAGGTTACTACGACACCCCGGAACTTACTAGGAGTTGAGTAGTCATTATTAGATGCAGCTTTTTATACTGTAGTGAGAAAGTTTCAACACGATACTGGTCGGATTCTAATTTCTCGATTTTCACTCCGTGATATTCAAGTTACACATGTTTTAGTTGTCCAACGACCAAAAACTGCACATCTTCCAGCGATACTGCCTCGAACAAAAACACCTGCTATCACTAAATCTCTTGCTTTACTGAGCTCCAATTTTGCCCCCCGCCCTCTGTAAAACCTTCACAGCAAAAACTCGTCTAGCTACAACCACGGTAAAAAAATTTACTTTCTTTCTCTGCATTCCTTGAGCTAAACGTAACTTCCACGAGCAAAGTTTATTTCCAAGAACTGACCGTCTGTGGAATGCAATACCACGGAGCTGCTTCTTAGCTGACTACGGCATAGTCGTTGAGCAATATGCTTAAGTAATCAAATTCTGCCCAGATCTAATCCACCGTCTGCAGTCCTCAATGTGTTAGTCTCACAATCCATCTGGCACAAACCATTACCCCCTGCCATTGCTTATTCACTTAATATATGAGGTACAAATGACGAATCATTTGTAACCTTTAGGTCGACAGTTCGAATCAGTCTGACTGCATCTCACGTTTTAGTTCGAAGCTTCTATGTAGAGCACAGGCGATTCTTTGTCGCTTACTTCGGGGGATCGGCTTTGTTTATTACATACACCCAGGACATATCCTATTTATTTCATAGATTGGACGTCGATACATTATCACTTCGGGTCAGAATGTGTCTGAGGATATTGACAACTAATAAGGTGATGTCACACAGCTCACAAATTGCAATCTCACCACCGGAGACAGTTTCGTGGCCAACAGAAGACAGATTTTAGTTAACCTTTACATAGGACTCTCACATATAATACCACTCTAGTTAAGTCGAAGTGGACATGAGAGGAATAAGAATTACGGTGCGATTCTACACCCTTGAAAGCTTTTACATTAGGGTTTCACTAACTGATTTCGTTTAAGGCCATATCAAGTACTTCACATTATTTTTCAAAGTTGTAAATAAGGGTTCAGAGTAAGAGCCGAAGCTGTTGGATGGAATCGGAGTCGTAAGAATGCAAGGAGTCGGCGTCGAATTTTGTAATCTTCTACGAATCAACACAGTCTGAATACTGGAAGACTTTAAAATAAGGATTCAGGGCTAAATATTTTAGAACCATAGGAGTTGCTGAATGGAAGATTGATAATAATCAAGTTGCAATGTCGATGGAAAAAGAAATACTCGACACAATAAAGCCAAATAAGTTAGAAACTCACGGGCTAAGTACTTGTACTAAGTCTTAAACTTATATTATTCTTAATATTGTTCTTTCTTTATTTGTACGGGAGGTGAAAAAGATCTCATTAGTGTCCGTCATTTTTATTTTGCAACTCAAGTGTAGTAATGTATGAAACACATGTCAACACATTCCTCTTCAGATTCATCCACGCGAGTAAATATTCGTAGTTAATCCCGCAAAGAGGTAGATATCCCTTCAAAGATGTCAATTACGAATAACAAACTCTGTTTTGTAAAGTTACTCTTCACGCATTGGTTTATGGAAGTTAGACTTTTATAGTTACATATGGCCAACACAAACCAAGCTTTCTCCATCTCTCCTATATGAAGCACAGTCTAATAATAGCCGTACAAAATGCATTTATTTATAAAAATAAGACTTTTAAACTTATTGATCAATCACATAACTTATAATGTTCTCTATCATTTAACACTAACAAAATCTAATGATACAAAACAATTTCTCTCTCATATATATGAAAAAAGGAAAACATAAAATATTATTTATGTATTCGTAAACGTTTCGTCTTTAATTCAAGATTTTCTCAGGATGATTGGTCTAAAGAAAAAACACAAAGTACAAAATATTTGGAGCAATAGTAGTAGGAGGATAAAGACTTAAAAATCTACTGTTACCATTGTTTCAAATATTTTGTACTTTGTGTTATTTTCTTCAGACTCCTCATCCTGATGAAGTCTTGAAATAAAGAGGAAACGTTGATAAATACACATAATACTTATGTTTTCATTTATTCGTTACGTCTGAATATGAATTCCATTTTGTATCATTATATATATATATATATATATATATATAAGTTAATCCAACAAAAAATATAAGAGGAAACCAATATCTTCAATCAGCCAACATCCGGATAAACTGAAGCTCAATATTCTGGATAGAGCATTAATAGCTTATATGAAGTGAAATAAAATAAGGTGCGAATCAAATGTTATTAGAATTCAATGTTCAATCAACTACTTGGATATCTTTCCTGAATATGTTTTAAATTGCATGACTTGGATGAACTGTATAGCTTTAACAAAAAAGTATGGTTTGGGCTGATATATTTGATGTTTTATATACTTTTATGTATTTTTATATATATTTTTAATATATTTTCAAGGTTTAATTTTATTACCTGCAGTAATGTCATTGCAGTAATGGTCCTCTGAGGAGAAGAATTTTCTTTGAAAACTCATGAGTTAAGGACTTTAAGGTACTTTGCCTGAACATTGAATTCTAATAAAATTTGATTCGCACCTTATTTTATTATTTCACTTTATATAATGCTATATATTTACATAGATTTAATTGTCTAATACCTAATCTTCAGAACAAAATATATTCTTACAGGAAAAAATTAAGCACGCATGAGTTTGTCTCTTTATGGTATATAGTTAATGTCATAATCATTGAACTTGACGTTTTTAAACATTATATATATATATATAGTATTTCGTGTAGACACATAATGTAAGGAGATATAATATATTATGTATAGATTTTAATTATCTACTTCAGTGAGTAGAGTGAAGTAATAAGGTATGAAAATATATTCATGGCAATTAAGCTACACAGGTGTCCGCGTTACATTCCCGTAGGTAATAGTGCTTAGCCTGGTGATTCCTTACGGGAATGAAACGCGGACGCCTCTGTAGCTTAATTGTCATGAATATATTTTCATACCTATCTGTTTTTGTTCAGGGAACCCTCTTGAATTTTAAACATAGATCCCATAACTGTCTATATTCCGATGCTACATTATCCAGAGTTCTAGGATAGATGCATTTCATTTTGACACAGTGTGTGTGTGTCTGGTAGAGGTTTATCGTATGGTTTCGTTCGTGGGAGTCATCCATACATAAACACACATTTTACATTACTTCATTTGATTTACAACTTTAAAATTAAAGAAAGTAAAAAACAAGAATAGAAATCATAATAATTTCAGTTTCTTTGTAGTATTTTAAAGATTTTTTCTGTGGCATACTATGGACACAACCAACCATTTGAACATTCAATTATTTCAGATGTTCATTAAATTTGATCCATAGTCACCAATTTAGCAAGATTCCCTGAATTGCAATTTCTTCTTAATACGCCTTAAGTTTGCGCCTTACGTTTCAAACATTTTCCAGAAGGACAATTCTGTAATGGATTTTGATTAAAATTTGATTAAGGTTTTAATAGCATTATATCTTGATTTTAATTTTCGAAAAGGGGCATAAAGTGGTGTAAAACTGTATTGTTTGGGGAATTAATTTTACCCACCCTGGGACGTGTATTCTTCTAGTTTGGACATAAAAATATTGTCTATTTCAATGCTCGATTGATATTTTCTAAAGAAAAAAAAAGATAACACTTTAATCCATTACATTTGATGGAATGAGTACATTATTTTATTTATAAGTTAAAAATTGAAAATTATAGGAATTGAAAAATAACAAAAGGAGCAATATTGTACTCAGGTATGGGAGCAGAAGTACACAGGGACCCCCTTTATTGCTTACCAGGCAAGTTCGGGTGGGGACTAGTTTGACAATAACATTTGGTGGCTTTTGAGCAAACACCGAGAAAGGATAGTTTTGTTTATTTTACCCCTTCTTACCGGTAAACAAACCAACATTTCCCGAAATAAACAGAGATCAGTTTTCTGCACTGATTGCCATCTATATAATAATACGCTAAGTCAATTTCATGTTCGTGCGTACGTTATCACCGTCCATCACTTTTTTTTCAATAATGGGATCGCCCGATCGCCGAAGATGCAAAACAAATATTTTTTTAAAATTTCACCTGATGACGCTGTTGTATTAAACGTGAAACTAACTAAAATACACTTTCTTAAATCTTGAGTTAAGATCGATGTGTAGTATCTGCTTAGTCCAAAGATGGTACTATAATCATATAATATATGATCTGCGTTTTGTCGGACCTTCATAGAATGGAAATATGTCACAAACTCCTACAAACGTTTTGGAGATAGACCCCATAACCATATATATTCAGAGACTACACCAATTAGAATACTTTAATAAGTATGGTAAAGTCTGAACAAAGATAGTACAATAATATCGTGGGGTATGCGTTCGCGCCGGGCGTCCATAGAAAGCACGACATCAATATACAACTAATAAAGGATGCAACTGTGGAATTTCCACTGGTTCCACTACTCTTCAAGTATTCCAATAAAGCAGAGTTAATCAACGTTCGTTTCCCTATTTTTTCTATGTATTTTAATCACACACATGGCATGCTCAATATCACTTAGTTATGGGAATGAGTTATGTTTGAAACCCATCCCATTTTGACTTTTCTAATTAGCTGTAATTTGCAATTAACATATCAAGTGATTAATCTCATACGACGTTTTTGTCTATCACTCACCTCTCACTTTGCTGTTTAAGCCTTGCTTTTATTGTATGCGATGTCTATCATTCTCGCTTTCCTCACTCAGTTAATAAACGCTTAAAGATGATACAACTAACTATAAATCTAAAGATTGGAATAGCCCATCATAAAACAAAAAGAAATATCACTACAAGTCGTAATATTTAATCCGTAGCTGAAGAAGGATAGAAGGAGAAAGAAATAGGCGAAAAGAGAAAGAAAGAGGGGGCAGAGAGAAAGAAAGAGGGAGATACAGTAAAAGAGGGAGTGGAGAAAAAAAGAAGAGGGCGAGACAGAAAAGGATGGGAAGAAGAAAAAGGAGGCGAGAGAAAAAAAAAGAAGAGAGAAAAACGAGGGAGAAGAGAGAAAAACGAGGGAGGAAATAAAGGAATGGAGAGAAGGAAATTACTAATTTGGGATTTTGCTTTTATTTCAAAGACAATGTCCTGTTCTGATCATGCACTTCAGATTTTCCCTTTCTCGATCACTGGAGAAATTCTTCTCGACTGAAGCAATTTTTTCTTGTCCCAATCCAGAGTGTCCCTTTTGGGGAGCTGAATTTTCCTCATATTTAAAACCGACTTTGTGTCTAACCCTGTCCTCGCGAGGAAGGTAGTAGATAGTAACATGAGGCTCAATAGCTGACCCAAACGGGTCCCAATTTTTCAAGGATACCATCATTTTTCTTTAGAAAATTTGAGTAAATCAAAATGCCAACCGGCATTTGCAAAAACCTCGAGAGACAAAAATAAAAAATGAAATGATACTTACGACTGTGAATTTGGTTGATTAGCAGTAAAATAAATCCTGTGTGTAAAAATGGCGAACCGTGTGGAAACATTCCTAGATAGAGGGAGAGAGAAAAAGAGAAAACATGATGAAGCAAAGGAAAAAAATTGCCACAATATAAATTTTAAATAAAAACGAAAATGGAGAAAACTAATAAAATAATGTTTCATTTATTTAGTCGTATTGACAATCGGTGGGGTGTTGTTTGGGGTAATGTATACAGTCACATATTATTGAATCGGTTATATCGAGTTTAAATCTTACCGGAACTATTACACACAACATTTGTAACAATGGCTGCTTCAATAAAATTACAGGGAAATGTTTATCTTGAGATGAGTTGTATCTATATACTTATATATATATAAATTAAATTAAATAAACATTAGAAACAGTCTAAGCGGATCAACCTACGTTTTGACTTTTACACGTTTCGTTAAAAACTGTTGGTATTAGACATCAGTTAATAAATATTTCTTTAATGTTAGTTTCTTTAGAATATTTTAAAAACGTTTAAGGGAATATAATGTAAGCATAACCTAATTTGAAAATTCAAATATTTCAGAATTGCATTACATAACCAATTTGAACGAAACTAGAACGGACACGGTTACATTGTCGGGATGAGTAGAGTGTGGATTTTGTGGAGGATTTTAAAATGATTGAAATTTGTTGCTTTTCAGAGATTACAAGATCTTGTGTCATTTCACTACGGTTTAAATCATTAGAATAAAAAATAAATGTTAAATAGTAAGGGTACGCTTGCTAGTACACATCTGATGATTTACATTCGCAGGGAAACGTCAGTGCGTAAACATTAAATTAGGTTCATTCGAGGTCAGTTCGACCTACCGTGGGAATTGATAGAAACGGATGTAATGTCACGTGGCTCAAAAAGAGAATGAGTAAAAGAAGTAGTCAGTTTCGGTTGAAAGTTTCAAGCGACGAGATGTAACGAAAAATGACTTAAGAATCGAACGGGCTAGGCCCCAGAATTCCGTGGCCCCGATATGTCGTCCCCACCCCCGCCGCTAAATGTCCCCCTTCCCCGGCCAAAGAAGGCAGCGTCAACAGCATAATAAAATGTTTTTTCTCCAAATTCTGGATCTAGTTCTTTTTTTGTTCTGTTGTGTCAACTTTGATTAAAGAGCGAGAATGCACCTCCTGCGGAGAGATAGCCACCATGGGTCGACGAAATGTCCCCAGTCTCGTCGGGCCGCTGTAGTTGAGCGTCGACGCCACGAGGTATGATTTAATTGTACTGTTATGATTTGTTGGATTGCATTCGATAACAGACATATCTTATTTGATCGTCACATACGAAACATTAGATCTTTTCTTGGAAGGGAGGTAATGCAACAAATATATAATCAGTGTTTTTATTCGCCCTTGAGCACCACCTTTATATATTTCTCAAATCTTCTCACACCTTTAGGTTCTCCGTCAAAACTTACACCTGATTCAGGAAGTTGAACGGTGTTTTGTGTAGCAATCATTTTTTTTTTAGCAAATTAAATCTACCTTCGGTCGAATATTTTTGCAAACCTGGGAAGATGGTATCACGAAAAACGAACTTCTTCTGCACTGCTCCCTAAATGAGGAAGTAATCTGTGAGGATTATATTACCCTCCCTCCCCCCCCAAAAAAAAAACAAGGGAGGTAATTCCTGAGATAATGGTATCATGATGAACGAACATATACTACACTATCCGTCAAAGGAGGAGGTCATGTCTAGGAAGACAGTTTTATGAAAACAGAACAGATACTACAATACCCACTTTTGAATTGAGCATTGGAAAATAGTACATTAATCTGAAATTGTATAGTAAACTAAATTGAGCATTAAAAGATAGTAATAGAAGTAATAATATATTTCAGCCTCCAGAAAGACAGATGGTTAATCTCCACTTATAATAGATAGATGAAAATAACGTATTTTGATAAAAAATACGTTATTCGCCGTGAGCGGTTTCTCCACACCGGTCTTGAACGCTAATCTAAGATCAGTTTCAGGCTGAGTAAAGGTGATGAGCCAGAAGTTTATATGGCCTGTCTACTGAATTCATTCTCTAGATTTTCGCGTTTGAACACGAAATTTCATTTCTTTTTTAGAAAACAAAAGAGTTTTGTACGATTAAGAATGCCTTTTGATATTTTCACTCGTCTTAGAATTAGTGTAGGATACTGTTTCATGGTGTATTTCTCATCCCTAACATAAGCTGTTCTTGCCTCAGCTAATTCCCCTATTTTAAAAATACCTGAACCCGCCTCATATGGCAGAACGCCTTTCAATATGTTATCCTTTTTTCCAGGTGCCCATGATAGAAGATGTTCTTCACCCAGATAGTAATTCAACTTGATTAAAAAAGATTAAAACAACGAATTGGAAAACGAAGATTATTCGAATTATAAGACGACAAAAAAGTGCGACTCTCATTAAGTGGGCGGCCATCTTGTCTCCAAAATTTCAACAGCTTTTAAACGGATTGAACTTTTGAGATAGAATAAAAAGCATTTAAAAATACGTAAAAACACAAACAAATGGTCCAGGTAGGTAGAAAAACAACTTTTAGTAACTATGGTAACATTTATTTGTTGCATTTTTTCACCCCTTTTTGTTCTTTTGGATATTGGTAAAAAAGGCTACATGGGACCAAGCTATTTTTTTTACGTTTTGACTTAACATTCTGAATAATTGAAATGTTTCTTTCCTAAACACACACATGATGTGCTCAGCCAATCAGAGCGGTGTATCCATCCATCCCTCTCTTTCTCGTTCTCATCCATCTTCATTTATAATGTAGCATGTATATAGATATTAGATGAACGTCGTTTACTTTGATATCATCGGCAGGTGGGCGACACAAAGAATTGCTGACTCGACTTCCGGAAAGGAATGCGTTGAGGCCACGCCCCTCAGCCACTGATGTAGAAATTAGCAAAACTCGGCAAAAAGATAACACACACAACAAGAAGAAGCGAAGAAGGCTGTTTCGGTTTTTGTTTTCCCACTCACTGTTTGCAGTGGACTGTGTATTGCAGAGATCAAACAGTGGTAACAAACAAGCAGGGAAACGCACGAGAACAAGACGAAAGGCAAACGCACCGTTGGAAACATCTCAAGGCGACGAGAATCCTGACTGACTATCGTTTTTAATAACAGGGGATGAAAAACGGTGGCAGCTGGTTGAGGGAATTTCAACCTCGCAATGCAACGAATGGCAATTATGAAACAAAATAGGTACACATAGTTTTACCATATTTGTAATCTTTGGAATTATTACATACTAAACTCGTATATAGCGACTAACCACCAGATAAGTGTATATTATATTCCAATAACCATGGTTTATTTTATTACTTTTATTATTATTTTTTCACATTTCCAAAAATTTAAAATTTCTGTGAGATGGAAATATGAGATGGAAATGTGAAAAAATAATAATAAAAGTAATAAAATAAACCATGGTTATTGGAATATAATATAAACTGTCTTATATTTTGCTCTGTTATCAATAATTGACAAGCATTGAGCTGAATCTTCAAAGGAGACTACAAAGTAAAAGGATCTGATGGTATATGGTAGTACATATATTGTAATTAATAAGTACCTGTAAGTATATATATATACATGTATATTAGAAGAATACCTGTCTCATAGAAGGGAAAATAAATTCCTCGAACACAACAGCTTTTGCACCACTTTAAGGTTGCCGAACTACAGTGAAAATCAAGATATAATGATACTAAACGTTATGTAGATAATTATTATTCTAATTTTGATTAAACCCCATTATGATCATGATCATATTATGCCCACTGAATCCCTTTAAAATATTTTTTTACAAACATTGGAGGTATTTAATTATCACGAAGGCTCCAACTTTGAATACAACTTAATTAAACCGTCTATATTACAAAACATATGTTCCAACAATAATACTGATCAGTTAATTAGTTTAAGAGTTTATCCTGACATACAAACATACCTAACTTTATAAAGATTATATGCATATATATATATATATATATATATATATATATATATGGAAAATGAAAACGGTAAAACCAAAATTATGTATATATTCATCAACGTGTCGTCTTTATTTCAAGACTCAAGAAATAATATAAAAGTACATGGTTTCTTCAAACAAATCCTCTTTAGAGAATCTTGAAATAAAGACGAAACGAAGAATATTTAAATAATCTTGTGTTTTTTCCTTTTCCATCACGTTGGAATATTTTTCTATAATTCTCATCATTATATATAGTTATGAAAGTTATTCGTATGTAGATTAAAACATATATATATATATATATATATATATATATGTGTGTGTGTGTGTGTGTGTGTGTGTATGTTTTAATCTACATACGAATAACTTTCATTCTTTTGAAAATCGTCAGTGTAGAGATGATTATTCATACCGGTAACAGGATTCGAAACCCGAAACACGAGTTATGTTTTTAACTCAAATTCCGACGCTGTAGCCCACACGGCCACTATAAATGACTTGATAAATCAACGAGATATTAAACCTATTAAAGGCAGCCGTCATCAAGAGTGTTCAACTGTTGAAGGAACATGCATTAAAGCTACGATGACGTCTGTGTTTATACTACTCTACCACAGTGACCAGCCTAGATTTGGGAGCGACATTTATACATGGGAAATTATGACTATGTAAATTACATTCATATTGGGTAGATCGATTAATGAAAGGATGAATTTTAATTACAAAAAACAAGTTTAATATTAAACATTAAATAGCGTTTATAGATGTATTTATTTCAGGATTTATTTTTAATAATAATTTATACCCAGATTAAGTCATGGGATTTACAATTGTTTCAGAAATTATGTATAGTAAACAGAAAATTCAGGTAATTTACAATAAAAAAGCAGATTCCTATCAGAATTATGGGACAGAAATATAAACGGAGAAAATTGAAATTCGTCAACTTGGGAGAGCAAGTTCCGAATAAACATAGTTAATTTAGAAAGCTGTCCATAATTCACTGCAATAGAAGACAGGGGTAATAGTCCTGAAACCATGTTTTAAAGACAACTAAAAGAAACAGTGTAATTATAAAGTTTAAAGTAAAACATTTTTCAAAGCAAATATCGGTGTGTTACCGCTTCAATGCCAAGCGATACTCCTGATGATAAAAATCTGTTTTCTTTAATGAAAAACTACCTGGATTATCTGTTTATTATCATTTTCTTGAAAACGATTATAAATCCGATTATTTGCTTTAGATATTAATTATTATAAAATTATATAATAAATCTTGAATATATTTAATGTAATAATACTATAGTAGAAGCATCGATATAGTGGGAAAATTTGAAAATCATTTAGAAACCAGATAACACGATGCGGGATTTTTTTTCAAATAAAATGAATTTACTTAAATCCAATTTTTTGGTTCGTATTGCTGTATGTAGTGGTGGTATGCATATGCATTTATAATTATTTTTCATGGTCGCTGCAGTTTAACACTTTGTAAACAAGACATAAATAAGTTGCCTTTATTTGTTTTTTTACGTAGATATCAAAAATATCAATTCACATTTATCACCTAAACAAACCAGACTTTTTTAAACTCTCAAACAAGCAAACTAACGATAAGGTATTCGATTTTAGTTTGTAATTTAGTTGCTATTCGCTATATGATCACTGTTCCATATTTAATTCGGTAGTACTTACAAAAGTAACCGTCTAAGACAGTCATCGGCCCTTGTAACAGTATTTGTTTTTCACATGTCACTAAAAAGTTTTATTAATTTACTAGGAGAGTGACCTGGGTTACAGTGTGTGATATAATCATATCATCGTATTCAGATATATGTTAATACTCTTAACTTAACGCTTATAAATAGATTAATTTCATTGTGTAACGTGTTAGGAAAGTGTCATTAGCTCCTTTATGGAGCAGTGTCACGACCCGTATTTGTGACTAAAGATATTCATAATTAAAACAGTTTTTTTAACCAGTAAAATGCAGAGGCTTTTCTTTAAATAAAGATTATTTATTTAAATTCAAATTTTCGATTCACACAGGAATCTTCATCAGGATAATAAACAATATACTTGTTTTCCTACTTTTGTTAACAACGTGGTGTCGCTTGATCTTGTGCTTCAGTTGTTAACGAAGCTCGTTGTGTAATAATGTCCACAAGTGATGTGTGTGTGCTCTGGTCGCACGTTATAAGTATTAGTAAAAAGTTCCACTATAGAATGCATTTAAATTTTGTAATTAAAACGTTTTTTTTTAACTATGGGCCATAGTCTAGCAACAATGATTTTTTTGGCTTAGGGAGTTGTTTGTCGGACGAGAACTGATACGCAAAAACAGCAAACACAATACACGGTGAAAGAAGCACAAATATATATAAAACTGAAGAAGTTTTTTATTTCAGAAATGTGGTCCTCGAAGGACAGGAGATAGATGTATTATTGTTTAAACGAAATGTAATGTGTGTGTCAACATGGAAATGAGAAAAAGTTCGTTGTCCCATGTACGAATAAGTATGGAGAGAGATGATATAGGTTTCGTTACTGAGCTCAGGAATATGTCGATATCACACTTTTCATTATTAAATCCGACGTTAGTAGACAGAAACGGATGATTCCGTCTTCAAATCTGGTTAGCAAGCGAATCCGAGTTTCTCCATTGATGTGTACGCTGCAAAGTATTTTCAGTAACCGACTTATTATTCAAAATTCTTTAATTACTAACCGTGGTGTTTGGCCCTGGAATTAGCATACTGTACGCTATCATTTTATCAAATCTCTTTTCCGGGCCACTTCTTTAAAACTACATCAAGTATCAACTGTGCGAGGGATTAAAAGTGAAAGAACGAGCCAAGCACGTCGTGGGCACTGCTGTTGAAGTATGCGTTCCTCTTCTATTAATAGTTGTCTCGCGCGCTTTTTCCCTTCCTCCAAGTGCTCGGGAAGGGAATCATACGACTCGATCCTAACAGGCAACTAGAGACGCATAACTACTTCCATTATGTTCACATGCAAATTGTACATGTCAATACGCTTATATTTAAGGTAAACTTCCAAGTATAACTTCGTGTTTAGGGACACAGATGCACACAGACAGGGAGGTGTTATCCTTATATATATATATATATATATATATATATATGGTAAAATGAAAAAGGAAAACCAAAAACTGGATGTTTTTTATGTGTACATCAACGTTTCGTCTTTATTTATAAGACTTCATCAGGATGATGATATAGGGAAAAGATATAATGCAAGCACAGATACATGTAGGGTAGACATGTTGGGAAGAAAAATAAAAATAAAATAAAATGAGAAATAATGGCAGCAGGACGTCCGTACTTGTTAGAGAATGAAAAATGAGTGACGAAAGTGAGTGGGAGAGAAAGGGGAAGGGTGGAGGGAGCAAGGACTACTGTGGCTGGCGATGAGAGAAAGAGGTGGGGGATGAGCAGGGGTAAAATGGATGGCAGAGAGAGATTGGAGGAAGAGGGGGAGGGGGTGTTTGACCAGATGGCTGTGGTCGAGATTGAAGGGGAAGAGTGAGTTGGAATGTTTGTGTGTGGGGGGTGTATGCAAGGAAAATGGGGATGGGTAGAGAGGGAGGGGGGCTGTGATTTTGGTGGATGGGCGAAAGTTATGGTCTTAGAGAGCGTTTTGAGAAAATGAGGGAATTTAAGAAGAGGTATGGGAGAAAATAGATGAGAGGGGGAAGAGGGAGGATTTGTCGTGATAGGGTGTGAAATATTTGAAATATTTGGAAAATGATAGCAATGAGTGAGGGATTGGAGTGGGTGGGGGAGGGGGTGATTGAAAGGGTGGGTGAGGAATATTTGAAATATTTGGAACACGAGAAAGTTTATTTGGACTGTAGTATTAAAAATGTGAGGGAAAAAAGTGAGGGAAAAAAAGAAGATTCAGGGAGAAGAAGGAAGGGTGTGGGTGAATGGAAGAGTGTCATAAGGTTAGAGATGAAAATAAAAGTTAGCCATGATCAGGCAAAAGACTTTGTTCTGTGAGGATGATCTTGCTTATTAAGGGTGATAGGTTAAAGAAACCATTTCGTTGCTTGATGGTGGTGGAGGATGTGATGAGGGCAGTTTCCAATAATCTTCGCCGAGATTTGTTGTGGATGTGTTTAGTGATTTTGGCTTGTTCAAATTTGAATGCATGACCATATTCTAGAGCATGGGAGAAAAGTGCACTAAGAGGGTTGTTGTTTTTTATGTCCCTTTTATGTTCATTTAATCGTTTCTTTAATTCACGTTGTGTTTCTCCCACGTAGAATTGATGGCAATCATTGCAAGGGACAGTGTATAAGCCGGCATGGGATGTGGGTATTTTTTGGAAATGTCTAGATGTGTTTAGAGTTTGTTTTATGGATTGAGAAGTGGTTTGTACTATTGGAATGCCTAGTTTGTTGAGCGTGTTGCATATGGATGTGTTATTGGAATGCGTGGAAGGAGGACATTGTGGAAGGAGGAGGAGGAGACGACGTTGGGAGAGGAGAGCTAGTCATTATTTATTTAGTAAACTAAACAGTTTATGCACTTTTTCTTCGGTTAAACATTTGAACGACAAGAGAGAGAAAGACAGAAACGTGAAATATTTTCATTTTACAATGCAACATTATCAAAAGCACAGGTACCCTCTATGAATTTCTGCGCTTCAAATACTTCTACATATATAAAAAAATCCAATATTTGTTCTTGAAATGTATTTAGAATATTTACGAATAAAACTAATGTTTGGAATACAGTGAATACTACAAGCTGTGCCAATGCGAACGCTGGCAGACGATAACTTCAAACGTTAAAACTATTTATTTCCTTTCTTTTGGTTGGAGAGACAGTCAGTATTATTATTTTTTTTTTTTTGAACTCACATTAAGCACTGTTTTTTTGTTGTTTTTTTCAGTGAAACACAGAACGCGTACGAAGGAAAGAGAGAGTGTGTGTGTTCGTAAGAGAGTGATAGAGAGAGAAAATAGAGAGAGAATAAACTTAATTGAAAAGTGAAAACGCAAGAAAAACAAATAAATCACAAAAAGTAAAATAAAATATGTAACTAAACGAAAGAGACGAAAGTCGTGATTCATAGCAGAATAAGAAAGATGTAATCGGAAAAAAAAGTAAAGTTTTATTTTCTTTCGGTAAATCTGATAGTTTTTTACGGCATATCAACCCTTTTTTAGGAGATATGCGCAGTGTCCATTGTACACGAGTTATTTGAATGCAAATTACTATTTTAAAAAATCATTTCACTCTTATCCGGGGGGGAGCATAATAATGCAAGCTTAACTTACTAACAAATAGAGGGTGTTTTGTTACCTTGGGACCCGCGCTAACTTTGACCCCGTCGTTAGGGTTAAGGTCAGTGGGGGGTTAGGGTTAGCTATAAAGTTCAGGGTCATTGGGGGTTAGGGTTAAAGTTAGGTTCAGGGTCAAAGTTAGCCCGGGTCCCAATGTAAAAAAATACCAAATAGAGACGTAAAAATAAGACAAGGGCAATAATGTTGTATAGTTCACATCTGAGAAATTAAGTTTTTATTTCAAATATTTATTTAGTTATTTTGTCAAATTCGTCAATCAAAAATTGCGTTCGCTTATTTTAGGTGAGGTGGTCGCTAATGGCAGACTTTATAAAAGGCTAAAGTGTCCGATTACAGTAGAGGATCTCTTTACATTAGCGACTAACCCGATATGTAGGGGAGGGCGCCACTCTTTTCCCATGATTGCTTCATTGTCCTTGATCCTGACCTTATGGTACTGAGAGTTTTAGCAAAGTTTTTTAATCTTTGCTATGACTGAACCGAGGATAGAACTCTGGTATCCCGTTCCATTAGCGGAAACGCTTATCAAATGGGCCGATTTCAGGCTTACTATATTTATTTATTATTTATTTGTTTTATTATCTAAAATTTCTTTTTCTTCTTCTTCTTATTATTTATATATTAATACGATAGAGTGTGTGTTATTTATTTTGTGTGTCACGATCTGACACTCCTATTTAAGAAGATTTAGTATTTACTTTTGCCCCTGACACCGGGGGGGGGGGTAGGAAGATGGGAGGGAGGGGGCGAGTTAGAGGGGAGTCGCGACCGATGGTGACTGCTGAAGAGACAGGCTTTGCCCCGGCAACCGAGTAATAAAAATAAATGTATATATATATATACTTCCATCCCGTCAAATGGTAGGTGTTTCAAATTTTAAAAAACGTGTGTATAGCAATATTGCATATAACGCAGTAAAAAATATCCGCAGCAACTGCGTTATATGCAATATTTATATCAACGCGTTTTTTTGAAATTTCAAACACCTACCATTTGACAAAGAGGTCTTCCTCGAAATATATTATGGAACACGGTCACACAGATTATATCAGTGTTGAAGTCTTGCCTAATCGAGTAAGATTTGCTATATGAAAAAAAAAATTATTAAAAAAGTTTTTGAAAAATATATACTTAAAATCACCTGTTTTTGTCTTACTTCTCAACGCCGACGTATTTCCATTTCTTGCATTGTGATAGCCTACTAATACTCCTCTATATACGTATTATACACAATGCTTCAAGCAAACTAACTTTCCTTATTATATATATATATATATATATATATATGACGGACATAAATTGAAAGGAATAAAGTTACATCACGACATTACGGCCCCCATAACTGTAATACTAACAGAGTCCCTCCCTAGAAATTGATAACTAGTTTAGGTTCCTAAAAATTTGACGCCAACTGATATTTAATGATATTGAATTTCACACATATACCTATTATTATTATTATTATTATTATTATCATCATCATTATTATTGCATAGTATGTTTATCCTGATCCATTTCTCATGACAGTACTATTAATCAAGTAGATGGAGGTTACTGAGCTGAAATTGGTTGTTTCAAACGCCTGGCGCTGTAGTCTACGCTGGATAAGTACACGGTGTCTTCAGTATGAAATTACGCGTGTATTGTTCTTTTATAGGGATGTAAATTAATTTAACAAGTTCCAATATATTGATAAGTTGAACTTAAAAATCAATATTTTTTTCAAAAGTGCTCAATAAAATGTAAAACCTTATAAATATACATTATATAAACATTTAAAAATGGTCTACGCAAAACAATTTATATTTAGGTACTGAAGTATACCTCGTAGGGACCATGTATTAATATATATTAGGTTATGCATGTGGCTTGCTCCTGTGTTTTTTAGAATAGTATAAAAGGGAAGTGTGGTATGGATTCGGCTGGTTGTGGTTAGGGAAAAAGTGGCATGCTTATTACTACTGCAACCTTCTCTCACAGCTATGACTTTAAGCCAAATGGCGTTGTTAGCAACAGCCGCTAGTTAAAAAAAACCTCTACTGTATCCGTAGCACTAACATCTGATTTCCTTCTTTTTAGATAATTTTGTTTTTGTTGTCATTATGATCCTGTGGTCCCGTGTAATATACTGGAGTAGTGAAACATAAATTGATTTGTATATAGACCATTTTAAATGATATATATATATATATATTTATCATTTCTCTTATCTCTCTGTTCTTGCTGGAGATGGGGCATCCTACCGGATGCCAGACATCCACCGGCTATTTCAGACACTCCAGCCTAGAGAGCTTTTTAAGATTCTAACCGTCCCTTTACTTGCAATTGTTTGTATTTCTCTTGCACTCGGTTCACCAGGTATACTCGCCAGATAGCTTTTGAAATTCTTTTTATATTCCCATCTGGAAAACAAGCGATCGTAGGCGGGCAACCGGTGTATTTTTTTCTTCGGGGAGGGTAGATTCTTGGATCTTATCAGCTAGAATCTCATTGGATGTTTTGCTCCACTTTCCAAACTTTGAGTAGTGGCAGCAAAACAATAGCACCTTCTTTTGTGCAACAGTCCATGGTTGGGCTTTTAAGCCTCTTATGTTCCTTTTTTTTGTTGCTGCATTTGATGGAGATAGGGGACCAGGAACCTTTGTTTCAAGGCATGATGGCTGACCCTGGCTGGCCTCTGTATTGGCTGGAGCCCCATTTCCAGAGGCAGGAAGGTTTACACCATTGCTTACATCTCCCCGCCTGGTGTATGCACGGGTTGATGGGCCCTTTTTATCCTGGGTGCTGGCCTGCCAGTATTTATTTTTGTTTTATTCATATTTTTTATTATTCATTTCCTCATTGTCAACGGTTTCTAATTGTTTATTCGAAGCTGCCCTCTATGAGTAGAGGGGGTGCCCCGTCCGCAATTCGGGAGATGTGCTGGATGGCTTGAGGAGACAGCACACCATTTTTTTTAAATATTTGGTCAGGGTTTACTTCAAGTAAAAAGTATCCTCATGTCAGAGTCTCTGACAAACCTCTGCACAGAGAGACCGAAGACACCCGAGGGTGGTGTCTAGTAGATATTCAAGTCCTCCCCAGTAGGCATTTATGTGTGTGTTCGTGTAAATTACGAGTATTAGCTTAGCTATGTAAGTATTCGCAGCTAGAAGGACATGCGTGCGTGAATACAAGTCGAAAATGTACTTATGTGTGAGTGCCTTTGTTAGAAGCATTTACCATCTGTTTATGCGTATGTATATGCCCATGTGTGTGTGTGTGTGTCTTTGTGTGTGTGTGTCTGTGTGTGCGCGCGCGCGTCTGTATATGTGTATGCGTCTGTATAGTAAATATTTAAAAAAATGTTCCCTAACTTTTAAACTAGAATGATTGAGAACAATGTAATATACATGCACACTTTTAAGAAATTCGAATTGACTTTTCATACATGAAAGATAGGTACCAGTCCCTTGTGTTTTGATATGGAAACTTATGTCGGCACAAAGGAGTCAACTGTTGTCGCTTACCGAAATCAAGTGAAAGTGCCAAATAGTTTAAAGTAATAAAAATATAATTTAAAAAATGAAAGATTTCTAAAGAAATCAAAGCCAGTTCCGATCACGTGTCTAGCCTGGCTTTGAGAGTTTTTTTTTGTCAGAAATCATTCCCAATTTCATTTATTTACAACTTAGCCCTAAGAAGATTAACCGAATAAGAACGTAGCTGAAACATGTATGCATATATGTAGCCAAGATATTTGTATAAAGGGAAAATTCATACTAATATTTATATACATAGTTAGATAGCTAGGGAGATCATCCCGGCTAGTATTAAGGTGTAGTATTTGGTCTGTCTTCAGTCAGAGGAGGAAAAATCATTGTAGACTGAGGCAAAAAATGTTATGTCTAAATCTTAAGTGTATACTTTGTAGGAGCTGGATCTTTCCCAACATTAAACATCGACCGTGTGTCTATCTTTGCCTTCGTGAGTGGCAAGTGAATGGAACAGATTCGCGTCCCATCCGTGTAAAGACGTGCAAGTGCATGTCGACATGCTCATACGATTTGATTAACAAAGCCACCGCTATAAAAACAAAACAACAACAGAAACTCATTCATCTCTATAACGACCGACTGTCGTGTTTAATTTTGATCCGCTTTGCATTACGCCGCTTTGTTGATGACTTACTAGCGATAGACAGCCGACACAATGGACGGTGAACTTGTGTGATAATAGCGCCATTACAATCGGTGTATTTGTATATGACAAACAGGAAGCCCTCCCTTTGCATTCATCGCAAATGAAGCAAGAGAGCGTTACATATAATGAATAGATATACGGTAGCTTGAATAAACAATGTTTTTATGCGTTTTTGTTGTAAGTTTTACCGGAGTTCTGTATACATAAGTTTCATTTATCCAACTCTAGTTGTGTATTATGTTTGCTTATAAAACGTTACGTAAGAACTGACATGTACATCATGTACATTGACCTTACAGTCAATGGTTAATTTGTCCATAGAACAAAAGAACAGAATGTTTAATACCGGGGACATGCATATAATATTATATATCTATATAATAAAGTAAAGCCAAACTATTATTCGAACTTGGTCACGTATAATAAATGATAATAGCTTTTAAAAATTACTGCAGTTTCACGGTATAACCAATAATTTAAATTTGTTTCTAGATTGTATTACTCTCAAACTATATCATATTACAACTAATTGAATCCATCTGTCTCTGTATTATGTTATGACATAAGTCGCCTGCATTTTTCTGCTTCAATGTATCTCCTAATGTTATGTCATGTAGTTATTCCTACAAACAACTGTCAAATATATTAACATGCGCATCCATGCATTCATTCTGACGATATCATTCGTGAATGAAACAAACGTTTCTCTGTATCTCACATGTTACAATATATTTTTTCTGCCATTAAGCTCTATTTTTTACTACTATTACGCCCGTATAGTGAACATTGTTGAAATAATTACTGAAACCAGAATATATATGTAATATACTATTTAAAAATATAAGTAAAATAGTAATATATCTTATCTATATTTATAAAGTTATGATATGCGTATTCATATACATACATACACACATATTTCAAACTAATAAACGGATTATTATTAATTTTAGAATATATATTAAATATACAGTAAGTTACATAGGCACATTATTTTTGTAAATGTTCACTTTTAAGAGATACATTATATATATATATATATATATATATATATATATATATATATATATGAAGTTTTTAAATTTTTCTTATTTATTTTATAAACCGATCATTATGAATTTTGGAATATATAGTCTCGGTAAACCGGTGAGTAACATGGGCACATTGTTTTGTAAACGTCACCATTTAACGGGTTCGTCTACTCAAACCCGCCCCTAATTAAAAAAAAAGTTACATACAAAACATTGAGAAAATAATTGCCTTACACAAAATGCAAAGTTATATTAAGTAATACATTTCAAAGGGAGGGGTGCACGCGCGTGAACGTCAATTATGTGTATGTGATTGGTAAAATATTAAACTATTGAACTCATAATTATGAATCCTAAAATATGTATTCTAGGCAACAGAGTGAGTAACGTAGGCACATTATAGTTGTGTAAACTTTCCATTTAGTGGGGATGCCACCGAAACTGTACTATACGCACCAAAGAAAGAAAAACATAAAACATAAAAAATGCTATATTTATTTATTATACCAGTCCTCTAGTGTGTTTATACATATATAAATAAGAATAGGCAAACTACATCGCAATAAAATATATTTCTCTTTTAAAAATGAACTATTTACATCATACTCATTAAAATATCTTTCTTCAAATGGTTGTTTATTGCTACATTATATGCAGCGACCACTGACAATGTTAACTTTTTCTGATATTTCAAGTCAGCTGCCAGTGATATTATACGGATTTTCATCCCTTACGAACATATAATTATATATAAAAATAATTATATATATATATATATATATATATATATATATATATGTATATATATGTGTGTGTATATTTAGGAAGCATTTTCTATTTAAGAGAAATATCGTTGAATATGACAGACAACTTATCTCTGAATATCTTTGTTATGATCTTTTCCATTACTCGAATCAGAGTCTTGGTTTCGGTCGAGAATTGGCTGATGAATAATCGTTGACGTCTCAAGTACTTTCGAGCCCATCCCGGTCCATCTTCAGGGAAATCAGGTAAATACCACGGTGCTGATATTAATAGGTAGTTTGGACTGAAATTATATTATTAATACGGAACTAAGGTTAGCATTATACACATTTGAGAATGATATCGCTAGTATAAAGTTGATTTTGTTAATAGATGTTTTGATTTTGTTTTTGATGTATATAGCTTCTAATATATAGAGTTTTTATTTGTTAGTAGTATGTTCTAATATTGTGGTGTTTTCTAAGAGTGTTCGAAATTGGGAGTGAGTCTAGAAATATATATATATTTTTTAAAACATAAGAATGTATAGTGTTAAAATAAATGACATTTATTTTAATCTTAGCTTTCGAGAATTCAATTCTTGTTAAAGAGTGTTTTTCTTTTTCTTCTTCATCGTCCGATGGTAATGGACTTTTGGGTCAGAAAATCACGTAATGTCTGCAGGCGAGGTTGCGCCAATTTGAATTAGAAAGGGTATTTAGACATTTTTTAAACCATTGTTTCGTAATAGTATTATATTCTTATACAGTATAATATATATATATATATATATATATATATATATATATATATATATAAGCTGGTAATGATTTTATCCGATAGTTCACTAATATATCTTATTGATTTGTTTTATTATTTTTTCTAAAGTCATGCAATTCAATCTTGAACATTTTTACGCTATTCTTTGTCTAATTTTATCAGTCGCAAAGCAGATACCCACGTAGACTGAGGAGTTGGATTTGTAAATTTCGAATCAGGTCTTTTTTTATAGATTAGTTTTGTTTTCTTATCGATTAGTTTCGTCTTCGTATCGATATAGAGAGGGTTTTGTCTTCTATTTCTTATTAATTAGTTTCGTTTCAAGGGTTCCAATTAATGAATCGGATTTAATTCCGAAACGGTAGGAGCGGGCGAAGCCTGCTAGTTGGCAAATGTATTCAGCGTTTGAAATCATCCTTGACAGTAAGTAATGACTATTTTAAAACACCTATTTTGTATATCTCTGGAGTATTTTCTGCCAAACCAAATGCTAATCTTTCTCTGCTCTATCCCTATTCTCATGGTAGATGTCCGACTTGGCTTCAATCCCTGCCCCTCCAACTGTAAACATTCACAGCAAAATCTGTAGCTTCAACCACTTTAAAGAATTTTATTCTTCTTCTGTGTACCTAAAGGTAACTAGAACCTCAATAAAAAATGTATTTCTAAGAACTTCCCGAGAAATACAATACCACGTTGCTGCTTCCTAGCTGATTATAACATAGTAATTTTTAAGTCAAATGTTAAATTATTGTCGAGCCATGTACTTAAATAATCAAACTTTGACGATTTCACCCATCGTTTGCAAGCCTTACTGCTAATCTCATTAATCCTTATCCTCTAGTCGTGGCCTTTAGGTCTTGATAAGCGGTGCCTGATTAATATAAAAAAATAAAAAAACGAAGACAAACATGTTTAAAAAATTCTATGGAAGTCGCTCCAGACAAGATATGAAGCCACTTAATGTAACAAGCTCAAAATAAAAAAAATAATTAACGCAAAGACAGGAGGTGCCTATAGACCTTAGTCTTGACAAGACTAAGGCTATAGATATGTGGAAAACAGTAAGCAGAAAGATAGTTCCACAAGCCTGTAATTCTTGAACATAACTTATTAGAATAGAAATAAGTATTACAACGTGGTACCTGAACAGTGAATAACGAAATGATGACAACCACTAGAAAAACGAGTCAAACGAGCTGGAACAATGGAAGCAGAGAATAAATCAGACAATTCTAAAAAAACACATGCCATAATAGTACTTAGAGAAGAGACTTATGCTAGCAACGTCACGTCTACAAGAAAAAAAACGCGCAGAGAAGAAAGCGTGGGCTAATTAAATAACAGATACGCTTCTAAACCTTATCGAGAACTCTCAAATGATACAAAGAGTCACTAGTCCAAATATCACAACAGGACTCCATACAAGGTCTGATAGTAGATTTATAGATGGAGTATAACCTCATTGTATAAGCGATAGAGCGAGCCAACCTTACGAGAATCAGGAACTGATATTAGGATTAGTACAAATAGATACAAAACACGTTTTATGACAATTGAGTGATGTATATTACGCAACAAAAAGATAACTTGAAAATGCAAACACCTGTAATCGTAACGCCTGAATACGTCTGCTGTTTGATCTGGTTGGCGTGTGTGTCTAAGTTAAGTCAATATGTTACAAATAGAAGGTGCTCGGACCTTTAACTGGCTTTATATTCTGAATTTAAAAGGTTAAGAGTATGATCATTTTTATTAATGTTATTTGTAAAGCAGGGGTCGTCTTGTGACTTAGATTTCGTCATATAGACAATATCCCCTCCCCAGGGGGGTGCCACCCATTTTGGAAACATCTGATACGAACGAAGAAACAACAACGATGAGAAAACGAGTGTAGTTGGCAAGAATAACACAGGCAACGGGTTGTGACGATTAGTAATAAGAAAAAGAACCGAAGAATAATACGAGAAAGGTTAAACCAATAGAAATAGGGTTTATCCGAGAAACGTTCTTGGGGGGGAAACATGTCATCACAAATGAGTGCGTTGTAGGGACAAATATTGACACGAAAAATGTAAATAAATTCAGAAATAATTATATATATATATATATATATATATAACTCGACCTGTTTCAAAATAAAATTATGTCCCGTCGACTAAAATCATGCAATTTTAAATACACTTCAAAACGTGACATTAATTTTATTGATTATGGATGTTATTCTCACAAAGTTTCGGCCAATGTACCCTCCGACTTTCTAATAGATGTATCTTGTCGCAATTTTTTTCTGTCAAACTGAGAATTTGTACGGAATTTCGAACTGAAACTTTTATAAAATACATGGGAGTAGCGTGCTATCGTTCCGTCAGCCTTGCCCGGGTAGAAGTCTTAAGTAATTTGTAATTGTATTTTTAGTATCGTTCGTACTGAGGATTGAACCTTAAACCTCAAGAAGACCATCATCTAGAACTCATTTTAACTTAAGTGTTTATCCGTTACGCCACGGGTGCTTACAGGAATTAAATAACGAGCTCTGTTCGAAATTCCATACAGATTCCAGAGCTCGATAGAAAGATTCCCGAGTTCGACAGGATATACCTGAAGAAGATCGGAGTTTACATCGGTCGATACTTTGTGACAATAAGCACTAAATTGAGAATAGTAGTTCGAATAATGCAGTTGTTACATCGTGTTCGATAGTGATTAGACAGAACAGACGGAAATAGGCACAAAACATCTCTTCGTTAAGATATCTGAATTTAGATGAAGTTAGGAATGGGTATATGTTTATATGTACTTGTATGCACATGATTAACTCCTAAACTAAGTAACCGATCATTATGTAATGAATAATAACCTGCTATGCGTAAGGCGTCGTAATGTGGGCTATATTTTGGTTTATTTAATTTAATGTAAAGGGAGTGGAAGCCCTACGTAAAAATTCAGATATTCCCGATTTTTGTGAAATTTTAACAGGTATCAGACATCAATTATTAAATATTTCCAAAATATCAGTGTTCTTAAAGGATTTTTAGAGGGCATAATATGGGCACAACGTCCAATTTGAAAATCCAAATATTTCAGATTTGCATTAAAGTATATCCATAGAAACTAAGCAGAGTTCCCTGAATTTCAATTTCTTCTGCAGTTTAATTTTCTAGAATCAAAATCATGTAATGGATTTTTATCAAAATTAGTATAAGGATTCTAGACATAAGGTTTAGTGCAATTATATCTTGATTTTAATCTTCGTACGGGGACATCAGAGTGAAGAAAAACGGTTTTGTTCTAGGAATTAATGTTATCTGTTCTGTGACGGGTATTCTTTAAGTTATTGTTATGAAGACAACATTTCTGACAAAAAAGGCTAATCTATGCCATCTTTTCTTTCAGAATTTGCATCTTTTGATAATGTTGGATAATATATGGTGATCATATAGGTGGTTTAACCTGAATCCCACACGTGGCGACATTGTCTACGTCGCCATCTTGCGTTCGTTTTCGCTGCCATTCGAGATTACTAGGGAGAAATTAAACCCACGGTCTTTTGTCAAGGATTAAAGTGTGGTATCTGTTCTGATATTAATTTGATCTTTCTGAGCTCAATAATTTTCAAGACTGAGTGCCCCTTATTCTGATTTAGATTTTAAAATCTATTCGTTAATTTTTAGCATTTGTTTGTATTGTTCGTGTGAGAATGTGCTCAATTACACACACACACATACACGCATATATATATATATATATATATATATGTGTGTGTCTGTGTGTGTGTGTGTGTGTGTATAGAGAGTTTGAATTACCCACCATCCTCGAGTGTCTTCGGTCACTCCGTATAAGATTTGTAAGGACAACCTGACATGAGGATACTACAAATAATTCCCAATAAAAGATTCAAAATAACATAGTATTTGAAGCCCAAATAAGATCCCCTCGTCATGGCTATACACTGGCTAAAACGAGGAATGATGCACCTTCTCCTAGTTATGTTACTTTAAGAATACTCCACCAGACTAGATGAATTCTTGTTCTTAAACTCGGTACGACAAACAGACCACAATAAAGATATACTATAACTTTACACTGAAATAAAATGAAAACAAATGTATGTATGTATATATATATATATATATATATATATATATATATATATATATATTAGCATTACTCTAAGGAATCTGATATCTCCAAATTAATTTGAGGCCAAAGAAAAACAGTTCAGACACAAAGAAATTATGTACGGTTTTTGGGATAGGTACATAAGACGACAGGGGGGGGGGAGATTAAGACGATTTGCTGCTTCCATGCGCGAATGCACGCGGTGAACGCATCGTTGACATATATGCTACGCACGATAATTCTGCAAATAAATGAGATATACTTACTTGCCCTTGTGTCTAACCTCCTGGAGAGGAGGTAAATAAATTAAATACGATATACATATTTATTGCTGTGTCACCTCCCATATTTTCGCACATTTTATATGGCGTCGATTCGTGTGAAAACTCCTCAATCGGTGCTGGCATATCAGAAGATTCAACTGGCATCTAGGCTCGAACCTTTATTTTTATTTACTAATGAATCACCGCTTATCGAGGACAAAATCTACTCGAGGACAAGGGTTAATGAGATGAAATGATTGTCAGTTGAGAGATGAATAACCTTGGTTGTTTTGGCTTTACGGCATATCAACTCTTTTCGGGTTATTTAATGCCGAATCAGGTCATTTTGGTAACAGTTGTTATCCTTCAAGTTCTATATATATTCAAATATTTATTCGTGGTGTTTGGTCTGGTTGTTTTGTAGAGGAAACTTTTTTGTTCTTAGCTTTTCAGAACATGATTGAGTTGGGAAAGGAACAACAATAACATCAATGTTTGGTGCATTTTAAGTCAGGAAGCCGGTATATTAAGACAGCCTTATCTGGTAGCACCAGTTGAAGAACCTTATGAAAGAATTAAGAATGATTAATGGAATTAATTAAGTTTGAATAATTGTGGGGACGGTTTATAAAAGGAATCTGTTGGCATTGGATTTAAAGACAACAATGTTGTAATCTGATGGAGAAGCAGTCCCCTGGCAATTTATCGTTTAACAAAATGTGAATCAACGTATTTATCCATAACGAAAGTGTCATTCCACTGATGAGATGGAGAAGGGCGGGTTCAATTGACAAGATGCCACTCGAGGATAAGGGTTAATGAGAGTGAATGATTGTCAGTTGAGAGATGAAGAACCCCATGAGAGAACCGACAATTATCGATAGAATAGACCAACTTCAAATACTTGTGGGGGACGGCCCATGACAGAAATCTGTTTGCATTGGATTTGAAAGTAACCATGTTCTAATCTGCAGGAAGTAGTCCAAGGGTAACGTGCGAAAAAAGTTCTGTTCGTAAACATTCCGCCTAACGCTAGACACTCGGAAGACATGAGATATTTTCCTTGTGGTAGTAAAACGAGTTCTCGTTGTGAATGTCTTAAAAGAGTAAACAGAGACTGAATCATAGCCGAGAACTTAACATGGAAATAACGATAAAGTAGAGAGATATAAGCAACATGAGGAAACATTTGCAAACGGAAAACTTACCAGAAACAGTTTACCCACGCTGGACCGCCCGATACTTAAAGAGTTGGATATATAAAAGATCGATTAAGCGCTCGACATATAAGTAAAACCGTCGATCATAGTCGAGGGAAACACAAAAGCTCTCTTTTCATTGGCTACTACAGAGATGTAGGTGATGGCATCAGTCTTTTTCTCAGATTACTACACTCATCCTTGATACTCATCTTATGCTGAGTTTAGAAAAGAGGCATCAAGTGGCATTCTTTCGAGTTTTTTTGTATGACTCAACCAAAGATGTGAGCCCGGTCTCCCGGCTCATTAGCAAACACTAAGCATTATGTCAAATGTGTTGGTGGTCGCCATATAAAGCTCGTTAAAGAGTTTGAATCCGGCGTGCAATCACCAGCCGGCTACGCAAAAACGACAACCGCAAAAGGTACTGTCATCGTGTGATGCTGATCTACCCTATTTCGGGTGGAGATGGAGTCATCTAGATACTATGAATCGTTACGACCAAGTGTTGTAGCAGTCATGGCGACAGTTCATTGGTGTCACCCATAGCCACATTATCTGACACAGACTTTCTGTGACATACTATTTCTGTAATTCTGTGACATACTATTTCTGTACTTCTGTGACATACTATTTCTGCACTTCTGTGACATACTATTTCTGCACTTCTGTGACATACTATTTCTGCACTTCTGTGACATACTATTTCTGCACTTCTGTGACATACTATTTCTGCACTTCTGTGACATACTATTTCTGCACTTCTGTGACATACTATTTCTGCACTTCTGTGACATACTATTTCTGCACTTCTGTGACATACTATTTCTGCACTTCTGTATATACACTCTTGTAAATATATATACCACCGCGCTGTCTTAATTGTTATCGACCCTTCAAGGTCATAACACGTACCGAAACTGCTCGCAAATGGCAAGACATTTATTTCGGAAATTAAAAACTGGCAGGTATTTATCAAAATGACTAACATTCCTTGGACATAAATGAAGATTCAACTATAATCTTGTGCTGATGAAATTGCTTAGAACTGACGCTAGCAAATAAGTCTTTTTACTTTTATTTGCCCTAAGCAAGGCATATTGCTACCCGGGGCTTAGGGTGTTACTATGGTATCGGCCAGATTTATAAGGGTGGGGCAGTTGGGCAGCAAACATTTTGTTCACGTTACTTTCTCCAAGGTTTGATCACTCAGAATTCTAATTCTATTATGGATGTGATTCTGTTCGCTTCTATTTTATAGAGTTAAAACGAATCTATTCAAAAATACTAGATTCGTCTAACGTCTAATACAGCAGAATAATTCCATTCATCTTAGCTCAGCGATCATAATCGATCTAGTGTATACATAAAAGAGTGGTTCATTAGACTGAAAGTTAATGGTGTATTATACATACTTGCCAAGATGGCGTAACTCAATGTGACAGAATGAGAACCACGCAAATGTATTTGAAATAACTATGCGATACCAAAACTAAATGGCAGGCATCTCGAACTTAGCAGACGAACCAACAATGATCCCTTTTCTAGCAACGATCTATAATAACAATCTTGCTGGAACATGATTACACTACAATGCATGCAGAAGGCTGCGGTAGCTACCAGCATGGTCGACCTTGATCAAATAAGCGACAAAGAAAATGTGCAGCATAGGCCTAAACATGCCACACATGTAGCGAGACAATCCTTTTGGCAAAAGTCTGCCTATCAAAGCTAAAACGTACTGAGCTACTGTACTGAACATCGAGGACGAATGTGTCGCTGTCGATTTGTTAGGCGTTTCTGACTTTTGCATGATCGTTTCTGAAGTTACCTTCGTTGTTTATTTAATTATTGTTTGTTTGTTCCCTAAATTCATAACTCAGTTTTGCAGTATTTAATTGTATTCTGCTTAAAAACATACGTAATTTTACATACATTGTAACAAACAATATTTTCTACAAACAAATAATAGGTTGATATAATTGTAAGTTTAAACAATTAATTATTCATTTTGATTTCTTAAAATGTATATTGAATAAAGTTCATGTTCAGTATAAATTGAATCGCGTTCCTTTCGTTTCTTTTTTAAATGCAATTTTTAAAGTTTTCTGGTGCTTTTTTAAAGGCTCTCATTCATTACTGACAGTCTGATTGTTCAACAGATATCGCTTGCTACTTATTAGCATGACGTCATTTTTCTGTGGCCAGGCCTGCTTAACGATATCCTCGGCTCTGCCCAGACCCTAAATGCCTAAACAGTAATATTCTCATCATGCGGCCATATCTTACAATTTTGCCAATCGAACCTATGCATCACCATGCGGAGTCCCGCATGCCCTAATACTTCCTGGGGATCCCATCAAGTTATTGCCACACAAAAAGCGTGTCCTAGACAAATGTTCACTCATCACAGAACTTTTCCTACATGTGAGGGAGGCAAAGATGACATTTTAGAACAAGAGAAACAACTCAGACATGAGGAAGGAATCGTTTCTGTTTAGTTAGGTAAACAAAGCAATCGAAAACGAGAGTAAGAAAGATGGCAGCCTTCAAGAGAGAAAGCACGCGATGGACAATTCGCCAACGTATACGCTGTTATACAGGGTGGGCCAAAATAAGGGTCCTATCTTTAAATTTGAATAACTTGAATTTGAATAACTTCCACAAAATAAAAGTTAAACTCACCAAACTTTATGTGTGTGTAGACTGACCCTTCCGAGATTTTTTGAAATAAACAAAACAAATTTTAGCCGAAAAACACTTCTTAAAACTTACAAAAACTAAAGTATTGTTTTTACACTGTTTTGAGTTTTTTAAGCAAAAATAATGTTTTCTAAATGAGGGTACGTTCCTTAGGGCTAATACGGCTCATGCTTGCTTCGGAAGGGGTCCTTTACTTATTCTAAAAAAAAATATTTTTTTTAAATCAATAAATAAA
>OY744516.1:130667481-130767481 GCA_963556195.1 Sepiola atlantica | reverse complement strand
CAAGGTGTGTAGTGTAGTATCTGTTCTGTTGTCATACCACTAACCAAGGCATTACTTTCTTTTTGGGGTGGCGTGAGTTGGTGTAATATCAGTTGTAGTGTCATGATACATCTTTTAGGTATTATCTCCTCCTTTGGGGGGATAACGTACGTCAACAAGAAATTGTAACATTAGCTAACTGAACACTTTACATTATATATACTAGCACAAATATACAACAGCAGGGGGGAATATTTTTGATTATGCTAATAATGGCAATTAAAATGTGAGAACTACTTACTACAAAACCATTTATTTTCAGACAATGTCAAGTGTTCATCTGCCTAACATTTTACCAGTCAAGTTAAACGTTTTTACAATCCGATCGTCTGTTCATGTTACATTAGTGCTACAGTCGAGGCGTTACCCGGGATGACTTACTTTTATTTTTGTAAGTAATTTTTTTTAACTATATCGTTTTTTGTTTTTTTACAAAACTATCTTTTATTAAATAGAATTTTGTAAGTTAATCTAAATTATGATCGTATCGTTTGGTCATTAAATAATTCAACTAATGTTTTAGAAAACTATAGCAAATTTCGATAAGGTAATGTTTAAATATCTATTTATAAAATTATTGGATTTAAAAAGCTTCCACAACTTACAATACACGATGAATTTTAAAACCAGAAATGACTTTCCATTTGACAGTTTCAAAGGGTCCTAAATTCATCCTTTTTGTTTTAACTATTAACAAAAGATTAAAACGACTGGATTTTTACAAATAACCTGAAATGCATTATGGTAGATTTAATTTCGTAATTATTTTATAATTATAGTTTTCTTAAAAGCTTTACTACTTTACGCTATTGTAATTTTTTTTATTTCAATAAATAATCGATTATTAGTAAATAAAATAATGTACAAGTATTGTATAGGCGACAAAGACAGAGACACACACTTTTATTAATATAGCGATGAGTGACTTTCAAACTCAATTCGTTACATACCTACGCGTGCGAAAAAATTCTAAACGCAAATGAAAGATTCGAATCTATATGTTGAGTATTCACGTTGACAGCCCGGAATTGAATTGTGAAAATACACATGGAGAATAAATTCAAAAAAGGATGAAGGAGGGGATAAGTCTTGAAAAAAACAAAAAAAGATATGAAAAAATAACAAAAAACAAACAAGATTGAAAGAAAGCAATAAACATAGGAAGTTAAAATGGCGTCTTTGAATTCGTAGACGTACCTCAAACAGTAGACATCTTGCAAGTTTATATTTTATCAGCTGTTCAAATCGACTCAACTCTTGCAGAAACAAAAATTTTGTCATGGTCATAATTTGCTTGTATTTTCCATACTTTCTTTTTTCTTTTTTTCTTTTCTTATTTGGTTATTTTTCTATGAATTTCTTTACGGATTTTAGCATTTGAAAAATAAATTGTCCATGGTTTGATGTCAGAAAAAATAACATTTGCAACATCTTGTTTAACTCTGACGGAGAAAAAAGTAGCGTTCACTCATAAACATACAGTTTGGGCCGTTTTAAACAATCCAGCTTCGGTCAAGGTCGTATCTCAAAATAATATAAGGAAAACAACTTAGTCATCGACGATGGTACAAGTTCTAGGTGTGCCGGTTATACTTACCGCTATTAACTAGACACTACAGCATGGATAAACATGGTGTCAGTTTAACGTGGGGATGAGGGAACCAGCTCCCCAGAAAGGGCACAAAATATCTACGCATTTCAAGCCAAGATCTACGTACATTTATTAATTAAAAATAATATTTTTAGTTGTTTTTACTACAATTTAAAGTAAAATTTTTTTTTTCTAATTGGACTGTCATAACAATCAATATCTTATGAACAAAATGCGGGAAAGTGTGAGCCACCATGTGCTACTGATTAAATGTTGGCGTAACCCGACTATCAGGGTAAACATAAAATAAGGAATAATAGTAATGATAGAAAAGAAGGGTTCTTAAACAAAATATACAAGGTGAACCGAGTAATTTAGCAATCGCTCGGTTAGACTAGAAAGTTCACTGAAATTTCATAAGTTCTCATTATATTTATAGAAAAAAGGCGATTATATTCTCCATATTTACGTAGTGTATGGCATATGTCTATGTACATAAGTCTACGTACTTAAAACTTACAATTACTAATGCGCTCTATCGCAGATATTGGGAACTCTCCTTATAAATGCATCACTTAACGAAAGGCTGCTGCAAGGAAGATAGGTCTCCTTTACCGAGCTCGAAAACTACTCGCCTTCCAGTATCCTATATCTCTAATAAGCCACCATTCGATTATCCATGGAGTATTGTTGCAACATCTGGGCTGTGCCTCTTAGACAGTCCCCCCCCCCAAAAAAAAGAACCTCTAATCTAATAGATCCCACACTATCTACCAAGCTTCAGCCCTTGTCCCATCGTCACAATTTTGCATCCCTGTGCTTGCTTTACAAGTACTTTAATGGAACGTGCTCCGATGAACTTGCTGCACTTGTGCCCCCTTGGCGTACATACCCCCGATTGACCCGTCAGTCAGCAAAATCCCACTCTTTCACTGTAGCGGTACCCAGATGACGGCGGGCTTTCTACTCTAATATATTCTTTTCCGCGAACTGCTAGTCTTTGAAATTCTCTCCCTGCTCTCTGTTTCCCCTGACTGTATCAACATGAAGAAGTTTAAATTTTATGTGAACAAACATCTAGCTGCATAACTCCCCACAAAGGATGCCCCGTAATTCACAGTAGACCATTATGTTTCAGTGGTAATTTCCTTGTTTGAGATGAATGAAAGTAACAAAAAAAAAAACACACACACACACAAATACTAATTTTAATATACACATTAGAACAGTAGTTAAAAACTACCACGGTTTCACCATAGTCGACCCATTTACTGGCACTGCAGTAGTTTGTAACTAATACTTCTGCTCGTTTTTATGTCTAGCTTTATTTGCTTGCAGATCGAGCACTTTAATATCATTCTTTTATCGTGTTTAAGCATGTTTTGTTAAACATTTGTTATTACATCATACCACTATTGAGTTTGCCCTTTGGTTCTATACATAATGAAAAAAGGCTTAAACAATAATGCATAATATACAGTCGGAAATAAATTTCCAATATTAAAAGCATATGAATTTGAATGTGATAAAATAAAAATAAAACTTATGAATCAAATTTAAAAACAAAATAAAGCTCAATATTCAAACCTTTATATTGTTATTTTAAAAGTTTCAATAGAGGTACCAAATAAACGATATTACATATCAGAGTTATGTCATACTGTGATTAAATGTCAATTTCGGAGTAAAGAAAACTTACACACGTTTCTGGGAGAATTCAAAGCATACTTGAACATATTAAAGTAGGTGAACGAACATCTCCTCAGAGTTTGCTGACAAATGAAAACATTAAAATATCAATAAATGTTCAGGCAAGCATCAAAACCGTAAATGGCAAATGAGGGTGACACATGGCAAAAACGATATAAATTCTAAGAAAACTCAAAGTCGAATGTGCAGAATAACTCGGATGCACATACAAAAGGCTCACTGAATAAACTCGAAGAGTTTGTGAAGAAATAAAAAAAACAACTTCTTTATATATATATATATATATATATATATTTTAAGTTGTATGAATTAAAAAATAAAAATGAAATAAAAAAATAAATATAAATAAATAAATTAATAAAAATAAACAATAAATGAATAAATAGAATAAATAAATAAAATAAAAAGTAAAGATATACTCTTTTCCTCTCTTTACATTCTATAAATACATATTCTTTTTTCACACTAACACGCCTGAAGATGATTTGAGGATATCAAATCGAAAGTACTCGCAAAGAAGACGGAACAACAAAACTACGGAAACTTTATACACCAGTTTGATCGAGGTACGAAGTTAACCATTCGGAAGATGGAAAATTTTTTTTAAAAAGATCACAAAGCAGAAACACACCGTGCTATTCAACAACGTTTGCGTAAATGAAAACTTGCTGCCTAAATACACACAATATATATATATATATATATATATATATATATATATATATATATATATATATATATATATATATATTTCTATATAATGAAGTAGTAATTCTTGTTTGTTTATTCACGAACACCCCTAAGATTTTGGAGATAGATCTTTATAAGCATATATATTCTTAAAATATACTACCAGGGTATTAGACTAAATATATATTATTTTAATAAAAAAAAATACAACATTATCGTGAGGTCACGTTTTCAGTTGACATCGATCAAAAAATAACATGCATTTGATTTATAACTTTACAATTATAGAAATTTAAAAAAATAAGAAGTGAAATGTTAATAAGGAAGAGTCCACGGGAGCCACCGAATGTGCCTCGATGGGGTATACGATTACATTCACCGAAATTTATTTCCATTAATCTCTCTTCACATATACTCTACTATCAAATCAATGCTGAGTACATCCTTCGGTCCCACTCGAAAAATTGAATATATAAAAGCGAAAGAAATATGAATAAAATAGGTAATATGGTATCATGGGTTGGACGATACTAGGTATAGCGTATTTCGTTCCATTTCAGAAACGCCTGCTTTTCCTTCTTTATGGATAATTTATATATATATATATATATATATATATATATATATATATATACGAAAGGAAAAAACAAAATTGTTTATATATTCATCAACGTTTCGTCTTTATTTCAATAATTTCTCAAGATGATTGATTTTAAGAAATAACATAAAAGTACAATATTTGAAAATAATTGGTGCGTTTAAAATATTGTACTTGTATTTTATTTTTCACATTAATCATCTTGAGAAAGTATTGAAATAAGATGAAACGTTGATGAATATATAAGTAATATTATATTTTATTTTTTCATCACGTTGGAATATTATTTCCATAAGTTTCATATGCTTTGATAAACTGTTGGGACTGTCCTTCTCTTCAGACCTGAAATGGAAGACTTACATCAAATCTATTGCTAAGACCGCTGGAAAAATGGTTGGAGCATTCTACCGCGCCAGAAGGTATCTCACGCCCGACGCCATCCTCTACCTGTACAAGAGTCAAATACGTCCTAAGATGGAGTACTGCTGTCACATATGGGGGAGGTGATGCTCAGAGCACCCATTGCTGCCTTGACAGTCCAAAACCGACTTCGAAATCTAGTGGGGGTACTCTTCTCTTCCCTACAGTCACTCTTACAGTAGAGATGTTGCTAGTCTTTATTTGCTCTACCGTATATTTTCATGGTCAGTGGTGGACTGAGCTCAAATCTACAGTTTCCCCTTGTGAAACATTCACAATAAGAACCCGCCTATTTACTACCACTGTCAATGATTTCCCTTTCAAGACGATACAAAACTTCCATTGACAGAGCTTCTTTCCTAGAACTGCTCATTTGTGGAACACAGTGCCGCGAGCATGCTTCTCTGCCGACTACAATAAAGTCGTTTTCAAGTTTAATGTAAACAATTTCTTGTTCAATCGCCACCGTAAATAATCAATGTCTGCCCTGCTACAACCATCGTGCCGGTGAACGCGATGTCTCCCCATCCACCAGTCAAACTCTATAAACATATATCCTCAAGTGGCCTTTGGGCCTTGAGAAGCGGTGACCTTTATTGTAAAAATAAGTAGACACGACAAAAGTAACACTCAATACTAGTATCTACATACACACTAGACGAATACCCGTCCGAAGACGGATAACATTAATTTCTCGAAGGGAACAATTTTACACCATGTTTATGTTCCCTTATAAAGATTAAAATGGATTAAATTCAATGAAAATCTGATATTTCCAAATGGGGAGTTATGTCCTTACTTTGTCCCCTGAAAACGCTTTAAAATACTTACGAAAACTTGATATTTGTAGAATATTAAATAATTGAGGTCTAATACCCATTGTTAAAATTTCACAAAATCGGAGGTATATGAATTTTCACAAATGGAATCCAAACGTTTTACCCTCTTTGCATGAACCTAAATTAAACTAAATATAGCCAACATTTGGACCCCTTACTACTAGCAGCTGTTTTCATAAATTCATAATGATCAGTTAATTAGTTTAGCTTTGAATCCTGTACATATATATATATATATATATATATAGCATAATATAAAATTAAATAAGGTGCGAATCAAATTTTATTAGAATTCAATGTTCAGGCAACGTACCTTAAAGTCCTTAACTTATGAGTTTTCAAAGAAAATGTTGTTGGATTAACTTATATATATATATATATATATATATATATGCAAACATATACATGAACGGAAATCTATATTTTCAACATCCATTACTTTCATGTACTTTAGGATTTGTAGAAGAGAAAGAGAAAGAGAAAGAGAGAGAGAAAGAGAAAGAGAGAGAGAAAGAGAAAGAGAGAGAAAGAGAAAGAGAGAGAAAGAGAAAGAGAGAGAAAGAGAAAGAGAGAGAGAAAGAGAAAGAGAAAGAGAAAGAGAGAAAGAGAGAAAGAGAGAAAGAGAAAGAGAGAAAGAGAAAGAGAGAAAGAGAGAAAGAGAGAAAGAGAGAAAGAGAGAGATGGGCAGACAAATAAAAAAGAGAGAGGGGGAGAAATAAGGAGTTTTTTTCTTCAGCTGTATAACATACGTCGCCGACTGGGGGACGAGACTGAACTTTCCGCTCCAGTAATGCCTAAATTCAACAGCCTTCCATACGTTTATTCCATGCTTCTTCGCCTCGATCCAGCTATTTTAGTCGACACATGTGTCTTCACAAATATAATCATAAATTCAACACACTTAAACCATCTGCAGATTTCTTCCGGACGATACCAGACATGCTAAGTTTTAATCTGTCTTTTCACCGATTCCGGTTCAAGGAGAGTCTAACTCATATTCTCAGGGAGCGGCAAATCCGACCGCACTTTCCCGAGGTAAATGAGCGGGGATTCTTTTTCTACCCTCCGATCCCACACACACTAGTGTACAACTTTCGTCAAACATGTCTGAAATAATGCTTTCCCAGTGTTTGCACTCACTGTTGATCTAGATAGATATTCATATAAAAATCATAGAATTACGTAGTAATTTAATTTTTCATATATAAATTTTTGTTACCATTTGTAGGGAGCTGAAGGGAAAAGGACACTCGCCGTAGACTTTTTTATCATAGAGTTTAGAATTTCTTTCCGAATTCATTTCAGGTGGATTTCTAACTTGCTATTTGCTTTCTTTCTTCTCCTTACGACTTGTAAGTGTTTTGTCCAGGGTTAGGAAAAGGCACGTTTTTCACTCTAACCTTTGTGAGACGGGATGGAAAGATATTTATTTATATACAAATAAATACACATTGGTATTTATTATAGAGTGGAGGCTATATGTGAGAATTGATCTTGTAATATTACTTAATTACTCGTCTAATTTACTTTGTGGTACGTTTTTCCTCTACGTGCTCTTTGGTTTCTACTGATAATATTTATTTACTGTTTTAATTTTACTTCAGTCGAAGTTCTCAGCAATCAACGGGCCTCTTCCTGGGGCTAACACTTGATCTCTATATGAGATACATAGATACTCGAATATTCTATTAAAATTCTCCTTTATTTCTCAAACATTGAGTTAGTAAAAAAGTTAAGAATAATAAATTTCTTCTCTCCCCTACTGACCAGTCAAGTATGTAATAGTATATCTTTGGTTGTGGTCTGTTGGTCTTACTGGATTCCAGGACAAGAATTAATCTTGTCTGGTGGAGTATCCAGCTACGTGGTGTTACTTCAGGTAACATCACTAGGAGAAGATGCACTATTCCTCGTATGAGGGGATCTTATTTGTGCTGCAGATACTATGTAATTTTGAATAGTTGGTCAGGGTTTACTTGTAGAGGTAAGTATCCTCATGTCAGGTTGTCCTGACAAACCCTTGTACAGAGAGACCGAAGACACTCGAGGATAGTGTCTAGTAGGTAATTCAAACTTACCTGTATGTTGTCTGTTGTGTTTTGTTACCTGAAATAAGAAGTACCAGTATTCGTAGGAGGATCTCCCATGTTAGCTATCAAAGGGGACCCAGTCAAACAAATATTACGATCAGTATTTGTTTCAATGGAAATCAAGCATTTTCGGACCTATATACACATCTATAGTACATTCATTCGAAGGTATGCCTCCGATCTTCCAAAAATCCTGTATGTATATATATATATATATATATATATATATATATATAGCCTGACGATATCCTACAGGGATGAAACGCGAACACCTCTCTGTAACTTAATTGCCATAAATATATTTTCATAACTCACTACCTAGCTCTACTCATGTATTAAGCACTATTGAAGTAAATACTGAAAATCGACACAATATATTAAGTACGTGCAAAAAACACCGTTGCTTATACGGACTATGATTATTAAAAAGTGGCTTACCATAAATATTTGTATTAGTTTCCGTTCAAATATTTATTGTGTTTGAAAGATAAAAGCCTAAACTTAATCTCTAAATGGGAAAAATGTATTTTACACGTGAAAATAGATACTAAACAAAAATGTACCTGCATTTTACTAAAAATTAGATAATTATCAAAACAAAAACCATAGTTTAGTAAAATATCGTCTGCGGTCAAGCTGTAAACAAACTGGGTATCGATATACAGAAATGTATGGAAGACGACAATTGCAATATTTCTTGTTATTATTTGTAACTTTATATAGAAGAATGGTTTTGTAATAGTTTATAGAAATTGAACAATTATTATTCCTTAGTTTTATAATTTTTTAAGTTTATAAAATATTTAATTCATTTAAGTACCCCTATTTAGTTGTTATAAACAAGGAAATGCTTATTTACTAATAATATGTTTGAATGTTGTACACAGGTTTTATTTAGTTTTATCTAAAAAGACTCATATTTTACTTGGTATTAGTTTTTAATTCACTAATACTCTGAGATTATTTGTAACGTCTGTTTATCAATGTTTTTCCTTAGAGTTTGATATGAAACTTTTGTATAATTCTGTTCAACACATTATTTCGAAACGGATTTCCTACTGCGTCAATTCTATCAAATTATGTTTTGTTTACATGATTAAAATATTCAGCAATTACATTACTCGATTTATTCTTACGTGCCATAACTAACTTAAATTAATTATTTTTAAATAAAACTAAAAGCGCATTAAACTGTGCAAAAATAAATTAAATGATTGCAATTTGATTATTCATTAAAAAAAAATAAGCTAACACAACTATCTATTGATAATTAAATAGAATTCACATTTATAAGAAAATGATTATTTATTAATGAAAAGAATTACAAAAAAACTACAAACTTACATTTATTTTTCCAAATGATTGACAGTGAATTGTGAAACTGAAGGAGTCGTTGATTCTCTTCAAATAAAATTTGAATGACGGCAGGTTGTGGTTAGTAGGCGGGATGCAAATTCCATCTATTTATTGCAATACTGGGCATCTATACATCTTCAAGTTAATCGTTAGTAGAAAGTATCCCATTAAAAAAAAGTATTATTTCAGAAACGGCCCAGTTTCTCAAGTTTAATTTTTGTTTTATTTTCAAGATTATAAAAAACATTTCTTACGCTGATGATTACACCTTCATGCGCGTAGGGGAAATATTTTAATATCGCGTTTTAAATTTTCCCGGGAACTATTATTGAAATCGCATCAAATATTTTTTGCAATTATATTTGTTTGTAAAAATATTGATAAGCAATGCTTTATTCAATGATCATATCGTTAATTCGAGAAATTAATTTTTCTTCACGTTATATTGATTTTATTAAAAAGATTTAGGGGCTTTTTTCGTAATATTTAAGAAATATTTAAAAAATGTTTAATTGTTTATATCTACGGTGCTTTAATTTCATATACATTTTCTTCCTAAATCCATGTGTTTGTATTAGTACGTAGAAATGTAACTTTAGTAAATGTATATTTTGTTTTCACAAAATAATACATTTTGAAGTATATTAAAAAAAATAATAGGTTTATTATTTCCCGTCATCGTTGATTAATAAATATTCAAAATTTAAATAATATTGGTTGATTACCTGAATTTTTGTGAATTTTTAAGTGAAGGGAGAGATCAAAATGTTTTCAAGTTTTGTGGGTCGACGATTTTACACGTGCATATAATATATTATATCTCCTCATGACATTCGATGTGGATACATAAAATAACAAGCCGCGCGTGCGTGGTCCCCCTCTGTATGTGACTCGATGTGGCGAGTGTAAAATGACATAATAATTTGGGCAATTTGGGGCATTTTTTGACCCCCCTTTGACCACCCTCCCTTTCACCCCCTGGGCGCGCGAACCAGATTTTTTCCAAGGTCAGCGATACTTATTTTCTATTACGAACAGTTGCCTCCACATTTTGGCCAAGTTTCAGAGAAATTGAATGGATGGATGAAAAGTTATGGGGCAAAAAATGTCATTTTTTTCCATTTCGGGGCCTTTTGACCACCTGGGGCGCTAACCAGATTTTTCTACAAAAATAGGAGAATGTCACTTTCTAACTTGACCTAAGTTACAACTTCATGCAAAATTTCAGATAAATACAATGGATGGTTGCGGAGAAAAATCCGGACGGACATGCCTCAAAACATAAGTCCCCCGATTTATAAAATCGGGGGACCAATTTATTATATATATATATTTATATAATATATATATATATATATATATATATATATATATATATATTTGCACGGTGTTGTGAATAGTATCTAAAGCACGACAACAGTAACAGTCAATTTCTTTCTAGCAATATTGAAAAAAAAAATGAACGCGATTGAAGTCTTTGCCTGAAAAACTCTTGCAACAGTAAAACTGAACTGAATAATTTCATTTGTATTTAAGTATTAAACCCCTTAGTTTTATACATTCTTCAGAGATATTTTTTGTTTGATTTTATATTAGTTTTATGTAATCTATTTAAAAAATGAATTTCGTTTCTTTACGTTCAAATATATTTAAGTTTTTTATGGACCTAACCGATAATTCATCCTAGTGACCCAAGAAATAATCGAAGGAAAATTTTGATGGTATCTTTAGATTCCTTAAATATTTCAGCCGTGATTCAAACTTATTTGAAGTTCTGTTAACATGTCGATAGCAAGACAAAATTGACACGCTTATTTTTTAATTTTTGTTAATAATCGATCACTCAGTTGAGGTTCATCCCACATTATATATATATATATATATATATATATATATATATAGTGGGAGAGCACCCCAGCCAAGTGATCGATTATTAACATTTTAAAATATAAGAGCGTAATATTTATTTAGATATGTAATTACGGAAGATTATAACAGCATCGGCACCGTCGGTTTCAAATGCAAACAAAGGGGACCTATAGTTGTCTTCCTATTCTGGACTCTCTTCCGCCTTTGTTTATGTCTGTCTCCTCAGAAAATGGCGGCTCGCACGCTGTGTGAATTTTTTTTACAATATTTCAATTTTTAATTTATTTTTTGAATCTGCAATATTGCAAGCCCAAAGAATAAGTGTACGACCGACGAGGAAAACTTCGTTCAGACCAGAAAATCCTGAGATACGATTTTTCTGAAGTTTGTGCAGAATTCCGATTCAAACACGAACAACATCTAGCAGCAAAAAAAAACGAATGGAAAAAAGAGCGACCACGGTATAATTGAAAATAAATCATGATAGAACATTGGAAGTGTACATATTCCATTATAACTGCTGGTTTAGCATTATTCGACTAGACTAATGCCCAGGAGAGCTACAGTAACGAGGTATTAACCTCTCTCCTATCACAAGAAAATGTGCCACAAGACTGGAAGCTGAGGATAGAAAGGGGAGAGCAGCCGAATGGGCACTCGCCGGTAGAGGCGTCTAAAGCTATTGGCGATAAACCAAGCCCTTCTTACCGAGAGAAGGTAAAACCTGGGAGTATAGGCCTCCTCGGACTGATCAGAACAATACCGCAACTCTAGAGAATAGATCAGCCAACGGTGAAGCGGCTTACCATGTCGGACTGATTGTCGATGACGTATCCCCGACTGGTATAAAGTGCCAACAAGCATCTCGTCACGTCTTAAAGAAACGCAGGACATAATGAGTTATTAGGGGCTTCCGTAACTTAAAGTCCGATTCTGATGAATAAATATTTGCTGGTGCGATTAGCAAGGATTAACCACATCAATGACTTCCACTTAAACAGAGAAAACATATCGAGGTTTTCTCGAATGTTGACACTGGTTTTATGCCCGGCCAAAGAAAATAAGAAAGCCTAATTAGCAGCCAGACATTAGGAACGATATCTTCATTAAGACAATACGCACCTCATCTTAAAATACAAGGCCGATGCGATCTACCTCTGAACCTATGTACCGGGTGGGCTGGATGGCTTTAAAAGCGCTCTAAAGGCTAACCTTGTTATGTTTTTTCAACTTAAAATATTTATCCGAAAAAAAAAAAGAAAAAAAAAGATGGAGTCGCTTTTAACAGTAACACAAGGATGCAGAAAAAGATTATTGCGTAAATGCAATACGCTTGAACGAGTTTAAATTCTGTCAAAATCTGTACGTTTCGAAAATCACCATTATGTCAATATTGTAGATTTGTATCCCTTTATAAAATATACTAGCAGGAAACCCGACGTTTCTCGGGGTTATATGAGGAACACTATATGCTTTTTCAATATCCTCATAACACAATATCACTTTCTTTTCTTGTTTACCTCCTTCAGCGGAATACCAGAGCAATTATATGGATAAGCGATGTTTGGTCAGATCAGACCAGGCATATCAGCTATGATACCATATTAGCGCGGCTGAATACACCAAAGCTTGATTAATTCCTGGCGTTGGTGTGGCCACATTGAGAGAATGCAGAAACCTTGAGGTGGAAGGCGAGCGTAAAGTTGAACGACCAAGATAAACTTGAATGTAAACTATCAACAATGATTCCTAGACAGTTGATTTATAACGAAATCAATCCTCAAGAGCATTAAGCTTGGAGACTGAGATGACGGACTTTCAGAAAACGTCAGACCTTTGAGCAAGGGAAATAACACGATAAAATTGATGATCGTGATTATGACAATTTCAAAACAATTAGCCATTTAAAAATTCTCCACAATTATTTTACAAAGACGATTAAAAAGGGCGCCTGCAAGGTTCATATACTTTTTTGTACATAAAAAAGTTCGATGTTTGTAGAAGCTCGCCTTGTTATCCCCGTCTTCATTTCCACACTAGAGTATTCGTTTCGTAAAAAAAGATATCTGAGACAGGTTACATTTTTCGAATCAATAACCGAATCACTGGTAACAAAATAAGATAATTTTGGTATCACTATCAAATGTTATTTCGCTTTAAACAATGAACTATTTGACACTATTTTCATCAAAAGTAGATTTTTATATCAATTGGCTTTTATTGCTACTTTACCTGAAACGATAATAAATAATTTCCACTTTTTATTTAAATAGCAGCAAATATGCTTCCCTCGGTCGCATATTTTTACTAGTTGAAATAAAGACGCTTTGTTTTGTAATAAGAGTACTCTCGTTCCCGACTTCTTGTAACAAAAAGACATGGATAGCTTTCTCATGAGGTTTTCTCATAGAATTTTTATTTACATTTATTAGATATTAAATTGATTTTAACGCCAATACGTAATTAAAGCAAAGTAAATTGCTTTAGACTGTTAAACTAATTTCAAATGCTATTGATAATGTTTATCAAATTATTTATGTATTTTTTGTTATCGCTTATTTGTGAATTCATGGTTTTCAAACATGACGTAACTCATAAATTTATCACGTCACACCAAAGCTATAATTATTTTGTTTAGGTAATTTTTAAGCTCTATTCATAAGAAAGTCTAAATGGCTCATTTTTCAGTTGGTAGAACATAAAACTGAAGAGCTCAAGGTTTGGATTTCCAGTCATTGCATCCCGCTTTGTTTTCTTTGGAATTTATTATTTGCTATTAATAGAAAATATTGCAAAAGTAGTTAAGATCTCTGATATTTCGAAGTGACATAAATTCCGTAATGCATTTATTACGCTTAACACAATAGTGACTGACGGATAGACAAAATTTATCTATTTATATAGGATACTTGGAGTCAGCTGGTCCTGATATTATACATTGAAAGAAAATCTCCAAGAGAGTGCTTGGTTATTTAATGAGTACGTAATAATTATTTATAATATTACAGAAGTTCAAATCAACATTTTAAAGCTGAGAGAGCTGACCCAGACAAGAAAATACAGTGTTTTCTTGAGTTTTATTTATATTTATAAATCGCTAACTGGCCCTCTTCGGCCATATTTGATCTATATATCAAATTCCATCTATATAAATCAAAACTGGCTGAGAAAGTCGGTGAGCGGTTTATTAGTATAAGTAAAACTAAAACAACACACTATTTTCTTGTCTGAGTCCGGTCTGCCAGCTTGAAAGCTAAGGAACCATGTAGATCTAAACTTCTGTAATATATATATTAGTTAACATTGGAATTTATTGCCGACAGTATTATGTAGTATGCTGCTTTTTTTTTACATTCGTTTTTGCTAAGTTATGCCATTAACTAAATCGTTTTAGTAAACTGGATTGGGAATAAACAAAAACACAAAGTTAAAATATTTGGACTAAATTAACTGTTTATTTAATTGTATTAATGGCAATTACCAATTTAATGGTAATTATCTACACAAACACGAGTGTAATAAGACAATGTATATATTACTGGGATACAATTAAATACATTCAGAACATAGTCAATAAAATTTCAAATATTTAAACTAAATTCCGCAAACAAATACTCGAACACATCCTCTACATGTACGCACGTTTCTTAGTTCAACTTTAATGAGTATAACATTACATCCTTTTGAAAAACAATAAATAAAGAAAACTTCCATCAGCATGTTAACATTTTATCATAGTTTCAGGGTATATCATGAGTAAGAGAATACCAATAATACTTTTTAAAGCGACAGTTAGTCAGAAGAAATATTTAGTGCGAAATTAATCTTAATAAATCAGATCAGCAATGAAGTCCATGCAATATCCAATCATAGTGCCTTTAGTATGGAGTGATCAATTACGTGTGTAAAGCTATATATTTTTAATTAAAAAAACATACATATGTTGGATCGTCAATTAGACACACTGGAGACTCAGCACGCAGAGCTAAAGATACCAAATGATTTGGTTCTGTAGTCAATGTTGTGGAATGTAACATTTGTTTTATTTAATTATCTCTCTCTCTCATATATATATATATATATATATATATATATATATATATATATATATATAAATAAATTAATCAATTTAAAATATATTGATAAAATTTACATAAAACCAATGTTTTCAAAAGTACTCAATAACAAGTAGATCATTATTAAAATGGCATGAACACTATTGCAGTCTACGCCATTCAATCTTAACACATCTCTTCACAGACTGAATAAAAATAAAATGTGAAAAACAATCGCATTGAAATCGTCACCAGAAAAAAACGAATGTTAAGAAAAGGAGAAAAAAACGAATGTTAAGAAAAAGAGAAAAAAACGAATGTTAAGAAAAGGAGAAAAAAACGAATGTTAAGAAAAGGAGAAAAAAACGAATGTTAAGAAAAGGAGAAAAATGTCAAAATTAAATCCGATCCAAGGTCGTGTCAGCCAAATATAGGTCACTGTCCGCAAAACCTTCAAACTTGCATTAATGAACCCCTCACTATTTTCTTATCTTGACGACTGTCCCCTCCCATTCTCGATATAACTATAATTTTGAAATACTCTAGAAAGAACAGGAAAGAGAAAGTTAAAAACATAAATAAACAAAAACTAAATAATCAAATAAACAATATATATATATATATATATATATATATATATATATATGAAGAAAAGCTAAAAAGACCAAAGATAATTTATATTTTGAACTATAATATACATTTCATCTAAATATTCAAATAAAACTAACACCTATAATGTTTAAGGTCATCTTTCAATTTTCATTGGAAGATGTAACTGTATATTAAATAATGTTAATAAATATCTTGAAATCATAAGAATTCTAACTAATCTATTACTAGCAATCTAAGTAAGGTACTACTACGCAGCCACCCAATAAATACTATAATTAGCATTATAATTTGAATAGAACACACAAATAAACCACTGTAGCATTTATTATTACTATTAAACCTATTATTATTACTATTATCATTATTACTACTACTATTATTATTATTATTACTATTACTACTACATTACAACAAATTATACTTATCGAGGGATGCATTAAATGTTATGCTATATTGTCAAGTTATGTATGCTAGATTCTCTAGATTGTTCACAAACTTATCCAAAGTTAACAGTTCGAAGTGCCTGCAGTTTAAACCTATCTCATCTCATTGATTAGGTAGAAACTTTTATCAGTAAACATAGCAATGGCCAACTTTCCACTAAGACAAAGAAAACAAGTGGGGTTGTGCAGTGTAGGTGTCGAAGACTTTTTTGAAAATGCTCCATTTTATGACAGGAATTATATTTTTATCTTTTAGGGATATTATGTACTTGGATAGTGAGGTGCATATTTTATTAATATCCGGGTTATTAAATCAGTAATTGTGGTTACTGTATCTGGCCCTACAGTCAGTACTTGTACCCGTATGTAAATTAAAAAAAATATGATTGTGTTATGCAGTAGATTATTTCTTAGGAACAGTTCGTAAATAAACTATACTTTTGGTTTAAAACTTTCTCTGTAACGGGCATTTATTCTTATTTATTGAGAATTGTCGATTTAAAAGATTAAAGAACAAATATCCAATTTTAGATTTAACTTGCAGATTAAATGTAGACCAAATTATTTTTGGTTTCTATTCTTCTTTCTAGTGTTCTTATTCCTTCTATCTTGGTATTCAATATTGGTGTTAATATAGCTACAATTTCTTAACGAGTTGTTATATGTATAACTATTACTATTAAAAATGCCATCATTATAGGAATTATAACTAATCCTATGACCAATTGATATTGGGATATGCTTAATTACGCTATGTGGATGATTTGATTTGGGGTTAAAATATACTTGGTCGTAGTTATCTTCCATATTAGGGTTATAATTTTCCCGGTTAAGGGTAAATGTTAGATCTAGAAAATTTATGATCATTAATTCTGCTGTGACTTCCACTTTAAGTCCCAAATCCTTTATAGCTTTGTGCATATTTAAAAAAAGTTCTTTCAGCCTTGGGGACATTAGTATTTCTAAATATAGTTAAACCGTGGTCCTTATACATACCTATAGCATTAATGCTAATCAAACCAGTTTCTGTAAGCTTATATACAACAAAAAACCCACCGAGTCAGAATTTTCTGAAGAGTCTACTGATCCCATCCCACATCGAACAAGTCTGTAGAATCGTTTTCATCCATTATTCTTCATTATACATCAATACAGTCTTCCGATATTTATACATATCTATTTATTCGTTGGTAATATGTGTACTTAAGCGAACTTTAATGCCTTGTGGAATAAATCCTTCGTTATTGAAGGGTAATAATCCATAACGTCAAACTGGATGAAGTACAATGGCTCTTTTCTTCTATTTTATTGAACCAATCAATGGTATTTGTGGTGTTTATCCATTGGTTCAGATGTAGTTTTTTTCTTGATGATCGTATTGATAACCGTATGATATATATATATATATATATATATATATATATATATATATATGTGTGTGTGTGTGTGCGTGTGTGTGTGTGTGTGTGTGTGTGTGTGTGTGTGTGTGTGTGTTAGCCAATAAATCAGCACATTAAAGTCAATCATTGCAAACTCCAGTTTAAAAATATTTTCTCAAAGTTATTCGATTCAAATTACATTTTCAGCATTAATTATTTAATGAACTCTTGTGATTTTTGTTCCCAGGGAAGATATTTAGGTCTCTATTTTCTTGCCTACCCACGATGGCGGAGTAAGACATGGTCGATTTTAAATGTGTGGAAAATCCAGTAAATATTTAATTTTATAATTTTTTGTAAAAACATAACCTTATATTCTATTGAGACTTCAAAAACGCTTTGAATTTTATACGTACTGATGATATATTAATTTACTGGCATGGATTTTTTATTATTTTTTAAAAATTTAAGTTGAAAGTAATTAAATATTTTTTTAATTTCTAATTAGGATAATGGTATGGCTCAGAAATGAATATTCAAACACTTTAACAGGAAATATTCTGATATTAATTATCTAAATCCCACAAACGGTAAAATTTGACGAAAACTATCTTGTTTGTATTCGATAATGAGGTTTTACTCCGAAATATGGATTCCTAAAACGTTAGTTGTTAAGTTAAATGTTACATTAAAAACATAAGAATGACAAATATAGTTTTTCAATTCATTTCTATTTTGGCAAATAATAATTGGCATTTCCGCAAGTGACATTCTACGAAAGCTAAAAAAGAAATACTCCTGAATTATCTCCATAATGTAGAACTTTGGAACTCTACCGAATAACTTAACTATAATTTTCTGCATCGGTGAATAGTATGCTTTGACTGCTAAAAGGAAAATGGCGAAATAACAACTCAAGGAGAGAGGGAAACGAAAATAAAATAAACAAAAACACCAGTAAGCCAACACATTTCAAAGAATGTTTTCACAAATGCGGTTTTGTAATAGTTAGCTGGCTTCGCCGGTTCACTACCGCTTCGCAAAGTTCGTTACATAAAATACTTGAACATTTTCTTAATAATAAACATTTAATTCATAACTTTGTTGTAAACACGAAACAGATGTGTGGCATTTACTCGTATAGATATATAAACATTAACATTTTGATAATTTCGATACAAATATATTTATCTTTTAAAAGTGACTGTAAATAAAGAGAACTAAAGAAAAAAATCAATTTGGTGTTGGGGTGATTTGTTTTTAACCGAAGAAATAGATCGCAACTTGTTGAAAATCATGTCAGTCATCTTAAGGAAAAAGAAATGAATAGTTTAACACAAATACTAATCTTTTGCCACGAAATAAAAACAATATGATGAAAAATAACTATGTGTTATATTGCAATCAAGACAATACTTGAATTAAAAAATAATTAATAAAATTGTATTTTTGTAAAAGTAATATGCAAATTAGTTAATCTTGTGACTGACGTCGCATATACATTACATTTTTTTAATTCTTATTTTTACATTTTAGAATTTTAATGTTGGGTGTTGGGACCAAAGGATTTACTCACCATTGATTGATGAGAGGGATTTTAAGTAAATTGAGATTTGAAATGTTTCGGTAAATTTCTGGCGGCACATGACGTTCTTCGTGAATCAATATGACCTCCATGCACTACTGTTTAAAACGCTGAACACTTTATTAAAATGTTCATTCTTTTCTTTTTAATTACTATAATTTTCAAGATATAAATAGATTAAAACGTCATATTTCCTTTTTTATGAACTAGCAAATATATGCTCCCTTTTGTCGCATATTTTTACTAGGCTGGGAACATTATATAATTGTGACAACTACAGACAATACATAGTTAAAGCAAAATAAATATTAAAATATGATTGTTATAAATAAAATAAAAGTAAAGTCCATTATTTATGGATGGAAAGCGGAAACGTAGACCCCACAATATTTACATGAATAAAAAAAGGTGTATTTCCTTTTCATGGATGTGAAAATAAACGAAGACAACACAATTGTTTTATAAATAAAATTAAGTCAAACGTATTTCTTGTTTATAGATGTCATGAGAGGTGAAAGGTTAAATAAAATGAAATAAAATTCGAATGATGATGTAAAATAACAGATGAGTCAACTCGAAAACGGTCGTCTGGCTACTCAATCACCATGGCAACGCGTGTTTTGACTGGCGGATTTAAATATAGTTTTATTCTAATGGTTTCTATGATATGCATATGACTTCACACAAAGACGTTTATTTTGTGTGGGGGTACATAAGTGTGTACATGTGCATTTATTTATTTTAATTATCATATATATGGGAAATGAAAAAGGAAAAACCAAAAGATGTTTTTTTTTTTATGTATTAATCAACGTTTCGACTTTATTTGTAAAACTTCCTCAGGATGATAATTTTAAGAAAAATATCATGCAAGTACATGAAAGTATTCTTATCCTGAGGAAGTCTTACAAATAAAGACGAAACATTGATGAATACATAAAAAAAACATCTTTTGGTTTTTCCTTTTTTATTTCCCATTACGTCGGATTACCCTCATCCTTCCTTTCTCTCTAATATATATATATATATATATATATATATATATATATATATATATATATATATATATAAGCTCTATTTTATATCGAGCACTCTTTATAAGCCCGGTTGAATTTCTTTGAATTTATATCGTGTGGTTGTTTACTTTACCTGGATTACTATATATATATATATATATATATATATATATATATAATGAATCTAAACATTACTATTGTTCCAGCAATTAGAACATCAAGGCCATTATGGCGTACGATCGTTTCCAAAACTGTTTCGAAATACATTTGGACTAACTTAATCAAATTATGAAATAAAATGAAGTATATCCAAACTGTTTTGGAAACGATCGTATATCATAATGGACTTGATGTTCTAATTCTTGGAACAATAGTGATGTTTTAATTCATTAAATGTTTTTCATTATAGCTCTAGTTGATCTATCTATCAGCCATCGAGCTGATACCTATATCTACAATGCTCGGTGGTGGTAATACCCGTTCTTAGGTGTTTAGACTTGATGCACCGCGGCAGAAGGTCATATACCCTCCGTTACAGTCAAAATTTCCTTTGATTTAAACTCCGTATATATATATATATATATATATATATATATATATATAGGCATACTAGAAATATACCCGTCGTGGAACGGTGAAAATTAATTCCACAAACAGAACAGTTTTGCATCACTTTTATATCTCCTTAAACAAATTAGTAAAGTCAAAATATAATTTTAGTACAACCTAATTTTTCTTAAAATCTATTATGTTGTGTTGATTGAAAACATGTTTAAATTTAAGGCTTAACATTAAGCGGTTTAAAGGAGAAAAAAATTCCGGGAATGTTTATTAATTTGTCTCTAATGACTATGGATAAACTAATGCACATCTTAAATAGTTGAATTTTAAGAAGAGAGTTTATGCCCAGATTACGGCCCTTAAAACCTTTTCAAATACCCCAAAGAAAATGAAATTTGATAAATATTTTCGAATATTAATACGTTATTACAATTTAACAACATTTAGAGGTATCTGTATGTTCACTGCCCCCTTTGCCCAACAATATAAAACTAAACCCTAGCAGTTACCATAATAATAATGATGATCGAGTAATTAGTTTAGAAGTATATCATATACATAACCATACATATATATATATACACATACATATGCACCTAACATACACATATATACGCATACATATGCAGCTAACATACACATACATATAAACATACATTAACCTACCATATATATATATATATATACACACATTCACCTAACATATATATCCATATATATATATATATATATACACACATTCACCTAACATATATATACATATATATATATATACACACACATTCACCTAACATATATATACATATATATATATACACACACACATTCACCTAACATATATATACATATATATATATATACACACACACATTCACCTAACATATATATACATATATATATATATACACACACATTCACCTAACATATATATACATATATATATATATACACACATTCACCTAACATATATATACATATATATATATACACACATTCACCTAACATATATATACATATATATATATATACACACATTCACCTAACATATATATACATATATATATATATACACACATTCACCTTACATATATATACATATATATATATATATACACACATTCACCTTACATATATATACATATATATATATATACACATTCACCTAACATATATATATATACACATTCACCTAACATATATATACATATATATACATACACATTCACCTTACATATATATACATATATATATATACACATTCACCTAACATATATATACATATATATATATACACATTCACCTAACATATATATACATATATATATATACACATTCACCTAACATATATATACATATATATATACACACATTCACCTAACATATATATACATATATATATATACACACATTCACCTAACATATATATATATATACATATATATATATATATACACACACATTCACCTAACATATACATATATATATATATATACACACATTCACCTAACATATATATATATACATATATATATATACACACACATTCACCTAACATATATATATATACATATATATATATATACACACATTCACCTAACATATATATATACATATATATATATATACACATTCACCTAACATATATATATATACATATATATATATATATATATATATACACACACATTCACCTAACATATATATATATACATATATATATATATATACACACATTCACCTAACATATATATATATACATATATATATATATATATACACACATTCACCTAACATATATATATATACATATATATATATATACACATTCACCTAACATATATATATATACATATATATATATATACACATTCACCTAACATATATATATATACATATATATATATATACACATTCACCTAACATATATATATATATACATATATATATATATACACATTCACCTAACATATATATATACATATATATATATATACACACATTCACCTAACATATATATATATATATATACACATTACAACTAACATAAATATATACATATATATATATACACATTCACCTAACATATATATATACATATATATACACACATTAGCCTAACATATATATACATATATATACACAGATTCACATAACATATATATATATATACACACACACATTCACCTAACATATATACATATATATATATATACACACACACATTCACCTAACATATATACATATATATATATATACACACACATTCACCTAACATATATATATACATATATATATATATATACACACACATTCACCTAACATATATATATACATATATATATACACATTCACCTAACATATATATACATATATATATATATATACACATTCACCTAACATATATATATACATATATATATATATACACATTCACCTAACATATATATATATACATATATATATATATATACACATTCACCTAACATATATATATACATATATATATATATATATACACATTCACCTAACATATATATATACATATATATATATATATATACATATATACACATTCACCTAACATATATATATACATATATATATACACATTCACCTAACATATATATATACATATATATATACACATTCACCTAACATATATATATATATACACACACATTCACCTAACATATATATACATATATATACACATTCACCTAACATATATATATATATATATATATATATACACATTCACCTAACATATATATATATATATATATATATACATTCACCTAACATATATATATATACATATATATATATATATATACACATTCACCTAACATATATATATATACATATATATATATATATATACACATTCACCTAACATATATATATATATATACACATTCACCTTACATATATATATATATATATACACATTCACCTTACATATATATATATATATATACACATTCACCTTACATATATATATATATACACATTCACCTAACATATATATATACATATATATATATATATACACACATTCACCTAACATATATATATACATATATATATATATACACATTCACCTAACATATATATATACATATATATATATATATATACACATTCACCTAACATATATATATACATATATATATATATATACACATTCACCTAACATATATATATACATATATATATATATATACACATTCACCTAACATGTATATATACATATATATATATATACACATTCACCTTACATGTATATATACATATATATATATATATACACATTCACCTAACATATATATATATACATATATATATATATACACATTCACCTAACATATATATATACATATATATATATATACACATTCACCTAACATATATATATACATATATATATATACACATTCACCTAACATATATATATACATATATATATATACACATTCACCTAACATATATATATACATATATATATATACACATTCACCTAACATATATATATACATATATATATATACACATTCACCTAACATATATATATACATATATATATATATATATATATATACATTCACCTAACATATATATATAAATATATATATATACACACACATTCACCTAACATATACATATATATATATATATGTATATATACACATTCACCTAACATATATATACATATATATATATACACATTCACCTAACATATATATACATATATATATATGTATATATACACATTCACCTAACATATATATATACATATATATATATATATATATATACACATTCACCTAACATATATATATACATATATATATATATATATACACATTCACCTAACATATATATATACATATATATATATATATACACATTCACCTAACATATATATATACATATATATATATATATATATACATTCACCTAACATATATATATACATATATATATATATATATACACATTCACCTAACATATATATATACATATACACATTCTACCTAACATATATATATATACATATATATATATATATATATATATACACATTCACCTAACATATATATATACATATACATATATATATATATATATACATTCACCTAACATATATATATACATATATATATATATATATACATTCACCTAACATATATATATACATATATATATATATATATATACATTCATCTAACATATATATATACATATATATATATATATATATATATACATTCACCTAACATATATATATACATATATATATATATATATATATACATTCATCTAACATATATATATACATATATATATATATATATATATACATTCATCTAACATATATATATACATATATATATATATATATATATATATACATTCATCTAACATATATATATACATATATATATATATATATATATATATACATTCACCTAACATATATATATACATATATATATATATATATATACATTCACCTAACATATATATATACATATATATATATATATATACATTCACCTAACATATATATATACATATATATATATATATACATACATTCACCTAACATATATATATACATATATATATATATATATACACATTCACCTAACATATATATATACATATATATATATATATACACACATTCACCTAACATATATATATACATATATATATATATATACACACATTCACCTAATATATATATACATATATATATATATACACACATTCACCTAACATATATATACATATATATATACACACATTCACCTAACATATATATATACATATATATATACACACATTCACCTAACATATATATACATATATATATACACACACATTCACCTAACATATATATACATATATATATACACACACATTCACCTAACATATATATACATATATATATACACACACATTCACCTAACATATATATACATATATATATACACACACATTCACCTAACATATATATACATATATATATACACACACATTCACCTAACATATATATACATATATATATATATTCACACACATTCACCTAACATATATATACATATATATATATATATTCACACACATTCACCTAACATATATATATACATATATATATATATACACACATTAACATATATACACACATTCACCTAACATATATACATATATATATACACATTCACGAATGTGTATATATATATATATATATATATTAGAGAGAGAATATATATATATATATATATATATATATATTAGAGAGAGAATATATATATATATATATATATTAGAGAGAGTATATATATATATTAGAGAGAGTATATATATATATATATTAGAGAGAGTATATATATATATATATATTAGAGAGAGAAAAAAAAAATATATATATATATATTAGAGAGAGAAAATATATATATATATATATATATTAGAGAGAGAAAAAATATATATATATATTAGAGAGAGAAAATATATATATATATATATATATATATATATATATATATATTTATTAGAGAGAGAAAGAGAGATAACAATAGAAAGTGAGATTCCAGTATTTTTGTCTTGATTCATTTTTTAAAAAGACCAGATCTTGACGGACCATTTTGTCGACATTTAGACAACCAAAATACGGTGTTATATATCTTGGAATTTCTATAAGTGCGGCTCAACATATAACACAGAGTACCGCTTCGACGAACCCATATAACGCCGAGTAATCCTGTATGTATATATATATATATATATATATATATATATATATATATATATATATATAAGCAGGATTAATGGGCGTTATACGTCTTAGGTGGGATAGCATTACATGCAAAACGTATAGTAAGGCTGAAAGGGTAATTATTTTCAAAGGAGAGGGTTCTGTATCCTTGCTTTCTCCGGACGGGGGTTCTTCATCCTTGACACTCCTCACACATAAACCAAGCATAGCTCATTACACCCCATATAACGTTTATTATTTATTTTCCACATTCCATGAAAATCTAACCAGCACTTTTTAATTCATTAGTACATTTATTTTCAAGATGGCGTTCCGCATTAAACTTAATGTAGCCCGCATTACCCATTGTTACACATAAAAACTATATATTACAAACATCATAAAGAGCGGTTAGTTATTTAAAGGGTTTAAACCACACAAACAAAAATTATATAAACATATAGACAGAACCAACTGTATATATAGAGAGACGAGATACATTACTTGTAAACCATTCCCCCTTAAAAAACATTGAGAGCATATTGCCATTCTAATGTTGCTTTGGGATGCATCCCCTTGTGAGCGTCGTTAGCGTTCAACTTGATACATCAAGCGAGGGTTATTCGAGGCCATCGATAACATCTGTTTGGTCAGGTCAAGGTCAGATAAGTTCCCCCTCTTTTCCCAAACCCGGAGTTAATGGTGGCAAATTCATCAGTTACCTACTTACGACCTCACTCTCTCACTTCACTCGCTGTACGCCTTTTAGAGTAAAAAGAATGTTGTTTTTTGGCATGGAATCGCTTAGAAAATAAATTGCAATCTAAACACAACGCGTGGGTCTGTTGTTGGATGTTTGTCGGTAATCTTTTGCTCGTTTCAAACAGATGCGACACAAAACTCCTGTTTGAGAAAAGTGTTCGGTAAATGTGCGCATTTTGGTTCTTCCGTAAAAGATGTGGGTCGTATGAAAATGTATATTCTCCTTGGTTAAAAGAGCAAAAACAAACAATATACACTGAGGAGAAATTACTCTATATTTGTCAGTTTAAAAATCACTTTCGAATATCGAAAAAAAAAACACACACACACACACGATAGAATCCATTTCTAAACATATTCGTCATTTGGTTCTTCATGATTCTTCGAAAATTGAAAGTGATTTTCAAGCCCTTAAGATTGCGGACAAAAACAATTTTCTAACTTTAATTAAAATAAAACAGTTTTTATTTACTTGCCTCCCCGCGAAGGCGAATTCAAACACAAGGTCGGTTGTTCATGTGGAAGATATCCAGCTCTCAAAAAGAGGGGGGGGGGGGGAGGCGGACTCTAAATTGGAAAAAAAAGAAAAATTACCCCGCACACACACACACACTTTTGTAAATATTTAATTCTATGATTTTCTGTATAAACATTACGTTCCATTATATTCAATTAAAAAAAAAATGCCTTTAATGTTATTCTTGCTGATGCTATGTTAATTCACTGGCGTGAAGTTTTTGTTTAATATTTGTTCATATTTTGATAACTTTAAAAATGTGCTTCTTATTTTAAATTAGGATTATGAAATGAATATTCAACAAAAACTGTACCACCCCAAACAAAAAACTCTTATTATGACAAAGTTTACAAACTGCCGATACATTTCTTCTGTATCTCTCTCATATATATATTTATATATATATATATATATATATATATATATATATGTGTGTGTGAAACGCTCTTGACTGCGAATCAGTGGCGATTTGTGATCGGAGTTCGCGCCCGCCGACCGTCGGAAATTAACTTCCTGCACTGAAGATTGTGTAAGCATGAAACATCGATGTATGTAGGTAATAAGTAATTAATATTTATTTATAAATATTATTTATAAATATTATATATATATATATATATATATATATATATATATATATATATATAAGTAAGGTATGTGTATATACTTATAAGTAATCTCCTAAACTAATGATTGGTCATCATGGAATTTGGAATACTGTTAATAAAACCTCCAATAAACACTGATTAAAATGGAAAAATCTGGTCAAGATGCATCATCAACCGTCTTCATAATAAGTTGTTTTTTTTATTGTAAAGAGATTTTATGAACACCCTGTATATTCTCAGCAACACTGAGTAATAATTGGCACATAATTCTTTTGTTTTGTAAATATTAACATTTAAGTGAACATATATATATATATATATATATATATATATATATATATATATATATATATATATATATATTGAAAACATTTTATTTATCTATTTTTATTTTTTTTATTAACCGATCATTATGAATTTTGGAATATATATTCTCGGCCACACTATTTTTTTGCGAACTTTACCATTTAGGAGGTTCGCCTACTCAAACTAGCACCCTCCCGCAAACAACTTTTAAAATAATTAAATACAAAAGATTAAATGGAAAAAAGGATAGCTCTACATCAAATCTTGAGTTATTTTAAGTAATTAATACATTTCTGAAAGGATCGATGCGCACGATTGAGTGTTTATAATATGTATGTGCTTGGTGAATTCTCCCTTCTGCCCGAGAACAGAATAGATACAAGACTTTGATCCTAGTACGAAGGCTTAGAAACCTGATGATTGACAATATTTTATTACATATTTCGCAATTATACAAAATAAATTAAGCAAAGTTGCATGTAAGTAAATATATTTTTTAAATTGGTTTCTTTTGTTGTAAAAAAAAAGATTTTAACATTTAATTTGGTTCTTTTCTTTGAAAAAAAAGATTTTACTATTTTATTTTATGGTTTGTTTTTAAATAAATTAATTCATGAAATTCACTACTTGTTTGTTTTTATTTTCAAAGGAAATCACCCGTAGACTTATTTTGTGTGTAATTAACAATTAACAATTAACTGACAAAAATTATTGAAAAAAAATATCCATCGCAAAGAGCGTACGATTCATTTTATGAAACGGTATGTTTTTTCGTGATACACCGGAAAAATATCACGTGACCTAGCATTTTTGTGGCCAGCAATTTGGTACTGTGATATTACCAGCGTACCACCAGGTGTGTGTAACCATACATTATTACACTTGGTAAGTGGTGCATGCTGAACCCAAGATAGGGCAGGTGCGTTAAATAATACAGTATTACACTTGGTAAGTGGGGGATGCTGAATTTAAAAGTATTGAGGAGGAGAGGGGAAGTACGAACAGGAAGGAGTGAAAAAGACAAGAATATGCTATTGAGTGTATACACTCATTCGCGTGTTCCTGGTATTATTAGACTTATCTAGTGTCCAGGAGAGCTGAATAGGTTATTACCCGACTAGGTTAGAAATGTTAAAGATTTACGACAATATACTATGTTAAATGCTTTCAAATGTATAAAGATTCTAATGATAATACATTTCTAGAGATGAGATGCCCGCGAAACAGCAGTAAAATATTAAGATGAGTCCCGTATATTAGTATATACACGAACACACAATTAAATAAATATGATTCCCTACATCTTCACTAATGATTCATTATCAAATGTCCGCACTGTCATCTCTTCCCCGTTTGTGACTTCATAGATAGCTTTTTAGACCAGCTACAGATCTTTATGGCTAGTAGCGCAGGTGGCAGACAAGTATCATACTTTTTATTCCTGACACTTATTTGTAAAAATGTCACTATCCGCTTCCAACAGTTTATATCTGAAAATTTAGCAGTCCTCTATATCCATTGGACTTTTTTGTTTGGGTAATAGATAAGATCGTAGAGAGACATTTGTACATCAGTGGATTTTTGTGATCAGCCCTTGCACAATGCGAGTACAACTGTTTGAGCCTCCGTGAGTATAACCCGGCGACATTCAAGGGCAAGATTACCGGTAATCACTTTAGCCGAAAAAGGAAACTGATATAAAATATACATACATACATACATACATACATACATACATACATACATACAACTGTCTAAGACGTTATTCTTAAATAGTTTACGGAAAATTGACAAAAAAAAACCCACAAAAAAAACCCACATAATTTATATAAAAAGCACTAGAATAAGATTGAACCTTGCTAGTTTTAACGTGTGAAAACGATTTGTATGATTTTTATTGTTTTAAAAAATCGTATAAATCGTTTTAACACTAAAAAATGGCGGTTTTCAGTAACTTTTTTACGAGTTCTAGAGTGTTAATTTTTCAGTAATTATGAAGCAGATTGGGCATCGGAAGTTTCCGGATGTTTACGTAGACGACCGGAAAAAGCCGAACAAAAAGTCAGATGGCTGCGTCCAAAAATCCAAAACTAGGCTGGATGTACAACTGGAAAAAAAATGATAAAATGTGTTGTTTTATTGACACGTAATTTTATATTTTTTAAGAAAAATATAACTGAACAATTGTTAAAACGGTGTTAGGGTTAAGGTTATAAAATGCTTTTTTTTCTGGTTAAGCGCTTCGGCATTTCTCGGCCGTCTATGTAAACATCCGGAAACTACTGACGTCAAGTCAATTTTAGCTTGTGTCCTAATCTGCATAAGTACCAAATTTTCTATAATTTTACTGTTTCAAAAGTATTTTCACACATCAAAATTAGCCGGACACAATAGAGAATTTGATTCTAATCCGTTTTAATATAAATTATGTGTTCTCTTTTGGTTACTAATTCACAAGTGTTAACTGTTGTAGACTTTTAACCGAAAATGCTATACACCCATTTTTTCTTCATTTTTACATTATCAAATTATCATTATTATCGAATCAGACTAATTTTAGACTGCATCTATCACACATGGGCGGCGTCTCTCTCACGACAAAAAAAAGAGAATCTCGCATTTTTTTTAATGGAATTGTTTACTTTGTTATTTGAGAGCCGTTTATATCCATTAAGAACATAGTCCTTTGAATCCATTAGCGAAAGACAAAACTCTGATAATAGAGGAAATATCTTTACCCTTTTTTTATTTCAAAGATTTAACGAAATAAAATGCTAACAATTGCACGCCTTATCAACCCCACTATCAAAAATATTATCTAGCTCAAAGAAAGCTACAAAACTGATGTAATATTAGCCGTGTAGTAAACACAGTTCCGGCTGTAAGTATTTTCTCAAGAAATGACCGTGTACAAATGAATTTAAACACTTGTTACTTGTATATTAAGCGAGAAAGAAAAAAACGAAAAACGCAATAAAAGAAAATATACAAATAAAAAGAAAAAAATCTTGCCTCGTTTTCGATTAAGTTTGTGTTTGCTTTATTTTTACGGAGATAAAAACATTCTCTTTAAATTAACATAAAGGAACGTTTACTGCAAAAAAAGATGGTCGCGTAAAAAAGGCGCGTACTTTTGTAGTCTGTTTATTTGTTCAGTTGCTTTTGTAATGCCGTATCTTGAAAAGCGACCATAACCGTCTGGATTTGAAATACCCCCTGCCACCACCGAACTAAGTTCATGTAGTTTGTAAAAAAGATAAGTAAAAAAAGTATTTATTTACAGGGTGTTTTCAGAGATTGCGCATCTGGATCTTTGTTCCCTTGTTTTAATTGTGAATATTGTTACGATTTTACATAGATATTTGATGGAAATATAATAAAAGATTTAAATTTAGCAACGAGTTTTCTCCCTTGTGTAGATAGAACACTGTTTCTGACTGTGTTAACAAAACAAAACGAAAATCTGAGAGCATATTACTCTCGCAGCTGAATTATTTGGACACAGGATTCGAATCGTTCGACCCGGGGCACAGTTGCATCCTCCATACTGATGATTATTAGTGAACATGAAACATTTCTTTGGATATTAAAAATATTTATTTATTAAAATATATAATTATTTTTAATAATAAATATTTAATTATCTGCAGACTTGTATGTTTTATCCTTGCAGAATCATCAGTGTATAGATAACTATTCCAACCAGTAACATGATTCGAACCCCGAAACAAGAGTCACGTTTAACTTAAAAAATAAATAAATGTCTAAGTAAGCCCCATTTCTCACGCTAACGGTCAAGTCAAAACGCCGTATTTCAAGTTAATTCAACTTTGCAGAAAAAGCGCGCCATCTTTTTTATATACTGCCTATATATATATATATATATATATATATATATGCTATAACAGTTGCAAGATTAACTAATTTGCATGTTGGGTTTGACAAAATACATTTTATTAATTAACTATTTGTTATTTTTTAATTCAATGAATGTTTTGATTTTAATATAAAAAATAGTTTGGTTTCAGAATATTACTTTATTTCATGGACAAATGCTCCTTCCTTTAGAAGGACCGAGACGGACTTGATTTTAAACAATATTTCTAAATTGAATAGGGAAACGGCAAATTGAGTTCTTTTCTTTACAGTCAAATTTAGAAAACCTTAAAAGCTTATTTGAATTAAAAGCAAAGCAAAATTATGCCCATATCACATTATCTAAAACTTGATTTTGGAGTGTGATATAGTGTTGAAATGCAACACGTTTTGTAGTGATAGTTTTTACCGCGTTTTGCATTCGAATTCATATATATATATATATATATATATATATATATATATATATACTGCTAGACCCGTTGGATCAATTTGTCATATTACCCTCTATCTCTCTCTATAATTATATCTCCACTTTGTCTTTCTGCCTTCTGTCACTTAATTATTTACGTCATTCGTTTCTTCCAACTACTACCATCTACGTATAACGTAATAATAACGTAATAATAAGTGAGAGAGAGAGAGAGAGAAATAAAAGCGAGAGTGAGACACCGTATAAAAAAGAAAGGCGGGTCAAACAACATATATTGACGGTGTGAGAGTGACATATATAAATGTATTAAGCTATTGCTCACTTGTGGAATTAAATGCTGACTACAGCTTATTTGGAACAAGTAAAATAGATTTTTTTCAAATATAATTCCACCCAAGAGCTAAGCAATATGTTAACGTAAATATTGTGTTATAGTATATAATAAAAAGCTTTCGGGAAAGACACGTTGATTCACTCAGATTTAGTATAATAATAGATCCCATAACTACGAAATAATTATATTAATCAGTGACTTTCCTTGTCTCCTAAAATAGATTATCTTCCCTTGTTTATTGTGTTAATAAATTATCTTTATTATTTATTAAATAGCTCCATTTGCTTGGTTAACAGCAATTGTTTTTGACCAATCATCAAGCACCTTGATTTGCTGGGATAAGGGCGAACACTCCACTTATCCTTTTATTTTGAATTTTTATTCCTTCGGACAGGCCACATTTACAGAGACCTCCTTGTGACGTTAAAGCGACAGTTCTTTCGCAAATACAGTCAAACCGACAGCATCAGATAAGTTGGTCTTTTTCAATAGGCCGCAAACACACTTTGTTTGCTACACATTAATTCTATTTTAATATGTATATAATTGATCTCCATTTTGTGTATCTTCATTACGTTTCCATTCAGTTATCTTTCACTTCTTTTGCAAATAAAAAAAAACGAGCATTTCTATCAGAACGTTGCTTTAGTAGACCACGTGAGAAAGTACATATTTTATGCCTCAAGACGCTAGAATGACATACATGCAATCTTTTGAAATTATTTTCTTCTGGAATTGGTACACTTATTTGATGAAATCGGCATTCTAATGCTAAAGAATGTCTTAAAATGCAGTCTCATATTAACACGGCTTGGTATATATACACAATAAAATTATGTTTATCCTCGCAGAACGCTTTCTACTTGCTGTGATTTCCAACCTTTTTTAACATTTAAATTCAATTTAATATATTTGCAAAAGAATCAGTTGATGGCATCTGTTAGGTGAAAAGAAGGACAGGTATTCTTGGAAGTGTACAGCTTCCTTCCACTCCATCTAGCCCTTCTTTTCTGTCTACAGAAAATCTGCTAACAAAACACGCTGACCCTAACCAAAAATCTACTAGAAAAACACGCTGACCCTAACCAAAAATCTGCTAACAAAACACGCTGACCCTAACAGAAAATCTGCTAACAAAACACCCTGACCCTAACCCAAAATCTGCTAACAAAACACCCTGACCCTAACAGAAAATCTGCTAACAAAACACCCTGACCCTAACCCAAAATCTGCTAACAAAACACGCTGACCCTAACCCAAAATCTGCTAACAAAACACGCTGACCCTAACCCAAAATCTGCTAACAAAACACCCTGACCCTAACAGAAAATCTGCTAACAAAACACGCTGACCCTAACAGAAAATCTAACAAAACACTCTGACCCTAACCCTCACAGTAAAACAAAGTTGACATATTTTCCATTAATTTTCAATCGTATTTTCTTCGTAACAAAAAAAAAAAACAACATGTTTTACTTAAATGTCTTCTTAGTTATTACTGATGGTCAAGTTTTTGTTCAGCACCTTCCGGCGGTTTACTTAACCTTCTGGAATGTGACGATCATAACGCGGCCCGTAGACTGCATAACTACAAAATAACGAGTCGAAAGCGAACTTCTAAGAATATCGTTTCTTTTTCTTGAGTTAGTTATTCTTCAAAGAAGTTATAAATATGAACCAGTCTCATATTTTCGTTTGATCTAACAGTGTATGACAAATGTCCCCGCAAGATAAAGAACACACAACGATAAAAGAACACACGTCTTTCTCCAATTATCCGTCTTTTTAATCTACGGCGATTGTTGACAAAGTGACAGTTGGTATGTTTTGTAAATTGTGAACCGCCTAACTCATTAACTCTTGATTTTTTTTTTCTTCTCATGGAATGCTAAATAGAAATAGAAATAGATTGTCAAAACTATGGTGCAGTTCATTTCAACAGACTGCAAACAATGCAGTGACAAAATATGTACTCTCCGAATATGTACGTATGCGCTGTGCTCACTAGTCTATGTTTACCCGTCTCCCCACGAGGTCAGAGTTAGACATAAGGTCGGTTTTTAATGTGTTAACAATCCAGCGTCTTTAAACGAGCGTTCTGTATTGAGACAAAAATAAAAATTGCCTCAGTCTAGAAGAATTTCTCCTTCACTGATCAAGATGAAGTGTAGCATTAGAACAGGTCCTACACTTTCTTCATGGTTTAAAATCCCGCTCTTTTTGTCAGATACGCCCTGGTGTCTATTATGAGAGACTTTCTCCGTCGGTCGATCGGTCAGATTTAATTTTGAAATAGCATTTTTAGATGCGTCCACACATTTCTATCATTAGCTCCGTCCGTCTAACATATTTATGTTTGAAATAACATTTCCATCGTTAAAGTCGTAGGTCGACTAGACGCATCTTAACACCTGCATGGTACTGTTATGCAAGCCATACAACTGGAGATTGCTGGTTCAGTTCTGGCGGCATTTTGCAGGTGTAAAACATTGGGACTATACTTTAAAATAGGGAACGAACATAAAAGTCACGGCGAAAACAGCGAAATAATTAAGGGATTTAGCCGTCAAGTGATTATATTCGACAAGCACAAATCTGAGAAAATAGAGCCGGTCACTTTTTTTCTGACCACTTGATAGATCCCACGTCATTAATCACGTTCCTCGGTTTCGCTCGAGCCAGTACATAAACCAACGAAGATAGACATATACATGCCGACAAAAAGTAAAGGTACCAGATTCTGGCAGAAGCAATTTTATCGTAAAAAAAAAAACCTTTGTTAGATCGACATTTCCCTAGTTAGTGTACCCAAACATACACATACATATATATGATTCGCGGCATCTTCAGATTATTGTCGTCTTCTTTCCTCGCCAGTAACTTCATAGATACCTTTTAAGGGTAGTTACAGATCGTCATAGCCTAATATTTACATAACTTTGTGTCTCCAACAGGTTTTATCTGTGCACTTCCTTACTCCTTCATCGCCATAGTGACAACCTCTTGTACATAAGGATTTTATATAACCCCTCTCCAGGAGGTTAGACACAAGGTCAGGTGTGCAAAGCCAGTGCACTAGAATAAGCGCGCTCTGGCATAAAAAAATGTCTGAGCAGCCTCGTCGGCATTCCCCGGTAGGGGCGCCTAAAACGATTAGTAGTAAACGAACGATTCTCAAAGAATGTAAAGCCTGGGAAGGTGGACATTCCGAGGCTTAACAGAACCATACCTTAGCCCGACAGCATCAAAGTCACTGTCGGACTGATGAGGACGTATCCCCAGCTGGTAACACCACACCTACTCAGCCTGTGCCAAGTATAAGTATCACTCTCTGTGACCCCATTATTATAACCAAATGACATGACAAAGCAAGATGACCGGTAATTATTTTAGCTACAGGTTGCCATAGACCTGGCTGATGAGCCCTATCTACCCAGATTTTAGAATCAATGAAATTTTTCCCCGATACAGTCATTCAAGATTAATGAGCTCTGTCAGCCCGAAGCAAACTAGTTTTTAGGCGCTACTATTTCACGCTTTCGCCCTTTCTCTTGTTTGTTTCAAACATTTTCGCCACGAGAAGACCAGAACCTGTACTTTGAAGACAGAGGCTCTTTGATACGTTGCTCATTATTGGTATTTAACCAACCGACGAGAACTTCTCAAAAGCCATACGTATCACAGCGTTGGAAACGATACATACATACATACTCTTAAGAGTAGGGTACATTATTTACGAAGCCGGAGTCATGTTAACTTTTCACTTCACATGGAATGTGACATTCACTGCCTTGTGTATGACAGCAACATGTTTTTTTCCCGTCGGAATCGTGCGAAGAATTCCTCGTGAAAGTTTTTGTAAACTCCACCCCACCCGGTTAAAAGGAAATAACCGAATTAAAAGTGCCACCCAAGTCAACCTACTGCCCTTTCTCTTTGGGTATCTACCCCGATAAAGAAGGATGAAATAATGCAAATGAGACCGGATGTGTTCATAAAATGTAAATGGAAACAATTTTTAGCGGGAACAAAAATTAGTAGAATGGCACGCCGTATACCAAAAGTACACTTTACTTTAATAGAGCCCAATCCAAAAATGATACCCGTCGCCGTGTACGATAATGGTAGTCTATAGAGAGCACGCCTTAGCAAAGTCCTAAAATTGACTCACCCATCCAATTTAATATGGCCGCCGTTTTTCAAGATTTAAGTTTGTATTCTTTAATAAACTAACGAAAATAATATACACCCTGACCATAAAAACATACATTTTCTCGCAATCTATATTGTATTCCGTGCCCCCGTCTCTCTTTCTTGATGCAAAAAAGAAAGCCCTATATCAAGACAAAATAAACTTTTCAGATTAAACGTTGACAAGGAATCAAAATAGTGGTATTAATTTTGCATTAGAGCTCTTTTGCTAATAATGTCGTAGGGTTTGCGTTCGCACAATACAACCATAAACAACTAAAAGGTTGTACCTTATAAATGGTAAGATGAGGTTTGGGCCTGGGAGCATTAGTGCTCGAGTCTCCTCATTCATTTCTGGGAAAAGACGGGGTGTACCTTATGTTAATTTAAATGAACATTGTCAGGACACAAACATTTTTCATATATTGTATCACAAATAAAGGATAACATAAATCCGTCGGTATGAGATAAATGGAAAAGGGAAGATTTAAAACTAAATAGTCCATTTCGACGTTTCGCTAACTGTTACGAGAGCTTTATTAAGAACTAGCGGAACCCGTCGCCTGGCATTGCACGAGAGAAAGTACTACCTATTGCATGACGTCAATAAAAAAAAGAAACGGCCTATTGTTGTGTCTTCCCCCTCTACCGTGTTGGCGAATGTTATAAATTAAAAAAAAGAAAAAAGTGGTAGAGCTGAAACTGGTGATCATGAAACCTGCCTTCCTAACGATTGCGCCACGGCTTCGAGTTAAAAATACATGTGAAAATAGGTCAATTAAGCTAAGCTTGATTATGGACATGCGTGTTATGTTAAGATTCAGCAATGACACGGTTTAGGTCATTTGTAGTTAATTAAAATAACTGGATTTGGGCAAGTTTTCTATAATATGCGTGTTAAAGGTGTATGATTTTGAAAATGTAAATGTATCGGGGTCTACATGTATCTTGGCGCTTATTGAATTAAATAGGAAGTCGATTCGATCAAGAAATTATAGCCGCCATGTTGAATGATTAAATGTTGCAGGAACTGTGTTCGTTAATTTCATTCGCTTAATTCCGGAATGAATATAAATATAGAAGTCATAGGTAGAATTAGAAATAACGTAATCTGATATTCGCGGAAAATCATCGGAGTGAACGGAAGCGGTCATTAAGTCTTTGCGTATTGCTTTATATTATGTAGTAAATTAATACCAAGCAAATAATAAATAAGAACGGAGTCTTCTGTGAAAATTAAACTATGTTTATTAGTCCCCGGTGTCGATGAGTGTAGTGACAGTACAGAATTGTTAGGGAGAAAAGTTTTTGCTACCACCTATTTGGAGTTGGTTTTTCGGAGAGTCGTAGATGGCGGGCCAAATGTAATATTTAGTGTTAGCTGGGAAGAAAGAATAACAAATTTACTAGAACACGCTCGACTGAATAAGTGTAATATAATGGTGTGTTTAGTAGCCTGTGATGCATGTGATTATTTTCCTATTCTCCAAGAAGGTACAGGGGAAAAATCGTCTCTACTTTATATATTAGATGAAGTTGAAAAGTGATCAAAAGGACGACAACTGTGGTCACCTTTTCAACCTCATAAATATATATATATATATATATATATATATATATATATATATATATATATATGAATAATAACTTTGTGGTATCTTCTTTGCTCGTTGTTCCACTTTGCCATACCTTATTTAAAAATCAGTTGACCAGTTTCTACATAATATTGTTAACAAACGACAAACACATAAAGATATGTGTGTGTTTATGTGTGTAAAATGGAAAAAAGAAAGTCAGAAACTGATTTATGTATCATCAACGTTTCGTCTTTATTGAAAGACTTCCTGAGAATGAAGAAAGCAATGTAAACAAATCATACAGAATATTAATTTTGATTTGTCAGAAAGTGTCCAGACTTCGGTCTGGTTGTTTACGTGAACAAGCAGAGAAAGAAAAACAATTTTGGTTATAGCGTTATCAGCAGTGGCCTGTCCCCTACAAAGGATGCGAGATGAATGGGATTGATGGCTTCGACTTATTAGTTTATGGCTATTTTAGCAAGGAAGTTTTTCGGGGTCAAAATATGTCACAGCCAAACTTGACTGGCAGTAGATGTGGGTGACGGGATGGCGGAAGTATGAATCTGTCGTTTAGTCTAAACTGGGGAGGGAAGAAGAGAAGAACGAAAAGAAAAAAAGAAAGGAGAAAAGGAAGGGAAGAGAAACAAATATAATATCAAAGTAGAAACGTGGAGATTTTTAAAAACTAATTTTGAAACGCAAAATATGATTGAAAAAAAAAGTTTTGGCATAAAGAGAGAAGGGGGTATCATATTTATTAGTTCAAAATTGGTGTATTAATTTAATCCTATTTATTTGGTTATTTTATTTACGTCTCATTAATTAATAAATGTCCTGTAATATGTTAGAATATGTATAAAAGCATTTTGGCATAACGAGAGAGGGGTATCATACCAGTTAGTTTACATATTACAGCTGGGTGTATTAATGTATTTCTATTTATTTGATTACTTTATGTTTCATTAATTAATAAATTTCTTGCAATGTCTGAGTACGTATAAAAGTGGGTTGGAAATAATATAGCTCTTTAGTGTATTTATGTATGAATATGTTTATATTTATTTAGTTCACTATTTGTGTGTTATTAATTGATCTGTAATTATTTAGAAGTATTTATGATTATACAAGTGTGTGTATATGTAATATGTGAATATATGTAAAAGCGTGACGACATAATATTCATATTGTTCTGAATTATGTGTGGATGTGTTTATTTATTGCCGTTTGCTTTATTGTTAGTGTATTACTAATCAACCAAGTACCATTAAAGATAAGTTTTGGCATAAAGAGAAAAAGGAGATATCATATCTATTAATGAGTATTAATTTATTTCTATTTATTTGATTATTTTACATGTGTTTAATCATTTAATTTATACATTTCTTGCAATATTTTGAGAATTATTTACAAAAGTGCGTTGGAAATAATATAGCTCGTTAACTTATTTATGTATAAATGTGTTTACTATTATTTATTTAGTTCTTTACTTGTGTATTATTAATTAATCAGTAATTATAAACAGTGTGTATGATTATACACATGTATATGTAATACGTGAATGTAAGTAGAAAGGTGAGGCTATAATATTCATAGTGTTTTAAATAATATGTGAAAGTGTTTATTTATTCCCATTTATTTTATTTTATTATTAGTGTGTTATTAATCAACTAAATATCATTAGTATAATTATGAGCATAGACAATGTATGCATGTGCGATATGTATAAAGAGTGAGAAGAGATGGAAATGAGATTTAATTGGTTTATTTAGTTTTGTTGATTGCTTTTTATTTATTCCGATTTTTTAGTTACTTTTGCATATTTATTAATAGAAAATGTGGTATGGGGTGGTTATCCCGGTGCTGATAATTTTTGTTCCATATAATGAGTTTGCCAATTAGTGGATAGAAATTATAAAAACAATTTCGTTGCTTGATGACTTTGGAGTTTATGATGAGTGCTGCTTCAAGTAGTCTGCGTAGAGATTTACTTGATATGTATTTAATGCTTTTAGCCTGTTCAAATTTGAATGACTGGTCGTGTTGTGCAATATGGGAGAAAAGCGCGTTAAGGGAGTTGCTATTTCTAATGTCTCTTGTGTTCAGCGACCCTTCTTTTCAGTTCCCGTTGAGTTTTCCCTATGTATATTTGATGACAATCATTACATGAGATGGAATATATACCGGTGTTGGATGTGGATAGGTTACAAAGGTGTTTTGCAGAGTTTATTTTTTGTTGTATAGTTTGATGTCATTTGTATGTTGGGAATTCCTAGTTTATTAAGAGTGTCGCAAATTATTGTTTTATTGGAATGAGTGGGTAAAAGTAGATGTCTATTTATTGTTTGAGATACTTGTTTAGTGTTTTTCTAGAAAATTCTGTAGGGCTTTTTCATAGCGTTTAGTATGAAATATGTGGGGTATTGTAGTGGTTGTAAATAATTTGTGATGTATTTGATTTCCTCTTCTATGTATTGAGGACTGCAGATTCTGAGAACACGTAGGGAAAAAGTCAATTATCATGCCTGTTTTGATCTTGTTGTGGTGTGAATAGAAATGTGTGTAGTCGTTTTTTAGTGGTTTTGCGGTATACTTTGAAATATAGTTTGTTATTTGATTTTATGAGTGTATCAAAAAAGGTATTGAGTTATTCATTTCGGATTCATATGTAAATTTTATGGGGGTTCAACTGTGTTTAATTGGTTTTTCATGTCTTCAATTGTTGTGTCATTAGGGAGAAAAATTAAAATGTTATCCATCTATCTGAAATACTTAGTGTTAGAGGATAATCTAAATTTAAAAGGGCCAGATTCAAGGAATTCAAAGAAAAGGCAGGCAAATACACCACTTAGAGGGTTCCCCATAGGGAGTCCGAATTTTTGTTTATACAATTTACTGTCAAATTGGATGTATGTCATGTTGTAAGATAATGAAGAGTGGCAAAAATGAATCGTGGACGAGTTCGATATAGGTGAGACGTCGAGAAAGAAAAAAAAAAGAAGGCGACTTGATAACTGTTAAAAAGGAGAAGGTTCCGCAGTGCAAAAGGGGCTTGAACAACGACGGTTTCAAAAACGCAAAGAGCCGAAATGCTTGGTGATCGGAGTATCGGTGTACCGGAAGAATGCGAGTTTACCGATATTTATGGCACCGATGAAGCTTTATTGGCTATGGTACCCAAGCCTGTCTTGCTGTTAGACTTTTGTATCCGCTGACTAAAAATGCGGCTGATAAGCAAGTTGGTACAATGAAGGAATCCCCTGACTTGTACTTCACCAAAGTGCTTGTAGAACAATTGCTTCAGTTCACGCTCGGATAGACAATGCAGAGCAAATTGCTTTCCAATCGGATGTATATACGAACAAGTTTCTAGCGTAAACCAAGTATGTAACCTCAGCAAGAAAAAGACTTTCATGAGACAAAAGTATGTCAAAAGATTGTTTAATATGTGTGCGTAGCCGGCGTAAATGTAATGGCAAATAAAGAAAACCAACGTTTTTTTCATATACGTTCTGTACTTTGTCATTCTTGTTGGATATTACCGGGTATCCTGAAAGAACGGGTAATGCAACAATGTTAGTAATGAGTTTGATTATTTCTATTAAAGTTTTTTGGGGAATGGTAAGTTAATGTTTTTTCTAAGTGAATCTGGAGTAAGATTACACATTTTCTTACTAGGGCATTATTGCATAGTGATATTATATCTAGCTATGTATATTTTTGTTTTCATACGTCAATGTTTATCTTGTTTAGTAAGTCACCTGAGTTTTTTATGTAAGAGGGGCTGATGGGGCCCATTAATGGGGTAATAATGTTGGCTATGGCTCGTGCGATCTTGTGTGTGGTGCTGCCGATGCCAGATATGATGGGGCGCATGGGGATGTTTTGTTTATGAGTTTTAAGTAGGCCGTATAATGTGGGAATGATGGGGTGGTATTCGATATATGGTGTCCATTTTTTATCGTTTTTTTATTAGGTGTTTAAAAGATTTGTTAAAATGTTCGATGCTTTTTTTCAATAGTTTTTAAATCTGTTTTGGTGTACGTGTCTTCGTCTAATAATAATGTATATATTTTTGTTAAGTATAAGATTCTATCCATAACTGCTATACCCCTCCTTTATCTGATGGTGATATGTTAATGTTGTGGCGAGAAGTTTTGGAAGAACTGAGTCGCTGGGTAGTATGGTTGTAGTTTAGATGATTCCTTGTATGAAGCCTTTCTCAGAATCAGTATTTGTATGTCTGTAGTTATCTAAAACCGTGTTGGTGGTGATATTTGAGTTGTGTTCCAGTCGCGAATTTTAGGCCGAAACTGAAGGCTTCAGTTTCCATATATGAAAGTCCTTGAGTACTAAGGTTTTGTCTGAGTGTGTTTTCTACGTATGGAAATTGGCTTTCAGAGGAATAAAAAAAATATTAATCACAGAAAAACAACTCACTGTTTTTCCTAATTGTTAAACTCTATTCGACATTTTCTCGGAGAATTGGAATCATGAATAAATGTTGTTTTTTCATTGTGAATAATATATTTCGGACAACTTTTATCATCTGCGGTCAATACGTTAAATGCTTCCGTTGATTTAACACGCTTGTATTTTGAAAATAATTGCATGTTTGTAAATATAGGGATCTCAAACGTTTTTTTTTTGTCATTTTTTTTTGTCTGTCCATACAAGATTTCAAATACATGATAACGATTTATTTTTTATGAATGCCCCTGAAAAATAGATAAGTAACGGCGTTTGAAGGAAAAAAATCACTAAAAACTAACTACTTTTGTTAAAACTGAGTCCAGCATTTTCCTAAACAATTAGGAGGTACAAATAAATGATTGTTTTTGTTTTTATGATGGGTTATATATTTTCTAAATGTTTTGTCTTTCTGCGGTCATTCACAAAAGGATGTTCGAAATATATTACTACCGAAAAATCGAAAAAAAAGGATACCCTGATACCTTATTGCTTTGACAACTCATGTTCCCCTTCGCACGTGATAATTGAAGGAGGAATCAGGGATATGTTGATTAGTATGCACTAGTCACGTGTACGCACCCCTAAGCTTTACTCTATTTCATTGATACTATCACCTACATTGAAGAAAGTCGAAGGAAGCAGCTACAAATTCTGTTTAAAAAACCTTTTGTATTCCTATACGTAAACAAATAAAAAGTAAAATACAAAATATATTAACACTTATATATAATTTACATTATTTTTATACACGCGCCCGCATATTCGTAATAATTGTGTATGTTTAAAGCTGCAATACAAAAGTTATCTCCCCTGTTCAAAATAGCTGATGATGAATTCTCTTAAAATACAATGTATCGTACTAATAAAATGCGATATGTATACGTTTTTATGAGTCAACTGAATCGTTAAAGGCATGGTTGTAGATGTCGAATTATGAGACCTGATGCGTGAGATCGGCGGGTCAGTTGTATACTTATCCACACTGATTAGTCTGTATGAGACGAAACTAGCGTTCGTTTATTTCATGTATCCACATAAAATGTTATAAGAGAATATGATCTTTTATTTATCAATTTTTAGTATTTACTTCAACAGTACTCCATACGTGAGTAGAGCTAGGTAGTAAGTTATGTAAATATATTATTAGCAGTTTAGCTACACAGAGGCTTCCGCGTTTCATACCCGTATGGAATAGTCAGGCTAAAACGTGTTACTGTTCCCTACGGGGATGAAACGCCGAGACCTGTGTAGCTTAACTGCCATAAATGTATTTTCATAACTTCATATATATATATATATATATATATATATATATATATATATATATATATATATATATAATGTGTACGTTTGTGTGTGTGTGTGTGAGATACAATATAAAATTAAGAATGGTAGAATGTGTAGATGAAATTAATTGGGAAAGGATAAACAACCGGTATATAACAGACAAGATCACATCAACAAACAATCCCGAGAACTGATATTTCGCTTACTTTTATTTCAAATGATTTATTTTTGTTTTTAAGGGTTGAATTAAAGAAGGTATATAATAAGAACGGATATATATATAAAGAACGGATATATAGAAAGAAGGTATATAAAAAGAACGGATATATAAAAAGAACGGATATATAAAAAGAACGGATATATAAAAAGAACGGATATATAAAAAGAACGGGTATATAAAAAGAACGGGTATATAAAAAGAAGGTATATAAAAAAGTATATAGATAATAAAAGAGTCAAAATAGAAATAAAAAGTGGGTTTATATTCTCACGTTTTTTTTAAAACATAAAACATTGAGATATGTGACTAATTTTGGACCTAATACTGCTGTCTACGTACATATGGAGTTAGATATCATTCAACACAGACTGTTGTTAATAAGTAGAATTAGTATGCAATGCTAAACAATTAAGTTTGAAGAGCATGGTAACTGGTAGGTTCTCGCCTTATGTTCAACGAATGCAAGTCGTAAAAATTGACAGGAACCATGTGCTGTTCATTCTATGTCTACGCTCTTCAAACTTAGATCTACATACGCTCTATCACCGGAATTAGGCACTCCCCTTATAAATAGAATAACTATATGCAACTATATTTATTATGTCTAATATACGCTTCTAACTGAGGCGTCATAAGTCATCGTAAGTGATGCATTTTGTATTAGTCAACGGGGAGTTTCGGGTTTTTCAACATCATACTCCCTCGCCAATCGATATTTGATACGCTCTCTATTTTTCGAAACGCTTGAGGATAACGACTTTTATTCATTATGGTAAACCACGCTGCCTCGGCCTTGATTGGCTGTTGCGAAACATCCAATCAAATGCGATTTACCGATTATTTAAGTGGTCCACGGGGAATTAGCGCCTTTTTATCACGATAAGAATGTGTATGGCTAAAACATACAGTGATTAAAATAATCAAATTCTTCTGAATATAAATACATTTTAGAGCTGATTATAATAACGTTAAAAATATATACAAGCGCTTAAAAAAACGCAGCTTCATCCTAAAGGATTGTTAGGTTCATCGAAACCGACGATCCTTTGGGGTGTGATTTAATATTTAAGGTGTTATTTTATTCCTAGAACAATGTCTATTTTATACGAAAAAACATTCACGGCAAGAACTCGTCTTTTACCACAATTGCAAAGAATGTTTTTTTATTCCTCCGTGTGCCTAATATCAAACGGAATTAACATGATCCGAGTTTCTTTTCAAGAACTTCACATATTGGCGAATACGTTACCATGAGAGTGTTCCCTGCTGATTACAGCATGGTAGTCTTCAAATTTAATGTCAACAACCACTTGTCATAAACAGTCCTCATAAGTAATACATTCTTTGTTCATACGATTCATCGTTTTAAATCCTCCATTGTATTTATCATAATTCAACTGATAATCTATCTATTTCATCAAGCATCATTCTCGAGTAGGCTTTAGTCTTAATAAGTGGTGATTCATTAGTTAATAAAAAGGATCTATTGATACGGCATATCAATCACGTTAGTTTCTTTAATAACGAAGCAATAACCCTTGGAAACAATCTAATATGCAAAACTGGTTATTTTATCAATTTCTAATGAGTAGCACCAATACATTTCCTAAATGGTATTGCTATTAAAGTATATCAAATAGAACTCGAGTTAGCAGATTCTATCGTCTGCGTCGTAGCCATACTACTACTCGTGCGCCCCACGGTTTTGCTTTTTATGCCCGTCGGCCCGACAGCTGCTGCTGATTCTCTATTGCTCGTCAGCATGCAGACTGTCGACCAGGCTTTACTTTTTATGCCAGTCGGCCCGTTCCCTCGAATATTTGAAAATCTTAAATTAAAACACAAATTACGTATTTTTTTCCCTAAAATTTGAAATATTTTTTACATAAGTTTGCATAAAATAAAGGCAAAACTAATCAATAAGAACAAGAAGACTACACTAATCAATAAGAACAAGAAGACTACACTAATCGATAAGAACAAGAAGACTACACTAATCAATAAAAACAAGACAAAACTAATCAATAAGAACAAGAAGACAAAACTAATCGATAAGAACAAGAAGACAAAACTAATCGATAAGAACAAGACAAAACTAATCGATAAGAACAAGACAAAACTAATCGATAAGAACAAGACAAAACTAATCGATAAGAACAAGAAGACAAAACTAATCGATAAGAATAAGAAGACAAAACTAATCGATAAGAATAAGAAGACAAAACTAATCGATAAGAACAAGACAAAACTAATCGATAAGTTGACAACACTTACGCGTGAAAGTCTGAAGACAAAAAGTTAAGACTGAAAAATAATTAGTGCTGATCCTGGTGAGACACTAGGAAAATATTCCACGTCGTAATTGTCGAGATTAACGTTTGAAAATGACGAGCATTAAGTTGCCCGTAAAAATCATCACCATTGTGTGTTTACGCTGACGAACAGATGTATAAAGTATTTACGTCCGGCGAGCGTATATTTTTCCTATCTGTTTTGTCTTTCTTTCTGTTAATCGTTGAATATATTTAGCATAAATACATGTCAGTTTTTATACTGATGTTTTATTCAGACTTTTTTGTAATGAAAAAGGTGCAGATGTTTCCGTCTATTTCTGATTTGCAAATCACATTGTCCATGGCACAAAAGACACAAAATCTGACGGAATAACCCTACGAGCATTTATGAAAATCTCCCCCCCCCCTTTAAGCTATAAAATGGGGCCATAATGACCGATAGTCATACCTGGATTTTCTAATGCGACCGTTCTCTATACATTTCGAACGTTTATCGCACTGGTAGTGAGATCAAAACGCTAAATTCATATTGAAAGTATAATTTTAGCTTTCTAACATACTTTCACAATGAGCGTCCTAATGTTAACTAATTTGCATAATTGCAAAAGGACATTTAATTAATTCACTATTCGTTTTTATTGTTTTCGAATTCAATGATTCTTTACATTTTATTATTACATAATTCTATTCACGTATACGTTTTTATTTTGTTGATAGATACTTAGCATTTTGGGTGAAAAGAGTCAACATTTTTCAGGCCAATTTAGTCCTGGGGATTGTGGTTATTAGTTTTCTCAATTTTCCCCGAGTAATGCCGGGGCACTAGTGTTTAATATTATATCAACTGTGACATTTGCATATACGCATATTGTTAATGTCTTTTTTTATACAGATTTTTTCTCTTAGTAAATATCTAAGCTAGCAGCAGAAGAATGAACGTTTTTTTTGTTTGTTATCTCAGTTTTTCTATCTCGCACATTTTAGTATCACTCATTTTAAACTAGTTTATATTCTATGCTTAAATCACTGCTGTTTAAGTATTATTAGACCTGGCTATTGTTTAGAAGAAACGGAGATAAACCATAGGATATCTTGGCTATCTATAATTACAAAAGTTTAATTTTGTTAACACTATTAGTGAGTATTTATTTACCACCTCTCCAGGAGGTTAGGCACAAGGCCAGTTTTATCTTATTCTCACAAGTAAGATGTGACCCATGGTCGGGTCGGGAAAGTGGGGTTTGAAAAGCCAGCGCCCGAGAGGTGAGCACTCTGGTTATTCAAAATTGCCTGGGCAGCCCCGTCGGCATTCCCCGGTAGGGGCGACTCAGGCAGTAAGCAGTAAACTTACTCCTCCCCAACGAGGGGGGGGGGGGCAAAGCCTGGGAGGGTGGACCTCCTAGAACTGCACAGGACCGACCCATAGACCGGCGTAAATTAAGCCCTGAAGGCCAAGACAATACCAGTTTATGGGGTGCAGTATCCATCGGAACAGATACTACATTTTGATCTTAGCCAAAAGGCCAAGACCGATAGCAACCTATACGTATTATATGTGTTCTGGGAATTACACTGTATGCATGGGGTGAATCTCCAATATGAAGCCACGCCTTAGATAGCACTGCTTCCAGGTCTGCTCTGGTCCAGAGTGACAGTACCTGTAAATTAAATCTGTCTAGAGAATAACATTAACCTGTCTCCTGTGGTATACTACAAATGATTTTCATTCTGAATAACTAATAAAAGCTATGAACAGATATTTGAAAATATTAAAAACTTTTTTAACAAACATTAAAATGACTGGATTCAGCATTAAATGATTCTTAAGTGGGTTGATGTGCCAATTAAATATATAATAATGATGTGATAAATTTCTGTCCGCTGACAAACGAACGTGACATTTGGCAGAAATGAACACTAGATATAAATACCATGCTCAGCTCCTCCACGAAGAAGATTCGGTAAATTTTTACTATCATACCCCTTCAAAAAAATCAGATTCTACTTTTGGGGGGCGATTATATGTAAACAGCTTGAAAAAACATTAGATTTGAGTGGGGGATACCTTTTTTATATAAATTTATCGTAAAATGAGAACCCACTTCCTGGCCAGTTAGCAATAAATGGAAACGCGTAATGTCTATAACGTCTTTTAGCTTTTATAAGTGGTGACTCATTAGTAAAAAGAGTACCTTTGAATTCAGTGGATGCTGTTCCCAGATGGCTTCAAGCTGGTGATGAATGCTGGCACCCATATTGAATTCTAAATAAAAACCCATGCTATACTCTTTCTGAAATTCATTTTTTGTACAAATTATATTTCACTATGAATCCGCTAGGGAATTACCTTATATATAAAATTGAACGAAAACAGTATCTTACGAATTTATATAATAACACGCTTTTCATATTCGTACGTACGTTATCACCTTTCACACCTTTTAAGGAAATAGCCCGATCAGCAAAGATTTTAACTGCTGATTCATCTGATGTCGCTAAAGTAAACAATTCCGAATTGTTCCATAATCAAGTTATGTCGCTCCGTCAATTAAAACAGTACAACTTAAAATAAATACATTTCAAAAAGTGACATCCTTTTTTTTTTCATTCGAAGGATATTTACCTGACGCTGTTTTACGATGAGAAGACAGAATATTTAGAAATATCTGCTGACATTTTTTTACGGGAGAAGAAAGAGTCATTTTACTTAATAGTATTGACACTGACAGACATTTATTATTTAACAAAGAAATACTATTATTAAAAATAGATGATACAAATTGATGCAGAAAACACCGTGAAATTTCCATAGGATCCCATTAGTTTAATAATAATAATGTGACCCGTTATTATGTCAGCAATAATACGGACATGAGCACAGTTACATCGTAAATAAAAAAAAGAAGCCTACCAGTAACAAAGTCGACGCGGTGAATTAAGCTGAAATCCAGTGGTATGAAATATCCGTCAGTTCAACTTACCTAGTAAGAAAAAAAAACACAAAATTATATATTAGCATCACAAAGATTCATATTACGTAATTATGTGTTAAAATTATTAATTCTATAACAGTATTAGGGCTGGGGGAAGAGACAATTTATTTGATAATTTTCTCATGGGATGCAATATTACAGGTTAAAATGAAAAGAATAACACTATTGTTGCAGGGTAGGCCGGAGGGATGTTGATGCCTCAGTGATTAACATGGATTGACAATCTGGAGGTGCCAGGTTCGAATCCAATTTGTTCCATAGAAACACTTTCACTTAGGTTCTTCCTGCAAGTATCCGATATCTTCCTAGAAAGAAATCTAAATAGAAAGACATCGGAGAAAACAATGACAACAATAGAATCATCTGAATCATAAAAAAATGAATGATAGGGGAGGTCTAAATGGCTCACGAGTCACAATTAAATAAAAAAAGATAGTCTGTTATCAATACAGTCACAAATCATAACAGAATAATGAAATCCTACATCGTGTCGATTATGGAAGGAGTTCCCAGAATCGGGGCACCTGAACTAAATGTTTCACAACAGCAAAAAGAAACGAAGAAATAACTGTATTTGAAGAAAGGGCCCTTTATTGCTATGTTGGCGTTGCCTTTTATTCTACCAGAGGCGGATGGGACCATTACAAGCTACGGATATTTGGTTCCTTTTTGCTCTTTCGGTTATCGTCAATCTTAAATAATTCTCTACCTGTGCGGTTCGCTTTGAGACTTCCAATTGACTGCGTACTCCTAGTTTCACTCCCCTTCTTTCTGCTATGTGAGATCACGTTCGCTTCTAATAAACAGGAGGTCGAGATGACACCCAAATGCACACTAAGCCTACCCCGACTGAACCCTATTTCCTGTTATCATCAACTAACAAAAATATCCTCGCAGAATATGTATGAATATCTTAATAATGTAAATACATTAATAGGATTTAGCATTGACTTAGAAAAATATAAGTTTATTTTGATTTCTCTAAGTAAATGAAAATCATCGCTCATAGGGTACGACGGAAATAGGTAGACCCTATCATTATGTTTATTAAACTCCTAATATTTGTTTTAATGTCTGTATGAACATTTATAGAAAGACTGGCCCTTTTTAACGTCGTTATCTAATCTACATAGGTGTGTCTGTACATCACACAAACGCTAATGTTAATAAGATGACAAAATACTAATCTTTTTTTACTTCTATATAAAAAATAACTAAGAATAATACATTTGTATAATAGTAATGATACTATAGAAATAAAATTGCATACTGTTTTGTGAAGCAACACGAAACTAGCCGGTAATTGTTTGCATATTTAAACTGTTTTAATGTATTAGTTTAACCATGTTATTCGTGGTTATCAATTCAATTGCAGATTTATTACAAATATCTGTATACAGATTATGAACAGAGATCGATAAGTAACTAAACAATTTTTTTTGATTACTAAAGCTATAATTTTTTTAGTAGATCTTGCGCAACTAAAAATATATCATCGGAACTGAACATGCAACCATGACATTTTAATCAACATTAAACTTAAAAAGATTAGACCCTCTGGACCTACGCAGTCTGTCTAGTTTATATTATATATATATATATATATATATATATATATATATTATATATATATATAATACACGGGCCAAAACCCTAGTATATATTCAATAGTTTTAAACGCCAAACGTAGTTAATCAAAATCAATTGTTTTAAACTATTAAAAAATATCCAATGCTATTGATAATGTTTAACCATTCATTTATTTATTTTTATTATCGCTTATGTTTGAAGTCATGTTTTGAAACATGACGTAAATCATAAATCTATGACTTCACATGAAAACTATAATTATTTTGTTAAGGTAATGTTTTAAGATATATTTATAAGACATTCAAATAGGTCAGTTCGTAGAACAGCAGACTGAAAGTCTCAAGGTTTCGGTTTCAATATCTGGTCATGATATCCGTTTTATTTGTTGGGAATTTATAATTTAGTATTAATGCAATATTTTCAATTTCTAAAAGAAGTTAAGATATTTCTTTAAAAAATTGAGACTGACAAACAGACAGACACAGAAAATTCCTCTTATATTATGTGTGGATGAACCACGAATGTCTCGTAATATGTTGTTAATGAGTTCAACGTTAATGTAAATGTGTGAGTTATTTCTCTTTTGTTGTTTGTTATCTTGTTTGTCGCCGTACACACTGTTTGGCGTCACAAAGGGGTTACGTTATCAATTAAAGAAGAACAGAGATCGTCTTGTAGTAGTTAACTTTTTTTGTGAATAAGGTCAAAGAGTACGACACTCGAAACCTTGTGAAGATGACAACGAAAATGGGGACAGCAGTTTAAAAAGTTGTTAAAGTATATATTTTTTCTATTATTTAGAGCATGTATTTCTATATTTTGACGCATATACAATACCACATTTGAATTTCGCGTACGGTTTCTAATTTACTTAACATACCCCACCCACAAAAAAAAACGAAAAATATATACACATATACATCTATTATACTGAATCTGACTTTATCAACGTTTGTTTTTCTAAAGGTTTAATTTAAATAGTTTAAACAGACAAACTACATGCTAAAATATGCCTCAATTTTAGAATTGAGTTTTGTTTGAGAGAAAAGATATTTTAATTTTATATTTAGTCGTAATTTGCAATTTATTCAAAAGTCACTCACCCGTTACTGTTTTTCTGTGTATCATACTCACTCTCTCGCACTGTATGTTGCTTGACACTTCCGCTCTTATTTAAACAGTAACTTCTGTAATCCTCGTGTGTGTGTGTGTGTGTGTGAGTGAGAGAGGTGATATAGCGAACAGAATGACTAATTTTGGATTTTGCCTTTTCATTTTTTTTTTTTTTAAATGTAACTAGTTCTGCAGACTCTTCCTCCTGATGATGCAAACAATCTAACCTCACATGAATAGGTGACTAAACGGTCCCATTTATCTAGTGTAATATATATATACATATATATATATATATATATATATATATATAATATATATATATATATAGAAAACTAGGTTGCCGCCTCAAAGGTATCTTTTGACCGGCAGTAATTATCTCTTACACTTAAGATTGCGTAAGCATGAAACATGTGTCTGTTAGTAAATTTTTAAAAAATATTTATATGAATATATTGTGATAGCCCTTATTCAACAAAGACAGGCCCTATAAGAGAATTAATAACAAGGTATAAATCTAAGCGTAATGCAATCTTCCGGCTCGCCGTTGAATACTATTATTATTAGCTTACTATGTATGTCCGCCGACTCAATATTATATAGAAGTGCAATTCTCTCTCTTCCCATGGCAAATGATAGTTACCGAATGGTTGAATATCAGGCTGTAGAGGCTAAAGGCGACTTTGAAACTGGGTTCGAATCCTCATCTCCTACATCCTGCGTAAGCATTAAACACATGTTTTTATGTCATTTATTTGTTTATTTTATTTGCGATATTTTTTTTTAAATAAATTCAATTATTTTCTAAGGAAAAGCATTTTACATAAATGCTAGTTGGGAATAATGTGATTTCCCCTGATGAGGAGCGACATGTACTTTTAAAAATAATTATCCACGGATAAGTGCTTCGTCGTTTTACCTGGCTTAATCTAACGAAATTCGAAACCTGGACGCCAGAGTCTGAAGCATGAAGCTCTACAGCTTCTTACAGATGTCAAAGCCTCACATGTCTGTGTCCTAAATAAAGCTTTTATGTAAAACTTGCATTCTACACAAGCTTTCAGTGATCTTGCATCCGCTTGTCACTGATAGACTTTGCAGAAGGAGAGCATTCTGCCCGTATATTACACGTTGTCATGCTGATCGTATATTACACGTTGCCATGCTGATCGTATATTACACGTTGTCATGCTGATCGTATATTACACGTTGTCATGCTGATCGTATATTACACGTTGTCATGCTACCCGTATATTACACGTTGTCATGCTACCCGTATATTACACGTTGTCATGCTGATCGTATATTACACGTTGTCATGCTGATCGTATATTACACGTTGTCATGCTGATCGTATATTACACGTTGTCATGCTGCCCGTATATTACACGTTGTCATGCTGCCCGTATATTACACGTTGTCATGCTGATCGTATATTACACGTTGTCATGCTGATCGTATATTACACGTTGTCATGCTGATCGTATATTACACGTGATCATGCTGATCGTATATTACACGTGATCATGCTGATCGTATATTACACGTTGCCATGCTGATCGTATATCTAACGTCGCTGCATTGATAGGTAAGTATTGTGGACTAGGAGATTAGCTACGTCATGATAAAAACTATAATCCGACTCCTGAAAGAATAGAAAACTCCAATTCCCAACCGCCGAGACGATAGTCGGCTGAAAGCTATCCGACTTTTCACTTTAACACTCAAACTGCAAAACATTCAGACGTCGACTTCATACTTTTGTTTTTTGATAAGCTATCAAGGTTATTAGACGTTACTCGAAATAAGACAGAAATACGGTTTTAAGAGCGTTTACGATTTTATGTTAGATTAATAAGGTAAATACGCGTCTTTGAAAAGAACAATATGAGAGAAAAGACTGATGGAACAAGTGAAGGACGAATGAAACAAACAAACAAAAAAAGAGATGACGAACAAAGAAATAAATAGAGAAAGGAAAAAAAATCAAAGAAAAACTACGAAAGAAAAAAAGATGAAGACAGTAATAAAGAAATAAAAATAAAAAATACACTTCTTGAAGTAACGAGAAACCATAACCTTTAAAATGTACCTCTAGACTGATGGTCTGTTGACGTTTTACTTTTGGTTTTTCTTTCTCTAAAGGCTCCGAGACATTACGAAATATTAGCGTGATTAAATCAGCATAAAATAAAAGAGGGCGAGAGAAAGGTTTATATAACTAAGAAATAAATTGTTGCTCAGTTAATTATAAAATATGGTTCGTTTTAAATATACTTATTGCTAAATTAACGTAAAAGCTCTTGGTGGAAAGTGACAAAAGAAAACAAATACCTCAGCCACTCTTCGCTACGAAAGCTATAATATTCCTGGGGCAGCTCTTGTGTAGGTCAGGATCAGGCCGCTAGATAGGGAAATCATAAAATGTCGCGGTATCACTTCATTTTATAAAATAAGTATTTTCTAGAAATGTATCGTGACTTATGGGAAAAAATAAAACATGGGAAAATGAGAGAAGGCTTTGAAGTTTAATATAGATATGATTTCTCAAATACATACGTCAACATCTGCCCCGATTGGGTGGCTTTTGAAGACTGGCTCTTGTTATTTGCCTCTTTATAGTCTCTTATTTCATGATAATATGACTTGTCAGTTCTTGTAAAAACCTCAAACTGGAGGGTTAAAAATGAAATCAGAAAACTCACTTTTTCCCGGACAGCACAATTACAGGGATACAGAAAGAAAAAACAGGTAATAGAGAGGGTGAATAGCAGAAAGAGAGAGAGAGAGAGAGAGAGGATACGCGCGTGATCGAAAGAGCGGGAGCGCGCATGAGAGAGATCTTAATTCAAATTACTTCACATTTCAACTGGATCAAATACTTAAGGAGACGCTGCTTATGCCAACGAGGCAGACTACAGAAAGGTTAAAGTTCAGAAATCTAAAGTCGGGCGGGCAAGAAAAATATCCCTGCAAGATATCACGTTAAAAAGGTTGTCAAAACTTTTTTTTTTAATATAAATACTAATAATGATAGTGACTGCTGCTAATCAGCAGTTGGTGCCGACTGTAAGAAAAGGAGACTTATTGAAAAAAATGGTAGGTCTATTTGACCTAGAAGCATCTGATGTCGGCTCGCGGTTTCTCAACATAAAAAAAAAGTCATCTGGGTGAGAGAAAACTTTATGCTTCGAGTTATCTTAGCGACAAGATTAGACTTCCGACCATGTTTTTCTATGTATTTCGTTTGCTTCTTTTTTGTTAGGGATGCATTATTTACTAATAGGTGTCTGTTGCCAGGTTCCTTCTATTCTTCGTTACCAGATAAACTGCAGCTCATTCTCGGGTTACTGTCTGCGCCAACGGTATCAAATCCGAGACATTGGATTGAAATATGCACTAGAGCACGTGTTTCCTATGCAAAACATTTATCTCGTTACACTATGATGTTATGGAGGTATAGACTAGTATATCCTGTAGCGTTTTGGTTGCAATATCACGAGGGACAAATAAAAAGAGGTTAGTGATTATGATGCAAGGGATGGTCGGGCGGGGGAAGGTAGAATACATCGTGTTACTGTGTATAATATAATCAGCAGGCACAGCCACACATTTAATATATACATTTACGCTTTCTCCTACCTACATGTTCATGTCTATAGCTTATATTTTATAATTTGTAAAAAGGTCTACTTTACTTTGATGAAATCCTTCGATAAATGAAGACAAAATATTAGATGCCTACATACGTTTGACTTTATTTTATTTGTATCTGCACGCTATACAAATTCCCGAGTATTGCTTTATATTTTGTGAGATTTATTCTAATTATATATATATATATATATATATATATATATATATATATATATATATATTACATAAAAGGTATGCTTTTTTCATACTGTTATCATGGTTTCACGCGCGTGCAATCGTCATACGTGTTATCTTCGAGGTTTAGGTCTAATTTACTATTTGTTATCACTCTGTGGATTTTTATCTTTTCATGTAATATTTACTCTCTTCCTCTGAGGAAGCATCGAGCACTGTATATAAGTGCAAATTAAAGCCTTAAACCTACCCATAACAGCCGATTCTAGCAGCTAGTAATTATATATATGTGTGTGTGCTATAGGACTCGATATATTAAAAGTTAAAACAATAAAATAAGTTATTATAAGGCTTATTGTTTTACAGAATCTAAATATACCATTGGCAGTCTTCTTCGATTCCATCTGTGGCCACTAGGGGGGGGGGGCAATCATCGGTTAGGTCTATGAAATAACTGAAATATATTAGAACGCAAAATAACGAAATAGATTTTTCTAGTTTCATAAACTAAAAATTAAATTTAACAAAAAATATTTCAGTAAAGAATGTATTTTAAAAGTGTAAAAATTTAAATAATTATTTTTATTGGTATTTTTAATGTTTAACTAATTCGAATTCGTTAAAGTCATTTGTCTTTTTACAGCTGTCTGTAAACAAATATCTTTCTTTAGGTAAACACCACCACGCTAACAGTTTTTTTATTACTTGACTTCATATTTAAAATGTTATTTTAACCTTTTCTTTCAAGGCGAAAATTATAAACATGACTATTTGAAAGTATTTCTGACCAGCAATATTTCCCCATACGGGGACGGTCAGGTGAATGTCGATTATATTATATATATATATATATATATATATATATATATATATATATAAAATCATGTATTACAAGTTAGTTAAGAAAAACAAATTGCTCGATCGTAGGTTTTAAAAGTGCTACTACAAATTTTATATTTGAAAAATATACATTTCAGTGTATGTTGGGTATACACGGGTTTCATCGATTTTGTCATGTAAGTCGTTTCTAAGCAAACGCGTTTAAACAAATATTAAACACTAATAAAGACGCTTTGTAAATAAAAGAACACCCATTGAACAACCCCCTAAAACCTGGGTGGACCTCCTATAACTGCACAGTACAGACCCATAGATCGGCATAAATCAAGCCCCGAATGCCAAGATAATACCAGTATATGGGGTGCAGTATCCATCGGAACAGATACTACACTTTGATCTTGACCAAAATGCTCTCCGGCATCTGGGGACCTCCACAGTAAATGGGTAGGCTTTAGCTGATTGTCGGGTTGGTCGAGTGTATTTACGTCTAGGTGGCATCAGAGCAGATAGTTCATCAGAGAACATTCTATTTAAGTACTTGTAAAATAAGCATAAGAATTTAACATAGCGGCGATGAGACAGGGGCTGATGCTTAGTAGATAGTGGGGGACCTATTAGATAAAATACTTTTTTTAGACGTTGTCTAAGAAGGGGAGACTAGTGGATAGTACACCAGTCCAGATGTGACAACAGTACTTAATGCATGGGCGGATGGTGGCTTTGTAGAGATATAGGATACTGTCAGGTGTGAGAAGTGTCCTACCTCAGTAGACAGAGCCACTTTCCTTGCAGCAGCCTTGGCAATGAATTCTATGTATCTGTTCTAATACATGTGACCTGTTAATGTTTGGCCGAGGAGTTTGAAGGTTAAACTCTCGGTAAAGGTGTACCATGGCAATCGGTGGTTGAAGAGGTTTCTTGTAGTTGTTGAAGGAAAGGAGTCTTAGCAGCATTTAATGTTTCCATCCATTTATGACCCCGTTCTACTATAGACTGGGGGTCACTTTCTAAGGAGAAAGCACTTGCCTTGGATATGTACGCGTCCGTTTTACCCACATGACGAGAGTAGAACGTGATGCCATCAGCAAATATATCCATCTCAGACACAATGTTATCAGGGAGGTCGTTTATGAAAATCAGGAACAGTAAATGTCGACCCCTGGGGCACACATGCATTTATGTCATGTTATTTGGATGAACGGCCATTGAGTACAGCATGGATTTTTCTTTTAGATAAGAATCTAATTATATTAAGTATTGGTCCAGTAATTTAAAGGTTCTGGATATATTAAGCGTTACCGCCCTAGCTCCACCTGCCTTTCCCGGTGTATGCGTTCAGAGATGATCGTTAGGATATTCGCAATAGATCGTGAGTGCCTAAATCCATACCGATGATAAGAAATGAGTTTAGCATTAACGAGTTGATGGGCTATCGCTAGATTGAGCAAGTGATTTAAAAGATTTAAGCGAAAGGAGGGAGTAGACTGATAGGGCGATTATTCTGAGGGCCAGTTCTATCTCTAGAATTCTTGAAGACTGGTACCACAGAGGAAATTATTCAGCTATCAGTGAAGCAATATTCGGCACGGCATTTGTTGTAGAGTTTAGAGAGGGCAGGGGCCAGTTCAGCAGAGTCTTTCTTTATTACTATTACTGGTATAAGATCAAGCCCACATGCTTTGGAGGTGTCACAGTTTTTAATGATGTCTCGAACATAAGATGAAGTGATGATCAAGTCATCAAGTGTCGGCAATGGGAAATTTTGGAGGGAGTGGTTTGCAGAGTCCAAAGTGGAGTTTACGGCGAAACGCTGGGCAACTAGTTCAGCCTTATCAGTTGCTGTGCAAACTATATAATTTTGATTGGATAGAGGAGGAATTGTTGATTGCTTTTTGTTCACCACACTATTGAAGATTTTCCAGAAATCATGAGTACCTAGTTTCTTTGACTGAATGCGTTTTCTGGTCATCTCTGTATGTCTTCTTTGATTCATCTATTACAGGCTTACAATCATTTTATGCCACTATAAGTTTCTGCATATTTGTAGTTGACTTATGGCGGTTGAATTGTCGGAGTGCTTGCTGCTTCTGAGCAATAGCAGCTGCACATTTCGCGGTGAACCATTTTGGAGAGTGTAGCTTGCTGTAAAATTTTCGCATGAGGAGATGAGCTTCAATGCCTGCTTTGACCAATTCAGTTAATTCATTTGTCCGCTGATCAGCATGGAGAGAAGAAGTTGAACTCCTTGTGACGTCTTTGATGTGATCTCTGATGGAATCCCAATCAGCATGTGTGTAGTATCTCTTTGTTTTGAGCAGCGGTTTATCAGCTTTGAGGCGAGATTTTAGGGTGATATCTATCATTACCACAAGGTGATCAGCGTTCCCGAGAGGGCTATGGGCATTCGTTGCATAAGCCTCGGACAGTGAGAGCAAGAACAGGTCGAGAAGTGAAGTTTGCTGGTCTACACGATCAAGGAGACGGGTCGGGGAAGTGACAGTCTGTGAGAAGGAGCACGAAACTATGCGTGGAATTACCAGTTGTATCTATATAGCTGGATAATTAAAGCCAGTCATGGTGATGTACAGTGAAATCCCAAAATACAGGTGTGTGGACACTTGAGTCAAGTGAAAGTGCTGTATCTATGCTTTTAGAGACAAATGAAGCAGGGTACAGTATTGAGTCAAAGAAGAACGGTAAAAGAAATATAGGTAACTAACGCTGTGCTGTAAGGTTCATCTAAAGCACATGTAGTCTTGATCATCTAATTCTAGCCTATGTTATCTAGGCAAGGGGAGGCTGTTTCGAACATAAACTCCTAGCTCGTGCATATGTTTGTCAGAGTCTTTACAGTAGAAGGTATTCAATCATGTCAAAATCGTGTGAGGAGATTGAGGATTGTAAGTTTGTTTAACTTAGTGCTAAATATCCGGAGAGTTTACTAGGAGAAAGGTTTCTACGTCATTGATGTTAGTGAGACTTCGTAGCCAAAACAAACTTTACCCAAGTTGCCCAGATAGAGAGAAAGAGGTACGGCGTTTATTGACCTATTCAGGAAACAAGGGCAAACACTGGATGTCTTTGAGGTGGCCATGCGCTAGTACTTCTGCGATTGGCTAATATACAAAAAGGAGGGCAAAGGCCGGGCGATAGGCAGATCCAATCTACTCCTAAAGCAATTTAAGGTTTGCAATCCGGATATTTTGTTCGAGACTACAGTTCTAGGAAACTTGTTGATGAGGACTAAGGAGGCCTATTTCCCCCAACCGTTTGCTACCAAGACGTGAGTATCAGAAGCACAGTGTTTATATTAGTTTTCCTTCTCCTAGATTGACTACCTGACAATGTCCAGGGGGCAATCACACCGATAGGGGTCATCTTGTGTCCGTGTACTAGTCAAGTATCTTAGAGCTCCCGCAGTTATTTTAAAATAAATTTCCCATATATATATATATATATATATATATATATATAGGTAATAAGTTTAAACGTCACCTTTAATGGATAACAGAAAATTTAAGATTTGTTCCCCTCTTATAAGTAAAAGAAAGACGGAGGGTAGGGTGGGGGTAATAGCCTCTCCTTTATACTAAGAATAGAGTTGAAAAAAAGTCTATTTTATGTATTACAGACCTAAAAGAAATAACCTAATTTACCTAAATCTATACCAAGAAATCTCGTAGATTTAAAAAAATACAAAAGAAGCAGTTTATGAGCTATAAGCGTCTACAGATAACTATTTATTATCATTATTTTTTTTTACTTCGGCTACGAAATCAGTAAAAAAGTAAAAATCAAAACAAACAAATATTCAACATTTTAAGATATTGTCATGAGAAAACATGCGAAAAGAAAAAGAATGAAGATAGATGAAACATCGTTATTTATCAATTTTAGGGGTGAGGGACGATCAGGTTCTACACTGTAACTTCTTTGATTCTCAGTTTTATCTACCATATTATGTAACGTCTCATGTTTTATGTCTGTGTTTACGTTTGTCTTGGAAAAACTGTTTATGGCAAACCAATATTAATGTGTGTAAATCCAACTGTTTCTTCGCCAGTGTTCTTTTTTCCAACACAACATACACAATGGCGGCTTCGTGTTCGAGGAAAATACCCGAATACGAGCTCGTTAAAAATATTTAAAAAAACTACACACACATATATATATACTATATTCAAATTTAATTTAACATAGGAGGCTTCTAGGAACTAGCGAATTCTATTATACTTCTTAGCATGCCACGTGATCAAGTCTGATTGAGGGTGTACAACACACCGTTTCGTTATATCAATGGGAACACGACAACAAAAAGTGTTTACAACGTTACTAAAAAGGTAACAATTACTAATATATAACAGAAACACCCAATATGTCTGAGGAAAGATTTTATACACGAATATTTGAGACAAAAGTTTTTAAAATATAAGCATTTTATTAGTGGCTTTGGACGGCTTTTAGCTTTATTTCAAATTGAAATTATATATTATATATATAATATATATATATATATATATATATATATATATATGCATACCGATAACATGAATAGTCAACTTCTTAGAAATGAAGACATCAGCTTGTTAGATTGAGCTTCATAAATATAATAAATCAATTAAAAGGGTCTCATATTAAGCCTCTTAATTATGCATAGATGTGTGTGTGTTTATAGATAGTAATCACATTACTTTGCTACACTGATAGACCGGATATCCGTAGTGGAAGGCGCAAATGGCCAATGTAAAATAAACAAAAATATCTTCGTAATGATATCTTGATCAATTTGTGTGAAACACGAAATGACGAAACAGATAAAGCAAACCTTTACAGGCTCCATACTTCCCGTCTCTAAAGCATACCGACACACACACACACATATATATATATATATATATATATATATATATATATATATATGAGAAAGAGAGATAGAGGTAAACGAAAGCGAACGTTTTAAAGAAAAAAAAATAGTAATTGGCCAAAGATATAAAGTACTTTGCCACCGTCCCAGATGAGACCCGAGAGGGGAAGAGTAGGTTATTTGTTTATTTTATTTCCTACCCCCACCATCACACGCTTATCTTTCTTTGCCTAAAAAAACGCCAATATCGTTCCCATCGACTAACATGGCGTCCGAAATATCCAATTGCACTTCATTATCACAAAAAAAGGATAGATTTAAAAAAAAAATCAGAACAAGAAAAAAATTTAAACACAAATTGATAAAGAGAAAGAGACGGATCGACGCTTAACCAAGACTGGCTGAGACGTAACCAAGATGAATCGAGACGTAACAAAGACGGATAGACGCGTACCCAAGACAAAATGATTCGTCTTGATCAGCTGTTCTATTCAACAAAGGTCACATTTTGATCCCCCCACCTCCCAATTTCTATGATACACCAGCCAAGTCTGGTAAAAGATTGTATAATGTTTTGTGGGGATAAAAATGATCAAATCAGTGCAAAATGTTATATAATGAAATAAAATTATTGCATTATTTGGTTGTTATAGAAACCGATATGTTTACAGAAAATTAAATGAGTTACACGGAGTTTCATTACAATATTTATATTTTCTGAAAAAAAATATATACTAACATCAACATTTTCTAATATTACGAGAAATCCAATTGTGTTTTGAATTTTGAAAAAGTGTAAATAATAAATGGCAGAGACATCTTAAAAATAAACTAGATAAACATGGTCGGGTGTTTAGGCATGGGTACCCACAGAGTTGTAATGACTTTCAAGGCATTTCAAGTTATCGCTAGTTATATATATATTATATATATATATATTTATATCTCCCCTAGGGGAGAGCATGCTGATTCAATAAAAATGATTTTTAACAAGGCTAATATCAGAATTTTTCATCGGATCATCTGCTGAATCTAATTAGCATAATTAAATATTGTAAAATGTCCCCTACATTATCGTCTGGCTAGCCGAACAAGGCAGTTAGGACGTTATACTTTCGCAGTCAGTGGTGACTTGATGTCTGAAGTTCGAGCCACACTGTTGGTGCTGCTGTTCGATAAAGACATACTGACGATTCTTCAAAAAGACGAGACATATATATATATATATATGTATATATATTATTTTAATACAGACATAGCATGCCGAGGTTTCGATCTTTATTTATTAAAACCAAGATAACCTTAGGCGAAAAGTATGTATTTTCACTTTGTTGTTGATATTGAAAATGAAAGAAGAAGGAAACAACTTAGGATTCAAAACTGAAAGGTCACGTGATCAAATTTAAAAAAATATATAATTAAGTAAACCGTTTGTATGTTTTCAGTTAAAAGGGTTAATCAAATGATCTATTTTTCGCATTGGATTGTTGGGGCGGCAGACAATATGCCAAAAGAAGCCTGGATGTAATCATTCATACGATATGTGAGGTGGTTTTAGGCTAGAATATACTAAAGAAATTGAGAAGTTTTTTTTTCAAGGATAGGGTGCACCGTAAAAGACATGCATTGATATTTTATTTTATGCTAAATCTATGTAGTTTATTCAATTTCCAAAGAATAAAAATGCTAGGATTTGTTTTTCTTAAGTTTGTATAGAAATGAAATGAAGTAAAATTAAATTTTATAATAATTAAGGAAAAAAATGATAATAATGACAATAATAGTATTGGTAATGATAAATTATGAAGTAATTTAATAATGATAATAATAAAGATTATTATAACATCGATAATAATGATAATTATAAAAAAGAGAATGATCATAAAATTTAAGATGATAATTGTAAAAGGAATAATAGTATTGAAGATACTGATAATACTGATAAGATTGATAATAATAATTGTACAAGTTCTAATAGTAATAAATAATGATGATTATCATAGTAATACAGTAATAGAAATAAGAATATAAGAATTCAAATGATAATAATAATGATTACGATAATAAAATGCTTATGTTAATGATGATACTATTATTGGATATAGTAATAATATATATAACAATGGTGATAATAACTAAGAGTATTATTTATAAAAAAAACTAATTCACGTAATAATTGTAATATTAATACTAATAATGTATTGTACCAGTAATAGTACTAATAACTAATTATAATGATAACAATAGAAATAAAAATACAATAATACTATTAATAATAAAACAAAGTAAAGTAATAATGATAATATAAAATTAAAATAAAAAAATAAAGTAATGATGAAAATAAAAAGAATAAAACTTATAATCATTCTTATTTAAAATCTATGTATTTATAATAATAAAAATAGTAAAAAACTGTATTTTTTAAAATATAACATTGATTGATGTCAAAAGTAATGATGATAAAACAAAAGTAGTAGTGATTCAATAAATATTATTACAATATACACACGATATGGGTATGCAATAAGAACTGGTCAACATATTTTGTGGTATAATAGAACAGATTTATGAATAAATAAGTAGGTAAATACACAGATAGTGGAGTACTAATGCCAAAGGCAATAATATATGATATGTGGGAGGAAAGGGTTACATGGGGATCATCTGTACTAGAAAGTAAGATAGAAATTATATGTTAATCGATTAAGTTAAGGTTAATAGTTATCATTGACTTTATTTTATAGGAGTACTATGTATTCAAGGGGTTATGTCTAGGTTGTTAAAAAAGTGTGACTTATGCGTACAATTAATTGAAGTTTCATTTTTTAAAGAAGTTAACCTCTATCACTAAATCTAATGATTTCCAGCTTTTCATTTAGGCATATATAACATGGTATAGTTAGAGATCTACAGGTGCCAATTTGCCTAATGATTTTCCATTTAACTATTGGTTTTATTGTTTTCGTTTATGTCACAGTAATGTATGAAAAGTGCCTGTTTTTTTAAATAATCAAAGTTAGTAAGAGATCATTTATGGTTGTTGTATCTTCTTTTGATTGTATACTCAGCGATGCCTCTATAGTATTGGTTTTAGATTGGATTTTGTCTGGTTGTAATTGAAGCTTCTTAAACTATAGAGGTTGATGAACATGTCTGCTGTAGCGGACAGTTGTTTTGTTAATGTAGTTACATGCCCTTATCTTTTTATTTTTTTTTGTTGGAGTTGGAGCTAGCATTTTTATTTAATATTTTATTATTACGTTTTTAATTTTTTTCTGAGTTATCGTTACAAGTGTAGTTTAATTAATGGTATTTTTATTTAGTATTTCGTAACTAGTCGTGGAATTTGCCAGGGTGTTTTTTAAATGTATAACTTAAGAATCAAGGGGGTATTTCATAACACATTTCACAGGCAAATTGGTGTGGCACGACTATATTAAGGACTATGACGTTGAATAGCTAAGATTAAATTGTGGGAATACGGATTCGTGCAGTGTTAGATTTGTTTGTTTGTGATTGCGAATACGAAAGATTGAGAATATAAAAGTAAAACAGATTCCGAATAGCAAAGTACTAAAGAACGATGGAGAAGAAAACAGATGGAGAAGAAATAATATGAACAAATTACTAAAAAATAAATTATTAAAAAATAGAGATCAACAAACAAAATGGAAGCAAAAGATAAAATAAAAATAAAGACTGAGCAGTAAAAGATAAAGTAAATAAAAATGGCAGAATTAAAAGAAAATTGAAAAGATTGAGAAAAGTCTGAAGATGCCTCGCAAATAGGTTGAGAGATGAGAATTGAGCTCTTTCAGTAGTCGATAATGAGTTACGGCCTCGCTTCTATGTTCATTCTCTAGTTACGTTTCTCGAGTTTGGAACCCTTGTGAGCCGATTCGTTTTGTGTTTTTATCCCCAATCGTACACTCTGGGCGGGAATTATTAAAACGGAACCCAAAAGTCTCTTTAATAAACAGGGGATAAACAAAAGTTTATTTTGTTTTTTGTTTTAAGAACTGGTGTCGCTAATTGATCAAACTAAGATGCATTCCACAGCAAATGTGAAATTAAAACGAATTAATTGACAGAAACTAGCATGCAGTAAAACAGTAGTTGTACAAATGGGCGGAATGGGGAGAGTAATACCTTTCCCACGTGTTATTAGTTATGTTCCACACAAAGATCACCACCCCAAACAAATTGACGGGAAGACATAACAAGTAGACTATTCTTCAAACAACCCCACGCCTTAGTAAATACTAGCAGGAAGACCCGACGTTGCTCGAGATTCAAAGATGAACACTGTCATGTTTTTACTGTGCACATCACACCATCTTTCTTTTTACTGACCCCTTAGTTTCGTTTCCTAATATAGTCGGAAGAAACTGACATCATGGAAAACTCTCGATTAGAGTCTTATACATATGGGTTAAATTTCGTTGAAATCCAATATACATATTTAAAGCTTTAAGGGGATTCTGAACCCGTAAAAGGAAGTAGATAAACATTCGGCACAGAGATTTGGTACCACTTCCATTGTCTCCATCGGAAGATTTTATACATATGATTTGAATTTCGTCAAAATAAGATATTTGGAGTATAAAGAGTGCTATATTTTTAGCTTTTTTAAAGATGCGTACATTTCATTAAATAAATTGAAAACAATACAGAATAGTTAACAGCAGAGAACTCGTTAACAAAAAAAAATCAAAATAAATATAACAAACGCAGTAGAATTAAATTATCTGCCGACCCGTATACTTTTAATGTGTAGAAACTAAGATTTTCTTTCCAAATTTGATTTCGATGAAAAGTATTTTATCAACAGACGAAAAAAATAGCGGCCAAGATTTTCAAGATGGTCGCTTAACTTCGATTAACTTCACACTGCAAATAGTCTACTCCCGCGCTTCACTAAAATGTTTGAATCCTTAATCAAGCTAGAGATAGGCCGTCACCTCGTTAATGCTAAACTTCTTCCTGACCATCGTGTATGGATTTAGGCAAGCACGATCTAGTTCAGATATCCTAACGGTCATCCCTGAACACTTATACAATACACTGGACAAGGCAGATGAAGCTAGGATGGTAGCGCTTGATATATCCAAAGCCTTTGTCAAAGTCTGGCATGAAAGTCTTCTAAAAATTAATTCATATGGTATTACTGGACGAATATTAAATATGATTATATCATTTCTATCCAAAAGAAAGATCCAGGTTGACCTCGATGGCCGTTCATCCAAATAACATGACATAAATGCAGGTGTGCCCCAGGAATCGACCCATTACTTTTATTGTTCCCGATTTTGATAAACGACCTCCCTGATGACATTGTGTCCGAGATGGGTACATTTACTGACGACATCGCGCTCTACTCTCGTCATATGGGTAAAACGGAAGCTCATATATCCGAGGTAATGGCTGAATCCGTAGAAGGTGACCTCTAGTCTATATTGGAATAGGGTCATAAATGGATGGTAAAATTAAATGCTGCTAAGACAACGCTACATTCATTCAACAACTACAAGAAATCTCTTCAACCACCGATTGTCATGGCAAATAACACCTTATCTGAGAGTCCAACGTTCAAACTCCTCGGCTTAACATTCACAGGTAACATGAATTGGAACAAATACATAGAAGACAATGCCAAGCTTGCTGCAAAGAAAGTGGGCTCCTTCTACCGAGCTAGAAAACTTATCACACCTAGTAGTTTCCTTAATCTCTACAAATTCAGCATTTGTCAATGCATGGAGTATTGTTATCACATCTGGGTTGGTGCACCATCCACTAGTCATTTCTTTCTTAGACAAAGTCTAAAAAGAGTATCTTATCCAATAGGTTCCTCACTATCCACCAAACGTCCCATCGCCGCAATGTTGCATAGTTGTACTTGTTTTACAAGTACTTCATTGACATGTGTTACATCGACGTAACTACACTCGACCAACCCGACAATCACTTAATCCCATCCATTTACTGTGGAGGTCCCCATATGTCTAATAGCTTTTTTCTTCGATCTGCCTGCCTTTTGAACTACCTCCCTGCTCCCTCGACTGTACCGTCATGCAGAAATTTAAAACTAATGTGAACAAGCATCATGCTGCACATCCTCTAATTTAGTATGACACCCCAAACTTTCACCTTAATTATCAGTAGCCCTTTACGTCTACAGTGGCAACTTGCCTTGTTTGGGGTGAACTAAGTTTAAAAAAAACAAAAAACCCTCCAAACAAAAGCCTCGCATAACCACATGTAATCGCTTAAGTTTGGCGAAGTTAAACTATGATTTCGGCGGCATTGTTGTTTTTTGTGTGTCGATAAGTCAGCTTCCATCGAAATAAAATTATGAAATGGACCTTACAAAGAATTTCCACACGTTAAAAGTATAAAGCTTAGTAGAGAATTTAATTCTACTGCATTTGCTATTAAGTATTTGTTGTTTTTCTTTCTATATGGATTCTCGACTGTTAACTATTTCGTACTTAACCCAAATAAATTTATAACAAAAATTGTTTACATTAAAATATATACATTTATCTACAAATATCAGAAGGGGATTTAATAGTTTGTACGAGGATAGAGTTGAGAGCAAAATACTGCGGTTGAATAAACTCAGCCAGTGACAGGCCCCTTCTGATTGTGTGAATATAAACAGTTCAGCTTCTATGTAGTTCTCTCACAAGTTGTTGGCAATGAGCACGAGGTGCGTGTGTGGGTGTGGTTCCAACTGGTAAAAGTCGTCGCATGATATAGTGGTGACGAGGCACAAATCCAGAAGATAAGGAGAATCAAGCCAGCACCGCTAAAGAAGGGGGCACTCTGGCCTATAAGAATATTGCCGTCGGTATTCCACGGTCGGGACGCTTCAGGCATTTAGCAATAAATTTACTCCACGACAAAGAGGGGAGGCAAGACCTTGGAGGGTGGACCTCTTAGGAATACCCAGGACCAATGCCTAAGCCCGGCAGATAAAAGGCCACCGAAATGGTCCAGTTTTTGCCGGACTGATTGTCGAGAACGGATCCTCGACTGGTATTTAGCAGTCAAGAGTCTCTACGCACGTGAAACTGGATTTACCGCGTCTGAAGAGAATGTATGTTTATTTCTTATATAGTGTGAGGCAGGCTTCCAGTAGTTTGGCGCCAAATACTTAACGGATTATTCTACGCATAACGTGAAAATATTTTACCTCTTATTGGCTGAAAAACAAATTTTTTCTCATATTTTATTTTTTTCATTTGATTTCGGAGCCGATTTTGTACGAAATTTGCGACTTCTTTTTTCATAATGGTCGCACAGAGGATATTAACCTCGTATCTTTTGCGTTAATAACGAATCCTTTTTTTCTTTTTTTTTTTTTACTACATAAAAGTCAAGGATGTAAAAATCCCTCTGAACCCAACCGGTTCACGAGAATTCGGTCAATTCTGCTACGATGCTGTAGTCACATGTCGATTAATGGGAAGCAGACTGAAAATAGCTCAGAACTTACCAGCATGCCAACCCTTAATTAATTTTACAGACAACCGTCAATGTTTTGTCTATTTTAAACGCTTAAAATGAACGCAGGGATGCCATGGTTTTATTTTCCATCTTTTTCTATATGAAGCCGAGTTTTTTTTTCATTGTCAGATTCTTCGCACTTACAGTGACATTAAAAACATCTTTTCCGGAATACAATGCAACAAAATATCTTCCTAATATACTCGCGATCGACGTCCAAAGGTGAAGTAATTTCACTTGAAAAAGACATTACCTGAATTAATAGTCTTTCTGGGTCTTTTTTAATATTAACACATTAGCGTCTACGGTTCTTTTTTACTATCAGAAAGGTAATTAACAAGCAATCTGTATTTTTTCATAGATATATATTGTTAGTCATAACGATTGGCGTGTCTTTCAAATATTACCCCTACTGTCTGGTGTATATTTACAACAATAATATCTCAATTATCAGTATACTGTGAAAATCCAAAGTGGAAATATACAATCAGTTTCATCTATTATTCAATCAAAGTTTGGTTTTTTTACTAAGTAGTTTTTATAGCCAACACACATATATTATATAATTAATACTCTAACTAACTTAAAAAATCAAGTAAATCTTTGAAAGTAATTCTGCTCAACTAGTATGATGTATTTACGAACTATTTTAGTTATCAATTTAAGATTTAAACCATTGGCTTCTAAAGCGTTAATAAAACACACGCTTACTTTTAAGGATAACTGTTTTATTAGGACCCTAAATATTTTGAGTTGCAGCTTATGTTTTATTTATAAATTTAAGAGTTAACGGTTTCAAAAACCGAAAAAAAAAAATACTATAAATATTCCCTGGTAACGTTAATTTGGTACAGCTAGTCTATTTATATAAACTTTCATTTGTGTACATGTTAGCATATTTCTATGTATAGGAATCACTCCTGAACTAATGAAAACTATCATTATGAATTTTTTCACACAATTTCAAGGTGGATAATATGGGCTATATTTATTTTAGTTTCATGCAAAGAGGACAAAGTGGGTGCGGGGGTTCTTCGTAAAAATTCTGATACCTCCGATTTATTAGACATCAAGTAATAAATATTCCTAAAGTTTCAGTTTCTTTAAAATATTTTAATATCGCCATAACCTTTCATTTTTAAATTTAAATATTTCTCAATTAAATTAGGTAAACTCCAAAAATTCTTTAAAATAAGATTCAAGTGTAGTATACGAATGTTGATAGAGCTAAAAGTTATTTCTATGAGAGGCTAAAAATTGGATGGAGATAAAAATTAAATCGCTTCCAAATCTTTCAATAAATGAAATACATGAGATTTTGCTAAGAATATTTTAAATGGGATTTAAAAAAAAATATTTTTGGTGGGTGGGGAGGAGGCTAAAATAATTAAGATTTTCTACTCGAAGTTTGGGGAGTGCTTAATAGCTTTCAAAACGTTAATGCATGAGGATTTGTTAAGAATGTTAAAGCCAGTTAAAATAATCTTCTACAGTATACATTCTTAAAAATTCCTTTCAAATTTCAAGAGGTCACATGTAATTGCTTCTGATTTTCAATTATAAATAATATTAAAATGGCCGACTTATTTACCTGAGCGAAAGTGTGTATTGGGGCATCGTTTATAACTTACAATTTAATAGGTAATCGCAAATTTTTGAAAATCAAGTCAATCCCCCAGAGGGAACGTGGTGGAAAAACATTTGGCCACGAAAGAAAACCGCATTCCTAAAAGGAACTATGTGTTATATTAAATCAAAAACAACCATTGAATTAAAATAAATAAGAAGATAGTTTATTAATGTAATATCCTTTTGCAAATCACTATGTAACCTTACGACTTAGATAGCACTTATAAAACACGCTTATGAAAACAAAACTTGTTTCTGTTGCGTGAATTTGAATAGATTATTATACTCTCACTGTTAGTGCAAGAAATGGTACAATTTTATACAGATCTTACTAAAAATTGTAAGATATTAAGATATTGTTGAAGACATGTTAGCGGTTAAGTGATCGTATGTGCATTTTACTTGCATATATATATATATATAAAGATAGGTGAAAGAAAAGTGATAAACATGTACGAATGTCCAGATTTATTTCAAATTCGATTGTTCAATGCAAGGTATATTCGGTAATAAAATTGTTTATTATTCTTTGCTTAAGCCAAGGCTTTTCAAAGATCGAAATCTTATCAGAGGAATTAGATAGATAGATAAGTTGGCAGTGGAAAAGCCAAAATTCAACATTTAAAAAATATTAAGTAATGGAGAGTGAAAAAAGGTTCGTGTAAGAAAGATATGGGGTTAGTCCAGTTGGTAATTGTCTGTTGATAAGGTATTTTATTCTATATATAATTTATTTTATACGTACATAAAAGTAATCCATGGACACGTGTTTCGGGCTCACAGCCGTCATCAGCATGGCTAACTTAGACAAGGATCGAACCTTCGATATTGATGTCTATAGTCCAACGTTTTACCATCGGACCAGACGCCCCGTCTAAAAAGTGAGACAATCGAAGTAGTTGTGAGTAAAAAAAACAACAAACGCTGCAGTCACCAATAAAAATAATTACATATAAATACTTTAAATGTTCAGGTGATAAAAATCGTACATATTTCTAGACAGGGTGTCTGGTCCGATAATAAAACGCTCAACTATAGACATCAATATCGAAGATTCGATCATTGTCTAAGTTAGCCATGCCGATGTCGGATTTGAGCCCCAAAACACGTGTCCATGGATTACTTTTATGTACGTATAAAAATAAATAAATATATATATATATTAACGAAAAATACGTCCTATAAAGTTAAGGACGACTAATAAGGCAAATTTTGTGAATCTTAATCACTTAGGAAGTGAGACAATCGAAGTAATAGTGAGCAAAAAACAACGATAATAACCAATAAAAATTATTACACACACACACATATATATATATATATATATATATATATTATATATATATATGTATGTGTGTGTGTGTGTGTAATACTTTCACCATGGTTGTTAGGTTGGTTGAATTGTTCTAGGAGTTCAGAAAGAAGTTAAAATGTTAACTTAGGGTTGGGGTTTCGAATCGTGGGACCAGCGGAACAATCATTCTCTACACTGATGATTCGTTCGCATGTTTTTCTTTAGACGTTCGTTGATCCGAACGAAATCGCTAAAATCCCTCGCTTTCTGATGTGTATGTGGATCAGTATTTAAAAATATTCATCATAATATCGTTTATAGCCCCTTTAATGCTAAGACGGGCCCTTTAAGAGAATTATATTAAGACTGTCAAATGTAATGCATAATGCATGGTTTCGTCCATGGTTGAACACTTTTTATGTCAGCCTTCTAGATATGTCCGCTTGCATAGACATACATTTATTCTCTTCCTTTAACCATGGTTGTTGGGTTGGCGTTCAGACAGAAGTTAAAATGTTGACTTGGGCCTGGGGGTTCGAATCATGCGATCAACAGAACAATCATCCTCCACACTAATGATTCCCAGAAAACGAGGGAACATGTGTATGTGGATAATAATTTTTAAATAGTTATAATACATATTACAATATCATAATATATATATATATATTACAATATCATATGATTATATATATATATATAATATATATAATATATATATATTATATATACAATATTATATCATAATATAAAATATAATATATCATAATAGTAACAATATTGTTCTTACAAGGGATGGCCGCGGAACTGGGAATATGTGATGTCAGTTGTTTACGCCTTTTCTATCCTTATCTCTTACTGACGCAGGCAGAATGTCGTATTAGAAATGAACAAATATATTTTTGTACAACTGTCTTCGTTGTGTAACACTTAATCGCAATTAAGATCCAGTCACGAAGGTGGTCAACAAGAATCGCAACCTGAAAAGTACGTGCCCCGATCAGCAAAGAAGAATTTACCACGAAAAGTAACTCCATCATGCAATATGTATGAAGACTGTCTATATAACGGTATATCATCTGAATTTTGAATGAGTTAATGCAGAAATATATCTATTATAAATGCATTGACTACATGCGGCTATATTACTCCTACCTGAGAGAAGTCAGCTTTGTTCTTTATCTAACGGTATTAGTTAATAAGTGAATGAAATAGCTTCGGTAAGATTTGAATTCGGCTTTCGATCTGATAGGCTGCGTCGGTATTCTTCACGCGACTAGTGTATTTTGCGTAGAAACGAATAGAAATGAAGAGTGGGGAAACGCGACAAGAAAAGATAGGAAAGGAAAAATAGGTGTGGGAAAACGAACGGAGAGTGGGGAAACGAACAGAAAGGAAAATGGAGACAACTAGTGCGAGAGAAATAGCTAGAAAAAAAGGCTAGATAAAAAAACCTTAGTGACCTTCTATAACAGTAGTGCTTAACTTTTCTTTTTTCAATAACGTAACCTTAAATCTGGATTTGATTTAATAAAGAACAAAAACATATTTATTTACACCAATGTAGATTTCGTGTACGTTTGGGACAAAACTATCATTGTTGTCGAGAAAATACTGACGCCTCTCTACTATACAATCAACTATTCCGAGAAGCATATAAACGACGACAATGCTACCTTCAAGGAGTACGACAGTAGTACGAGTATAGCCGGGCCGTTCTCCGTATACATTATAAGTCAATCATGCAACTTTTAACTACATATCCCATTGTTCACTTACAGTAACAAACCTTTTTTATATTTTTTTATTAAAAGTTGGAGTTATTACTAAATACCTACGGATAACATTACAAAAGTAATATTCAAATAAAGAATATTATTTGAAAATAATTTTACTTGCCTCCACTCGAAAGCGAAATTACACACACGTCGGTTTTGTATGTGCTGAAAATGCCAGAAAAGGGGGCACTCTGGAGTAGAACAAAAAATAAAATTGCCTTAGTCTATGAAGGATTATCCTTCATTGACACAGGACAGAAAATAGGAAGTGTAGTATTGTAGTATCAGAACAGATACAACACCTTGCTCCTATCTACTTGTGTATTTAAAATGTAATGACTAGTGTTTCGTTAGCAGTAAAAACCTTTCACGAGATGTTTCGAGTTTTGGGTACAAAGCACACAGTCACGAAGGCTCCATTATAGGAAGGAAAACATTAAAATGGTCACCTCTGACAATATAAGTGTGGACACATTTGGTGCCACTCGAAATAAAGTCAAAGATTCGGTCTCTAAGAAAGGGGGGGGGGGGAAACGGGCGTTTTTTTTTTCGCGCAAAGTTTATCTATAAATACAAGCTTTGTCTTCGTCTGCATACATAATCAACATGGCTGACATTTTCTGCTTTCAATTTGGCGTTCTCACAATTCCTTTTGCCCGGTTGCACAGATTATTCAATAGGCCGCATTGTACGGTGAAAACCAGGACAGATTCCAGACTCCCACCCCCTTATTATTATTGTTGAACACCACATATACCCGTCAGACCCAGAATTTACCCTTGCAGAAAGGAAGTAATAAAGTAAAAGATGAATATCCTTAAATAAAATGAATGTGTACAAGGAAAAAAAAATAATGAAAACTGGCATTTTGAAGATGCGTCCATTCAATGTGCGCGTTTCGCGACGGAATTGCTATTTCAAATTTAACTTCAGAAATCAATTTTGCTGGGTGTTCAAAAGATGTGTGGACGTAAGTCATTCGAAATAGCATGTTTACAGGTGTCAACAAATTTATTAAAGATAGGATCTAAAAATACTATTTAAAACTTATGCGTGGCAGACCGACAACTGGACGGACAGACATTTATAGAGAGGATTGGACCGATGTAAACGAATATAGATATGGAAATTTAGTGTTTTGTAGAAGAGCACCGCCATTAATGAGAAAAGAAGGTTTGCAATATATATATATATATATATATATATATATATATATATATATATACACATACAAGTTGATCTAACAGACCCGAAGAGATGTATTCACATTAAAGCACTGGTTAACTCGCGTAAGCTTTTCTAATGTTTATCCATATATATCTGTCGGTTGTCTGCTTAATTTGACATTAATAGAATTTATTTCCCTACTATCGTATAACTGGTTGAATTGACCTCAGAATGCTCAGAATTGGAGTGCTCAGAATTGAGTTAAAAATGACTCGTGATTCGACTCATGCGACTGGTTTGAACAGTTATCTTCATACTGAGGATTCAGTTAGAATGAAACGTATACGTATGTGGATAATAATTAAATATTTATTATTAAATAATTTTCTCTCTCTCTGTCTCTCATATATATAAGATAAAATACACGATATATCATAAAATTAAATGCCGTGAATACAAGATATGTGAAAATGATATGAGGCAAACAAATCAAATAGAGAAAAAAAATCATTAAAAAAACGAGAGCTTCTACCGGTTTCGTTCGCATCTTTTTTTTTCTAAAGACGTTCGTTGATCTTAACGAAACTGCTAAAATTCCTCGTTTTCAGATGATATTTTTCCTGTAATTGATTTTTCTTTGTCTTTTTCACACATCATATATATATATATATATTTATTTATCTGGTAAGTAATGCATAGTGCGCGCAGACGCCTTTGACCTACATTTGTGAATAGCATTAGGGTTAGGGTGTACAAAATGCAGAACAAACGCCACTGTTGAACGCATCGTGGAATGGTACACACCTATCTGTATGAATTTATGTGGAATCAGAATAACATAAGAAAAGCGAACTTTTTCTGCAATACTCAACAGTGTCACTGGATTCTATCCTTTCAAGTAAGTAATAAAACAATGTTTAATACATCCTGTATTTTGTCTACTTTTAGAGTTTTGGGGATATCTTTTGGGGGGGAGGCTCTGCTACAAAAAATATCCCCGAAATCTGTGACAAGAAACTAAGTGAACACACTATAGTATACACATTCTATACGTTCTATTATGATATACAGGTTGTGACCTGGACCTTAATTGATATTTGACAGCGTTATTAAAAATCATGGACGAATATATATATATATATATATGTATTTTATTTATCTCCTTGCCAGGAGATTGACACAAGGTCAGGTGTGTTTTTGAGAAGCCAGCGCACTAGAATAAGAACAATCTGGCCGACAAACAATGCCTGGGCCTCCACGCTGGCATTCCTCAGTAGGGGTGCCTCCGACGATTAGCAATAAACTAACCCCTTCTCAGAGAAAAGGTTAAGTCTAGAAGAGCGGACTCTCCTATTTGTATTATAAGTATATTACAAATGAATATGGATCCATTGAATAATGCATTTGATCTCTACTGTCTGAAATAGCAGTTAACATTGGACAATGGCAATGCACATTCTTTAGTTAGCAAATCGGAATATTAGGGACTAACTTTAGAAGTCAACAGCAAACAGTGTTGCGTCAGATTTAGTTCCTGTTATTAAACTTCCAGATTAAGAATCGCTCTCTAAAGTATAACGTTATTTTTTCAGCATGGTCCGTAAACTGCAGAAATACAAAAAAAAAATCAATCCACTTATTTGATTACTTTTTTTTTGCATAAAATGCTAGCTATTTTTCGGCAATCACCGCCTGGTTGCGTATGACTTCCCGTTTTGGGTCCCATAATATTCCGGTTTGCCCTATAGTCAATAGATCGAATAAATGTGCTTACGCTACGTAAATAGTAATATAAACGGATTTTTAACCGCAGAAACAATGTTCACATAGAAAGCAATCTTTAAATTCTGTTTGATAAATAGATAGTCCAGTCAAAGAAGCCTCAATTTTTGCAAATGGTCAAACAAAATTTATTTTTGCGCAATGAATTTCTAAAAGGAAAATCTACCGATGCGAAATATGCAAATTTGGCATTTTTTATCAACAGGTCCTCTGTATTTTTTAGTGAACGTGATATATGCTACTAATCGCGCCAAGGCATAATTTGAAATTTATAAGTAAAAATTAGGATATGAAATGATGTATATAGAATGCTTCTTTAATCTCAAAGCAAAAAGTAACCTATATAAAATGTATCTTAGGATAAATCTTAAGTTTTGAGACAATTTTTTTTCGTTAAAATACGCCGTTTTTCCGTATGCATTCAAAGTATGTTTTTCCATGATCAAATTATTAGGATATTTTATGGAATTATTTTATTAGATATACAGCTGCATCATTATTTTTCAATTAAAAAAAATAATGAATATATTATCAATTACACCTATCCGCACACACAGGAAAATCATGTTTTAATCATTGTTTATTTGTATGTTTGTTAGCAACCTGTGCACAAAATAATCACCAGATGTTTTACACAAGCTGAATCTTGGCCCAGAGAAGTCTAATCATAAATTCTGAATGTGATCCAGTAAAATGTATGAATCCAAGATCTTTTGAAAATTCGGTAAATCAGTATCTTTCATCATTGTCAAATTTTCAAAGAAAATCACATTTCAGTCAATATCTTGTCTATTCTTTTGAAATTTGAAACATAGGTACCAGATATTATCACATAGCACCAGATAAAATTTTTACCTAGATCTAATACAGATTCAAGATTTGGTAGCATTTTTCATTTTTACATAGAACATCCTATTTAAACCTTCAAACGAATCTATGAATCTGGTATTTCTCAATCCATCTGTGTAAACATTCCTATGTTTATGTATTGTCTCATTTTCAAAACATTACCTAGTTTCACTTGCATAGTAGGATAACACAATAAACCTTGGTGAAGCGTTGTACTCTCCGAGTGCTTTTTTATTCAATTATTTTGAAATAATCTAACTCAATGTTATTTCCAGGCACTGACAAATTAACACAAGCTGTAATACAACACTCTCCAACTATGTGTTAAACAATTAAGTCCATGCTTTTTACATGCACATCGTGCTGTATTGCAATCTTTTTGCAGTTGCACTGGATTAAGTTAAGGATTTCTGGTGCTGGTAGCATATCGGTCATTTCTGGTATGATGACACCATTGATTCTCTGCCATCCCAAATTGATGGGATTTAGAAAATGAATTACTAACCATATCTTTGCTTATTAGTATACAGGTATAGAATATACATTTGCAGCAGCTGTTGTTGGAGGCAGGATATATAATCCACTGTGATTATGTTTTTATGTATCTTTTCGGAAAACCGATGCTATTAAATTTGTTGAAGTTCTTCGTGTTTCAGATGCAATAATGCTTTCTTTTGGTGCTTTACTCTGACAGAAGTCTTCTGCACAATGCTGTAAGTCTTTATTTTAATAGCAACTAATCGCCTACATTGAATAAGCATGAAGCTGTGTCATATCCAAGTAAAGCATGAAACAAATGGTAAATGTAAGCACATGCAGGTGCCCAGATCAGATTTTGAACAGTGTATATTTTAACAGCACTTTAAACAATAAGACAACATCACCATTGGCGTGGATACACCGACACCCTGCTTATTCCAAACATTCAATAAACATCTGAATAAGATGTTTGTATCAAGAAAATGTCTTTTTCGTTGCTAAAATCATAGTTACAGATACAGTATTTACTACTCTTAAAGGAACTATGTCTTTTACTGAATGTTGTTCACTGTAACCATCAAATACAATAACGCATTTGCGATATTTGCACAGTACATATTTAATATATACATAACATTTATTTAAATGTAAGACCATGATGCGAAATGATCCGATGCAGTAATGCTCCTCCATCCAAAACAAAGTGTCCACCAGTGGGAAGTTTGCATTCTTGGTATCGAAGCTAGCTCCATATGACACTTCATAGAATTGCTTTGTTTGCAAATCTGGGAGCAATAATGTAATCAAGCATAGATGTTACATAGCTACGCAATTCATATTTAAAGAGGTCCTGTATCTTAAAGTTTTATTTTGTTGCAACTAATGTTGGGCATTAAACAGTGCTTATGGATGAATATGCACTGCTTTTTTGTCTATAATCACGTCTGTTTTTGATTCAAGGATAACTGCCTGTCTATTTCACTTGAATGAATTGTTTAATACCTCATTGCTTTCTATGGATTAAATTAACTCATAGCCAACCTTCTATTTGATCTGCATTTACTAAATCCTATAGAACAATATCCGAGATAATGCTGTGCAGTGACTTGTCAGATTTTCCGAAGGAATTTCTGGCTTTCAAAAAAGCTTATCAGCTTTTTTGTATCTGTGCAGTCTCTTTTTTGTCGTGTGTCAGTTACTTTTTTGTGCTGTTAACTAATTTCATAATCAACACCAGAAAACTGCTGCATAACTTGATTTAGTTCAGTACAAACCGATGATGATTTAATCCACATGACTCGCTGATTTTCTATCCCTTGTGAGTCTGTCAACTGATTTGACACCTCGCATAATCAATAAGATCAGTGGAAAGTCCTGCCCAGTATCACTATATCAAATAACATGTAACCTATTTTTAAAAACGGGATACAATTCAGGATGATACGTTGATTAGGTAGCCATTTGTTGAAGATATCAAAATATTGTCTTAGCGTACAAATTGTAAACTGCAGCAACAAAGAATGGTAGCATGTCATACAATGAAGCCAGATGGAAACTCCAATTTCCTGTTCTTTCTGCACAGAGAAAACGTTTCAAAATGTCTAGAATTTTCATATATTGCAAATACAAGCAGCAAGTACGGTTAGTATTTTTTTCATGTTCCAACTCTTCATGGATAGCCATAGCTGCTATCAAAGATTCTTCATCTACCATCGCAATTAGTTTTGAAAATATATTTCGATGACATTATTCTTTCTGTTAAATTAGTACTTCTCACTTGAATGATATTATATGTGTCTGTTCACGCGTGGGTCTTCTTCACTTTGAGTTTCATTGTCAGATACAGAAGTATATGACACAGTGAGTTCCAATGTGTCTGCAAGAAGTAATATATTAAGTGCACCATCTATTAAGAAATGGCCTCTTCATAATCTAACAAGGACATTTCCACTAAGCTTATTTGATACAGAGTTCTGGCTAAATATCTCTTCCAGAACTTCTGATAATCCTGATTTTTTCCATTAGGTGGTCTATACAATCAAGAATAATTATCTCAATGTGTAATCCTCCAATTCCCAGCACTACAGATTTCAGACGGCTACTAGATGACTCATGAGTATTTGACCATCCACTGTATTGGAAGGCTAATTTAATTTGTTTTAAACAAATGGTTTTGTGTAAAAAAAATGTTCAAATTTCATTTAGAATCAAACACTGTTTTTTGCATGTAATGAAACTTATGTCGTAAAATTTTTTTTGCTGCATGGAAACACAATATGGCCGCCAGCGATTAAAACATTGAATTAAAGTTCGATTCTCAAAACTTTGAAAAGTAGATTAGAATTCTATTTCAGGACAAGAAATACATTTAAGACCAGCAATCAATGTTATCTAAAATTTAGGAAAAATAGGCAAAATGAAAACGAGGTTGTTTAAATTCTTTTTGTCATAAACACACACTATTTTCGCAGATTGATACAGGTCAAATTTTCATATTTAGCATTGATCGATTTTTCTAGACTTTTAATATGTTCATAAAGATACCTCATAGAAATGCATTCTTAAAAAAAACCTTGTCTTACAATTAGTTTGACCTTTTTCACTGATTTGACTGGACTAAGAGGGAAGTTAACTGCAAGTTAGTTTATTGAAGCGCTTGTTTGAGAAGATCACATGACAAAAATGCTATCCTTTTGTTGAATCTTACAGTTTATTCATTTGTTTAGATTTAAGTTGAGCAATCTTTAACTTTAATGTTCCATCCGAAAAAATGACAATCGCCAAATACAAAAAAAAGAAATAAAACGAGCGAAGTTCGTGTCAATGTTTATCAAATCTAGAGTGGTTCAAAAACAAAAACAAAATCAATAAAAAGCTATTTTAATCATATTTTAATGAATAAAATTCAATTAAACAAGTAAGGTAATTAAAATATCTAAAAACCTGGCCCAAGTGGCTTTGCAAGTCGCGGGTTGACTACCAATCTGCAATTACAACGAATAGTCATGAGCCGTTTGCTGTGGTCTGCACCGCCCAGACACTAGCCGGCGATAACGGACCGATTTAAAAATAATAAAAATGCTTTCTCTTTGTTTGGTGAGGGAATTTTTATTTGTTCTGCCGATTATTTTAATAAATATTTTAACAAAAAAAGCAAACATTTTAAAATTTATGCGAATATGTTACAAAGTTCAAAAGGTTACCGGGACTTAAAAGAAAATCAGTGGGATAAGGATTTAAGTGAAATGAACGATGAACCGTTGGATGGCAGCGGGGACCCTTTAGTTATCGTTTAATCAGTATGTGGTGTGACCTTGAATGGACTTCACACTCACCAGATCTTAACGCCCCCCGATTTTATCTGTGGAGTTATCTCAAAGATAATGCATATCAAAACAATCCTCAGACTATGTTGGATATGCGATTACTTTTTGCTAAAATCTAATTTGATAAAATATACAGGTACTCCATTAAAAAAGTAATCTATGAGATCGTTAAAAAAATTCACAATCCTTTCTATAATTCACCTATATTTGTAACAAATAAAATCCAATCTATGCTTTACTTGTCCACCAAGTTTCATTCATGAAAGCCGAACAGTCTTTGTTATATTGCCGTTTAATTATATGCTCCAACTGAGCACATTTTCATTGATCTGAGCGCTACTATTATGTTTTGGCTAGTCTTGAATAGGCGAAAGTTTGTTACGAGAGAGATGAACAATAGTTTCAATGGGATGAGGCAATTCCCCACACTTCCAATGAGTCGTTGGACGACTGCGGAAACATTTTAATGATCGTCTCATCGTCAGGTGTCGTCTTGATTGGGTTTCACACTGACCAGACCTTAACCTCCATCCCCGATTTAATATGTAGGATTATCTAATAGATAATGTTTATCAAAACAATCTCCAAATTATTCTTGAACTGAAGAGAGCGATCACAGACAAATCAATTGTTCTAGAGTCATGAAAATGTTGCAAATCGTATCCAGGTGTGTGTATTATCATTGAACGGCGATGCCTATACGATTTCCTATTATAAATCTCTTCCCTGCTATACTCGTAGGGAGTGGGTGAAAGGGACCGAAAAAAATGTCCGTGCGATTGAACGACGTGCAACACCAAAGATAAAGATATTAGATATGTAAATAAAAATCAGTAATTAGTCTTTTCTGGTGGCTTCAGGGGAACTGTCTGATTATCGTCCGCGATTCCCAAAGTGGGCGAAATAGTTCTTGGGACTGATGAAATAATTGCGCCCTGCAAGCTGATTGGTCTCCGAGAGAAAATAAGTCATTATTTATGACTGTTATATCGACACTAATCAAGCCACTCTGGGATAAGGGTTGGTGCATGCACTCGTTAACATGTTCAAGAATTGGTGATTGATTGACGGTTTTCTTCAGAATAATTAGCTTTCACACCTATTTGTGTATTTCTCTATATGCTTACATCTAGTTCGTCTGGTAAAGAAACTAAAAGTGTCCACTTGGAATAAAGGAATAATATACTGTAAATAATAGATTTCTCTCGGACCGATGTAAAATATGTGTAAAGCAGAAGAACATATATAGCGATATAATTTCATCTACTTATAGTCGAGTGATTATAAACACAATAGATGAGGTGCTCGGTGGTGATCGCATTTGAAGTTGACTGGTTTCGTATCTCTGAGTTAATACACAAGCTGTCTCAAGCAACACTCATGCGTCATAGATAACGAAACAGCTATCTGGATCTTCATCTTTCATATATATATATGTATATATATATATATAAATGTGTGTGTGTGTGTGTGTGTGTGTGTAAAACAAAACAAAAAAACGAAAAAAAATTTAAATACAGAAATACATCATGAAAACGAGAGCTTTTACCGGTTTCGTTCGGATAAAAGAACGTATTTAGAAAGAGTTGAACATTTTCAAAGTGAAATGGAACAGGTAATATTTAATTATTATAAATATCACTACCGAATTTTATCCTCTGACGAGAAGAGTTTTATCTTTAAAAAACCATAGTTTAAGGATTAATGTAACTCCTTGCATCTGAACTTTCGATGTAATAATATTTGTATCTATTTTATATAGTTTTATACATTTTTTTATCTTCATCTTTCCTTCCTTAAATTGATTGCTCTACTCAACGTATTGCACCTTACTTTATCACAATAGATCACTTTAACGATACTTCACTTATTGTTAATTCTATTAAGCGAAGGCGTTAATTCTGATTAAAATAAATCATAGTTCACATGATAAAAATAATTTTGCTTACCACAATTAGTCACTGTTTTAGACTACGTAATGTAGCCGTTAAATATCCTATCAGCTTATTAATGGAGCGAAACCACTGTACAATGGGATTAGGGTGGAATACGAAACGCAAGGACGTGTAAAAAAAAGGGAAGTGAAGAAAGCCTTGAAAATAGACGTCTACTTGGTTTAAACATCAATGGGTATTTTCAGTTGGTTTTTTTTTGTTGTTTTTTTTTTCAGCCGGTTCCCACTCGGATTGACGTCGACATTTTGTCATTGATATCCGCTTTGTGTATTCATTTTTCGCATGATTGAACCACGGTCAAATCTGAAAAGATTTCGCGCTCTTAAGCACTGACCTTGTTTGGATATCAGCTAGCCGGATGTCGACTTATCTGACTATTACAAATGACTTGTCTGTCATTTGTAGACAATACAAATCTGGTGATAAAAAAAAATGGTGGGTGCTATTGGGTGAGGGTATTTTCTGAGTTTATTCAGATATTTTTTTAGATGCGAGCTTGTTACTCTATAAATGATTGTCAGCGGGTAGGTCAGCTAGTCACGCTTCAGTTCGAAATAGCAATTTCATGGCTAAACGTATACACTGAATAAACAAGAATATATGTTATTGTTTATTTTATCCATACGTAGCATAGTAAGGGGGGTGTTATTCGATCATCATGGTTTGTTCGTATTCCACTTTATCGGAAGAAACCACTGTTCGTTTCTATGAGCTCTGTAATAATGGATCGTGATAAAAAAACAAAAAAAAAACAACCAAATTCTTTTAGCTAAATGGTTTATTTTCTTAGACTGGTTTATTCTTTTACAGCACTGTAATGTTACACGTTAGCTTCCCATTTCTAGGTCCCGGAAGACGGAACTTCAAAATAGGCGACCGAAACCAATCAGTTCACGCGCCAAAGAGAAATAATTTTCTTTCTTCCTCACTACGTGTAACTGCGTAATTCTCTCCATGACGAAAAGTCCTGTACACGTCGCTCTAATTCTACACTTAACTTCGAACATAATTTTCCATTCTCTTACTTAATTTAAAGCTTACATAAAAAAAATCCGATTCTAACCTTATTTTTACACACCCGCATCTAAATGTTACTACTCATACTCTCCCCCCCCCCTGCGGGTTTGCAAGAAAGCTAACCTATGTTTTTATAAAACATTCTATATAGATTGTAAATATATAAACCGATTGGGGCTATGATATAGTTTTGGTTAGTCTGTTTAACGGGATAATGCCGTTTTGGGGTCATCAAATACTGATACATAATAGCTATTGTAAATGTTCTACTGCCCCTCCCCCTACAGCCTTAATCACCGTTTGATTTACCACCAGTTTTGAATAGACTCAAAATATATATTGCTGCTCGATCAAAACAAAGTTTGATAGAAACAAATCACAAACGATGCAGAGTGTAGATTTAGGGAAACAAATATTAACCCTCTGAGCGCTGAATTTTTTTTTTGTGGAAAAATGATTTAAGGAAACACATTCTTCAATGTATTAAAGAAAGAGGTTTTTTTTTTCCAAAAGACTTACCCCATTTATTAAATGAACTCCACAATTATATACAATTTTCATATATGTACACATAACACATACATAATTTACGCAAAGGTACACAATTTACACACATACAAATATTTTTTAGTAAAATGGTGTGACTGTTCTTGCCTACATTTGATGTGGTTTAAATAACATTGAAATATTTTCTATCATAACTCTAGCCTTACAGTATTGAGCTATTATAATAGCTTTGTTATAAAATTTATATTTGAAATATGAAATTATAAAATGTGTGTGTGTGTTTTTTTGCACACAGACATAGGCACAAATGTTTCTAGTAAGCCACTAAATCAGCATAGGGGCAGACTTGTCAGCCAGCCTTGTAACTCCTTCCTTTTCTATTGAGTTCTTGAAGGGCTTTCCTTTTGGCTAGACTGTTTGGAGTCCAGGGAGTTGGACGCTGGTTGTGGAGTCTCTTTCAAGCTTGCTTTGTCTTGAAATGATTCTACTTTACTCTCCCTTTTTATTATTATGATTATCTCCTTACATTAAAGGGCTTCATTTTGTGTCTGGAACGACTTCCATAAAAGACATAAATGCGCCAACAAACAAATCGGATTAAGTCTGTCACCCGTATCGAAACAAAGCCATACTGTCTTGTATGTTCTTTTTCCTGCCATTTCAAGTCCAGTAAATACGCTTTGTGATTTGCTTACATATTTAAAATGAATATTGGTCATATATTTAGATCATGAATCTATTCGTGCAATTTTGACTGGAATCAAAGTAACAACAGGTGGAAATAGAGTTCGGTGAAAAAGCTTATTGCTACATATCGCATCGCTTAAGAATAATGATAGTTGCTGATATTTCTTCATAAACTTCACTTTTGAAAATACTTTGCATCAAACCTCAGCGCATTGATTAAAAAGTCCAATTTGTCTAAATATTATTAACCTTTATACTCTAGCTTTTCATGCATATTACTACAGATATAGAAGTGTGCTTCGGGTAGTGTATACACTCATACACATACATACATGTGTGTAAATATGGATTGAGCTCTCTTGTTAGAGAGGTAACAATTGAAACAGCGTAAAGCATTCCTCATCGTAAAAAGGGAACACTCTAGACAGTCGGTAATGCAAACAAATACCCAAGTGTATGTACAGTAAAACCTCCCGACTGCTGACCAAAACGGTCGGGTTTCAAATCTTTGCTTGCCATCCCTAGCCACGCTGAAAAGGCGTGATATGGCGAAATGCCTGTCTTGTGAGGACTATATAACTATATCTCTTATAAATATATATATATATATATATATATATTTGTATACAGAAAAAAGTAAGAATAAAACGAATGTAAAGTTATATACTTAACAAGTTTATTATAATCTTATATTACAACAAATAATATTTTATAAAAGTCCTTTAAACCATGGCCTTTAAAATAAATCTTATCAGAAGGGGAAAAAAACAAACAAGCCGCGCGTGCGTGCTCCCCCTCTGTATGTGACTCGATGTGGCGAGTGTAAAATGCAATAAATTTGGACAATTTGGGGCATTTTTGACCCTCCTTTGACCCCCTGGGGGCTAACCAGATTTTTTTTCAAAAATCAGGGAATGTCACTTTCTGACCTGACCAAAGTTACAACTTCATGCAAAATTTCAGAGAAATTCAATGGATGGTTGCGGAGAAAAATTCGGACGGACGGACGGACATGCCTCAAAACATAAGTCCCCCGATTTATAAAATCGGGGGACCAATTAAGCATTAGTTAACATTGTTAATTTGAAGAAATTACTACAGTCGTTTATGAATTCTATCGCACTCGGAATTAATAAAATAATTATTTTATAAAACTTGAAAAAATACATATTTGAGGAGGTGCTCAAATAAGGACGAAAGAAGAAAAAAACATCTTAGTACTTCTTGCAATAATGTATATAATAGCAACGTTATTATATATTTGGGGTTCATTGATAATAGGTCAGTCGTCGTATCCCGCGTTACACAACCATCACAGACAAGATTGCGGATCAACAGTACACGAATAAAAACAAAACTGAAATTCAGGAAAATAACAGACGAACGTAGGTTTATTTGTCGAAATAATATTAGTCCAATTGTCTGGCATTTAACCGCGGCAGAAAGAGACTTGTGCCGAGCGAGTAGGAAGTCGGTCGCTGACCTTTCTACCGCTGAAATTATTGGTTATATCAAATGGAGTTAGAGAAACCTCTTTGGCAGTGATATTAAAGCTTCTTAACGTTTATGCTAACCACGCTGAAAGCTGCCGCGAGAGAATTAGACCGAGTCTTCTGCAAACGAACACATCTGATTACATGAAAGGAGTTATAATTGCAAAATAGTAGGAATTTCTTTTGATGGAACGTAAACACAAACACGCTCTTTAGTTCGTTGAAAATATTTTTCATAAGTGAAAGACTGCTGACTAAATAGTATAAAGATGCAAAACCTACAATACCTATATTGTAGTGAGACCTGTGGAAATTCCACAATGCTTTTTCACATCAATCTGTATTATTTACTGGTAATAATAATAATAATAATAATATTCCGTTTGAATTAATAAATGTCCGTAATGGTTAATACTATTCAGAAAAAATTACTTATTCCGTAAAAATAATTCTTAAAATAAAAAAATAGGTCTAAATTTATTAAAATTGTAGCAATTTAATTCTTTTTAAAACAATAAACATTGTTTTTTTTTACCGTAAAAATAATCGTCAGCTAAATATTCTTCAAGTCAATAAAACGAATGTCACTTGTGGAATATATTTATTTAATATTGACCTATTTCACTCGACGAGACGACATGATTTGATTTAAGAACAAGAGGTAAAGTCGGAATTGTTTACGTTAGCGAAATCAGATTAATGTGTGGAAGATAACGTAGTATGTACATGAAATGCCTAAGCGAATTATTATAGAGATGTTCTCTATATCATGCATTGGGGGGGGGGGGTATTTCAATAGTGATCATACATAACACTTTATTACATAGAAACATGTTGATGGATTAGACAAATGCAGCTATGTCTCGAGCGCCGCCGCCGCAGCATCATCCGCATCATCATCATCCGCAGCATCATCAATCCTTGGGCATCTCCCCTTTAACTATCTTCTCAATTCAACTGCTAAAAAAATTAAACTTTTAGTATAGTATCGATATCCAGATCAAATATTTCATTTGACAACTCCCAAAAGTGCTTCCTCAATTTCTCCCTCCTACCACTTCTCTGAATTTATCCAACATCATCTTAAGTATTTTCCGACTACTAATTATATATATATATATATATATATATATATATATATATATATATATATTATATATGCATACACAAACACTAGAAGAATACCCGTCCCGGGACGGGTAACATTAAGTTCTCGAACAGAAAGTTTTGCACCACTTTTGTGTCTCGTTACGAGGATTAACATCAATACATAACGATACTAAACATTGTCTAGAATTCTATTTTGATGTTGATGAAAATCCATTACATGATATAGATTCTCGAAAATGTCCGAAATTTAAGGCCTAAGCTTAAGGTGTTTTAATAAGAAATAAAAATTCATGGCGTCTTGTTAGTTTGGAGTCTAATAACTCTGAATCAAATCTAATGCAAATCTGAAATATTTGAAGTCTCAAATGAAAGGTGTCATTATATGGGCACAACCTAACATCCCGTTATAATACTCGAAATAAAACAAAAGCAAAACTCAAATTTGTGGAATATTTATTAATTGATGTCTAATATCTATAGTGAAAATCTTTTAAAAAATCGGAGCTATCTTAGTTTTCATGAAAAGGTTCCACCCATTTGCCCCCTTTGCATAAAACTGAATTAAACTAAATATAGCCATTATGACCCACCTTTACTAGCATCTGTATTCCAACATTCATAATGATCGGTTGATTAGTTTAGATGTTTATACTGTACAACGAAATATATATAAAACATACATAAATGTATATACATGCACCACCTATATGTATAAATTTACAAAATAATATATTGTGCATATGTTACTCACCGTGTTGCTGAGTATATATATTCAAAAATTAATAATAGTCAGTTCATTAGTTTAGCACTATAGGCTGTAGAACGATATAATATATATATATATATATATATATATATATATATATATATATATACATACACACGAGTAGAATATCCGTCCCAGGATGGGTATAAGAATTCATATAACATTAGTTTTATATGTTAATGTTTGTTTGTTTTTTCTTTTGGAGGTATAGTACGGTTACGATGGCACCTGTCCAAATGGTATTGTTTTAAAGAGAAATACTGTGCTCACGTTACATACACTATTGTCTAGAATACATATTCCATAAATCATAACGATAAGTTCAATAGTTTATGATTTTTCGAAGCACATATTGACACTCATGCGCGCGCATAAATCCTGTAAAAATGCTTTTCTTAATATAACTTGAAATTTGATATAGAAAAATTATTTTCTCTATTCATTTTTTGTACCGAACTTATTTAAAACGTGATTTGACAGCGGGTGCAAGTTTATAAAAGAAATTATCTGCCATGTGACTCACCGAGAGTATATATTACAAAATTCATAATGATCGGTTCATTAGTATAAGAGATTATGTTGTATATATAAATATACTAGTAGAATACCCGTTCTAGGATAGTTATGAGTATAAATATAGCATTAGTTTTAAATTTAAATATTTTTTCTTCCTTAGGCGGGGGTATTGTACGGTTTCGGTTGCACTTTTCTAAATGTTAAAGTTTACAAAAAATTGATAATGTGCCCACGTTATTCACCTTGTTGCTGAGAATACATATTCCATAATCGTGTATATTAAAAAAAAAACAACAAAAAAAAAACGAAAGAATGAGCAAAAAGAAAAAGAAATAGATAAATATGGACCGTTGGATTGATGATTAATTTATATGTACTTTTTGATGTATTGTTTTCCTTTATAAAGTATGAACATTCTTACAAACAGTAGAAAAAAATTGACCGTTATAATATATTTTGCATTTTTAACTATAAGTTAATAGGGTTACAGTAATCATTTTCCTTTGGTATGAATGAAAAAGAAAAAATGGGGAAAAGGGATATATGAATTAAATGAATACGGTTGCATTTTGATGTTCTTATGGCTGATTGTGGCGAATGTACACTGATTAAGACTTTTCGTAAGTGTTTAAGATATGTTGTATATCAGAAAAAATATTTTCAGAAGTGGCAGAAACAATTATCTAATAATAAAGTGTTTTGCATGAAATCTGGATTATTTTTTAAATTATATATATATATATATATATATATATATATATATATGTATATATATATGTATTTAAAAAAGAGTAGAATACCTAATGCTCAACATTTCGCCCATCTGTTTTGTGGACTTTATCAAGAGCGAAAAAGCTAAAAGTAGCAAAGCAACGAGACAATCTGTAATTTGGGCGAATATATATAGTGATAGGGTATAATACAATTTATGTAGAGGGGGGAGATATGAAAATACACACATATATACAAATACATATATATATACACACACATATACATATATACACACACACATATATACATATACACACACACACATATATACATGTACACACACACATATATACATATACACACACACACATATACATACACACACACACATATATACATACACACACACACATATATACATATATACACACACATATATACACATATACACACACATATATACACACACATATATACATATACATATATACACACACATATATACATATATACACACACATATACACACACACACATATACACACATATACATATACACACACACATAATATACACACACATAATATACACACACATAATATACACACACATAATATACACACACATATATATACACACACACACACATATATAGACACACACACACATATATATAGACACACACACATATATATAGACACACACACACATATATATATATATAAGGATAATATAACTGGAAAACAGTAAACAAAAGGGGACCTAAACGACCTAATATAAAATAATATATTTACCAAAGAATATGCAGTCTTTTGCTTGTCTTGATTCGCTTCTGTTCCGATTTTGAGTTTTGTTTTCTTTAACTGCGTTTTTTACCTAATAACTTTAAAAATAAACGTATTTTCCGACAAAACTGTTCCTTTATACAAAACTAACACCACAAAATATTCTTAATTTGTAGCGACAAAGGTTTACTCTTCTAAATTGTTTAGCGTTTTATTACCGCATATAAAAAATAATTTCTTTTTATGTTAATATCTTTTTTAGGAAATGTTTTTACACATCTGTTGCATAAATGTATGAAAATTAAACAACGACATTTAAAAAAGAACTTATAAAGCAGAATTTTATAAATAATTGTCTTATATTATATCAATATGTAAAGCAGACTTTTCATTTGTTCTGAAGGGCATTTCTTCATATACAGACATAGAAAGATATAAATGAACCCCCCCCCCCCAAAAAAAAATAATTCATACACGTTTAAAGTTTCTGCTTCTTTCTCCGACAGGCATCACTTAGAACCATACAAATCAGCAGTAAATGCTTGAAACTCAATAGTTGACATTTTTTTTACATTTCTGATATCAATGTATGTACATATATCATCATTTAAGTATTGCTCAGGCCAAAGAAGCATTAGAATTCTCAGAGGAGCCATATTATAGGGTAATTTGAGGGTGGAGTTTATGAGACTCAAATCGTCGAAATCATCGGGATTCTTCTTTCCACTGCTTAGTGATTGGCAAATTCATAACTGAGGAAAAATAATCACTATTATCTTGCCTAGGTCCATCAGGGCCCTCTGACAGGAGGTTTATTATTAATGGTGATAAGGGTATCTATTTACTTCATTCTTTTCTGCGTATGCCAAGCATTCCATGTTAGCAATACGCAACAATGCTTTTTAGTGTCATGCGTAAAAATTAGACCCAGTTACAGGTGTTTTTTCTCCATACAGTATTTACCCCACTGCACAGAAGGAAAGGGGTAACGTTCATCGCCTGTCGCCTTCTAAAATCTTCATTTTTACCGGTCCTGAATGTTAATAACGCTTTCTAACCCTCAATGAGAAATACCTACAGACGAAACAGATGTAAATCTAAATTTGTGTTAAATGTCATTTTGTATTCATGCAGTTTTCTATAAAAAAAAAAAAAAAAAAAAAAAAATGCTGGCGTTATTTAGTTTGAACGTCAGCCATTTCTCTTCGGGTTTAATTGGGCCCATAACGAAAATTAGTCGTATTAATGGCGGATGGATTAAACTTCGCGATTGTAGATTTTTAAATATAGAAGAGATTAAGTTACGGCCTAAAAAAAGCTTTTAAAATTTCCTAATTAGTCATGTTTTATCAAGGCTAAAAGCCACTTAAGGATAAGAGGTAATAAGATTGCTATATTGTCAGCTGAATGAGGAAGAATATAATGAGAGGATTGGAAACGATTAATGGAATGAACACCATTTCATTACTTATGAGGACGGTATATGACAAGTATTTGCTGACATTGAATTTGAAGGTAGCCATGTTGTAGCCCGCATAGAGTAACCTCGTGGTAATGCGTTTCATACATCGAAAATTTCTTGAAGAGCCTCTTCTCATTGAAATTTTGTTTGCTGTTAAGCATACAGAGGAAGAATGAAAAAATGTTTAGCAATTGTAGAACCAGGAGAGTTCTTGCTGTGAATGTCTCACAAGTAGAAACTAGAGATTGGATCTCAGTCGAAGAAACAAGTATTCAAGTAGAGGCGTTTAGCACCAAATTATTATTTTTTTTATTTTTGTTCCATCCAGCATGCCCCTTTAGAGGAGATAGATATCTCCGCATTAAAAGCTGGCGTTGTGTCTATGTTTGTTCTCGTGTGGAGGCAAGTATGTTCGGACTATTTAACCATAGTTATCATTAAGTGTTTATTTTTTCCCGCGTTGTTTCAGTTAGCAGCCAGGCGATTATTACAGTTATGTCACGAATGTCATACTCCAATTATGTAAAACCATTCATCCTATGGATTGTGGGTTAGTTTTGTTTCATATTGTTTTAAGTTATGGAGTTCCGCAACGGCCTGATACCAAACGAGTTGGTCATTAAAGTAATTGTGTTGTGTGAGTTACGAACACAGGAATTATTAGCAGATTGTGTTATCATATAACACGATATATTTTAAGTATATAAATATTCTTTGCTGTCTTTGAGCATTGCATTTTTTCTCATATGCTTTTGCTTACAACGTTTTTAAGGTCTTTCAGCCATGAGTACTGAAGAATTAAGGATAAAAATCGAGCAACAAAGATAAAAAACACCGTACTTTAACAACCTTCATGTTAAACTGATCTTGCTGCATGGGATTCTTTTTTCACCTCAAGTACAATAGATCTGTTTTGAAGGCGTGGGTGCACCAATAGGACTGTACACCCGTAGTTTGGTGCATAGAAGCGTGTTAGAGATAGACGGAAAAGCCCATTAAACTTGAGAGGGAATCACTTTAAAGAGGAAACAATATAGTTTCTTGTTTGAAATTGAAATAGTTTTTGTGATACAAGTCCTATTACACTGTGTACGTTACAAATTAAATCAGCTTTCACATTTCCTTTGTAAAGAGCCACGACCATACTGTTCACTAAAGATAAAATAGGCTTTAAATTAAATCTAATCCATCATGTACGTAGATAGTGACAGCTACATGAATATTAACAAACATCTTTCCAAGACAGAAGGTTCACGGGACCGAGATTTTTCCCTTGCGTTTTGTAACGCTACACATGAAAGAGCATGGTACCAATAAGCTGATATATAGCTGGGAACGGTCTTTATACAGATGGTGACGAAATCTGAAAAGCTGTACATTAGTTTGCTGATGTGCTACGGTTAATGCTTGTATGTCCCCAGTGTTTTTGTTGTTTGTCTTCGTTAATTTCTTTGCTGATGGATTGATAATCTCTAGTTAGCCGTTGTTAGTATACACTAGATAGCACAAAGAAGAAAGAACAGGTACACGTATCTTTTTAATGAATATTTATTTAAGCAACACATTACCCCGAAAATGCATTCATACAGTATGTGCAAGATTGTTTCGCGTCCTAATATTTCTACCCGTATATCGTGCTACAAGAGGATATAGGGTTATAGAATTATCGGTTTTACGCAAGGATAGACACGTACCAATTTGTAGACTTTAATAAAGTGTACTTACGACACCTGGTAATTCTAATTAGTCACCCATCTACACACTGATCAGTATCAAGCTTGCTTAACTTCATTGATCCATCGGGAACCGAGGTGAAAACGTTATTTCGCTGTTATATTAAGACATGCTATTTCTTACTTCATATATGGTTGTCATTCAATCTAAGCAAGCCGCAAAAATCCACCGCCCTCAGGTCTGTATTGCTGATCGTTTGATCTCAATCGATAGGCTAGACTTTTTAGTAACCAGAGTAATCTCTCCTGGGAAAAAGTGTTTGTATGCCAACTCTCGCGGTGAACCAGATATTTTGCTGGGAACTCCCGAGCCACCCCCTGGTCAAGAAACTAGACTGCATTTCGTATTAATTTGCATTTGTTCTCCGGACACTTTACGACAAAGACGGGCTTTGGCACGTCCACTATCGGAAAGAACACCGCATAAAATGTAAATCTTTGCTTTGGGCTTTTTACATTTTAAAAGCTATAGCTTATATATTCTTTCATTGTATGGGAACATTCTATTCTTAAATATTTAATCTGATTGCAAACATTTCATTTATTGTCTTTATAGATTTTAGTAGACAACCTCTTAATAAATTTAAATTACTTTCTCATACCCTGGGGTTTATTAGTCTTTCACTTTGCAACATGGGTCTGTAGTGCCAACCAATACACGGTATATCTTAGTAACCTTTACGTGCGATGAAAATTAATTTAATATCTACCCACGCGTTGATAAACTTGATGAAATAGAATATTAAATGCTCTAATTCTCCAGTTTTAGTGTTTGCATATTATACCATTATTATTTTTTTAATCACTATCATGTTTATAGAGTATTGAGGGAAATTCTTCGCTAAGTGTATGAACTCTTTAAGAGGATAGATTGAATGTCCGGCAAGATTACCAGATTTGTGTGACGTTTGCTTTTGGGAATATAAAAAGGAAATGGTGTTCTGAGGATTGGAAGGCAAGAATCAGAGCGAATCGATGCAATTCCACTTAGAATTACAGTGTAATGGAGAACACCCGCGAACGACTATTAATTAATTTCCAATAACGACCGACATTTTGTCTGATATCACTTTTCAAACAGAACTACTTCTATGTACTTTCCAGAAATATAATCCGTGTTTTAGTCGTGATAGGTGTGTTCTTTTTTCATATCAATTAAAAAAATATTGGACATTTTTATACTTCGATTCGTATGGAAAAAAAATCAATAATTACAACCTCATAGATTGAATATATATCAATAGTAAATGATAATAAAATCTACTAAGCTTAGCACTTTCTTGAAGTTTCACAGCATCACCGACAATCAGAAGTATTTTCAACTGGCATCGTCGATTGAGGCCAGTCAAGTACACTTCTGTATTGCTGTGAAACTGCAGTTAAGTGTTAAATTAAATAGAGTTTACTATCATTTAATATCCATATAGCTTTATTCGAAATGATATCGAGCCAGAACTCAAGCAGTTATTTGTATATCGATTTTCGTTTGTTCTCTTCCGATACATATATCAGAAGAATGGCAAAATGAATTTCCAGATAAGTTTTGTACCACATTTATCTCCCCTTATCAAGATAAATTAAGATATAATGCTACAAAAAATGCATTTCTCAAATGCTTATTAAAATTTTGATCAAAATAAAATACTTGATTTTGATTAAAGAAACTGTCTAAATGTTTAAGGCTTAAGCTTAAAGGGTTTTTAGAAAAAATAAAAATTCAGGGAATCCTGTTGGTGTAATGACTATGGATCAAATTCAATACAGATCTAAAATATTTGAAATTTAATGTAGCAGGCTATGCCCATATTATGACCGCTAAAACGCTTTAAAATAATCGAAAGAAATTGAAATGTGGAGAATATTTATAGATTAATGTCTAATACTTATTTACATTTTACAATAATCGAAGTCATCTTAATTTTCTTCCACCCTCCATCACCCCTCTGCATAAAAATAAATTACCAACCGTTAGGCGTAGCAGCTATACTCTAAAATTCATTATAGTCGGTTAATTAGTTTAGGGGTAAATCCCGTAATACAAATATATAAACATATACACACGCACATATATATATATATTATTGTAGTAAATATATAACAAAAACCGAGCACTTACAAATAGCTTCAACTCATCGTTTTGTTTATTAAATTCCTCCAGTTTGATTATACTTTTCCTAGTATAATAGTATGATATATATATATATATATATATATATATTGTTAAATATATAGTTTTATTTCTCTTCTTTTCCCATTTCAGGACTAAACATTTTCGCTAACTCCTGTCGGCTTTTTTATCCAAATATAAAATTCTAAAAATCAGTAGAGAAATTCCGTTATTGTAAAAAACACAAACAAGAATGAAGTTACATTGTTAAAAAAATTAATCTCGACCTTTTTATGTTTTGTTATTTTTTTCCTTACATAGAATATTTTCGTCCATGTAGATTTAAAATGCATTTTAGTAATGCTTGTCCACGAATACATCAGTTGTAAGATGCTATTGTAGTAAATATATATCGAACACAACTTATAAGGCGAACATTTCTATTCTAGCAATGAGAACAGAGAAAAGAAAATAACTATATATTAGAACTATATCTATCATATTCCTTAAAAAAATCTAATCTAGCCGGAGATATTAAACAAACTAAACGTTGAGTAACTGTAAGTGCCTGGTTTTTGTTATGTATTTCCTACAATAACATATCACAACAGAAGTATTCATAGACAAGCATTATATAAATTTATAGATAAACTTTATTTTTATTATGGGAGTTACATGATAGCTAATAGCTACATTGGTTTGACAACCGCTACCCTATCCTACCGCCTCACCATGCATCTTGTAAACTCTTGCTCAATTTACCAACATCTACAAAAACATATCTGCCCACCCTCTGATGTGAGGCACATTCTAATTAATAACACTAAAATAATACATTCCGAAACCAATTTAAAAAAATAAAAATACTGGAAGCTATCGACATAAAAACAAAACCTAAAATTAATAACATTACGTACGAAACGAGTGGCAACACTTTAAAATATTTAACTAATGCGACTTTATCTGTGATGCAACTCCAGCGTCGCTGAATTTAAACCGTCAACGACTTTCTTGTAACAATGGTAAAAAAGGTCTCTGTGCGATTCTCCGCCGTCTTTTTAATAATTCTCTTTCTCCAACTTTTTATTTATTTATTATATGACATTCGACGAAGAAAAGAAAACGTTCGTGAAACCTATGTGACATTTATTATTATTTTAATACAAAAAAGGCAACCAGAAAAATTGAAAAAATAAAAAAGTAATAATAAAACAGACGGAATCAGTTATTTTTAACAATGTTTGTATAAATGAAAAGATGCTGCCTAAATACACACACACACATATATATATATATATATATATATATATATATAGAGAGAGAAAAACAGTAGTAGTTAAAGATCACATGTGCTACGTTTAGATGCTTTATTAGAAAAAAACAGTAGTGCGACCATTGTTATGTTTATTTTTCAATGTAAGATACACTGTTGAGAAGCACTATATATATATATATATATATAATTTTAGACATTTCCTATAATGACAATCATGTAAAAGATTTTCATCAAAATTGTGAATAACGAATTGTAACAAAGTTTAGTATTATATCTTGATTTTACTCATCGTAAGGGTACATCAATGTAGTGCAAAACTGATCTGTTCGAGAATTACTTTCATCGATCCTGGGACGGGTATTTGACTACTTATATATGTATATATATATATATATGCACATATAAAGTTTTACAGTTAAGAGACGTTTGACTCGTAGCTATAATAATCTCGACATCCTCAGGCGAAGAAAAAAAAGGTCAGTTCTTCACGCTTTGTAGAGTAAAGCGAAATTACTATCCGTAAAATTCATGTAATTAAATTAAAAACATTATATTTTTTAAAAACATACTTACCGTAAAACTTTCATATATTTGAATTTCCAATGCCATCAAATCAATGATACATTAGGTTTCTATCGTCTGGGTTGTCATATATATATATATATATATATATATATATATATATATATATATATATATATATCATTATTTCAGGTATCAACGTATATTATGTATCGATTTTCAGTATTTACTTCAACAGTGCTCAATACCTGAGTAGAGCAAGGTAGTAACTTAAGAAAATATATTTATAGCCATTAACTACACAGAATCGTCCGCGTTTCATCCCCGTAGGAACTCAGCCTACAGTGCCTGACGAGTTCCTACGGGGATTAAACGCGGACGCCTTCGTGTAACTTACTTGCGATAAATACATCTTCATAATTTACTATGATATATTTTATATATGTTATATAGTACATAAGAAAGCAAGAATAGATTTCTCAGAACGAAGAGGGCAGATTCTGCACACATAAAGTGCTTGAATTCCTATATGATGCATCAATATCAATAATAAGTAATACGCACTAAGTAACTTTCCCAACGTTGCATAGGTTTCATAATATATATATATATATATATATATGAGAAACGTGACATACTTTCAGTTACATTTGTGCAATCATCAACTCTATCGTTGTAACATTTCTACATTTAATTCTACGAATGTAACACCGTCAACGCCAAATAGTCTTGCTAGTCCGTTAAATAAAGCCACTCTGTCGACACGGTAGCAAAGCGAAACTAGAACCGGGCGAGTACAAAGGAAATATC
>OY744516.1:130654981-130662481 GCA_963556195.1 Sepiola atlantica | reverse complement strand
GCACTAACGACAATATCAAGAGATAAAGGAAAGGGCTGGCCCTAATATATATATATATATATATATATATATATATATATAATGTGCGTGTGTGTGTATGTATGTATGAGAGAGAGAGGGAGAGAGACATACATACATATATATATATCTATACACATACATACATACACACACACACATATATACATACATACACACACATATATATATACATACATACACACACACACATATACATACATACACACATACATACATATATATATATGTGTGTATATATATATATATATATATATATATATATATATATATATATGCGTGAAAGAGATAGTTTAATCAAACAAGATAGAGAATTATGATATAAACATGATGTCTGTCTATCCGACTTTCTGTCCGGTATGGAATTGAAAATAAAGCTTTATACCAAGATCAAGCAACAGTTATATAGACAACTTTTATGAGACATCCAACTGCAATATTAATTGTGTTATTAAACAGTTTTACAAGATCGTGGAGTCGGCCTTCGCACCGTATTCTGTCAACTGCAAAGAAAACGTTTTAATTTATTTTCTTTGTTTATTGAAAATTATAAAAATTGAAAACAATAATATGAGGTGCAGAGCTGGGAGCAGAAGTACACAAACATCTACATTCATTACTGGAGAGGGGGTTTCTTGTTGCTAACATACAAGCACATACGCACACACATATATGAATGGAATGTCTGTTGTTTTGGATCTAAACTGCAATGTATACGCTTGAAAAACCCTGACCCGATCTATAAACAAAGTTGTGATGTTAAAAGAAAAAGAAAGAAGTGGATAACAGTCGGTCGCCCCGGATGTGATTCGTTGGTAATGAAAGAAAATCATCAGCTGGAGGAATGGGGAGTCAGCGTGTGAGGGAATAGGGTGTAATATAGTATTTCATAGCTGCAAATCTACATGGCAGGCTGCGCAGTAAAATAGTGCCGATACGAACTGACAAATGGGAACTTTCAAAATCAATGCGCGCACAAACAAAGGAGAGGAAGAAAGAGTACTCAATGATATATATATAGAGAGAGAGATAGAAAGAAAAAGGATGAGAGGAGCTATAGAAATTAGGATACACCGAACCACATAAAGGGAGCTGGATACATGAAGAACGTACATGGACAAAATAAAGTTACGATGTTTTTTAAACCCCTGAAAACATTGACAGTAGCTTGTTAGTTTCTGGGTAGTCGGATAGCGATAAGCCGAGAAGAAAAACGAATGTAGCCAGTCTTGGTGACCGGCTAAGAGTGACAGAGAGAAAGACCGGACATCTAGGAATTCTGGTCAAAAGTAGATATATTGAGACAGAGACGATCATTGATCGGGTCACATAGGGGCATACACTCCCGGAAATATTTGACATGAAATAGAAGGCTGTGATTTGTTATGGTTATATCCGAACTTTAAAGTTACATAAATTTGATAGGAAAAACATTTTAGTTACAAAAGTGTTTTTGTGTTACCAATGCAATAAGAAAATAAAAAATAAAAATTATTTATAATATGATGTTCTGTGTTGAAACTAAAATAACTTAAAAAAGATTAAAAATATTTTTTTAAACTGTTTATTAAATAACATTTTTGGAGAAAATGCAACTTTAGTTCATACAACACATTTTAAAATTTTTTCAGATATTATCATACTTCAAATAGTTTTTATTTTGCTGCTTCGTCATTTCATTATTAATCTTTTGTTATAGTTTGTGAATCGTTATTTTATTTTACTTTGTGGGGTCTCTTTGGACTTCTGCAGTTTGAAGCTTTTTTTCTCTTTCAATTTGAAGCCTTAGATTATATATTTTATTTACTAAAATCTGAAATTCCGTAATAACTCTTAACACTTTCATCGATGCAAGGAGTCATATATACCAACCCTATACAAAAAGGTTAAAAACAAAGGCAAACCCTATACAAAAAGGTTAAAAACAAAAGCAAACCCTATACAAGAAGGTTAAAAACAAAAGCAAACCCTATACAAAAAGGTTAAAAACAAAAGCAAACCCTATACAAAAAGGTTAAAAACAAAAGCAAACCCTATACAAGAAGGTTGAAAACAAAAGCAAAGCTATACAAAAATGTTGTAAACATTTAATAACTGAGAGATAGTCTCATAATTCAGTAAGAGTTAGAGATTGTCGCATAACCCAATGAGACGGATACAAAGTATTCTACTTGTAAAATAAAAGTTAGGAGCAAACACAGAAAAAATGTAAAGTATATTCAACCCCATACAGACATGCATCCTAATAGATGCAATATTTTTCTTAATGAAGAATTACATTTAAAATTCCCCCACCCCAAAAACTATTAAACAACAATACTTCGCTGGCGTCGAAATTCTGTCACAAAATTATAATTGACTAAACAACCTCTCTCTCTCTCTCTCAACTACCAGCGTAATTTGTTTAGTATCCTCTTACTATGGTGATTCAACAACAAATATACACATACAGGAGATCGGATACACCAACCTTTCGGCCGTTTTCCTGCGACCATGACTGGAAACCTCGTTCATACAACTTCAAAAAGTATGGAAGCTCTATAAAAGCATTTTTATTCAGCAGTCAAACTTCCGTTTCCTAGTATTGTGTTATAACCAATAGACGCTATTCAAATTTGTAAAAGTGTTTGAGCAGACATGAGTATTCCATATATGTGCATAACCCTAGTAGCAGTTACATAATTTCAAATGCAAAAGAAACTAAACCGTACAAAGATGAATTAAAACCAATAATTGCCAAAAATACTTATCGACATTTAACGAAATTATACATTATATATATAATGTGTGTGTTAGTTAAATAGGAGTAAAAATAAGCTAATATATTGTTAGATAACAAATCTATAAAATCTAAACTTTTCAAAGTAAAATATTCTACTCATCAGAAGGTGAAGCCTGCTTTGTAAATATAAACACTTTAACTCCAATTATTTTTTTGAAAATTATATACATTATTTGATTTTAAGTTATTCTTTTGAAAAAAAAAGCCAAAATTCCCTTTATAAGAAAATATAACGATTATATCAAAAGTCTGATGAAAATTGAAACGTTATATTTCCAAAGTAAAGAAAATATAATAAAGTCATACGGCAAAAACTAAATGTTATACTTCTGTTAGGCATCTCCTAGTCAACGGACATACTGTGAAGTATTGGAGAAGATTTTAGCATTTATCCTCGTTTAAAGTAATCATTCTTAGGGTTCCAGTGTGTGTTTTTTGGGGGGGAGTTAAGAGAGAGCAGACTTTAGTGAGAATAGGAAAACCGTCTTAGTTTAATACTCATTTGTGAGAGAGCGAGAGAAATATTATATGATTAACACAAACAAAATAATGAATTCAAAAGCATAAGTTAACGAAAGAAATATTTTATATATGTTTAAAATGGACATCTATATAGATAGGCAAACATAGAATAGTTGTTCATATTTTGACTGCCCTTGCAGAACAAATCGGATCTATTAGCTGAGATATCGAGGAAGCCTGAGTTGATGATTTAAGGGCCGTGAATTATCCACGGGTCTGAAAAATCGTAATCAAAACTCAATTATAAAATGTTCGTTTGATTGAATCTTAAGAGTCAATGTTCATTTGTTTTCATTGTAGAAAGTTCATTGATAAATGTTAGAAGTATTAAAGTCGTTAAGCTTATACATCCGTTTTCAATAAGCAGACGATAAGGTGAAAGAGTGCATTGTGTAAGTGGGTGCGTTATTGTCTAAATGTTTCATTTTACTTCAGTCGAAGTTCTCAGAAATCAAAGGACCCCTTCCTGGGGCTAACACTTGATCTCTATATGAGATACATAGATACTCGAATATTCTATTAAAATTCTCTTTTATTTCTCAAACATTGAGTTAGTAAAAAAGTTCAGAATAATAAATTTCTTCTCTCCCAAACGGACCAGTCAATTATGTCATGGTATATATTCCTTGTGGTCTTACCGGATTCCAGGACAAGAATTCATCTAGTCTGGTGGAGTATCCAGCTACGTGGTGTTACTTGAGGTAACATCACTAGGAGAAGATGCACTATTCCTCATATGCGGGGATCTTATTTGTGCTGCGGATACTATGTAATTTTGAATATTTGGTCAGGGTTTACTTGTATGGATAAGTATCCCCGTGTCAGATTGTCCTGACAAACCCTTGTACAGAGAGACCGAAGACACTCGAGGATAGTGTCTGGTAGGTAATTCAAACTCACCAGAGTGGCTATGTGCGTGAGTGGAGAAATGCATTTTTAGCCTTCCCATCGCCCGGCACGGGGCGAGGCGCCTGGAGAAAGATCGATATTAGCTTCGTCGTGGATTAAAGATATTTTTGAAGGAAAAATATGGCTTTATATTTACTCTAAATGCATCCAAACAGTAAATTTGATAAATTCAGAGAAATGCGGAAACAAGTTTAAGCATTTTCATTTTAGGCATCGAAGGGTAAACTTCGTCTCTACATAACAATGCGAATAGTAAAACAAATGTTAAAAAATCCAAACAAAGTAAAGAAAAATCCCAAATAGGCGAGTGAAAAGTCAGAATGCAAATACGTTGATTTTAATAAAATATGAGAATAAATTGGTTAATTATCTAAGAATATATTTATTTATTTTTGCGCTGATTTAACTATAATGATGCTCTATTCTCAAATAATCGTATCGTATTATGAACGTTTTCATATGATCGGTATGGATGTATCTTATTTATAATAACAGGAAGTGAATTCACCTGGAAAGACAAGAACAGAACGCGATAGCAAAACAAATAAAACAGCCTGTATGTTCTGATTTTATTTCGCAAATGCGAATTATTAATTGAATTGAAATGTGGAAATAAACTATGATATTCATTTAAAAAAAAAAAAACAAAAAAAAACTATACAGCAGATATATGAAGGTTTGCAGGAAAAATGAGTGGCACAAGATGTTCAGAAATAGTGCAAACAGCGGAAAAGATAATTATATGAGCGGGACGATGAGTTTAAAGTTGAGCGCGTATAGCAGGTGGGGCGTTGTTATGGGGTTGCTGTTAACATTCTTGCTAATCAGCTGAACATTAATAGTAGAGTGTTAGCAAAATAATAATTAGAGATTTTCCCATACGAAAAGTATGCGTAAAATGGTGCCAAAACTACATCTCATAATCGAGAGTCTTTAAACTAAAACTATATTTCTTCCTCAAGTGATCTCTGGTAAAATCTATCTATCCACTATCAATTCACTACCCATCTATCCACTATCAATTCATTATCCATCTATCCACTATCCATTATCAATTCATTATCCATCTATCCACTATCCATTATCAATTCATTATCCATCTATCCACTATCCATTATCAATTCATTATCCATCTATCCATTATCAATTCACTATCCATCTATCCACTATCAATTCACTATCCATCTATCAATTCACTATCCCTCTATCAATTCACTATCCCTCTATCAATTCACTATCCATCTATCAATTCACTATCCATCTATCAATTCACTATCCATCTATCAATTCACTATCCATCTATCAATTCACTATCCATCTATCAATTCACTATCCATCTATCAATTCACTATCAATTCACTATCCATCTATCAATTCACTATCAATTCACTATCCATCTATCAATTCACTATCCATCTATCAATTCACTATCCATCTATCAATTCACTATCCATCTATCAATTCACTATCAATTCATTATCCATCTATCAATTCATTATCCATCTATCCACTATCAATTCACTATCCATCCACCCACCCACACCTACATACACATACACGTCCGGCGATGTAATTTAACACAAAGCCTTATACCAAGCTCAAACATTTATCTAGTAGGTTTTACGACGAATACGATATTAGTAGAGTTTACAATAATATCGTGGAGTATGCGTTCGCATCAGATATCCATCAACAGCGAATAAGACGTCTTACTGTATTTTCTTTTACAAATTGAAGTTATTGAATTTTTTAACTAACAACACCGATAATATGGGATTCGAGGTTCAAAACAAGACGTCCTCAGTCATTCCCAGGCAACGCGGGACTGCGGCGAGAGGTGGCTGTTCAAAACGAAAAGATAAATGGCTACAATGTATTTCTCCAGTACTAACAAGGATTACAAAAATACAAACATATCGTTTACTCTTTAATGCGCCGTTCCACATTCAGTGGCATTTGGGGTTTTATTGAGAATAAAAGACATCAGCTTTGATCGCCCGCCCTCAATACAGACAACAACAATAATCAGTTAATAAAATGCTCATTAAAATATCCGTCAATACCCACACGCATACAAATATCCGGTTGTCTTCAACAAATAAATAATAAAATTGAAGGTTCTTTCTTCTGTCCACATCATCACCAGAGCATAACAGTCTTTTTCTCTCCGTCTCCTTCGTGTTCTTATTTCTCTGCTCCCATGTCATCGTGTACATTTTAAAATAACAGAAAAATATTATTTTCTAATAAATATAAATGCATATATATATATATATATATATATATTTTATAACGACCAGTTAATAGTACTTTGAGTAGCTAATCAACAGTTGCATATTAACAAAAAACAAACATTTTAGCTCTGAAATCTAATTATCGTAACCAACAAAAAATAGTATAAACAGAAAATGTTTCTTGATGTTAATGATTAATTTTTTCATGTTTTGTAGTCATTGATAATTCAATTGTTTACTTGGACATGTAACAAGGACATGGAGTTTTTTTTTTCCGCTAAAGTGGTTTTTATTAAAATTTCTGAAACATATGTACACACATTTTTGTTTACGTTGAATTTTTAGAAAACAAATTACATAATATTGATTATGTCAAACTTTATTCTTCTGAGTTATATATATATATATATTTGCATAATTGGGAGCATTCCTTCCCTTATACATGTTTGATTAAACCGGAGTGCGAACTCGTGCTTATTCAGCTTTTGATTCGTTTTTCTAGTCTTCGTATGACGAATTTGATGTTATAATCCAAAGAGTGTAAAAAATCTCCGTAGGCGGTTGCAAAATGAAACAAATTGGTGAATCTATCAATAGGGTGCTCTTTTAAATTATTTCAACAGCACTTCAATACACTTTCACCCCCCTCATAACGGAAATGGTTGATGTTTGGTTTATTAATGAAACAATGCTTCCATTATGGTGAGGCGAACACTCCAACCAGAAACCGCCAGAATGGATGTGTTATTTGTTAACATGTTCCTAAATTTGTTCTTTGGCATGCCATGCTTTATAAGATGTTGGTATATAGAGCTTTGAGGTGAGGTGTTCGCACAAATACGGAGATTTTTTTTACACTCCTTAGATTATAACATCAAATCCGTCATACGAAGACTAGAAAAAACGGATCAAAAGCTGAATAAGCAGAAGTTCGCACTCCTGTTTAATCAAACATGCATATAAATTCATTATATATAACTATATATATATATATAACTATATAACTATATATAT
>OY744516.1:130632481-130649981 GCA_963556195.1 Sepiola atlantica | reverse complement strand
AATAACTAGGTTAACATTTTTAAAAATATATTACTGGTTATCTGAAAGCATGCACGGATAAACATTGTAAACGTTTTTTTTTAATTAATTACGTAAGGAGCTGACACTGAAGTTTATTAGTAAAAAATGATTCCCATTTAACAATGTTTCGATCCTGAATATGCTGCAGACTAAAGCGACGTACATTTTGTTTTTTAATTTCAGTAGAACATTGTCAAGGTAAAAAAGGCTATTCAGTATGAAATATAGATATTGTAGGACAGAAATTATCGATGTCAGACTCCGGAAACCAGACTAGTTTCTTTTTATATATTAGCTTACTAAAGAAGAGCAAGGCGTGTCTATTTGATCAAATACTATTTGGATTGATGCATTCAAACTACAGAGCTCAATATTACTAATATTTAGTGTTAAATAAATTACTAAAAAAATAATGTGGTGGTTTCATCGAAACTTTAAAGTAATTGCATTTCTAACTAATATAGTAATATTTCTCCAACTGAAAATTTATGAAGGGAAATTTTCAATATTGGATCTATTAAGCAATTTTTCTTTTTGCTAATAGAGTAATAGGTTTAGAAAAAGATACAAGATCAGATTTAAAACAGCAAAAACGCTCCCCTCGTCCTGAAATTCAACCATTCCTCACCGTAGGTTTGATGGTGACAACGTGGTGGTGTCAGTCTGAAACTCCCATTCTTGGCAGTGTTACCCTTGGCAGACAGGTTTGCCACGCAGAGGACAGCAACCCGGTTAATAGGGCTCTGGTGAAAATCCAGAAGGAGTCAACATACAGATCCGTCGTAGTCTCTGCGTCTTTTACAAGCAATGTTGGGTCAGGCTCCTAGCCCGAAATCCATGGCGTGAATATAACAACTTTGCTTCTGTGAATATCCAACCGCCATTTCTTTGCGTGTTTTGTGCCAAAACTTCCCCGACTTTGCATGCAACCGCTGTGCCTTATTGTTCTCGGTTAAGGTTTAACATATAATTTTGCATGTCTAACAGATAGCTACGATCATGCATAACTAGATTACCCAGCATTACAGGAAAGGCAGGAGAGTAAGTAAGAATTATAATATAGATAGTAAACAGATGTAGGTCAGGGGTGTGAGTAGATATCGCGTTTGGGATGCGACTGTGATTGATTTGATAATTTCAAATATGAGACGAATATGTTATCTGATTGTATTTTGAGGTATGCCGATTTAAGGAAATTGTCAGAATTACGTCACCGATTGAGAGAGAATCGTGAAAAATGACAGGGACTGACTTGATTTCGAAGTAAGCGGACGTCCGGCCTTTCGCTCACCTAAGCGGGACTGGGAAGCCGGCTATATGTGGGCTATTAAAAGAATGTCGGTATTCTACTACAGTAAAGTGTAAGCAATGAAAAACCTTTCGATTTTGCTACAATACCTTTAGCATTTTGGGATAAGTAAAGAACGTGGCATAAGGCAACACCACAAGGACTTTATGCAGACCATACAAATCTGAAGCACGATCTTTGTGGGCTCTGCCGGGAGCTTTGTAAAGAGAAGGCCTTTCCACCGAGTCTCGTTTTTCTGATGACGACACAGTGGTTGGTGCTAGCCGTCGTCTGCAGAGACTTCAAAATATCTTAAATTAACTGCTATTTTCAGGAAATTAATGGAGGCTCTCTAATGTGTTTGCATGTTGACTCGTGATTAGGATCACAGTTTTGAAAAAAAAAAAGAAATGCTTGTCTGGAGCACTTAATTTTTGGTTAAATATTTTTATGAAAGAAAAATGATAATATTATTAAGAACAAATTAAGCAGTAAACGAAAATTTGAAACATTCAACTAAATTATCCATCATATTTTTTTCATTTGATGTTTTAAATTTTATTTCTGCACTAGTAATGTTATTGTTTGTTTGTATTGAAATGATTTGTTTGAATTTCATTGGTTCTATTTTTTTTATTTTTCGCCTGTTTTCATTTTAACGTAACTTATTTATCGTTTGTTTTTGTTTTAATTTTAAACTAACGTATTCATCATTTGTTTCGATGTTAAACGGTTATATTAGAACGGTTTGCCCCCAAATAGCTGGCAAATTTTATCGACTAGTTTTGTCATATTTTTCAAGCAGTGACAGGGCAAATTAATCCACCGTTTTAATTTGTTTTATTTTTGCAGATTTCTTTTTATTTCGCAAATAGTAATTAACAAATAATAAAATCAAAGTCTTTATTAAAAATGTTACCACTCGGACTTAAGGTTATTGGAAGGGTTAAGATAACATGTTTTTGTAAGTAATAAAATCAAACAATTTCTAGTAAAATGATTTGAAATATATTTCAAATTAAACATTATAATGACGTATCCAATATAGAATATTGCCGAAGAAATTGTCTTTAAAATACAATTTAATCCGAAAGAAAAAGAAAAAAAAATTAATATTTTCTAGAAAAAAAAAAAATGAAATCAGACAGCAAATTAATACAGTGGATTAATTTACCCTGTCGCCGCTTGGTAAATCAGGAAAAAAACTAGTCGATAAAATTTGGCATCCATTTTGGGAGCTAACCACGTTAAAAACGTTTAAACTAACTTATCGTTTGTTTTTATTTATTTGTAAAAAGCGGAACTAAGGTAACTATTAGAAACTATCGGATGAAATATTACGTGCAATGATTTTTTTCGATTGTATGAGTTAAATGAAAGATACGCATGATAATGCACAGAGACATAAATAAATGAGGTTTTATTAAATTTATTTTGTTGATTTCCATATATTAAAACTTAACCTCTTTTAAGTAGCCCGAAACACGCGACCAATATTGAATATTCCGGCCTTGAACGAGTTTTAGTTCACACAGTAACAATAGAACGTCCATCCCCGCCAACCTAGATAGACAAAGTGATATCCGGATCCATGATCTCTTTTGTCCAATAATCGTCTCCCTATTTCCCTCTCCCGTACTGTGTAAAAGATCCTCATTAAAACGTTCCCGGACGGCAATGTAACACTCTACCCTTTGTATGTGACGTATACACAAAAACAATATGGAGGGGGCCTTAATTTGGAGGAGAATAAAGGAAAGCATTATTTTTTATAAACACCTGTTTCTATCCTCAGACGTAGTGTTACACTGTATAATAGAAGTCCGAAATTAAAATAAAAAAAATGTTCTCCTCCGCTATACTTGTGTGGAGGATACAAATCCCACTGTGGAGCAAATGATACCTCAATATTTAGATTTAGATCTCAGATATTTATAAGGAAAACTATTCCACATCTTATGGAACTGTATCACAATTCATATACATTGCGCTTCAGTCGATGAGACATTCCTCAGCGTACAGCCTGTTAAATCTATGAATAATGCTAGCAGGAAGACCCGATAATGCTTGCGTGTGAATAATTGAACACTATTTTCTTTTTCACTTTGCTCATAATTCTATACTATTTATTTTTTAATCTTCCCTTAATATAGTCGGAAGAAACTAAAATTTTGCAAAACTTTCTGAATTAATGGCTTATACATACGCTTTAAATTTCATTAAAATTTGATGAATGTATTTGAGGTTATAAGAGGGGTTCTGCTGCATAGCTTCCATAAATGGGGCACGTACAGATTTGCGACCACTTTCATTGTCTTCCCTGGAGAATTTTATACATATAATTTAAACTTCATCAAAATATAATATAGTTAATCAAGGGAGACGCGAGAGCGCTCTATCACTTAATAGACCTCACGAATGGTCTATGCTGGAAATCTCATTTCTTTGATCTATCACAACTCAAAAACCAATGAACCGAATTAGTTAAAATTTTGCACAAAATTTGTTTTTGATAGGTTCTATAAGTGTGTAGAATTTCAGCATCATTAGTCAAGGCAACCCAGAGATCCAGAAAGTTCAATCATGAAATCATGTTATCTGTGTGTACGTACGTGCCACCCTGTATCTCGTCAACTGTTTGATGGATTCAGCTGATTTTTGGCAGAGATAGAATTTCTAGGGTCTAGTTGATGGCATTTTTATTTCAGTTTACCATATACCTTTGTTTTCCAGAAAATTTCAAAAGACCTTATGAGAAGGCAATGTATTGAGGCATAGCCTTTACAAAAGTAGTGACATTCCATGAAAAAAGCCAGTATACTGAAATCATATGCCCTTAATGAAGTTAAGATGAAAATTACTATACACTAAATGTACAAAAGCAAGGAAATTCCCAAATTTTTACACTTTTATTGTCATTAAAGGTATGACTACATATCAACCAAACCATTTCAGTATCACATCACTACAGTATAAATCTCTATGCATGAGTGGATGAAGTGTGTGAGGTGCGCTGAAGAAAAAATCCTACCAGTAAAATACATAGTCCTGTTGTACTCGCATACCCTTAATGACAATAAAAGTGTAAAAATTTGGGAATTTCCTTGCTTTTGTACATTTAATGTATATGAATTTTCATCTTACCCTATTAAGGGCATATGATTTCAGTATACTGGCATTTTACATGGCATCTTAAGAGGTATTCTTTCTTCATTGCTTCCTTAAGGTAGGGACTACTCCGGAAACTTTTACATATACATACACTTATTTGTCTGTAGATTCGTCATCCTTACTTTCACTAGAAGACACAAACCCATTCTTTATATATTGGCCCAAATTCTAGTATATATTAAAGTTTTTTAACGTCAATATTAAAGAAAAAAATGTTTTGTACAATTAAAATAATTTCCAACGCTATTGATGATGGTTAGCAATTCATTTATTTATCTTTATGATTGCTTATGTTTGAATTAATGTTTTGTAACATGGCGTAAATTATAAATCCATGATTTCGCGTCAAAGCTATAAGTATTTTGTTATGGGTATGTTTTAAAATCTATAAGAAACTATGAATAACTCAGTTCGTAGAACACCAGACTGAAGAGAAAAGTTTCGGTTTCCGGGCATTGCTGCCGCTTTATATTTTGTTTTTTTTTTCTGGGGGAGGGGGGAATGTATCATTTAGTATTGATGCAATATTTTCCATTTCAAAAACGTTAAAGCAATGTATTGTAAAAATTGTGACTGACGAACAAACACACAAAATGCCTCTACTAAGAGTGGATATAAAAAACGTGTTTGCGAAATGACATTTTGGACTCCCACTTAATATTGTCCGAAACAGTTAACGCTTTTAAAATCAATTCGTGTTTACGTCATAATCATTCGTGTGTCTACGACTTAAAAGAAAATATATTTATTAACTATTAAGTGGGATGTAATTGTGTAAAAATAGTCTAATTGACAAAAGATAATATAAAAACAATGTTATAACAGGTGAAACAATTTGAAACGGTGTAACAATTTGTTTCTTTTTAATAGTATTTGAAAACTGTCAAGCATTTGAAATATAATATAATACATACGAGTGTACACCCTCCATCAAAAATCACGGAAAACGTATCGTTCGCCTGTGTTTGCACTTATATTCATACACACAGAGCTACCCGGCGTTGCTCGGGGCCATGAAAAACAAAATAGAAGTTAAATAATGCGTGTAACATCTTTCTATTAAAACTTCTATTCTCTTCCTTACTCTCTAGCCGTCTTTTTATGTTTCTTTCTCTTTTGATACTGTCATGTTAGGGAGGAGGTCATCACAGAAGTGCAAAAAGTACCGTTGAAAATCAAAATATGAAGAGAAATAATGTTGATGATTATTGATCCCGGACAACGCAGAGTAGAAAAATAGTCCAGATTAATTCCTAATTTAATGTCCCTACTATTTCAGAATAATATAAAGATAAATGGAGTTGATGAAGACAATAGTCCGAAGAGATTTAATATATACCAGTTACCAAAAGCAATACTGTAATCTTACGATCTTTTATCCTGAACAAAGCTTAGAACAAATGGTCCCGTCAATTCCTAATTTCTTTCTCTCCTCCATTTCAACATAAGACACGTTATATTCAGTCAATAGTCCGAAGAGAGTTAATATATACCAGTTACCAAAAGTAATACTGAAATCTTACAATTATTTAACCAGTGTTCGAACTTAAATTAATATAAAATAACATCTGAATTGGTTAAGTTAAATAGAAAACTTATCACACTTAAAATTTTCAAAAACTTAAAACAAAACGAAGGCAAAACGTATTAGTCAGTATAGAAACAACAATGAAAGAAAACGTCTTATGAAATTTGATTAAAGACAGAGGTTAACGGCCATGCTATTTGCTTTCTCAATTCTCCTTTTTATTCGTTAACCTTTCTGTTACGAGACGGATGTATGTATAAAAATACATACAACTTTTTTTCTTATATATTAAGGATAAATGTGTATACGAGATATAAATGGAACTGTATAAAAAGGAAAGTAATATATATATATATTTAATGTATCCACATCAAATGTTATAAGGGGATATATTTTTATGTATAAATTTTCACTATTATCTTCAACAGTGCTCGATATGTGAGTAGAGCCTGACGATTCCATCCGGGGATGAAACGCGGAAACCTCTGTGTAGCTTAATTACCATAAATATATTTTTATCACATTATATATATACTATATCATATATATATACTATATCATATATACTATATCATATATATATATATATATATACTATATCATATATATATATATACTATATCATATATATATATATACTATATCATATATATATATATACTATATCATATATATATATATACTATATCATATATATATATATATATATATATACTATATCATATATATATATATATACTATATCATATATATATATATATATATATACTATATCATATATATATATATATATATATACTATATCATATATATATATATATATATATACTATATCATATATATATATATATATATATACTATATCATATATATATATATATATATATACTATATCATATATATATATATATATATATTACTATCATATATATATATATATACTATATCATATATATATATATATATACTATATCATATATATATATATATATATATATACTATATCATATATATATATATATATATATATATACTATATCATATATATATAATATATATATATATATATACTATATCATATATATATAATATATATATATATATATATACTATATCATATAATATATATACTATATCATATATATATATATATATATATACTATATCATATATATATATATATATATATACTATATCATATATATATATATATATATACTATATCATATATATATATATATATATATACTATATCATATATATATATATATATATATACTATATCATATATATATATATACTATATCATATATATATATATATACTATATCATATATATATATATATATATATATACTATATCATATATATATATATATATACTATATCATATATATATATATACTATATCATATATATATATATATATATACTATATCATATATATATATATATATACTATATCATATATATATATATATATACTATATCATATATATATATATATATATACTATATCATATATATATATATATATATACTATATCATATATATATATATATATACTATATCATATATATATATATATATATACTATATCATATATATATATATATATACTATATCATATATATATATATATATACTATATCATATATATATATATATATATACTATATCATATATATATATATATATATACTATATCATATATATATATATATATACTATATCATATATATATATATATATACTATATCATATATATATATATATATATACTATATCATATATATATATATATATATACTATATCATATATATATATATATATATACTATATCATATATATATATATATATATACTATATCATATATATATATATATATATAATATATCATATATATATATACTATATCATATATATATATACTATATCATATATATATATATATATATAATATATCATATATATATATATACTATATCATATATATATATATATATATATACTATATCATATATATATATATACTATATCATATATATATATATACTATATCATATATATATATATATATATATACTATATCATATATATATATATATATACTATATCATATATATATATATATACTATATCATATATATATATACTATATCATATATATATATACTATATCATATATATATATACTATATCATATATATATATATATACTATATCATATATATATATATACTATATCATATATATATATATATATACTATATCATATATATATATATATACTATATCATATATATATATATATACTATATCATATATATATATATATACTATATCATATATATATATATATACTATATCATATATATATATATATACTATATCATATATATATATATATCATATATATATATATATACTATATCATATATATATATATATACTATATCATATATATATATACTATATCATATATATATATATATACTATATCATATATATATATATATACTATATCATATATATATATATATACTATATCATATATATATATATATACTATATCATATATATATATATATACTATATCATATATATATATATATATACTATATCATATATATATATATATATACTATATCATATATATATATATACTATATCATATATATATATATATACTATATCATATATATATATATATACTATATCATATATATATATATATACTATATCATATATATATATATACTATATCATATATATATATATACTATATCATATATATATATATACTATATCATATATATATATACTATATCATATATATATATATATACTATATCATATATATATATATATACTATATCATATATATATATATATACTATATCATATATATATATATACTATATCATATATATATATATATATACTATATCATATATATATATATATATACTATATCATATATATATATATATACTATATCATATATATATATATATATACTATATCATATATATATATATATACTATATCATATATATATATATATACTATATCATATATATATATATATACTATATCATATATATATATATATACTATATCATATATATATATATATACTATATCATATATATATATATATACTATATCATATATATATATATATACTATATCATATATATATATATATACTATATCATATATATATATATATACTATATCATATATATATATATATACTATATCATATATATATATATATACTATATCATATATATATATATATACTATATCATATATATATATATATACTATATCATATATATATATATATACTATATCATATATATATATATATACTATATCATATATATATATATATACTATATCATATATATATATATATACTATATCATATATATATATATATACTATATCATATATATATATATATACTATATCATATATATATATATATACTATATCATATATATATATATATACTATATCATATATATATATATATACTATATCATATATATATATATATACTATATCATATATATATATATATACTATATCATATATATATATATATACTATATCATATATATATATATATACTATATCATATATATATATATATACTATATCATATATATATATACTATATCATATATATATATATATACTATATCATATATATATATATATACTATATCATATATATATATATATACTATATCATATATATATATATATACTATATCATATATATATATACTATATCATATATATATATACTATATCATATATATATATACTATATCATATATATATATACTATATCATATATATATATACTATATCATATATATATATATATATATATATACTATATCATATATATATATATATATATACTATATCATATATATATATATATATACTATATCATATATATATATATATATATACTATATCATATATATATATATATATACACTATATCATATATATATATATATATATACTATATCATATATATATATATATATACACTATATCATATATATATATATATATACTATATCATATATATATATATATATATACTATATCATATATATATATATATATATATACTATATCATATATATATATATATATATATATACTATATCATATATATATATATATATATACTATATCATATATATATATATATATATATACTATATCATATATATATATATATATATATACTATATCATATATATATATATATATATACTATATCATATATATATATATATATATATACTATATCATATATATATATATATATATATACTATATCATATATATATATATATATATATATATATACTATATCATATATATATATATATATATATACTATATCATATATATATATATATATATACTATATCATATATATATATATATACTATATCATATATATATATATATACTATATCATATATATATATATATACTATATCATATATATATATATATACTATATCATATATATATATATATACTATATACTATATCGTATATATATACATACACTATATCATATATATATATACATATATCATATATATATACACTATATCATATATATATACATATATCATATATATATACACTATATCATATATATATACACTATATCATATATATATACATATATCATATATATATACACTATATCATATATATATATATACACTATATCATATATATATATACACTATATCATATATATATACAGGGTGGTTCAAAAGTCTTGGGAACATAACGATTTTTAATAACTCAAAAACTATTAGGAGTTGAAAAATGAAATTGGTACCGTTGGAAAGGTTAAAGTTTCAAGTTTTGTGGGGAATCTTCAAAGTTGTTCAATATGAGCACCATTCGTCACACGGCAGACATCTAGTCGATAGTCCATTTCCTGCCAAACGCGTTCCAGCATCTTGACGTCAATGGTTCCCACAACTGCCATTACTCGAGCCTTTAGTTCGTCAATATTTCTTGGAAGGGGCGGCACATAGACTTGTTGCTTGACAAAGCCCCAAAGGAAAAAGTCACACGGGGTAAGATCTGGAGACCTAGGAGGCCAGGGCATGAGAACGTCATCACCTCGCCCAGATCTCCCAATCCATCTACCAGGCAGCCTTGTGTTAAGAAACTGCCTTACTCTAAGACTCCAGTGTGGTGGTGCACCATCTTGTTGAAAAATGAAGTCATCAGATTCTGCTTGTTCCAACTGAGCCATTAACCAGTCTTCCAGCATGTTGAGATAGGATTCACCAGTGATAGTTGCCTCTTCAAAGAAGAACGGTCCATAGACACCTTTCTTGGAAATTGCACAAAACACGTTCACTTTTGGTGAATCTCGCTCGTGCTCAAGAAGTTCATGAGGATTCTCAGTACCCCATATGCGAGTGTTATGCTTGTTAACTTTGCCATTCAGATGGAAGGTCGCCTCATCGCTAAAAACAAGCCGGTCATCAAAGCCGTTATCTTCCAACTTCTCTTGCATTGCAATGCAAAAGTCACGGCGAAGTGGCTTATCAGTGTCCTTCAACTTTTGGACCAACTTGAGCTTGTAAGGTACCATTTGCAGTCGTTTCCTTAAGACACGCCAGACAGTTGCTGGAGCAAGCTCCTTTCAGGAACTTCTTTTTTAATTTCCTGCGAAATGCACGCTGAACACATGTCCACGATTCAGTCTTTGCAAATTGGAGGACGCAAAATGCCTTGTCTTGTTTAGAGAACGCCATTACTGCACCTGGAAAGATAACACGAAAATCATTAGTATGACAAAACTTGATTAGCAAGCTTTAAATGGCACCAGTTTCATTTTTCTACCTGGAATAGTCATGAGATATACGCATTTGTAATGTTCCAAGACTTTTGAAACACCCTGTATATACACTATATCATATATATATATATATATATATACACTATATCATATATATATTATATATCATATATATATATATATATACACTATATCATATATATATATAAATATATATACACTATATCATATATATATATATATATATATAACTATACACTATATCATATATATATATATATATATATATATATATATACACTATATCATATATATATATATATATATATATATAACACTATATCATATATATATATTACTTATATATTATATATACACTATATCATATATATATATATATATATATATATATACTATCTATATATATATATACTATATATATATATATATATATATACACTATATCATATATATATATATAATACTATATATATATATATACACTATATCATATATATATATATATATATATATATACATATATATATATATATACTATATCATATATATATATATATATATATACCTATCATATATATATATATATATATACTATATCATTATATATATATATATATCATTTAATATATATACTATATCATATATATTATATATATATATATATATATATATATATATATATATACTATATCATATATATATATATATATATATATACATCATATATATATATATATATATACTATATCATATATATATTATATATATACTATATCATATATATATATATATATATATATACTATATCATATATATATATATATATATATACTATATCATATATATATATATATACTATATCATATATATATATATATATATATATATACTATATCATATATTATATATATATATATATACTATATCATATATATATATATATATATATATACTATATCATATATATATATATATATATATATATATACTATATCATATATATATATATATATATATATATACTATATCATTATATATATATATATATATACTATATCATATATATATATATATATATATATATACTATATCATATATATATATATATATATATATACTATATCATATATATATATATATACTATATCATATATATATATATACTATATCATATATATATATATATATATATATATATACTATATCATATATATATATATATTATATATATATACTATATCATATATATATATATATATATATATATACTATATCATATATATATATATATATATATATTACTATATCATATATATATATTATATATCATATATATATATATATATATATATATATATATATATACTATATCATATATATATATATATACTATATCATATATATATATATATATATATATATATATATATACTATATCATATATATATATATATACTATATCATATATATATATATATACTATATATATATATATATATATATATATACATAATATATATATATATATATATATATACTATATCATATATATATATATATATATATATATATATATATATATATATATATACTATATCATATATATATATATATATATATATATATATATATATATAATATATATATATATATACTATATCATATATATATATATATATATACTATATCATATATATATATATATATATATATATATACTATATCATATATATATATATATATATATATATACTATATCATATATATATATATATATTATATATACTATATCATATATATATATATATTATATATATACTATATCATATATATATTATATATATATATACTATATCATATATATATATACTATATCATATATATATATATATACTATATCATATATATATATATATATATATATATACTATATCATATATATATATATATATATATATATATATACTATATCATATATATATATATATATATATATACTATATCATATATATATATATATATATATATATATATATATATATATATATATATATATACTATATCATATATATATATATATATATATATACTATATCATATATATATATATATATATATATACTATATCATATATATATATATATATATATATATACTATATCATATATATATATATATATATATATATACTATATCATATATATATATATATATATATATACTATATCATATATATATATATATATATATATATACTATATCATATATATATATATATATATATATACTATATCATATATATATATATATATATATATATACTATATCATATATATATATATATATATATACTATATCATATATATATATATATATATATACTATATCATATATATATATATATATATATATACTATATCATATATATATATATATATATATATATACTATATCATATATATATATATATATATATATATACTATATCATATATATATATATATATATATATATACTATATCATATATATATATATATATATATATATACTATATCATATATATATATATATATATATATATACTATATCATATATATATATATATATATATATACTATATCATATATATATATATATATATATATATATACTATATCATATATATATATATATATATATATACTATATCATATATATATATATATATATATACTATATCATATATATATATATATATATATACTATATCATATATATATATATATATATATATACTATATCATATATATATATATATATATATATATATATACTATATCATATATATATATATATATATATATACTATATCATATATATATATATATATAATATATACTATATCATATATATATATATATATATATATACTATATCATATATATATATATATATATATATATACTATATCATATATATATATATATATATATATATATACTATATCATATATATATATATATATATATATATACTATATCATATATATATATATATATATATATATATATACTATATCATATATATATATATATATATATATATACTATATCATATATATATATATATATATATATATACTATATCATATATATATATATATATATATATATACTATATCATATATATATATATATATATATATACTATATCATATATATATATATATATATATATATACTATATCATATATATATATATATATATATATACTATATCATATATATATATATATATATATATACTATATCATATATATATATATATATATATATATACTATATCATATATATATATATATATATATATATACTATATCATATATATATATATATATATATATACTATATCATATATATATATATATATATATATACTATATCATATATATATATATATATATATATACTATATCATATATATATATATATATATATATATATATATATATATATATATATATATATATATACTATATCATATATATATATATATATATATATATACTATATCATATATATATATATATATATATATACTATATCATATATATATATATATATATATATACTATATCATATATATATATATATATATATATACTATATCATATATATATATATATATATATATATACTATATCATATATATATATATATATATATATACTATATCATATATATATATATATATATATATACTATATCATATATATATATATATATATATACTATATCATATATATATATATATATATATATATACTATATCATATATATATATATATATATATATATACTATATCATATATATATATATATATATATATATACTATATCATATATATATATATATATATATATATACTATATCATATATATATATATATATATACTATATCATATATATATATATATATATATATATACTATATCATATATATATATATATATATATATATATATATCTATATCTATATATATATATATATATATATATACTATATCATATATATATATATATATATACTATATCATATATATATATATATATATACTATATCATATATATATATATACTATATCTATATATATATATATATATATATATATATATATATATACTATATCATATATATATATATATATATATATATACTATATATATACTATATATATATATATATATATACTATATCATATATATATATATATATATATATACTATATCATATATATATATATATATATATATATATATATATATATACTATATCATATATATATATATATATATACTATATCATATATATATATATTATATATATACTATATCATATATATATATATATATATATATATAATATACTATATCATATATATATATATATATATACTATATCATATATATATATATATATATATATATACTATATCATATATATATATATATATATATACTATATCATATATATATATATATATATATATACTATATCATATATATATATATATATATATATACTATATATATATATATATATATATATATATATACTATATCATATATATATATATATATATATATACTATATCATATATATATATATATATATACTATATCATATATATATATATATAATATACTATATCATATATATATATATATATATACTATATCATATATATATATATATATACTATATCATATATATATATATATATATACTATATCATATATATATATATATATATATACTATATCATATATATATATATATATATACTATATCATATATATATATATATATTATATACTATATCATATATATATATATATATATATACTATATCATATATATATATATATATATACTATATCATATATATATATATATATTATATACTATATCATATATATATATATATATATACTATATCATATATATATATATATATATACTATATCATATATATATATATATATATACTATATCATATATATATATATATATATATACTATATCATATATATATATATATATATACTATATCATATATATATATATATATATACTATATCATATATATATATATATACTATATCATATATATATATATATATATATATATATAATATACTATATCATATATATATATATATATACTATATCATATATATATATATATATATATATATACTATATCATATATATATATATATATATATATACTATATCATATATATATATATATATATATATATACTATATCATATATATATATATATATATACTATATCATATATATATATATATATATACTATATCATATATATATATATATATATATATATATACTATATCATATATATATATATATTATATACTATATCATATATATATATATATATATACTATATCATATATATATATACTATATATATATATATATATATATATATATATATATATATATATATATATATATATATATACTATATCATATATATATATATATATATATATATATATATATATATATATAT
>OY744516.1:130511434-130626434 GCA_963556195.1 Sepiola atlantica | reverse complement strand
GTTGACCGTGTTACATTCGTAGAATTAAATGTAGAAATGTTACAACGATAGAGTTGATGATTGCACAAATGTAACTGAAAGTATGTCACATTTCTCATATATATATATATATATATATATATATATATATATTATGAAACCTATGCAACGTTGGGAAAGTTACTTAGTGCGTATTACTTATTATTGATATTGATGTATCATATAAGAATTCAAGCGCTTTATGTGTGCAGAATCTGCCCTCTTCGTTCTGAGAAATCTATTCTTGCTTTCTTATGTACTATATAAAATATATAACATATATCATAGTAAATTATGAAGATGTATTTATCGCAAGTAAGTTACACGAAGACGTCCGCGTTTAATCCCCGTAGGAACTCGTCAGGCACTGTAGGCTGAGTTCCTACGGGGATGAAACGTGGACGATTCTGTGTAGTTAATGGCTATAAATATATTTTCTTAAGTTACTACCTTGCTCTACTCAGTTATTGAGCACTGTTGAAGTAAATACTGAAAATCGATACATAATATACGTTGATACCTGAAATAATGATATATATATATATATATATATATATATATATATATATATATATATGACAACCCAGACGATAGAAACCTAATTTTTCATTGATTTGATGGCATTGGAAATTCAAATATATGAAAGTTTTACGGTAAGTATGTTTTTAAAAAATATAATGTTTTTAATTTAATTACATGAATTTTACGGATAGTAATTTCGCTTTACTCTACAAAGCGTGAAGAACTGACCTTTTTTTTTCTTCGCCTGAGGATGTCGAGATTATTATAGCTACGAGTCAAACGTCTCTTAAATGTAAAACTTTATATGTGCATATATATATATATATATATGATTTTTAGAATTTTATATTTGGATAAAAAAGCCGACAGGAGTTAGCGAAAATGTTCAATCCTGAAATGGGAAAAGAGAAATAAAACTATATATTTAACAATATATATATATATATATATATATATATATATATATATATATATCATACTATTATACTGAGAAAAGTATAATCAAACTGGAGGAATTTAATAAACAAAACGATGAGTTGAAGCTATTTGTAAGTGCTCGGTTTTTGTTATATATTTACTACAATAATATATATATATATGCGTGTGTATATGTTTATATATTTGTATTACGGGATTTACCCCTAAACTAATTAACCGACTATGAAGAATTTTAGAGTATAGCTGCTACGCCTAACGGTTGGTAATTTATTTTTATGCAGAGGGGTGATGGAGAGTGGAAGAAAATTAAGATGACTTCGATTTTTGTAAAATGTAAATAAGTATTAGACATTAATTTATAAATATTCTCCACATTTCAATTTCTTTCGATTATTTTAAAGCGTTTTAGCGGTCATAATATGGGCATAGCCTGCTACATTAAATTTCAAATGTTTTAGATCTGTATTGAATTTGATCCATAGTCATTACACCAACTAAACAGGATTCCCTGAATTTTTATTTTTTCTAAAAACCCTTTAAGCTTAAACCTTAAACATTTAGACAGTTTCTTTAATCAAAATCAAATACTTGATTTTGATCAAAATTTTAATAAGCATTTGAGACATGCATTTTTGTAGCATTATATCTTAATTTTATCTTGATAAGGGGAGATAAATGTGGTACAAAACTTATTTATCTGGAAATTCATTTTGCCATTCTTCTGATATATGTATCGGAAGAGAACAAACGAAAATCGATATACAAATAACTGCTTTAGTTCTGGCTCGATGTCATTTCGAATAAAGCTATATGGATATTAAATGATAGTAAACTCTATTTAATTTAACACTTAACTGCAGTTTCACAGCAATACAGAAGTGTACTTGACTGGCCTCAATCGATGATGCCAGTTGAAAATACTTCTGATTGTCGGTGATGCTGTGAAACTTCAAGAAAGTGCCAAGCTTAGTAGATTTTATTATCATTTACTATTGATATATATTCAATCTTTGAGGTTGTAATTATTGATTTTTTTTTCCATACGAATCGAAGTGTAAAAATGTCCAATATTTTTTTAATTGATATGAAAAAAGAACACACTTATCACGACTAAAACACGGATTATATTTCTGGAAAGTACATAGAAGTAGTTCTGTTTGAAAAGTGATATCAGACAAAATGTCGGTCGTTATTGGAAATTAATTAATAGTCGTTCGCGGGCGTTCTCCATTACACTGTAATTTCAAGTGGAATTGCATCAATTCGCTCTGATTCTTTCCTTCCGATCCTCAAAGGTTCGAGGACGCTGTCGGAAAACAATTTCCTTTTTATATTCCCAAAAGCAAACGTCACACAAATCTGGTAATCTTGCCGGACATTCAATCTCTCCTCTTAAAGAGTTCATACACTTAGCGAAGAATTTCCCTCAATACTCTATAAACATGATAGTGATTTAAAAAAAAATAATAATGGTATAATATGCAAACACTAAAACTGGAGAATTAGAGCATTTAATATTCTATTTCATCAAGTTTATCAACGCGTGGGTAGATATTAAATTAATTTTCAACGCACGTAAAGGTTACTAAGATATACCGTGTATTGGTTGGCACTACAGACCCATGTTGCAAAGTGAAAGACGAATAAGACCCAGGGTATGAGAAAGTAATTTAATTTATTAAGAGGTTGTCTACTAAAATCTATAAAGACAATAAATGAAATGTTTGCAATCAGATTAAACATTTAAGAATAGAATGTTCCCATACAATGAAAGAATATATAAGCTATAGCTTTTAAAATGTAAAAAGAGAGATGTGCTAAGCCCAAAGCAAAGATTTACATTTTACTGCGGTGTTCTTTCCGATAGTGGACGTGCCAAAGCCCGTCTTTGTCGTAAAGTGTCCGGAGAACAAATGCAAATTAATACGAAATGCAGTCTAGTTTCTTGACCAGGGGGTGGCTCGGGAGTTCCCAGCAAAATATCTGGTTCACCGCGAGAGTTGGCATGCAAACACTTTTTCCCAGGAGAGATTACTCTGGTTACTAAAAAGTCTAGCCTATCGATTGAGATCAAACGATCAGCAATGCAGACCTGAGGGCGGTGGATTTTTGCGGCTTGCTTAGATTGAATGACAACCATATATGAAGTAAGAAATAGCATGCCTTAATATAACAGCGAAATAATGTTTTCACCTCGGTTCCCGATGGATCGATGAAGTTAAGCAAGCTTGATACTGATCAGTGTGTAGATGGGTGACTAATTAGAATTACCAGGTGTCGTAAGTACACTTTACTAAAGTCTACAAATTGGTAGGTGTCTATCCTTGCGTAAAACCGATAATTCTATAACCCTACATCCTCTTGTAGCACGATATACGGGTAGAAATATTAGGACGCGAAACAATCTTGCACATACTATATGAATGCATTTTCAGGGTAATGTGTTGCTTAAATAAATATTCATTAAAAAGATACGTGTACCTGTTCCTTCTTCTTTGTGCTATCTAGTGTATACTAACAACGGCTAACTAGAGATTATCAATCCATCAGCAAAGAAATTAACGAAGACAAACAACAAAAACACTGGGGACATACAAGCATTAACTGTAGCACATCAGCAAACTAATGTACAGCTTTTCAGATTTCGTCACCATCTGTATAAAGACCGTTCCCAGCTATATATCAGCTTATTGGTACCATGCTCTTTCATGTGTAGCGTTACAAAACGCAAGGGAAAAATCTCGGTCCCGTGAACCTTCTGTCTTGGAAAGATGTTTGTTAATATTCATGTAGCTGTCACTATCTACGTACATGATGGATTAGATTTAATTTAAAGCCTATTTTATCTTTAGTGAACAGTATGGTCGTGGCTCTTTACAAAGGAAATGCGCAAGCTGATATAATTTGTAACGTACACAGTGTAATAGGACTTGTATCACAAAAACTATTTCAATTTCAAACAAGGAACTATATTGTTTCCTCTTTAAAGTGATTCCCTCTCAAGTTTAATGGGCTTTTCCGTCTATCACTAACACGCTTCTATGCACCAAACTACGGGTGTACAGTCCTATTGGTGCTGCACACACGCCTTCAAAACAGATCTATTGTACTTGAGGTGAAAAAAGAATCCCATGCAGCAAGATCAGTTCAACATGGAGGTTGTTACAGTACGGTGTTTTTTATGTTTGTTGCTCGATTTTTATCCTTAATTCTTCAGTACTCATGGCTGAAAGACCTTAAAAACGTTGTAAGCAAAAGCATATGAGAAAAAATGCAATGCTCAAAGACAGCAAAGAATATTTATATACTTAAAATATATCGTGTTATATGATAACACAATCTGCTAATAATTCTTTTGTTCGTAACTCACACAACACAATTACTTTAATGACCAACTCGTTTGGTATCAGGCCGTTGCGGAACTCCATAAGTTAAAACAATATGAAACAAAAGTAACCCGCAATCCATAGGATGAATGGTTTTACATAATTGGAGTATGACATTCGTGACATAACTGTAATAATCGCATGGCTGCTAACTGAAACAACGCGGGAAAAATAAACACTTAATGATAACTATGGTTAAATAGTCCGAACATACTTGCGTCCACACGAGAACAAACATAGACACAACGCCAGCTTTTAATGCGGAGATATCTATCTCCTCTAAAGGGGCATGCTGGATGGAACAAAAGTAAAAATAATAATAATTGGGTGTTAAACGCCTCTACTTGAATACTTGTTTCTTCGACTGAGATCCAATCTCTAGTTTCTCCTTGTGAGACATTCACAGCAAGAACTCTCCTGGTTCTACAATTGCTAAACATTTTTTCATTCTTCCTCTGTATGCTTAACATCAAACAAAATTTCAATGAGAAATTTTCGATGTATGGAACGCATTACCACGAGGTTACTCCATGCGGGCTACAACATGGCTACCTTCAAATTCAATGTCAGCAAATACTTGTCATATACCGTCCTCATAAGTAATGAAATTGTGTTCATTCCATTAATCGTTTTCAATCCTCTCATTATATTCTTCCTCATTCAGCTGACAATATAGCAATTTTATTACATCTTATCCTTAAGTGGCTTTTAGCCTTGATAAAACATGACTAATTAGGAAATTTTAAGTTTTTTTTAGGCCGTAACTTAATCTCTTCTATATTTAAAAATCTACAATCGCGAAGTTTAATCCATCCGCCATTAATACGACTAATTTTCGTTATGGGCCCAATTAAACCCGAAGAGAAATGGCTGACGTTCAAACTAAATAACGCCAGCATTTCTTTTTTTTTTAATTTATTATTTTTTTTTAAAGAAAACTGCATCAATACAAAATGACATTTAACACAAATTTAGATGTACAGACGAAACGTCTGTAGGTATTTCTCATTGAGGATTAGAAAGCGTTATTAACATTCAGGACAGGTAAAAATGAAGATTTAGAAGGCGACAGGCGATGAACGTTACCCCTTTCCTTCTGTGCAGTAGGGTAAATACTGTATGGAGAAAAAACACCTGTAACTGGGTCTAATTTTTACGCATGACACTAAAAAGCATTGTTGCGTATTGTTAACATGGAATGCTTGGCATACGCAGAAAAAAAAATGAAGTAAATAGACACCCTTATCACCATTAATAATAAACCTCCTGTCAGAGGACCCTGATGGACCTAGGCAAGATAATAGTGATTATTTTTCCTCAGTTATGAATTTGCCAATCACTTAGCAGTGGAAAGAAGAATCCCGATGATTTCGACGATTTGAGTCTCATAAACTCCACCCTAAAATTAACCTATAATATGGCTCCTCTGAGAATTCTAATGCTTCTTTGGCCTGAGCAATACTTAAATGATCATATATGTACATATATTGATATCAGAAATGTAAAAGAAAATGTCAACTATTGAGTTTCAAGCATTTACTGCTGATTTGTATGGTTCTAAGTGATGGCTGTCGGAGAAAGAAGCAGAAACTTTAAACGTGTATGAATTATTTTTTGGGGGTGTTCATTTATATCTTTCATGTCTGTATATGAAGAAATGCCCTTCAGAACAAATAAAAAGTCTGCTTTACATATTGATATAATATCAGACAATTATTTATAAAATTCTGCTTCATAAGTTCTTTTTTAAATGTCATTGTTTAATTTTCATACATTTATGCAACAGATGTGTAAAAACATTTCCTAAAAAAGATATTAACATAAAAAGAATTTTTTTATATGCGGTAATAAAACGCTAAACTATTTAGAAGAGTAAACCTTTGTCGCTACAAATTAAGAATATTTTGTGGTGTTAGTTTTTATAAAGGAACAGTTTTGTCGGAAAATACGTTTATTTTTAAAGTAATTAGGTAAACAACGCAGTTAAAGAAAACAAAACTCAAAATCGGAACAAGCGAATCAAGATAAGCAAAAGACTGCATGTTCTTTGGTAAATATATTATTTTATATTAGGTCGTTTAGGTCCCCTTTTGTTTACTGTTTTCCAGTTATATTATCCTTATATATATATATATATATATATATATATATCTGTGTGTCTATATATATATATATGTGTGTGTGTGTGTCTATATATATATGTGTGTGTGTGTGTGTGTGTCTATATATGTCTATGTGTGTGTGTGTGTATATATGTGTGTGTATATATGTGTGTGTATATATGTGTGTGTGTATATATGTATTTGTATATATGTGTGTATTTGCATATCTTCCCCCTCTACATAAATTGTATTATACCCTATCACTATATATATTCGCCCAAATTACAGATTGTCTCGTTGCTTTGCTACTTTTAGCTTTTTCGCTCTTGATAAAGTCCACAAAACAGATGGGGAAATGTTGAGCATTAGGTATTCTACTCTTTTTTAAATACATATATATATATATATATATATATATTATATCGTTCTACAGCCTATAGTGCTAAACTAATGAACTGACTATTATTAATTTTTTAATATATATACTCAGCAACACGGTGAGGATCATATGCACAATATATTATTTTGTAAATTTATACATATAGGTGGTGCATGTATATACATTTATGTATGTTTTATATATATTTCGTTGTAAAGTATAAACATCTAAACTAATCAACCGATCATTATGAATGTTGGAATACAGATGCTAGTAAAGGTGGGTCATAATGGCTATATTTAGTTTAATTCAGTTTTATGCAAAGGGGGCAAATGGGTGGAACCTTTCATGAAATCTAAGATAGCTCAGATTTTTTAAAGATTTTCACTATAGATATTAGACATCTATTAATAAATATTCCACAAATTTGAGTTTTGCTTTTGTATAATTTCGAGTATTATAACGGGATGTTAGGTTGTGGCCATATAATGACACCTTTCATTTGAGACTTCAAATATTTCAGATTTGCATTAGATTTGATTCATAGTTATTAGACTCCAAACTAACAAGACTCCATGAATTTTTATTTCTTATTAAAACACCTTAAGCTTAGGCCTTAAATTTCGGACATTTTCGAGAATCTATATCATGTAATGGATTTTCATCAACATCAAAATAGAATTCTAGACAACGTTTAGTATCATTATGTATTGATGTTAATTCTCGTAACGAGACACAAAAGTGGTGCAAAACTTTCTGTTCGAGAACTTAATGTTACCCGTCCTGGAACTGGTATTCTTCTAGTGTTTGTGTATGCATATATAATATATATATATATAATTAGTAGTCGGAAAATACTTAAGATGATGTTGGATAAATTCAGAGAAGTGGTAGGAGGGAGAAATTGAGGAAGCACTTTTGGGAGTCGTCAAATGAAATATTTGATCTGAATATCGATACTTTACTAAAAGTTTAATTTTTTTAGCAGTTGAATTGAGAAGATAGTTAAAGGGGAGATGCCCAAGGATTGATGATGCTGCGGATGAAGATGCGGATGATGCGGCGGCGGCGGCGCTCGAGACATAGCTGCATTTGTCTAATCCATCAACATGTTTCTATGTAATAAAGTGTTATGTATGAGCACTATTGAAGTACCCCCCCCCCCAAATGCATGATATAGAGAACATCACTATAATAATTCGCTTAGGCATTTCATGTACATACTACGTTATCTTCCACACATTAATCTGATTTCGCTAACGTAAACAATTCCGACTTTACCTCTTCTTAAATCAAATCATGTCGTCTCGTCGAGTGAAATAGGTCAATATTAAATGAATATATTTCACAAGTGACATTCGTTTCATTGACTTGAAGAATATTTAGCTGACGATTATTTTTACGGTAAAAAAAAACAATGTTTATTGTTTTAAAAAGAATTAAATTGCTACAATTTTAATAAATTTAGACCTATTTTTTTTATTTAAAGAATTATTTTTACGGAATAAGTATTTTTTTCTTAATAGTATTAACCATTACGGACATTTATTAATTCAAACGGAATATTATTATTATTATTACCAGTAAATAATAGAGATTGATGTAAAAAAGCATTGTGGAATTTCCACAGGTCTCACTACAATATAGGTATTGTAGGTTTTGCATCTTTAAGCTATTTAGTCAGCAGTCTTTCACTTATGAAACATATTTGCAACGAAATAAAGAGCGTGTTTGTGTTTACGTTCCATCAAAAGAAATTCCTACTATTTTGCAATTATAACTCCTTTCATGTAATCAGATGTGTTCGTTTGCAGAAGACTCGGTCTAATTCTCTCGCGGCAGCTTTCAGCGTGGTTAGCATAAACGTTAAGAAGCTTTAATATCACTGCCAAAGAGGTTTCTCTAACTCCATTTGATATAACCAATAATTTCAGCGGTAGAAAGGTCAGCGACCGACTTCCTACTCGCTCGGCACAAGTCTCTTTCTGCCGCGGTTAAATGCCAGACAATTGGACTAATATTATTTCGACAAATAAACCTACGTTCGTCTGTTATTTTCCTGAATTTCAGTTTTGTTTTTATTCGTGTACTGTTGATCCGCAATCTTGTCTGTGATGGTTGTGTAACGCGGGATACGACGACTGACCTATTATCAATGAACCCTAAATATATAATAACGTTGCTATTATATACATTATTGCAAGAAGTACTTAGATGTTTTTTTTCTTTCGTCCTTATTTGAACACCCCCTCAAATATGTATTTTTTCAAGTTTTATAAAAATAATTATTTTAATTCCGAGTGCGATAGAATTCATAAACGACTGTAGTAATTTCTTCAAATTAACAATGTTAACTAATGCTTAATTGGTCCCCCGATTTATAAAATCGGGGGACTTATGTTTTGAGGCATGTCCGCCCGTCCGTCCGTCCGGATTTTTCTCCGCAACCATTCATTGAATTTCTCTGAAATTTTGCATGAAGTTGTAACTTTGGTCAGGTCAGAAAGTGACATTCTCCGATTTTTGAAAAAAAATCTGGTTAGCCCCCCAGGGGGTCAAAGGGGGGGGTCAAAAATGCCCCAAATTGCCCAAATTTATTGCATTTTACACTCGCCACATCGAGTCACATACAGAGGGGACCACGCACGCGCGGCTTGTTTGTTTTTTTTTTCCTTCTGATAAGATTTATTTTAAAGGCCATGGTTTAAAGGACTTTTATAAAATATTCTTTGTTGTAATATAAGAATATAATAAACTTGTTAAGTATATAACTTTACATTTGTTTTATTATTACTTTTTTCTGTATATATATATATATATTTTTTTTTTGTAAAGAGATATAGTTATATAGTCCTCACAAGACAGACATTTCGCCATATCACGCCTTTTCAGCGTGGCTAGGGATGGCAAGCAAAGATTTGAAACCCGACCGTTTTGGTCAGCAGTCGGGAGGTTTTACTGTACATACACTTGGGTATTTGTTTGCATTACCGACTGTCTAGAGTGTTCCCTTTTTACGATGAGGAATGCTTTACGCTGTTTCAATTGTTACCTCTCTTACAAGAGAGCTCAATCCATATTTACACACATGTATGTATGTGTATGAGTGTATACACCACCCGAAGCACACTTCTATATCTGTAGTAATATGCATGAAAAGCTAGAGTATAAAGGTTAATAATATTTAGACAAATTGGACTTTTTAATCAATGCGCTGAGGTTTGATGCAAAGTATTTTTAAAAGTGAAGTTTATGAAGAAATATCAGCAACTATCATTATTCTTAAGCGATGCGATATGTAGCAATAAGCTTTTTCACCGAACTCTATTTCCACCTGTTGTTACTTTGATTCCAGTCAAAATTGCACGAATAGATTCATGGTCTAAATATATGACCAATATTCATTTTAAATATGTAAGCAAATCACAAAGCGTATTTACTGGACTTGAAATGGCAGGAAAAAGAACATACAAGACAGTATGGCTTTGTTTCGATACGGGTGACAGACTTAATCCGATTTGATAATTTTGCATGAAATGAGTCGTTTGTTGGCGCATTTATGTCTTTTATGGAAGTCGTTCCAGACACAAAATGAAGCCCTTTAATGTAAGGAGATAATCATAGTAAAAAGGGAGAGTAAAGTAGAATCACTTCAAGACAAAGCAAGCTTGAAAGAGACTCCACAACCAGCGTCCAACTCCCTGGACTCCAAACAGTCTAGCCAAAAGGAAAGGCCTTCAAGAGCTCAATAGAAAAGGAAGGAGTTACAAGGCTGGCTGACAAGTCTGCCCCTATGCTGGTTTAGTGGCTGACTAGAAACATTTGTGCCTATGTCTGTGTGCAAAAAACCACACACACACATTTTATAATTTCATATTTCAAATATAAATTTTATAACAAAGCTATTATAATAGCTCAATAGTGTAAGGCTAGAGTTATGATAGAAAATATTTCAATGTTATTTAAACCACATCAAATGTAGGCAAGAACAGTCACACCATTTTACTAAAAAATATTTGTATGTGTGTAAATTGTGTACCTTTGCGTAAATTATGTATGTGTTATGTGTACATATATGAAAATTGTATATAATTGTGGAGTTCATTTAATAAATGGGGTAAGTCTTTTGGAAAAAAAAAACCCTCTTTCTTTAATACATTGAAGAATGTGTTTCCTTAAATCATTTTTCCACAAAAAAGAATTCAGCGCTCAGAGGGTTAATATTTGTTTCCCTAAATCTACACTCTGCATCGTTTGTGATTTGTTTCTATCAAACTTTGTTTTGATCGAGCAGCAATATATATTTTGAGTCTATTCAAAACTGATGGTAAATCAAACGGTGATTAAGGCTGTAGGGGGAGGGGCAGTAGAACATTTACAATAGCTATTATGTATCAGTATTTGATGACCCCAAAAAGGGCAGTTATATCGTTAAACAGATTAACCAAAACTATATCATAGTCCCAATTAGTTTATATATTTACAATCTATATAGAATGTTTTATAAAAACATAGGTTAGCTTTCTTGCAAACCTGCAGGGGGGGGGGGGAAGTATGAGTAGTAACATTTAGATGCGGGTGTGTAAAAATAAGGTTAGAATCGGATTTTTTTATGTAAGCTTTAAATTAAGTAAGAGAATGGAAAATTATGTTCGAAGTTAAGTGTAGAATTAGAGCGACGTGTACAGGACTTTTCGTCATCGAGAGAATTACGCAGTTACACGTAGTGAGGAAGAAAGAAAATTATTTCTCTTTGGCGCGTGAACTGATTGGTTTCGGTCGCCTATTTTGAAGTTCCGTCTTCCGGGACCGAGAAATCGGAAGCTAACGTATAACATTACAGTGCTGTAAAAGAATAAACAAGTCTAAGAAAATTAACCATTTAGCTAAAAGAATTTGGTTATTTGTTTTGTTTTTTTATCACGATCCATTATTACAGAGCTCATAGAAACGAACAGTGGTTTCTTCCGATGAAGTGGAATACGAACAAACCATGATGATCGAATAACCCCCCCTTACTATGCTACGTATGGATAAAATAAACAATAACATATATTCTTGTTTATTCAGTGTATACGTTTAGCCATGAAATTGCTATTTCGAACTGAAGCGTGACTGGCTGACCTACCCGCTGACAATCATTTATAGAGTAACAAGCTCGCATCTAAAAAAATATCTGAATAAACTCAGAAAATACCCTCACCCAATAGCACCCACCATTTTTTTTTATCACCAGATTTGTATTGTCTACAAATGACAGACAAGTCATTTGTAATAGTCAGATAAGTCGACATCCGGCTAGCTGATATCCAAACAAGGTCAGTGCTTAAGAGCGCGAAATCTTTTCAGATTTGACCGTGGTTCAATCATGCGAAAAATGAATACACAAAGCGGATATCAATGACAAAATGTCGACGTCAATCCGAGTGGGAACCGGCTGAAAAAAAAACAACAACAACAACAAAAAAAACCAACTGAAAATACCCATTGATGTTTAAACCAAGTAGACGTCTATTTTCAAGGCTTTCTTCACTTCCCTTTTTTTTACACGTCCTTGCGTTTCGTATTCCACCCTAATCCCATTGTACAGTGGTTTCGCTCCATTAATAAGCTGATAGGATATTTAACGGCTACATTACGTAGTCTAAAACAGTGACTAATTGTGGTAAGCAAAATTATTTTTATCATGTGAACTATGATTTATTTTAATCAGAATTAACGCCTTCGCTTAATAGAATTAACGATAAGTGAAGTATCGTTAAAGTGATCTATTGTGATAAAGTAAGGTGCAATACGTTGAGTAGAGCAATCAATTTAAGGAAGGAAAGATGAAGAAAAAAAATGCATAGATACAAATATTATTACATCGAAAGTTCAGATGCAAGGAGTTACATTAATCCTTAAACTATGTTTTTTTAAAGATAAAACTCTTCTCGTCAGAGGATAACATTCGGTAGTGATATTTATAATTAAATATTACCTGTTCCATTTCACTTTGAAAATGTTCAACTCTTTCTAAATACGTTCTTTTATCCGAACGAAACCGGTAAAAGCTCTCGTTTTCATAATTAATTCCTGTATTTAAATTTTTTTCGTTTTTTTTGTTTTACACACACACACACACACACACACACACACACACACACACACACACACACACACACACACACACATATATATGAAAGATGAAGATCCAGATAGCTGTTTCGTTGTCTACGACGCATGAGTGTTGCTTGAGAAAGCTTGTGTATTAACTCAGAGATACGAAACCAGTCAACTTCAAATGCGAGCACCTCACCTATTGTGTTTATAATCACTCGACTATAAGCAGATGAAATTATATCGCTATATATGTTCTTCTGCTTTACACATATTTTACATCGGTCCGAGAGAAATCTATTATTTACAGTATATTATTCCTTTATTCCAAGTGGAAACTTTTAGTTTCTTTACCAGACGTACTAGATGTATGCATATATAGAAATACACAAATATGTGTAAGAGATAATTATTCTGAAGAAAACCGTCAATCAATCACCGATTCTTGAACATGTTAACGAGTGCATGCACCAACCCTTATCCCAGAGTGGCTTGATTAGTGTCGATGTAACAGTCATAAATAATGACTTATTTTCTCTCGGAGACCAATCAGCTAGCATGGCGCAATTATTTCATCAGTCCCAAGAACTATTTCGCCCACTTTGGGAATCGCGGACGATAATCAGACAGTTCCCCTGAAGCCACCAGAAAAGACTAATTACTGATTTTTATTTACATATCTAATATCTTTCTCTTTGGTGTTGCACGTCGTTCAATCGCACGGACATTTTTTCGGTCCCTTTCACCCACTCCCTACGAGTATAGCAGGGAAGAGATTTATAATAGGAAATCGTATAGGCATCGCCGTTCAATGATAATACACACACCTGGATACGATTTGCAACATTTTCATAACTCTAGAACAATTGATTTGTCTGTGATCGTTCTCTTCAGTTCAAGAATAATTTGGAGATTGTTTTGATAAACATTTTCTATTAGATAATCCTACATATTAAATCGGGGATGGAGGTTAAGGTCTGGTCAGTGTGAAACCCAATCAAGACGACACCTGACGATGAGACGATCATTAAAATGTTTCCGCAGCCGTCCAACGACCAATTGGAAGTGTGGGGAATTGCCTCATCCCATTGAAACTATTGTTCATCTCTCTCGCAACAAACTTTCGCATATTCAAGACTATCCAAAACATAATAGTAGCGCTCAGATCAATGAAAATGTGCTCATTTGGAGCATATAATTAAACGGCAATATAACAAAGACTGTTCGACTTTCATGAATGAAACTTGGTGGACAAGTAAAGCATAGATTGGATTTTATTTATAACAAATATAGGTGAATTGTAGAAAGGATTGTGAATTTTTTCAACGATCTCATAGATTACTTTTTTAATGGAGTACCTGTATGTTTTATCAAATTAGATTTTAGCAAAAAGTAATCGCATATCTAACATAGTCTGAGGATTGTTTTGATATAGATTATCTTTGAGATAACTCCACAGATAAAATCAGGGGGCGTTAAGATCTGGTGAGTGTGAAGTTCATTCAAGGTCACACCACATACTGATTAAACGATAACTAAAGGGTCCCCGCTGCCATCCAACGGTTCATCGTTCATTTCACTTAAATCCTTATCCCACTGATTTTCTTTTAAGTCCCGGTAACCTTTTGAACTTTGTAACATATTCGCATAAATTTTAAAATGTTTGCTTTTTTTGTTAAAATATTTATTAAAATAATCAGCAGAACAAATAAAAATTCCCTCACCAAACAAAGAGAAAGCATTTTTATTATTTTTAAATCGGTCCGTTATCGCCGGCTAGTGTCTGGGCGGTGCAGACCACAGCAAACGGCTCATGACTATTCGTTGTAATTGCAGATTGGTAGTCAACCCGCGACTTGCAAAGCCACTTGGACCAGGTTTTTAGATATTTTAATTACCTTGTTTAATTGAATTTTATTCAGTAAAATATGATTAAAATAGCTTTTTATTGATTTTGTTTTTGTTTTTGAACCACTCTGTTTTAGATTTGATAAACATTGACACGAACTTCGCTCGTTTTATTTCTTTTTTTGTATTTGGCGATTGTCATTTTTTCGGATGGAACATTAAAGTTAAAGATTGCTCAACTTAAATCTAAACAAATGAATAAACTGTAAAATTCAACAAAAGGATAGCATTTTTGCTTCAATAAACTAACTTGCAGTTAACTCCCCTCTTAGTCCAGTCAAATCAGTGACGGTCAAACTAATTGCAAGAAAAGGTTTTTTTAACAATGCATTTCTATGAGGTATCTTTATGAACATATTAAAAGTCTAGAAAAATCGATCAATGCTAAATATGAAAATTTGACCTGTATCAATCTGCGAAAATAGTGTGTGTTTATGACAAAAAAATGTAAACAACCTCGTTTTCATTTTGCCTATTTTGCCTAAATTTTAGATAACATTGATTGCTGGTCTTAAATGTATTTCTTGTCCTGAAATAAAATTCTAATATACATTCAAAGTTTTGAGAATCGAACTTTAATTTAATGTTTTAATCGCTGGCGGTCATATTGTGTTTCCATGCAGCAAAAGATTTTTTACGGCATAAAAGTTTCATTACATGCTATTTTTTGCATGTGTTTGATTCAAAATGAAATTTGAACATTTTTTTACACAAAACCATTTGTTTAAAACAAATGAGTATTTTACCATCCACTGTATTGGAAGGCTAATTTAATGAGTCATCTAGTAGCCGTCTGAAATCTGTAGTGCTGGGAATTGGAGGATTAAACATTGAGATAATTATTCTTGATTGCATAGACCACCTAATGGAAAAAATCAGGATTATCAGAAGTTCTGGAAGAGATTTTTAGCCACAACTCGGTATCAAATAATCTTAGTGGAAATGTCCTTGTTAGATTATGAATAGGCCATTTCTTAATCGATGGTGCACTTAATATATTACTTCTTGCATACACATTGGAACTAACTGCGTCACATACTTCTGTATCTGACAATGAAACTCAAAGTGAAGAAGACCCACACGTGAACAGACAGATATAATATCATTCAAGTGAGAAGTACTAATTTAACAGAAAGTTGAATAATGTAATCGAAATATATTTTCAAAACTAATTGCGATGGTAGATGAAGAATCTATGATAGCAGCTATGGCTATCCATGAAGAGTTGGAACATGAAAAGAATTACTAACCGTACTTGCTGCTTGTATTTGCAATATATGAAAATTCTAGACATTTTGAAACGTTTTCTCTGTGCAGAAAGAACAGGAAATTGGAGTTTCCATCTGGCTTCATTGTATGACATGCTACCATTCTTTGTTGCTGCAGTTCACAATTTGTACGCTAAGACAATATTTTTATATCTTCAACAAATGGCTACCTAATCAACGTATCATCCTGAATTGTATCCCGTTTTTAAAAATAGGTTACATGTTATTTTATATAGTGATACTGGGCATGACTTTCCACTGATCTTATTGATTATGCGAGGTGTCAAATCAATTGACAGACTCACAAGGGATAGAAAATCAGCGAGTCATGTGGATTAAATCATCATCGGTTTGTTCTGAACTAAATCAAGTTATGCAGCAGTTTTCTGGTGTTGATTATGAAATTAGTGAACAGCACAAACAAAAAGTAACTGACACACGACAAAAAAAGAGACTGCACAGATACAAAAAAGCTGATAAGCTTTTTTGAAAGCCAGAAATTTCTTTCAGGAAATCTGACAAATCACTGCACATAATTATCTCAGATATTGTTCTATAGGATTTAGTAAATGCAGATCAAATTGAAGGTTGGCTATGAGTTTATTTAATCCATGGAAAGCAATGAGGTATTAAACAATTAATTCAAGTGAAAAAAAAAACAGGCAGTTATCCTTGAATCAAAAACAGATGTGATTATAGACAAAAAAGCAGTGCATATTCATCCATAAGCACTGTTTAATGCCAAACATTAGTTGCAACAAAACAAAACTTTAAGATACAGGACCTCTTTAAATATGAATTGTGTAGCTATGTAACATCTATGCTTGATTACATTATTGCTCCCAGATTTGCAAACAAAGCAATTCTAGGAAGTGTCATATGGAGCTAGCTTCGATACCAAGAATGCAAACTTCCCACTGGTGGACACTTTGTTTTGGATGGAGGAGCATTACTGCATCGGATCATTTCGCATCATGGTCTTACATTTAAATAAATATGTTATGTATATATTAAATATGTACTGTGCAAATATCGCAAATGCGTTATTGTATTTGATGGTTACAGTGAACAACATTCAGTAAAAGACATAGTTCCTTTGAGAAGAGTAGTAAATACTGTATCTGTAACTATGATTTTAGCAACGAAAAAGACATTTTCTTGATATAAACATCTTATTCAGATGTTTATTGAATGTTTGGAATAAGCAGGGTGTCGGTGTATCCACGCCAATGGTGGTGATGTCTTATTGTTTAAAGTGCTGTTTAAATATACACTGTTCAAAATCTGATCTGGGCACCTGCATGTGCTTACATTTACCATTTGTTTCATGCTTTACTTGGATAGGACACAGCTTCATGCTTATTCAATGTAGGCAATTAGTTGCTATGAAAATAAAGACTTACAGCATTGTTCAGAAGACTTCTGTCAGAGTAAAGCACCAAAAGAAAGCATTATTGCATCTGAAACACGGCATAAGGGAACTTCAACAAATTTAATAGCATCGGTTTTCTGAAAAGATACATAAAAACATAATCACAGTCGATTATATATCCTGCCTCCAACAACAGCTGCTGCAAATGTATATTCTATGCCTGTATACTAATAACCAAATATATGGTTAGTAATTCATTTTCTAAATCCCATCAATTTGGGATGACAGAGAATCAATGGTGTCATCATACCAGAAATGACTGATATGCTACCAGCACCAGAAATCCTTAACTTAATCCAGTGCAACTGCAAAAAGACTGCAATACAGCACGATGTGCATGTAAAAAGCATGGACTTAATTGTTTAACACATAGTTGGAGAGTGTTGTATTACAGCTTGTGTTAATTTGTCAGTGCCTGGAAATAACATTGAGTTAGATTATTTCAAAATAATTGAATAAAAAAGCACTCGGAGAGTACAACGCTTCACCAAGGTTTGTGTTATCCTACTATGCAAGTGAAACTAGGTAATGTCTTGAAAATGAGACAATACATAAACATAGGAATGTTTACACAGATGGATTGAGAAATACCAGATTCATAGATTCGTTTGAAGTTTTAAATAGGATGTTCTATGTAAAAATGAAAAATGCTACCAAATCTTGAATCTGTATTAGATCTAGGTAAAATTTTTATCTGGTGCTATGTAATAATATCTGGTACCTATGTTTCAAATTTCAAAAGAATAGACAAGATATTGACTGAAATGTGATTTTCTTTGAAAAGTTGACAATGATAAAAGATACTGATTTTCCGACTTTTCAAAAGATCTTGGATTCATACATTTAAATGGATCACATTCAGAATTAATGATTAGACTTCTCTGGGCCAAGATCCAGCTTGTGTAAAAAATCTGGTGATTATTTTGTGCACAGGTTGCTAACAAACATACAAATAAACAATGATTAAAACATGATTTTCCTGTGTGTGCGGAGAGGTGTAATAGATAATATATTCATTATTTTTTTTAATTGAAAAATAATGATGCAGTTGTATATCTAATAAAATAATTCCATAAAACATCCTAATAATTTGATCATGGAAAAACATACTTTGAATGCATACGGAAAAACGGCGTATTTTAACGAAAAAAATTGTCTCAAAACTTAAGATTTATCCTAAGATACATTTTATATAGGTAAATTTTTGCTTTGAGATTAAAGAATCATTCTATATACATCATTTCATATCCTAATTTTTACTTATAAATTTCAAATTATGCCTTGGCGCGATTAGTAGCATATATCACGTTCACTAAAAAATACAGAGGACCTGTTGATAAAAAATGCCAAATTTGCATATTTCGCATCGGTAGATTTTCTGGACTTTTACTATGTTCACATAGCGACCTTTTAGAAATTCATTGCGCAAAAATAAATTTTGTTTGACCATTTGCAAAAATTGAGGCTTCTTTGACTGGACTATCTATTTATCCAACAGAATTTAAAGATTGCTTTCTATGTGAACATTGTTTCTGCGGTTAAAAATCCGTTTATATTACTATTTACGTAGCGTAAGCATTTATTCGATCTATTGACTAAAGGGCAAACCGGAATATTATGGGACCCAAAACGGGAAGTCATACGCAACCAGGCGGTGATTGCCGAAAAATAGCTAGCATTTTATGCAAAAAAAAAGTAATCAAATAAGTGGATTGATTTTTTTGTTGTATTTCTGCAGTTTACGGACCATGCTGAAAAAATAACATTATACTTTAGAGAGCCATTCTTAATCTGGAAGTTTAATAACAGGAACTAAATCTGACACAACACTGTTTGCTGTTGACTTCTAAAGTTAGTCCCTAATATTCCGATTTGCTAACTAAAGAATGTGCATTGCCATTGTCAAATGTTAACTGCTATTTCAGACAGTAGAGATCAAATGCATTATTCAATGGATCCATATTCATTGGTAATATACTTATAATACAAATAGGAAAGTCCGCTCTTCCAGACTTAACCTTTTCTCTGAGAAGGGGTTAGTTTATTGCTAATCGTCTGAGGCACCCCTACTGGGAATGCCAGCGTGGAGGCCCAGGCATTGTTTGGCGGCCAGAGTGTTCTTATTCTAGTGCGCTGGCTTCTCAAAAACACACCTGACCTTGTGTCAATCTCCTGGCAAGGAGATAAATAAAATACATATATATATATATTTATTCGTCCATGATTTTTTAATAACGCTGTCAAATATCAATAAGGGTCCAGGTCATAACCTGTATATCATAATAGAACGTATAGAATGTGTATACTATAGTGTGTTCACTTAGTTTCTTGTCACAGATTTCGAGGATATTTTTTGTAGCAGAGCCTTCACCCCCTTCCCCCCCCAAAAATATCCTCAAAACTCTAAAAGTAGACAAAATACAGGATGTAGTAAACATTGTTTTATTATTTACTTGAAAGGATAGAATCCAGTGACACTGTTGAGTATTGCAGAAAAAGTTCGCTTTACTTATGTTATTCTGATTCCACATAAATTCATACAGATAGGTGTGTACCATTCCACGATGCGTTCAACAGTGGCGTTTGTTCTGCATTTTGTACACCCTAACCCTAATGCTATTCACAAATGTAGGTTAAAGGCGTCTGCGCGCACTATGCATTACTTACCAGATAAATATATAATATATATATATATATATATATATGATGTGTGAAAAAGACAAAGAAAAATCAATTACAGGAAAAATATCATCTGAAAACGAGGAATTTTAGCAGTTTCGTTAAGATCAACGAACGTCTTTAGAAAAAAAAGATGCGAACGAAACCGGTAGAAGCTCTCGTTTGTTTTAATGATTTTTTTCTCTATTTGATTTGTTTGCCTCATATCATTTTCACATATTTTGTATTCACGGAATTTAATTTTATGATATATCGTGTATTTTATCTTATATATATATGAAAGAGAAAGAGAGAAAATTATTTAATAATAAATATTTAATTATTATCCACATACGTATACGTTTCATTCTAACTGAATCCTCAGTATGAAGATAACTGTTCAAACCAGTCGCATGATTCGAATCACGAGTCATTTTTAACTCGATTCTGAGCACTCCAACCGATGAGGTCAATTCAACCAGTTATACGATAGTAGGGAAATAAATTCTATTAATGTCAAATTAAGCAGACAACCGACAGATATATATGGATAAACATTAGAAAAGCTTACGCGAGTTAACCAGTGCTTTAATGTGAATACATCTCTTCGGGTCTGTTAGATCAACTTGTATGTGTGTATGTATATATGTATGTGTATATATATATATATATATATATATATATATATATATTGCAAACCTTCTTTTCTCATTAATGGCGGTGCTCTTCTACAAAACACTAAATTTCCATATCTATATTCGTTTACATCGGTCCAATCCTCTCTATAAATGTCTCTGTCCGTCCGGTTGTCGGTCTGCCACGCATAAGTTTTAAATAGTATTTTTAGATCCTATCTTTAATAAATTTGTTGACACCTGTAAACATGCTATTTCGAATGACTTACGTCCACACATCTTTTGAACACCCAGCAAAATTGATTTCTGAAGTTAAATTTGAAATAGCAATTCCGTCGCGAAACGCGCACATTGAATGGACGCATCTTCAAAATGCCAGTTTTCATTATTTTTTTTTTTCCTTGTACACATTCATTTTATTTAAGGATATTCATCTTTTATTTTATTACTTCCTTTCTGCAAGGGTAAATTCTGGGTCTGACGGGTATATGTGGTGTTCACCAATAATAATAAGGGGGTGGGAGTCTGGAATCTGTCCTGGTTTTCACCGTACAATGCGGCCTATTGAATAATCTGTGCAACCGGGCAAAAGGAATTGTGAGAACGCCAAATTGAAAGCAGAAAATGTCAGCCATGTTGATTACGTATGCAGACGAAGACAAAGCTTGTATTTATAGATAAACTTTGCGCGAAAAAAAAAACGCCCGTTTCCCCCCCCCCCCCCCCCTTTCTTAGAGACCGAATCTTTGACTTTATTTCGAGTGGCACCAAATGTGTCCACACTTATATTGTCAGAGATGACCATTTTAATGTTTTCCTTCATATAATGGAGCCTTCGTGTCTGTGTGCTTTGTACCCAAAACTCGAAACATCTCGTGAAAGGTTTTTACTGCTAACGAAACACTAGTCATTACATTTTAAATACACAAGTAGATAGGAGCAAGGTGTTGTATCTGTTCTGATACCACAATACTACACTTCCTATTTTCTGTCCTGTGTCAATGAAGGATAATCCTTCATAGACTGAGGCAATTTTAATTTTTGTTCTACTCCAGAGTGCCCCTTTTCTGGCATTTTCAGCACATACAAAACCGACGTGTGTGTACTTTCGCTTTCGAGTGGAGGCAAGTAAACATATTTTCAAATAATATTCTTTATTTGAATATTACTTTTGTAATGTTATCCGTAAGTAGTTAGTAATAACTCCAACTTTTAATATAAAAATATAAAAAAAGGTTTGTTACTGTAAGTGAACAATGGGATATGTAGTTAAAAGTTGCATGATTGACTTATAATGTATACGGAGAACGGCCCGGCTATACTCGTACTACTGTCGTACTCCTTGAAGGTAGCATTGTCGTCGTTTATATGCTTCTCGGAATAGTTGATTGTATAGTAGAGAGGCGTCAGTATTTTCTCGACAACAATGATAGTTTTGTCCCAAACGTACACGAAATCTACATTGGTGTAAATAAATATGTTTTTGTTCTTTATTAAATCAAATCCAGATTTAAGGTTACGTTATTGAAAAAAGAAAAGTTAAAAAAAAAACCTTAGCGACCTTCTATAACAGTAGTTTTTATCTAGCCTTTATTTCTAGCTATTTCTCTCGCACTAGTTGTCTCCATTTTCTTTTCTGTTCGTTTCCCCACTCTCCGTTCGTTTTCCCACACCTAATTTTCCTTTCCTATCTTTTCTTGTCGCGTTTCCCCACTCTTCATTTCTATTCGTTTCTACACAAAATACACTAGTCGCGTGAAGAATACCGACGCAGCCTATCAGATCGAAAGCCGAATTCAAATCTTACCGAAGCTATTTCATTCACTTAACTAATACCGTTAGATAAAGAACAAAGCTGACATCTCCCAGGTAGGAGTAATATAGCCGCATGTAGTCAATGCATTTATAATAGATATATTTCTGCATTAACTCATTCAAAATTCAGATGATATACCGTTATATAGACAGTCTTCATACATATTGCATGATGGAGTTACTTTTCGTGGTAAATTCTTCTTTGCTGATCGGGGCACGTACTTTTCAGGTTGCGATTCTTGTTGACCACCTTCGTGACTGGATCTTAATTGTGATTAAGTGTTACACAACGAAGACAGTTGTACAAAAATATATTTGTTCATTTCTAATACGACATTCTGCCTGCGTCAGTAAGTGATAAGGATAGAGAAGGCGTAAACAACTGACATCACATATTCCCAGTTCCGCGGCCACCCCTTGTAAGAACAATATTGTTACTATTATGATATATTATATTTTATATTATGATATAATATTGTATATACAATATATATATATATTATATATATTATATATATAATCATATGATATTGTAATATATATTATATATATAATCATATGATATTGTAATATATATATATATATATATATAATCATATATATATTATGATATTGTAATATATATTATATGTATTATAACTATTTTAAAATTATTATCCACATACACATGTTCCCTCTTTTTCTGGAAATCATCAGTGTGGAAGATGATTGTTCTGTTGATCGCATTATTCGAACCCCCAGGCCCAAGTCAACATTTTAACTTCTGTCTGAACGCCAACCCAACAACCATGGTTAAAGGAAGAGAATAAATGTATGTCTATGCAAGCGGACATATCTAGAAGGCTGACGTAAAAAGTGTTCAACCATGGACGAAACTATGCATTACATTTGACAGTCTTAATATAATTCTCGTAAAGGGCCCGTCTTAGCATTAAAGGGGCTATAAACGATATTATGATGAATATTTTTAAATACTGATCCACATACACATCATCAGAAAGCGAGGGATTTTAGCGGTTTCGTTCGGATCAACGAACGTCTAAAGAAAAAAGATGCGAACGAATCATCAGTGTAGAGGATAATTGTTCCGCTGGTCCCACGATTCGAAACCCCAACCCTAAGTTCACATTTTAACTTCTTTCTGAACTCCTAGAACAATTCAACCAACCTAACAACCATGGTGAAAGTATTACACACACACACATACATATATATATATATATATATGTGTGTGTGTGTAATAATATTTATTGGTTATTATCGTTGTTTTTTGCTCACTATTACTTCGATTGTCTCACTTCCTAAGTGATTAAGATGCACAAAATTTGCATTATTAGTCGTCCTTAACTTTATAGGACGTATTTTTCGTTAATATATATATATTTATTTATTTTTATACGTACATAAAAGTAATCCATGGACACGTGTTTTGGGGCTCAAATCCGACATCGGCATGGCTAACTTAGACAATGATCGAATCTTCGATATTGATGTCTATAGTTGAGCGTTTTATTATCGGACCAGACAACCTGTCTAGAAATATGCACGATTTTTATCACCTGAACATGTAATTATTTTTTATTGGTGACTGCAGCGTTTGTTGTTTTTTTACTCACAACTACTTCGATTGTCTCACTTTTTAGACGGGGCGTCTGGTCCGATGGTAAAACGTTGGACTATAGACATCAATATCGAAGGTTCGATCCTTGTCTAAGTTAGCCATGCTGATGACGGCTGTGAGCCCAAAACACGTGTCCATGGATTACTTTTATGTACGTATAAAATAAATTATATATAGATAAAATACCTTATCAACAGACAATTACCAACTGGACTAACCTCATATCTTTTTTACACGAACCTTTTTTCACTCTCCATTACTTAATATTTTTTAAATGTTGAATTTTGGCTTTTCCACTGCCAACTTATCTATCTAATTCCTCTGATGATAAGATTTCGATCTTTGAAAAGCCTTGGCTTAAGCAAAGAATAATAAACAATTTTATTACCGAATATACCTTGCATTGAACAATCGAAGTTGAAATAAATCTGGACATTCGTACATGTTTATCACTCTTCTTTCACCTATCTTTATATATATATATATATATATAATATATATATATATATATATGCAAGTAAAATGCACATACAATCACTTAACCACTAACATGTCTTCAACAATATCTTAATATCTTACAATTTTTAGTAAGATCTGTATCTGTATAAAATTGTACCATTTCTTGCACTAACAGTGAGAGTATAATAATCTATTCAAATTCACGCAACAGAAACAAGTTTTGTTTTCATAAGCGTGTTTTATAAGTGCTATCTAAGTCGTAAGGTTACATACTGATTTGCAAAAGGATATTACATTAATAAACTATCTTCTTATTTATTTTAATTCAATGGTTGTTTTTGATTTAATATAACACATAGTTCCTTTTAGGAATGCGGTTTTCGTTCGTGGCCAAATGTTTTTCCACCACGTTCCCTCTGGGGGATTGACTTGATTTTCAAAAATTTGCGATTACCTATTAAATTGTAAGTTATAAACGATGCCCCAATACACACTTTCGCTCAGGTAAATAAGTCGGCCATTTTAATATTATTTATAATTGAAAATCAGAAGGAATTACATGTGACCTCTTGAAATTTGAAAGGAATTTTTAAGAATGTATACTGTAGAAGATTATTTTAACTGGCTTTAACATTCTTAACAAATCCTCATGCATTAACGTTTTGAAAGCTATTAAGCACTCCCCAAACTTCGAGTAGAAAATCTTAATTATTTTAGCCTCCTCCCCACCCACCAAAAATATTATTTTTTTAAAATCCCATTTAAAATATTCTTAGCAAATCCTCATGTATTTCATTTATTGAAAGATTTGGAAGCGATTTAATTTTCATCTCCATCCAATTTTTAGCCTCTCATAGAAATAACTTTTAAAAATCGTATTTAAAAAAAAAATTTAATTCCGCAATTAGCTCTATCAACATTCGTACACTACATTTTAAAGAATTTTTGGAGTTTACCTAATTTAATTGAGAAATATTTAAATTTAAAAATGAAAGGTTATGGCGATATTAAAATATTTTAAAGAAACTGAAACTTTAGGAATATTTATTACTTGATGTCTAATAAATCGGAGGTATCAGAATTTTTACGAAGAACCCCCACACCCACTTTGTCCTCTTTGCATGAAACTAAAATAAATATAGCCCATATTATCCACCTTGAAATTGTGTGAAAAAATTCATAATGATCGGTTTCATTAGTTCAGGAGTGATTCCTATACATAGAAATATGCTAACATGTACACAAATTAAAGTTTATATAAATAGACTAGCTGTCCCAAATTAACGTTGCCAGGGAATATTTATAGTAATTTTTTTTTCGGTATTTGAAACCGTTAACTCTTAAATTTATAAATAAAACATAAGCTGAAACTCAAAATATTTAGGGTCCTAATAAAATAGTTATCCTTAAAAGTAAGCGTGTGTTTTATTAACGCTTTAGAAGCCAATGGTTTAAATCTTAAATTGATAACTAAAATAGTTCGTAAATACATCATACTAGTTGAGCAGAATTACTTTCAAAGATTTACTTGATTTTATAAGTTAGCTAGAGTATTAATTATATAATATATATAAATGTGTGTTGGCTATAAAAACTACTTAGTAAAAGAAAAAAACTTTGATTGAATAATAGATGAAACTGATTGTATATTTCCACTTTGGATTTTCACAGTATACTGAAAATTGAGATATTATTGTTGTAAATATACACCAGACAGTAGGGGTAATATTTGAAAGACACGCCAATCGTTATGACTAACAATATATATCTATGAAAAAATACAGATTGCTTGTTAATTACCTTTCTGATAGTAAAAAAGAACCGTAGACGCTAATGGGTTAATATTAAAAAAAACAACAGAAAGACTATTAATTCATGTAATGTTTTTTTCAAGTGAAATTACTTCACCTTTGGACGTCGATCGCGAGTATATTAGGAAGATATGTTGTTGCATTGTATTCCGGAAAAGATGTTTTAATGTCACTGTAAGTGCGAAGAATCTGACAATGAAAAAAAAACCCGGCTTCATATAGAAAAAGATGGAAAATAAAACCATGGCATCCCTGCGTTCATTTTAAGCGTTTAAAATAGACAAAACATTGACGGTTGTCTGTAAAATTAATTAAGGGTTGGCATGCTGGTAAGTTCTGAGCTATTTTCAGTCTGCTACACATTAATCGACATGTGACTACAGCATCGTAGCAGAATTGACCGAATTCTCGTGAACCGGTTGGGTTCAGAGGGATTTTTACATCCTTGACTTTTATGTAGTAAAAAAAAAAGAAAAAGAAAAAAGGATTCGTTATTAACGCAAAAGATACGAGGTTGATATCCTCTGTGCGACCATTATGAAAAAAGAAGTCGCAAATTTCGTACAAAATCGGCTCCGAAATCAAATGAAAAAAATAAAATATGAGAAAAAATTTGTTTTTCAGCCAATAAGAGGTAAAATATTTTCACGTTATGCGTAGAATAATCCGTTAAGTATTTGGCGCCAAACTACTGGAAGCCTGCCTCACACTATATAAGAAATAAACATACATTCTCTTCAGACGCGGTAAATCACAGTTTCACGTGCGTAGAGACTCTTGACTGCTAAATACCAGTCGAGGATCCGTTCTCGACAATCAGTCCGGCAAAACCTGGACCATTTCGGTGGTCTTTTATCTGCCGGGCTTAGGCATTGGTCCTGGGTATTCCTAAGAGGTCCACCCTCCAAGGTCTTGCCTCCCCTCTTTGTCGTGGAGTAAATTTATTGCTAAATGCCTGAAGCGTCCCGACCGTGGAATACCGACGGGACTGCCCAGGCAATATTCTTATAGGCCAGAGTGCCCCCTTCTTTAGCGGTGCTGGCTTGATTCTCCTTACCTTCTGGATTTGTGCCTCGTCACCACTATATCATGCGATGACTTTTACCAGTTGGAACCACACCCACACACGCACCTCGTGCTCATTGCCAACAACTTGTGAGAGAACTACATAGAAGCTGAACTGTTTATATTCACACAATCAGAAGGAGCCTGTCACTGGCTGAGTTTATTCAACCGCAGTATTTTGCTCTCAACTCTATCCTCGTACAAACTATTAAATCCCCTTCTGACATTTGTAGATAAATGTATATATTTTAATGTAAGCAAATTTTGTTATAAATTTATTTGGGTTAAGTACAAAATAGTTAACAGTCGAGAATCCATATAGAAAGAAAAACAACAAATAATTAATAGCAAATGCAGTAGAATTAAATTCTCTACTAAGCTTTATACTTTTAACGTGTGGAAATTCTTTGTAAGATCCATTTCAAAATTTTATTTCGATGGAAGCTGACTTATCGACACACAAAAACAACGTCGCCGAAATCATAGTTTAACTTCGCCAAACTTAAGCGATTACATGTGGTTATGCGAGGCTTTTGTTTGGAGGTTTTTTTTGTTTTTTTTAAACTTAGTTCACCCCAAAGAAGGCAAGTTGCCACTGTAGACGTAAAGGGCTACTGATAATTAAGGTGGAAGTTTGGGGTGTCATACTAAATTAGAGGATGTGCAGCATGATGCTTGTTCACATTAGTTTTAAATTTCTGCATGACGGTACAGTCGAGGGAGCAGGGAGGTAGTTCAAAAGGCCGGCAGATCGAAGAAAAAAGCTATTAGACATATGGGGACCTCCACAGTAAATGGATGGGATTAAGTGATTGTCGGGTTGGTCGAGTGTAGTTACGTCGATGTAACACATGTCAATGAAGTACTTGTAAAACAAGCACAATTGCAACATTGCGGCGATGGTACGTTTGGTGAATAGTGAGGAACCTATTGGATAAGATACTCTTTTTAGACTTTGTCTAAGAAAGAAATGACTAGTGGATGGTGCACCAACCCAGATGTGATAACAATACTCCATGCATTGACGAATGCTGGCTTTGTAGAGATTAAGGAAACTACTAGGTGTGATAAGTTTTCTAGCTCGGTAGAAGGAGCCCACTTTCTTTGCAGCAACCTTGGCATTGTCTTTTCTGTATTTGTTCCAATTCATGTTACCTGTGAATGTTAAGCCGATGAGTTTGAACGTTGGACACTAAGGTAAAGTGTTATTTGCCATGACAATCGGTGGTTGAAGAGATTTCTTGTAGTTGTTGAATGAATGGAGCGTTGTCTTAGCAGCATTTAATTTTACCATCCATTTATGACCCTATTCCAATATAGACTAGAAGTCACCTTCTACGGATTCAGCCATTACCTCGGATATATGAGCTTCCGTTTTACCCATATGACGAGAGTAGAGCGCGATGTCGTCAGTAAATGTACCCATCTCAGACACAATGTCATCAGGGAGGTCGTTTATCAAAATCGGGAACAATAAAAGTAATGGGTCGATTCCTGGGGCACACCTGCATTTATGTCATGTTATTTGGATGAACGGCCATCGAGGTCAACCTGGATCTTTCTTTTGGATAGAAATGATATAATCATATTTAATATTCGTCCAGTAATACCATATGAATTAATTTTTAGAAGACTTTCATGCCAGACCTTGACAAAGGCTTTGGATATATCAAGCGCTACCGCCTTAGCTTCATCTGCCTTGTCCAGTGTATTGTATAAGTGTTCAGGGATGACCGTTAGGATATCTGAACTAGATCGTGCTTGCCTAAATACATACACGATGGTCAGGAAGAAGTTTAGCATTAACGAGGCGACGGCCTATCTCTAGCTTGATTAAGGATTCAAACATTTTAGTGAAGCGCGGGAGTAGACTATTTGCAGTGTGAAGTTAATCGAAGTTAAGCGACCATCTTGAAAATCTTGGTCGCTATTCTTTTCGTCTGTTGATAAAATACTTTTCATCGAAATCAAATCCGGAAAGAAAATCTTATGTTCTACACATTAAAAGTATACGGGTCGGCAGATAATTTAATTCTACTGCGTTTGCTATATTTATTTTGATTTTTTTTTTTGTTAACGAGTTCTCTGCTGTTAACTATTCTGTATTGTTTTCAATTTATTTAATGAAATGTACGCATCTTTAAAAAAGCTAAAAATATAGCACTCTTTACACTCCAAATATCTTATTTTGACGAAATTCAAATCATATGTATAAAATCTTTCGATGGAGACAATGGAAGTGGTACCAAATCTCTGTGCCGAATCTTTATCTACTTCCTTTTACGGGTTCAGAATCCCCTTAAAGCTTTAAATATGTATATTGGATTTCAACGAAATTTAATCCATATGTATAAGACTCTAATCGAGAGTTTTCCATGATGTCAGTTTCTTCCGACTATATTAGGAAACGAAACTAAGGGGTCAGTAAAAAGAAAGATGGTGTGATGTGCACAGTAAAAACATGACAGTGTTCATCTTTGAATCTCGAGCAACGTCGGGTCTTCCTGCTAGTATTTACTAAGGCGTGGGGTTGTTTAAAAGAATAGTCTACTTGTTCTGTCTTCCCGTAAATTAGTTTGTGTGGAACATAACTAATAAAACGTGGAAAAGGTATTACTCTCCCCATTCCGCCCATTTGTACAACTACTGTTTTACTGCATGCTAGTTTCTGTAAATAAATTCGTTTTAATTTCACATTTGCTGTGGAATGCATCTTAGTTTGATCAATTAGCGACACCAGTTCTTAAAACAAAAAACAAAATAAACTTTTGTTTATCCCCTGTTTATTAAAGAGACTTTTGGGTTCCGTTTTAATAATTCCCGCCCAGAGTGTACGATTGGGAATACAAACACAAAACGAATCGGCTCACAAGCGTTCCAAACTCGAGAAACGTAACTAGAGAATGAACATAGAAGCGAGGCCGTAACTCCTTATCGACTACTGAAAGAGCTCAATTATCATCTCTCAACCTATTTGCGAGGCATCTTCAGACTTTTCTCAATCTTTTCAATTTTCTTTTAATTATGCCATTTTTATTTACTTTATCTTTTACTGCTCAGTCTTTATTTTTATTTCATCTTTTGCTTCCATTTTGTTTGTTGATCTCTATTTTTTAATAATTTATTTTTTAGTAATTTTTTCATATTATTTCTTCTCCATCTGTTTTCTTCTCCATCTTTCTTTAGTGCTTTGCTATTCTGAATCTGTTTTACTTTTATATTCTCAATCTTTCGTATTCGCAATCACAAACAAACAAATCTAACACTGCACGAATCCGTATTCCCACAATTTAATCTTAGCTATTCAACGTCCTAGTCCTTAATATAGTCGTGCCACACCAATTTGCCTGTGAAATGTGTTATGAAATACCCCCTTGATTCTTAAGTTATACATTTAAAAAACACACTGGCAAATTCCACGACTAGTTACGAAATACTAAATAAAAATACCATTAATTAAACTACACTTGTAGCGATAACTCAGAAAAAAATTAAAACGTAATAATAAAATATTAAATAAAAATGCTAGCTCCAACTCCAACAAAAAAAACTAAAAAGATAAGGGCATGTAACTACATTAACAAAACAACTGTCCGCTACAGCAGACATGTTCATCAACCTCTATAGTTTAAGAAGCTTCAATTACAACCAGACAAAATCCAATATAAAACCAATACTATAGAGGCATCGCTGAGTATACAATCAAAAAAAGATACAACAACCATAAATGATCTCTTAGTAATTTAAAAAAACGGGCACTTTTCATACATTACTGTGACATAAACGAAAACAATAAAACACCAATAGTTAAATGGAAAATCATTAGGCAAATTGGCACCTGCAGATCTCTAACCATTCCATGTTATATATGCCTAAATGAAAAGCTGGAAATCATTAGATTTAGTGATAGAGGTTAACTTCTTTAAAAAATGAAACTTCAATTAATTGTACGCATAAGTCACACCTTTTTAACAACCTAGACATAACCCCTTGAATACATAGTACTCCTATAAAATAAAGTCAATGATAACTATTAACCTTAACTTAATCGATCAACATATAATTTCTATCTTACTTTCTAGTACAGATGATCCCCATGTAACCCTTTCCTCCCACATATCATATAGTATTGCCTTTGGCATTAGTACTCCACTATCTGTGTATTTACCTACTTATTTATTTATAAATCTGTTCTATTATACCACAAAATATGTTGACCAGTTCTTATTGCATACCCATATCGTGTGTATATTGTAATCATATTTATTGAATCACTACTACATTTGTTTTATCATCATTACTTTTGACATCAATCAATGTTATATTTAAAAAAATACAGTTTTTTACTATTTTTATTATTATAATCATTCTTATTTAAAATCTATGTATTTATAAGTTTTATTTTTATTTTCATCATTACTTTATTTTTATTTTTTTATTTTAATTTTATATTTTTATCATTATTACTTTACTTTGTTTTATTATTAATAGTATTATTGTATTTTTATTTCTATTGTTATCATTATAATTAGTTATTAGTACTATTACTGGTACAATACATTATTAGTATTAATATTACAATTATTACGTGAATTAGTTTTTTTTATAAATAATACTCTTAGTTATTATCACCATTGTTATATATATTATTACTATATCCAATAATAGTATCATCATTAACATAAGCATTTTATTATCGTAATCATTATTATTATCATTTGAATTCTTATATTCTTATTGCTATTACTGTATTACTATGATAATCATCATTATTTATTACTATTAGAACTTATACAATTATTATTATCAATCTTATCAGTATTATCAGTATCTTCAATACTATTATTCCTTTTACAATTATCATCTTAAATTTTATGATCATTCTCTTTTTTATAATTATCATTATTATCGATATTATAATAATCTTTATTATTATCATTATTAAATTACTTCATAATTTATCATTACCAATACTATTATTGTCATAATAATTATTAAGGAAAAAAACATGATAATAATAATAAAATTTAATTTTACCTCATTTCATTTCTATACAAACTTAAGAAAAACAAATCCTAGCATTTTTATTCTTTTGAAATTGAATAAACTACATAGAATTAGCATGAAATAAAATATCAATGCATGTCTTTTATGGTTCACCCTATCCTTAAAAAAACTTCTCAATTTCTTTAGTATATTCTAGCCTAAAACCACCTCGCATATCGTATGAATGATTACATCCAGCCTTCTTTTGGCATATTGTCTGCCGCCCCAACAATCCAATGCGAAAAATAGATCATTTGATTAACCCTTTTAACTGAAAACATACAAACGGTTTACTTAATTATATATATTTTTTAATTTGATCACGTGACCTTTCAGTTTTGAATCCTAAGTTGTTTCCTCCTTCTTTCATTTTCAATATCAACAACAAAGTGAAAATACATACTTTTCGCCTAAGGTTATCTTGGTTTTAATAAATAAAGATCGAAACCTCGTCATGCTATGTCTGTATTAAAATAATATATATATAATATATATATATATATATATATATACATGTTTCGTCTTTTTGAAGAATCGTCAGTATGTCTTTATCGAACAGCAGCACCAACAGTGTGGCTCGAACTTCAGACATTAAGTCACCACTGACTGCGAAAGTATAACGTCCTAGCTGCCTTGTTCGGCTAGCCAGACGATAATGTAGGGGACATTTTACAATATTTAATTATGCTAATTAGATTCAGCAGATGATCCGATGAAAAATTCTGATATTAGCCTTGTTAAAAATCATTTTTATTAAATCAGCGTGCTCTCCCCTAGGGGAGAGAAATATATATATATATATATATATATATATAACTAGCGATAACCGGCGTTGCCTTGAAAGTCATTACAACTCCGTGGGTACCCATGCCTAAACACCCGACCATGTTTATCTAGTTTATTTTTAAGATGTCTCTGCCATTTATTATTTACACTTTTTCAAAATTCAAAACACAATTGGATTTCTCGTAATATTAGAAAATGTTGATGTTAGTATATATTTTTTTTCAGAAAATATAAATATTGTAATGAAACTCCGTGTAACTAATTTAATTTTCTGTAAACATATCGGTTTCTATAACAACCAAATAATGCAATAATTTTATTTCATTATATAACATTTTGCACTGATTTGATCATTTTTATCCCCAAAAAACATTATACAATCTTTTACCAGACTTGGCTGGTGTATCATAGAAATTGGGAGGTGGGGGAGGGGGGGAATCAAAATGTGACCTTTGTTGAATATAACAGCTGATCAAGACGAATCATTTTGTCTTGGGTACGCGTCTATCCGTCTTTGTTACGTCTCGATTCATCTTGGTTACGTCTCAGCCAGTCTTGGTTAAGCGTCGATCCGTCTCTTTCTCTTTGTCAATTTGTGTCTAAATTTTTTTCTTGTTCTGACTTTTGTTTTTAATCTATCCTTCTTTTTTTGTGATAATGAAGTGCAATTGGATATTTCGGACGCCATGTTAGTCGATGGGAACGATATTGGCGTTTTTTTTAGGCAAAGAAAGATAAGCGTGTGATGATGGGGGGGGGGGTAGGAAATAAAATAAACAAATAACCTACTCTTCCCCTCTCGGGTCTCATCTGAGACGGTGGCAAAGTACTTTATATCTTTGGCCAATTACTATTTTTTTCTTTAAAAACGTTCGCTTTCGTTTATCTCTATCTCTCTTTCTCATATATATATATATATTATATATACATATATATATAATGTGTGTGTGTCGGTATGCTTTAGAGACGGGAAGTATGGAGCCTGTAAAGGTTTGCTTTATCTGTTTCGTCATTTCGTGTTTCACACAAATTGATCAAGATATCATTACGAAGATATTTTTGTTTATTTTACATTGGCCATTTGCGCCTTCCACTACGGATATCCGATCTATCAGTGTAGCAAAGTAATGTGATTGCTATCTATAAACACACACACATCTATGCATAATTAAGAGGCTTAATATGAGACCCTTTTAATTGATTTATTATATTTATGAAGCTCAATCTAACAAGCTGATGTCTTCATTTCTAAGAAGTTGACTATTCATGTTATCGGTATGCATATATATATATATATATATATATTATATAATTTCAATTTGAAATAAAGCTAAAAGCCATCCAAAGCCACTAATAAAATGCTAATATTTAAAAAACTTTTGTCTCAAATATTCGTGTATAAAATATTTCCTCAGACATATTGGGTGTTTCTGTTATATATTAGTAAATGTTACCTTTTTAGTAACGTTGTAAACACTTTTTGTTGTCGTGTTCCCATTGATATAACGAAACGGTGTGTTGTACACCCTTAATCAGACTTGATCACGTGGCATGCTAAGAAGTATAATAGAATTGGCTAGTTCCTAGGAGTCTCCTATGTTAAATTAAATTTGAATATAGTATATATATATATATATATATATATATATATATATATATATATATGTGTGTGTGTAGATTTTAAATATTTTAACGAGCTCGTATTCGGGTATTTTCTTCGAACACGAAGCCGCCATTTTGTATGTTGTGTTGGAAAAAAGAACACTGGCGAAGAAACAGTTGGATTTACACACATTAATATTGGTTCGCCATAAACAGTTTTTCGAAGACAAACGTAAACAGAGACATAAAACATAAGACGTTACGTAATATGGTAGATAAAATCGAGAATCAAAGAAGTTACAGTGTAGAACCTGATCGTCCCTCACCCCTAAAATTGATAAGTAACGATGTTTCATCTATCTTAATTCTTTTTTTCTTTTCTTTTTCTTTTCGCATGTTTTCTCATGACAATATCTTAAAATGTTGAATATTTTGTTTGTTTTGATTTTTACTTTTTTACTGATTTCGTAGCCGAAGTAAAAAAAATAAATAATAATAAATAGTTATCTGTAGACGCTTATAGCTCATAAACTGCTTCTTTTGTCTGGTGATACCAGATCAGGCTGCCCTGTGGCTCCCTGAGACGAAATTCACCTACATTAACGTTTTTTTTTTTTTTTTTTTTTTTTTTTTTTTTTTTGTAAAACTTAATTATGTTCTACAAAAACAAAAACAACAGCCCCTCTCCCTTTCTCCCTCCCCTTTTTTATTTTATTTTTAGAACTTGAAGCATAAATCTTTTACTATAATGACCAGATTCGGCATTAAATAACCCAAAAAGGGTTGATATGCCGTAAAACAAAACTACCAAACCAAAAACGATGATTAAACATTTGAAGATATAAAGAACTTGAAGCATAAAAACTTTTACTATAATGACCAGATTCGGCATTAAATAACCCAAAAAGGGTTGATATGCCGTAAAACAAAACTACCAAACCGCTTCTTTTGTATTTTTTTTTTAATCTACGAGATTTCTTGGTATAGATTTAGGTAAATTAGTTTATTTCTTTCAGGTCTGTAATACATAAAATAGACTTTTTTTCAACTCTATTCTTAGTATAAAGGAGAGGCTATTACCCCCACCCTACCCTCCGTCTTTCTTTTACTTATAAGAGGGGAACAAATCTTAAATTTTCTGTTATCCATTGAAGGTGACGTTTAAACTTATTACCTATATATATATATATATATATATATATGGGGAATTTATTTTAAAATAACTGCGGGAGCTCTAAGATACTTGACTAGTACACGGGCACAAGATGACCCCTATCGGCGTGATTGCCCCCTGGACATTGTCAGGTAGTCAATCTAGGAGAAGGAAAACTAATATGAAAACTGTGCTTCTGATACTCACGTCTTGGTAGCAAACGGTTGGGGGGAATAGGCCTCCTTAGTCCTCATCAACAAGTTTCCTAGAACTGTAGTCTCGAACAAAATATCCGGATTGCAAACCTTAAATTGCTTTAGAAGTAGATGGGATCTGCCTATCGCCCGGCCTTTGCCCTCCTTTTTGTATATTAGCCAATCGTAGAAGTACTAGCGCATGGCCACCTCAAAGACATCCAGTGTTTGCCCTTGTTTCCTGAATAGGTCAATAAACGCCGTACCTCTTTCTCTCTATCTGGGAAACTTGGGTAAAGTTTGTTTTGGCTACGAAGTCTCACTAACATCAATGACGTAGAAACCTTTCTCCTAGTAAACTCCCCGGATATTTAGCACTAAGTTAAACAAACTTACAATCCTCAATCTCCTCACATGATTTTGACATGATTGAATACCTTCTACTGTAAAGACTCTGACAAACATATGCACGAGCTAGGAGTTTATGTTCGAAGCAGCCTCCCCTTGCCTAGATAACATAGGCTAGAATTAGATGATCAAGACTACATGCGCTTTAGATGAACCTTACAGCACAGCGTTAGTTACCTATATTTCTTTTACCGTTCTTCTTTGACTCAATACTGTACCCTGCTTCATTTGTCTCTAAAAGCATAGATACAGCACTTTCACTTGACTCAAGTGTCCACACACATGTATTTTGGGATTTCACTGTACATCACCATGACTGGCTTTAATTATCCAGCTATATAGATACAACTGGTAATTCCACGCATAGTTTCGTGCTCCTTTTCACAGACTGTCACTTCTCCGACCCGTCTCCTTGATCGTGTAGACCAGCAAACCTCACTTCTCGACCTGTTCTTGCTCTCACTGTCCGAGGCTTATGCAACGAATGCCCATAGCCCTCTCGGGAACGCTGATCACTTTGTGGTAATGATAGATATCACCCTAAAATCTCGCCTCAAAGCTGATAAACCGCTGCTCAAAACAAAGAGATACTACAAACATGCTGATTGGGATCCCATCAGAGACCACATCAAAGACGTCACAAGGAGTTCAACTTCTTCTCTCCCTGCTGATCAACGCACACATGAATTAACTGAATTGGTCAAAGCAGGCATTGAAGCTCATCTCCTCATGCGAAAATTTTACAGCAAGCTACACTCTCCAAAATGGTTCACCGCGAAATGTGCAGCTGCTATTGCTCAGAAGCAGCAAGCACTCCGACAATTCAACCGCCATAAGTCAACTACAAATAGACAGAAACTTATAGTGGCATAAAATGATTGTAAGCCTGTAATAGATGAATCAAAGACATACAGAGATGACCAGAAAACGCATTCAGTCAAAGAAACTAGGTACTCATGATTTCTGGAAAATCTTCAATAGTGTGGTGAACAAAAAGCAATCAACAATTCCTCACCTATCCAATCAAAATTATATAGTTTGCACAGCAACTGATAAGGCTGAACTAGTTGCCCAGCGTTTCGCCTTAAACTCCACTTTGGACTCTGCAAACCACTCCCTCCAAAATTTCCCATTGCCGACACTTGATGACTTGATCATCACTTCATCTTATGTTCGAGACATCATTAAAAACTGTGACACCTCCAAAGCATGTGGGCCTGATCTTATACCAGTAATAGTAATAAAGGAAGACTTTGCTGAACTGGACCCTGCCCTCTCTAAACTCTACAACAAATGCCGTGCCGAATATTGCTTCCCTGATAGCTGAATAATTGCCTCTGTGGTACCAGTCTTCAAGAATTCTAGAGATAGCCCTGGCCCTCAGAATAATCGCCCTATCAGTCTACTCCCTCCTTTCGCTGTAATCTTTTAAATCACTTGATCAATCTAGCGATAGCCCATCAACTCGTTAATGCTAAACTCATTTCTTATCATCGGTATGGATTTAGGCACTCACGATCTATTGCGAATATCATAACGGTCATCTCTGAACGCATACACCGGGAAAGGCAGGTGGAGCTAGGGCGGTAACGCTTAATATATCCAGAACCTTTAAATTACTGGACCAATACTTAATATAATTAGATTCTTCCTATCTAAAAGAAAAATCCATGCTGTACTCAATGGCCGTTCATCCAAATAACATGACATAAATGCATGTGTGCCCCAGGGGTCGACATTTACTGTTCCTGATTTTCATAAACGACCTCCCTGATAACATTGTGTCTGAGATGGATATATTTGCTGATGGCATCACGTTCTACTCTCGTCATGTGGGTAAAACGGACGCGTACATATCCAAGGCAATGGCTTTCTCCTTAGAAAGTGCCCCCAGTCTATAGTAGAACGGGGTCATAAATGGATGGAAACATTAAATGCTGCTAAGACTCCTTTCCTTCAACAACTACAAGAAACCTCTTCAACCAGCGATTGCCATGGTACACCTTTACCGAGAGTTTAACCTTCAAACTCCTCGGCCAAACATTAACAGGTCACATGTATTAGAACAGATACATAGAATTCATTGCCAAGGCTGCTGCAAGGAAAGTGGCTCCGTCTACTGAGGTAGGACACTTCTCACACCTGACAGTATCCTATATCTCTACAAAGCCCCCATCCGTCCATGCATTAAGTACTGTTGTCACATCTGGGCTGGTGTACTATCCACTAGTCTCCCCTTCTTAGACAACGTCTAAAAAAAGTATTTTATCTAATAGGTCCCCCACTATCTACTAAGCATCAGCCCCTGTCTCATCGCCGCTATGTTAAATTCTTATGCTTATTTTACAAGTACTTAAATAGAATGTTCTCTGATGAACTATCTGCTCTGATGCCACCTAGACGTAAATACACTCGACCAACCCGACAATCAGCTAAATCCTACCCATTTACTGTGGACGTCCCCAGATGCCGGAGAGCATTTTGGTCAAGATCAAAGTGTAGTATCTGTTCCGATGGATACTGCACCCCATATACTGGTATTATCTTGGCCTTCGGGGCTTGATTTATGCCGATCTATGGGTCTGTACTGTGCAGTTATAGGAGGTCCACCCTCCCAGGCTTCGCCTCCCCTCTTTGGGGAGGAGTAATTTTATTGCTTACTGCCTGAGGCGCCCCTACCGGGGAATGCCGACAGGGCTGCCTAGGCAATTTTTAAACCCCACTTTCCCGACCCGACCTTGGGTCACATCTTACTTGTTGGAGTAAGATAAAAACTGGCCTTGTGCCTAACTCCTGGAGAGGAGTAAATCAATACTCCAATAGTTTATTTCCTTGTTTTGCCGGCTTTTAGAACTCCATCCCTGTTCATTTTTTTTTGTTACCTTTTAACGGATATTCCGTATTCGTAAAACTTGTCTTTTATTGTTTTAGGGGGTTGTTCAATGGGTGTTCTTTTATTTACAAAGCGTCTTTATTAGTGTTTAATATTTGTTTAAACGCGTTTGCTTAGAAACGACTTACATGACAAAATCGATGAAACCCGTGTATACCCAACATACACTGAAATGTATATTTTTCAAATATAAAATTTGTAGTAGCACTTTTAAAACCTACGATCGAGCAATTTGTTTTTCTTAACTAACTTGTAATACATGATTTTATATATATATATAATCGACATTCACCTGACCGTCTCCGTATGGGGAAATATTGCTGGTCAGAAATACTTTCAAATAGTCATGTTTATAATTTTCGCCTTGAAAGAAAAGGTTAAAATAACATTTTAAATATGAAGTCAAGTAATAAAAAAACTGTTAGCGTGGTGGTGTTTACCTAAAGAAAGATATTTGTTTACAGACAGCTGTAAAAAGACAAATGACTTTAACGAATTCGAATTAGTTAAACATTAAAAATACCAATAAAAATAATTATTCAAATTTTTACACTTTTAAAATACATTCTTTACTGAAATATTTTTTGTTAAATTTAATTTTTAGTTTATGAAACTAGAAAAATCTATTTCGTTATTTTGCGTTCTAATATATTTCAGTTATTTCATAGACCTAACCGATGATTCCCCCCCCCCCTAGTGGCCACAGATGGAATCGAAGAAGACTGCCAATGGTATATTTAGATTCTGTAAAACAATAAGCCTTATAATAACTTATTTGATTGCTTTAACTTTTAATATATCGAGTCCTATAGCACACACACACACACACACACATATATATATATATATATATATATATATATATATATTATATAAATATATATATTATGTATATATTATATATATATAATTACTAGCTGCTAGAATCGGCTGTTATGGGTAGGTTTAAGGCTTTAATTTGCACTTTATACAGTGCTCGATGCTTCCTCAGAGGAAGAGAGTAAATATTACATGAAAAGATAAAAATCCACAGAGTGATAACAAATAGTAAATTAGACCTAAACCTCGAAGATAACACGTATGACGATTGCACGCGCGTGAAACCATGATAACAGTATGAAAAAAGCATACCTTTTATGTAATATATATATATATATATATATATATATATATATATATATATTTATATAATTAGAATAAATCTCACAAAATATAAAGCAATACTCGGGAATTTGTATAGCGTGCAGATACACATAAAATAAAGTCAAACGTATGTAGGCATCTAATATTTTGTCTTAATTTATCGAAGGATTTCATCAAAGTAAAGTAGACCTTTTTTTTATAAAATATAAGCTATAGACATGAAAATGTAGGTAGGAGAAAGCGTAAATGTATATATTAAACGTGTGGCTGTGCCTGCTGATTATATTATACACAGTAACACGATGTATTCTACCTTCCCCCGCCCGACCATCCCTTGCATCATAATCACTAACCTCTTTTTATTTGTCCCTCGTGATATTGCAACCAAAACGCTACAGGATATACTAGTCTATACCTCCATAACATCATAGTGTTACGAGATAAATGTTTTGCATAGGAAACACGTGCTCTAGTGCATATTTCAATCCAATGTCTCGGATTTGATACCGTTGGCGCAGACAGTAACCCGAGAATGAGCTGCAGTTTATCTGCCAACGAAGAATAGAAGGAACCTGGCAACAGACACCTATTAGTAAATAATGCATCCCTAACAAAAAAGAAGCAAACGAAATACATAGAAAAACATGGTCGGAAGTCTAATCTTGTCGCTAAGATAACTTGAAGCATAAAGTTTTCTCTAACCCAGATGCCTTTTTTTATGTTGAGAAACCGCGAGCCGACATCAGATGCTTCTAGGTCAAATAGACCTACCATTTCTTTCAATAAGTCTCCTTTTCTTACAGTCGGCACCAACTGCTGATTTGCAGCAGTCACTATCATTATTAGTATTTATATTAAAAAAAAACGTTTTGACAACCTTTTTAACGTGATATCTTGCAGGGATATTTTTCTTGCCCGCCCGACTTTAGATTTCTGAACTTTAACCTTTCTGTAGTCTGCCTCGTTGGCATAAGCAGCGTCTCCTTAAGTATTTGATCCAGTTGAAATGTGAAGTAATTTGAATTAAGATCTCTCTCATGCGCGCTCCCGCTCTTTCGATCACGCGCGTATCCTCTCTCTCTCTTTCTGCTATTCACCCTCTCTATTACCTGTTTTTTTCTTTCTGTATCCCTGTAATTGTGCTGTCCGGGAAAAAGTGAGTTTTCTGATTTCATTTTTAACCCTCCAGTTTGAGGTTTTTACAAGAACTGACAAGTCATATTATCATGAAATAAGAGACTATAAAGAGGCAAATAACAAGAGCCAGTCTTCAAAAGCCACCCAATCGGGGCAGATGTTGACGTATGTATTTGAGAAATCATATCTATATTAAACTTCAAAGCCTTCTCTCATTTTCCCATGTTTTATTTTTTCCCATAAGTCACGATACATTTCTAGAAAATACTTATTTTATAAAATGAAGTGGTACCGCGACATTTTATGATTTCCCTATCTAGCGGCCTGATCCTGACCTACACAAGAGCTGCCCCGGGAATATTATAGCTTTCGTAGCGAAGAGTGGCTGAGGTATTTGTTTTCTTTTGTCACTTTCCACCAAGAGCTTTTACGTTAATTTAGCAATAAGTATATTTAAAACTAACCATATTTTATAATTAACTGAGCAACAATTTATTTCTTAGTTATATAAACCTTTCTCTCGCCCTCTTTTATTTTATGCTGATTTAATCACGCTAATATTTCGTAATGTCTCGGAGTCTTTAGAGAAAGAAAAACCAAAAGTAAAACGTCAACAGACCATCAGTCTATAGGTACATTTTAAAGGTTATGATTTCTCGTTACTTCAAGAAGTGTATTTTTTTATTTTTATTTATCTATTACTGTCTTCATCTTTTTTTCTTTCGTAGTTTTTCTTTGATTTTTTTCCTTTCTCTATTTATTTCTTTGTTCGTCATCTCTTTTTTTTGTTTGTTTGTTTCATTCGTCCTTCACTTGTTCCATCAGTCTTTTCTCTCATATTGTTCTTTTCAAAGACGCGTATTTACCTTATTAATCTAATATAAAATCGTAAACGCTCTTAAAACCGTATTTCTGTCTTATTTCGAGTAACGTCTAATAACCTTGATAGCTTATCAAAAAACAAAAGTATGAAGTCGACGTCTGAATGTTTTGCAGTTTCAGTGTTAAAGTGAAAAGTCGGATAGTTTTCAGCCGACTATCGTTTTCCATTCTTTCAGGAGTCGGATAATAGTTTTTATCATGACGTAGCTAATCTCCTAGTTCACAATACTTACCTATCAATGGAGCGACGTTAGATATACGATCAGCATGACAACGTGTAATATACGGGCAGCATGACAACGTGTAATATACGGGCAGCATGACAACGTGTAATATACGGGCAGCATGACAACGTGTAATATACGGGCAGCATGACAACGTGTAATATACGGGTAGCATGACAACGTGTAATATACGGGTAGCATGACAACGTGTAATATACGGGTAGCATGACAACGTGTAATATACGATCAGCATGACAACGTGTAATATACGATCAGCATGACAACGTGTAATATACGATCAGCATGACAACGTGTAATATACGATCAGCATGACAACGTGCAATATACGATCAGCATGACAACGTGTAATATACGATCAGCATGACAACGTGTAATATACGATAAGCATGACAACGGGCAATATACGGGCAGCATGCTCTCCTTCTGCAAAGTCTATCAGTGACAAGCGGATGCAAGATCACTGAAAGCTTGTGTATAATGCAAATTTTACATAAAAGCTTTGGTTAGGACACAGACATGTGAGGCTTTGACATCTGTAAGAAGCTGTAGAGCTTCATGCTTCAGACTCTGGCGTCCAAGTTTCGAATCTCGTTAGATTAAGCCAGGTAAAACGACGAAGCACTTATCCGTGGATAATTATTTTTAAAAGTACATGTCGCTCCTCATCAGGGGAAATCACATTATTCCCAGCTAGCATTTATGTAAAATGCTTTTCCTTAGAAAATAATTGAATTTATTTTTAAAAAAATATCGCAAATAAAATAAACAAATAAATGACATAAAAACATGTGTTTAATGCTTACGCAGGATGTAGGAGATGAGGATTCGAACCCAGTTTCAAAGTCGCCTTTAGCCTCTACAGCCTGATATTCAACCATTCGGTAACTATCATTTGCCATGGGAAGAGAGAGAATTGCACTTCTATATAATGTTGAGTCGGCGGACATACATAGTAAGCTAATCATAATAGTATTCAACGGCGAGCCGGAAGATTGCATTACGCTTAGATTGATACCTTGTTATTAATTCTCTTATAGGGCCTGTCTTTGTTGAATAAGGGCTATCACAATATATTCATATAAATATTTAAAAAAAATTTACTAACAGACACATGTTTCATGCTTACGCAATCTTAAGTGTAAGAGATAATTACTGCCGGTCAAAAGATACCTTTGAGGCGGCAACCTAGTTTTCTATATATATATATATATATATATATATATATTACACTAGATAAATGGGACCGTTTAGTCACCTATTCATGTGAGGTTAGATTGTTTGCATCATCAGGAGAAAGAGTCTGCAGAACTAGTTACATTTAAAAAAAAAAATGAAAAAGCAAAATCCAAAATTAGTCATTCTGTTCGCTATATCACCTCTCTCACTCACACACACACACACACTCACACACACACACACTCACACACACACACACACACACACACACACACGAGGGTTACAGAAGTTACTGTTTAAATAAGAGCGGAAGTGTCAAGCAACATACAGTGCGAGAGAGTGAGTATGATACACAGAAAAACAGTAACGGGTGAGTGACTTTTGAATAAATTGCAAATTACGACTAAATATAAAATTAAAATATCTTTTCTTTCAAACAAAACTCAATTCTAAAATTGAGGCATATTTTAGCATGTAGTTTGTCTGCTTAAACTATTTAAGTTAAACCTTTAGAAAAACAAACGTTGATAAAGTCAGATTCAGTATAATAGATGTATATGTGTATATATTTTTCGTTTTTTTTGTGGGTGGGGTATGTTAAGTAAATTAGAAACCGTACGCGAAATTCAAATGTGGTATTGTATATGCGTCAAAATATAGAAATACACGCTCTAAATAATAGAAAAAATATATACTTTAACAACTTTTTAAACTGCTGTCCCCATTTTCGTTATCTTCACAAGGTTTCAAGTGTCGTACTCTTCGGCCGTATTCACACAAAAAAAGTTTACTACTACAAGACAACTGGAGATGGCCGAATGTAGACGGTCTCTGTTCTTCTTTAATTCATAACGTAACCCCTTTGTGACGCCAAACAGTGTGTACGGCGACAAACAAGATAACAAACAACAAAAGAGGAATAACTCACACATTTACAATAACGTTGAACTCATTAACAACATATTACGAGACATTCGTGGTTCATCCACTCATAATATAAGAGGAATTTTCTGAGTGTCTGTCTGTTTGTCCGTCTCAATTTTTTAAAGAAATATCTTAACTTCTTTTAGAAATTGAAAATATTGCATTAATACTAAATTATAAATTCCCAACAAATAAAACGGATATCAGGACCAGATATTGAAACCGAAACCTTGAGACTTTCAGTCTGCTGTTCTACGAACTGACCTATTTGAATTTCTTATAAATATATCTTAAAACATTACCTTAACAAAATAATTATAATTTTCATGTGAAGTCATAGATTTATGATTTACGTCATGTTTCAAAACATGACTTCAAACATAAGCAATAATAAAAATAAATAAATGAATGGTTAAACATTATCAATAGCATTGGACATTTTTTTAATAGTTTAAAACAATTGATTTTGATTAACTACGTTTGGCGTTTAAAACTATTGAATATATACTAGGGTTTTGGCACGTGTATTATATATATATATATATATATATATATATATATATATATATATATATATAATATATATATATCTAAATGAATAAATGCTAAAGTTATTTTTCATTTATCACTACTATATAATAATCAAACTGGTTACTGTTATTTATAAGCTTATGATATTCTGTATATATAGTGAATATAAAAGATTGAGACTCCTTTGACTGTCTAATTAGCATAATTATTTTTTAAACCGTTCATAATTAATTAATGTTTAGTATTACTATTTGGGAATTGCATTAGCTTTTAATTTAGTCTATGTTAACAGTAATCAATTAAAGTTATTTAATAAATAAATCGGGAAAATATCTAAAGACCTTAAATTGTTTACTCCGTGCGCTCACTGACAACCTTACCGGCGAGGCAGAAGCGAGAAAGAAAAGGGGTATTGGGAGGGAGTGTGGTTGTCTTGGCTTGCTAGCAAAGCAGAAGAGAAAAAAGGAGTGGAAGGAATAATGTGGTTGTCTCACTTGATCCGTAGCGAAATCCCCCCCCCCCCCAAAAAAAAAAAATACTGCCTTTTTTAACTTGATGGAAAGAAGAAAAGAAAAAACCCAAATATTTTATCATTTAAAGTGGGGGAAATTTGTAAATATAAATTGATTTTTTTTTATGGACAGTTTTAGAACAGTTCAGTCGAACTTAGGGTTAGTTAAAAACTTAACTTCTCTAACAATCTAGACCCTAAAAAGAATAATCTCATTATTAAGGGGGATAAGTTCGCTGAGGATGTTAATTTATAAATTTACCAAAGTTTATTAATATTATGGAATTCTCTGAGTAAAAAAACTTTTTTTTTTAAATTGACGCCCCCATCTCCCAAGTAATTGCTGTCCGGAGGGTGCGTAGGTTTTGCTAGTAATAAATAAATAATATATATATATATATATATATATATATATATATAACTAGACAGACTGTGTAGGTCCAGAGGGTCTAATCTTTTTAAGTTTAATGTTGATTAAAATGTCATGGTTGCATGTTCAGTTCCGATGATATATTTTTAGTTGCGCAAGATCCACTAAAAAAATTATAGCTTTAGTAATAAAAAAAAATTGTTTAGTTACTTATCGATCTCTGTTCATAATCTGTGTACATCATAAACAGCTGATTGCTTGTCGGATATTCCTTCCGTGATCGTCTTAGTGGATTTGTCTGAACCCCACGTCTGAACGGTGTCTGGGCTACCGTCTTACATTTAATCCTCGGGCTTGTAATAAATCTGCAATTGAATTGATAACCACGAATAACATGGTTAAACATTAAATACATTAAAACAGTTTAAATATGCAAACAATTACCGGCTAGTTTCGTGTTGCTTCACAAAACAGTATGCAATTTTATTTCTATAGTATCATTACTATTATACAAATGTATTATTCTTAGTCATTTTTTATATAGAAGTAAAAAAAGATTAGTATTTTGTCATCTTATTAACATTAGCGTTTGTGTGATGTACAGACACACCTATGTAGATTAGATAACGACGTTAAAAAGGGTCAGTCTTTCTATAAATGTTCATACAGACATTAAAACAAATATTAGGAGTTTAATAAACATAATGATAGGGTACGGCGGAAATAGGTAGACCCTATGAGCGATGATTTTCATTTACTTAGAGAAATCAAAATAAACTTATATTTTTCTAAGTCAATGCTAATTCCTATTAATGTATTTACATTATTAAGATATTCATACATATTCTGCGAGGATATTTTTGTTAGTTGATGATAACAGGAAATAGGGTTCAGTCGGGGTAGGCTTAGTGTGCATTTGGGTGTCATCTCGACCTCCTGTTTATTAGAAGCGAACGTGACCTCACATAGCAGAAAGAAGGGGAGTGAAACGAGGAGTACGCAGTCAATTGGAAGTCTCAAGGCGAACCGCACAGGTAGAGAATTATTTAAGATCGACGATAACCGAAAGAGCAAAAAGGAACCAAATATCCGTAGCTTGTAATGGTCCCATCCGCCTCTGGTAGAAGAAAAGGCAACGCCAACATAGCAATAAAGGGTCCTTTCTTCAAATACAGTTATTTCTTCGTTTCTTTTTGCTGTTGTGAAACATTTATTTCAGGTGCCCCGATTCTGGGAACTCCTTCCATAATCGATACGATGTAGGATTTCATTGTTCTGTTATGATTTGTGACTGTATTGATAACAGACTATCTTTTTTATTTGATTGTGACTTGAGAGCCATTAAGACCTCCCCTATCATTCATTTTTTATGATTCAGATGATTCTATTATTGTCATTGTTTTCTCCGATGTCTTTCTATTTAGATTTTTTTCTAGGAAGATATCGGATACTTGCAGGAAGGACCTAAGTAAAAGTGTTTCTATGGAACAAAGTGGATTCGAACCTGGCACCCCCAGATTGTCAATTCATGTTGTTAATCACTGAGGCACCAGCATCTCTCCGGCCTCCCCTGCAACAATAGTGTTATTCTTTTTATTTTAACCTGTAATATTGCAACCCCATGAGAAAATTATCAAATAAATTGTCTCTTCCCCCAACCCTAATACTGCCATGAATTTATAATTTTTACACATATTTACGTAATATGAATCTAATATATAATTTTGTGTTTTTTTCTTACTAGGTAAGTTGAACTGACGGATATTTCATACCACTGGATTTCAGCTTAATTCACCGCGTCGACTTTGTTACTGGTAGGCTTCTTTTTTTTATTTACGATGTAACTGTGCTCATGTCCGTATTATTGCTGACATAATAACGGGTCACATTATTATTATTAAACTAATGGGATCCTATGGAAATTTCACGGTGTTTTCTGCATCAATTTGTATCATCTATTTTTAATAATAGTATTTCTTTGTTAAACAATAAATGTCTGTCAGTGTCAATACTATTAAGTAAAATGACTCTTTCTTCTCCCGTAAAAAAATGTCAGCAAATATTTCTAAATATTCTGTCTTCTCATCGTAAAACAGCGTCAGGTAAATATCCTTCGAATGAAAAAAACAAAACAAATGTCACTTTTTGAAATGTATTTATTTTAAGTTGTACTGTTTTAATTGACGGAGCGACATAACTTGATTATGGAACAATTCGGAATTGTTTACTTTAGCGACATCAGACGAATCAGCAGTTAAAATCTTTGCTGATCGGGCGATTTCCTTAAAAGGTATGAAAGGTGATAACGTACGTACGAATATGAAATGCCTTAGCGTGTTATTATATAAATTCGTAAGATACTGTTTTCGTTCAATTTTATATATAAGGTAATTCCCTAGCGGGTTCATAGTGAAATATAATTTGTACAAAAAATGAATTTCAGAAAGAGTATAGCATGGGTTTTTATTTAGAATTCAATATGGGTGCCAGCATTCATCACCAGCTTGAAGCCATCTGGGAACAGCATCCACTGAATTCAAAGGTACTCTTTTTACTAATGAGTCACCACTTATAAAAGCTAAAATACGTTATAGACATTACGCGTTTCCATTTATTGCTAACTGGCCAGGAAGTGGGTTCTCATTTTACGATAAATTTATATAAAAAAGGTATCCCCCACTCAAATCTAATGTTTTTTTCTTTGCCGATATTTTTTCAAGCTGTTTACATATAATCGCCCCCCCCCCAAAGTAGAATCTGATTTTTTTGAAGGGGTATGATAGTAAAAAGTTACCGAATCTTCTTCGTGGTATAGCTGAGCATGATATTTATATCTAGTGTTCATTTCTGCCAAATGTCACGTTCGTTTGTCAGCGGACAGAAATTTATCACATCATTATTATATATTTAATTGGCACATCAACCCACTTAGAATCATTTAATGCTGAATCCAGTCATTTTAATGTTTGTTAAAAAAGTTTTTAATATTTTCAAATATCTGTTCATAGCTTTTATTAGTTATTCAGAATGAAAATCATTTGTAGTATACCACAGGAGACAGGTTAATGTTATTCTCTAGACAGATTTAATTTACAGGTACTGCCACTCTGGGCCAGAGCAGACCTGGAAGCAGTGCTATATAAGGCGTGGCTTCATATTGGAGATTCACCCCATGCATACAGTGTAATTCGCAGAACACATATAATACGTATAGGTTGCTATCGGTCTTGGCCTTTTGGCTAAGATCAAAATGTAGTATCTGTTCCGATGGATACTGCACCCCATAAACTGGTATTGTCTTGGCCTTCGGGGCTTGATTTACGCCGGTCTATGGGTCGGTCCTGTGCAGTTCTAGAAGGTCCACCCTCCCAGGCTTTGCCTCCCCTCGTTGGGGAGGAGTAAGTTTACTGCTTACTGCCTGAGGCGCCCCTACCGGGGAATGCCGACGGGGCTGCCCAGGCAATTTTTAATGGCCAGAGTGCTCACCTCTTGGGCGCTGGCTTTTCAAACCCCACTTTCCCGACTCGACCATGGGTCACATCTTACTTGTGGGAATAAGATAAAACTAGCCTTGTGCCTAACCTCCTGGAGAGGTGGTAAATAAATACTCACTAATAGTGTTAACAAAATTAAACTTTTGTAATTATAGATAGCCAAGATATCCTATGGTTTATCTCCGTTTCTTCTAAACAATAGCCAAGTCTAATAATACTTAAACAGCAGTGGTTTAAGAATAGAATATAAAATAGTTTGAAATGAGTGATACTAAAATGTGCGAGATAGAAAAACTGAGATAACAAACAAAAAACAGTAAATATCTAAGCTAGCAGCAGAAGAATGAACGAAGAGAAAAAATCTGTATAAAAAAAGACATTAACAATATGCGTATATGCAAATGTCACAGTTGGTATAATATTACACACTAGTGCCCCGGCATTACTCGGGGAAAATTGAGAAAACTAATAACCACAATCCCCAGGAGTAAATTGGCCTGAAAAATGTTGACTCGTTTCACCCAAAATGCTAAGTATCTATCAACAAAATAAAAATGTATACGTGAATAGAATTATGTAATAATAAAATGTAAAGAATCATTGATTTAGAAAACAATAAAAACGAATAGTGAATTAATTAAATGTCCTTTTGCAATTATGCAAATTAGTTAACATTAGGACGCTCATCGTGAAAGTATGTTAGAAAGCTAAAATTATACTTTCAATATGAATTTAGCGTTTTGATCTCACTACCAGTGCGATAAGCGTTCGAAATGTATAGAGAACGGTCACATTAGAAAATCCAGGTATGACTATCGGTCATTATGGCCCCTTTTATAGCTTAAAGGGGAGGGGGAGATTTTCATAAATGCTCGTAGGGTTATTCCGTCAGATTTTGTCTTTTGTGCCATGGACAATGTGATTTGCAAATCAGAAATAGACGGAAACATCTGCACCTTTTTCATTACAAAAAAGTCTGAATAAAACATCAGTATAAAAACTGACATGTATTTATGCTAAATATATTCAACGATTAACAGAAAGAAAGACAAAACAGATAAGAAAAATATACGCTCTCCGGACGTAAATACTTTATACATTTTATGAAGATATATAAAGGTCCGTCGTTTTTATTTTCCTTTTTTGTATACGGCGTTCTCAGAAAATGTGGGCGCAGGGTTTTACTTGATATGCCTGTGAGCCCGCGACAGCTGAGTTTCTATTGCCCGTCAACGTGCCGTCGACCCGGGCAGTTAACCTCTGTTCGTCAGCGTAAACACACAATGGTGATGATTTTTACGGACAACTAAATGCTCGTCATTTTCAGACGTTAATCTCGACAATTACGACGTGGAATATTTTCCTAGTGTCTCACCAGGATCAGCACTAATTATTTTTCAGTCTTAACTTTTTGTCTTCAGACTTTCACGCGTAAGTGTTGTCAACTTATCGATTAGTGTTGTCTTGTTCTTATCGATTAGTTTTGTCTTCTTGTTCTTATCGATTAGTTTTGTCTTCTTATTCTTATCGATTAGTTTTGTCTTGTTCTTATCGATTAGTTTTGTCTTGTTCTTATCGATTAGTTTTGTCTTGTTCTTATCGATTAGTTTTGTCTTCTTGTTCTCATTGATTAGTTTTGTCTTCTTGTTCTTATTGATTAGTTTTGTCTTGTTCTTATTGATTAGTTTTGTCTTCTTGTTCTTATTGATTAGTTTTGTCTTCTTGTTCTTATTGATTAGTTTTGCCTTTATTTTATGCAAACTTATGTAAAAAATATTTCAAATTTTAGGGAAAAAATACGTAATTTGTGTTTTAATTAAAGATTTTCAAATATTCGAGGGAACGGGCCGACTGGCATAAAAATGAAAGCCTGGTCGACAGTCTGCATGCTGACGAACAATAGAGAATCAGCAGCAGTTGTCGGGCCGACGGGCATAAAAAGCAAAACCGTGGGGCGCACGAGTAGTAGTATGGCTACGACGCAGACGATAGAATCTGCTAACTCGAGTTCTATTTGATATACTTTAATAGCAATACCATTTAGGAAATGTATTGGTGCTACTCATTAGAAATTGATAAAATAACCAGTTTTGCATGTTAGATTGTTTCCAAGGGTTATTGCTTCGTTATTAAAGAAACTAACGTGATTGATATGCCGTATCAATAGATCCATTTTATTAACTAATGAATCACCACTTATTAAGACTAAAGCCTACTCGAGAATGATGCTTGATGAAATAGATAGATTATCAGTTGAATTATGATAAATATAATGGAGGATTTAAAACGATGAATCGTATGAACAAAGAATGTATTACTTATGAGGACTGTTTATGACAAGTGTTTGTTGACATTAAATTTGAAGACTACCATGCTGTAATCCGCAGGGAACACTCTCATGGTAACGTATTCGCCAATATGTGAAGTTCTTGAAAAGAAACTCGGATCATGTTAATTCCGTTTGATATTAGTCACACGGAGGAATAAAAAACGTTCTTTGCAATTGTGGTAAAAGACGAGTTCTTGCCGTGAATGTTTCTTCGTATAAAATAGACATTGTTCTAAGAATAAAATAACACCTTAAATATTAAATCACACCCCAAAGGATCGTCGGTTTCGATGAACCTAACAATCCTTTAGGATGAAGCTGCGTTTTTTTAAGCGCTTGTATATATTTTTAACGTTATTATAATCAGCTCTAAAATGTATTTATATTAAGAAGAATTTGATTATTTTAATCACTGTATGTTTTAGCCATACACATTCTTATCGTGATAAAAAAAGGCGCTAATTCCCTGTGGACCACTTAAATAATCGGTAAATCGCATTTGATTGGATGTTTCGCAACAGCCAATCAGGGCTGAGGCAGCGTGGTTTACCATCTCAATATATATAAGGCAAAAATCTGTGATATGTATGTAACGCTAAGGCTTTTAAAATACTAAACAAACACCTCCGAATTTGGTATTATTTACACCGGCATAACCTCGAGAAAATAATATCGAAAAATTACAAAAAAAGATTCATTTTTAAGGGGTTAAATAGCCATTTTTTCGTTTAATGTGATCACGATTTTTAATGTTATCTTGTGCACATGACGACACATAGATAGGTAGATGACGTCATAGTGATAGGTTCGGATGTTATTTTATGCTATCGTCACGTTATTATTGTTCTTTTTGCGTTTTTCTTTGGACTATTGCCCTGATAAAAGGGAGGCGAATAAGCGAGAGTTTATCTAGACCCTCCTTGAGGAAAAATATCATGATGGGATTGAAAATAATGAAGTATACCATGAGAGGATTGAAAATAATGATGAATACCATGTGAGGATTGAAAATGATGAAGAATATAGTGAAAGGATTGAAAATGATGAAGAATATTATGAGAAGAACATCATGAGAGGATTGAAAATGATTAAGAACATCATCGGAGGATTGACAATGATGAAGAATATCATGAGGGGGTTGAAAATGATGAAGAATACAATGAGAGAATTGAAAATAATGAAGAATACCATGAGAGGATTGAATATGATATAGAATATTATGAGAGGATTGAAAATGCTGAAGAATATCATGAGAGGATTGAAAATGATGAAGAATATCATGAGATGATTGAAAATGATGAATAATACGATGAGAGGATTGAAAATGATGAAGAATACCATGAGAGGATTGAAAATGATGAAGAATATCATGAGAGGATTGAAAATGATGAAGTATATCATGAGATGATTGAAAATTATAAAGAACATCATGAGAGAATTGAAAATGATTAAGAACATCATGAGAGGCTGTAAAATGATTAAGAACATCATCGGAGGATTGAAAATGATGAAGAATATCATGAGGGGGTTGAAAATGATGAAGAATACAATGAAAGGATTGAAAATGCTCAAGAATACCATGAGAGGATTGAATATGATATAGAATATTATGAGAGGATTGAAAATGCTGAAGAATACCATGAGGTGATGTAAAATGATGAAGAATACGATGAGAGGATTGAAAATGATGAAGAATATCATGAGCGGGTTGAAAATGATGAAGAATACAATGAAAGGATTGAAAATGCTCAAGAATACCATGAGAGGATTGAATATGATATAGAATATTATGAGAGGATTGAAAATGCTGAAGAATACCATGAGGTGATGTAAAATGATGAAGAATACGATGAGAGGATTGAAAATGATGAAGAATATCATGAGAGGATTGAAAATGATGAAGAATATCATGAGATGATTGAAAATTATGAAGAACATCATGAGAGGATTGAAAATGATTGAGAATATTATGAGAGGATGTAAAATGATTAAGAACATCATTGGAGGATTGAAAATGATGAAGAATATCATGAAGGGGTTGAAAATGATGAAGAATACAATGAGAGGATTGAAAATGCTGAAGAATACCATGAGAGGATTGAATATGATATAGAATATTATGAGAGGATTGAAAATGCTGAAGAATACCATGAGGGGATTGAAAATGATGAAGAATACGATGAGCGGATTGAAAATGATGAAGAATACAATGAGAGGATTGAAAATGATGAAGAATATCATGAGAGGATTGAAAATGATGAAGAATATGCTATCGTCACGTTATTATTGTTTTTTTTTGCGTTTTTCTTTGGACTATTGCCCTGATAAAAGGGAGGCGAATAAGCGAGAGTTTATCTAGACCCTCCTTGAGGAAAAATATCATGATGGGATTGAAAATAATGAAGTATACCATGAGAGGATTGAAAATAATGATGAATACCATGTGAGGATTGAAAATGATGAAGAATATAGTGAAAGGATTGAAAATGATGAAGAATATTATGAGAAGAACATCATGAGAGGATTGAAAATGATTAAGAACATCATGAGAGGATGCAAAATGATTAAGAACATCATCGGAGGATTGAAAATGATGAAGAATATCATGAGAGGGGTTGAAAATGATGAAGAATACGATGAGAGGATTGAAAATGCTGAAGAATACCATGAGAGGATTGAATATGATATAGAATATTATGAGAGGATTGAAAATGCTGAAGAATATCATGAGAGGATTGAAAATGATGAAGAATATCATGAGATGATTGAAAATGATGAATAATACGATGAGAGGATTGAAAATGATGAAGAATACCATGAGAGGATTGAAAATGATGAAGAATATCATGAGAGGATTGAAAATGATGAAGTATATCATGAGATGATTGAAAATTATAAAGAACATCATGAGAGAATTGAAAATGATTAAGAACATCATGAGAGGCTGTAAAATGATTAAGAACATCATCGGAGGATTGAAAATGATGAAGAATATCATGAGGGGGTTGAAAATGATGAAGAATACAATGAAAGGATTGAAAATGCTCAAGAATACCATGAGAGGACTGAATATGATATAGAATATTATGAGAGGATTGAAAATGCTGAAGAATACCATGAGGTGATGTAAAATGATGAAGAATACGATGAGAGGATTGAAAATGATGAAGAATATCATGAGCGGGTTGAAAATGATGAAGAATACAATGAAAGGATTGAAAATGCTCAAGAATACCATGAGAGGATTGAATATGATATAGAATATTATGAGAGGATTTTAAATGCTGAAGAATACCATGAGGTGATGTAAAATGATGAAGAATACGATGAGAGGATTGAAAATGATGAAGAATATCATGAGAGGATTGAAAATGATGAAGAATATCATGAGATGATTGAAAATTATGAAGAACATCATGAGAGGATTGAAAATGATTGAGAATATTATGAGAGGATGTAAAATGATTAAGAACATCATTGGAGGATTGAAAATGATGAAGAATATCATGAAGGGGTTGAAAATGATGAAGAATACAATGAGAGGATTGAAAATGCTGAAGAATACCATGAGAGGATTGAATATGATATAGAATATTATGAGAGGATTGAAAATGCTGAAGAATACCATGAGGGGATTGAAAATGATGAAGAATACGATGAGCGGATTTAAAATGATGAAGAATACAATGAGAGGATTGAAAATGATGAAGAATATCATGAGAGGATTGAAAATGATGAAGAATATGCTATCGTCACGTTATTATTGTTTTTTTTTGCGTTTTTCTTTGGACTATTGCCCTGATAAAAGTGAGGCGAATAAGCGAGAGTTTATCTAGACCCTCCTTGAGGAAAAATATCATGATGGGATTGAAAATAATGAAGTATACCATGAGAGGATTGAAAATAATGATGAATACCATGTGAGGATTGAAAATGATGAAGAATATAGTGAAAGGATTGAAAATGATGAAGAATATTATGAGAAGAACATCATGAGAGGATTGAAAATGATTAAGAACATCATGAGAGGATGCAAAATGATTAAGAACATCATCGGAGGATTGAAAATGATGAAGAATATCATGAGAGGGGTTGAAAATGATGAAGAATACAATGAGAGGATTGAAAATTCTGAAGAATACCATGAGAGGATTGAATATGATATAGAATATTATGAGAGGATTGAAAATGCTGAAGAATATCATGAGAGGATTGAATATGATGAAGAATATCATGAGATGATTGAAAATGATGAATAATACGATGAGAGGATTGAAAATGATGAAGAATACCATGAGAGGATTGAAAATGATGAAGAATATCATGAGAGGATTGAAAATGATGAAGTATATCATGAGATGATTGAAAATTATGAAGAACATCATGAGAGAATTGAAAATGATTAAGAACATCATGAGAGGCTGTAAAATGATTAAGAACATCATCGGAGGATTGAAAATGATGAAGAATAAAATGATGGGATTGAAAATGATGAAGAATATCATGAGCGGGTTGAAAATGATGAAGAATACAATGAAAGGATTGAAAATGCTCAAGAATACCATGAGAGGATTGAATATGATATAGAATATTATGAGAGGATTGAAAATGCTGAAGAATACCATGAGGGGATGTAAAATGATGAAGAATACGATGAGAGGATTGAAAATGATGAAGAATATCATGAGAGGATTGAAAATAATGAAGAATATCATGAGATGATTGAAAATTATGAAGAACATCATGAGAGGATTGAAAATGATTGAGAACATTATGAGAGGATGTAAAATGATTAGGAACATCATTGGAGGATTGAAAATGATGAAGAATATCATGAAGGGGTTGAAAATGATGAAGAATACAATGAGAGGATTGAAAATGCTGAAGAATACCATGAGAGGATTGAATATGATATAGAATATTATGAGAGGATTGAAAATGCTGAAGAATACCATGAGGGGATTGAAAATGATGAAGAATACGATGAGCGGATTGAAAATGATGAAGAATACCATGAGAGGATTGAAAATGATGAAGAATATCATGAGAGGATTGAAAATGATGAAGAATATCATGAGATGATTGAAAATTATGAAGAACATCATGAGAGGATTGAAAATGATTAAGAACATCATGAGAGGATGTAAAATGATTAAGAACATCATCGGAGGATTGAAAATGATAGAAAAATATCATGAGGGGGTTGAAAATGATGAAGAATACAATGAGAGGATTGAAAATACTGAAGAATACCATGAGAGGATTGAATATGATATAGAATATTAGGAGAGGATTGAAAATGCTGAAGAATACCATGAGAGGATTGAAAATTATAAAGAATACGATGAGAGGATTGAAAATGATGAAGAATACCATGAGAGGATTGAAAATGCTGAAGAATACCATGAGAGGATTGAAAATGATTAAGAACATCATGAGCGGATGTAAAATGATTAAGAACATCATCGGAGAATTGAAAATGATGAAGAATATCATGAGAGGATTGAAAATGATATAGAATATTATGAGAGGATTGAAAATGCTGAAGAATACAATGAGGGGATTAAAAATGATGAAGAATACGATGAGAGGATTGAAAATGATGAAGAATACCATGAGAGGATTGAAAATCATGAAGTACATCATGAGAGGATTGAAAATGATGAAGAACATCATGAGAGGATTGAAAATGATGAAGAATACCATGTGAGGATTGAAAATGATGAAGTACATCATGAAAGGATTGAAAATGATGAAGAATACCATGAGGGGATTGAAAATGATGAAGAATACGATGAGAGGATTGAAAATGATGAAGAATACGATGAGAGGATTGAAAATGATGAAGAATATCATGAGAGGATTGAAAATGATGAAGAATATCATGAGATGATTGAAAATTATGAAGAACATCATGAGAGGATTGAAAATGATTAAGAACATCATGAGAGGATGTAAAATGATTCAGAACATCATCGGAGGATTGAAAATGATGAAGAATATCATGAGGGGGTTGAAAATGATGAAGAATACAATGAGAGGATTGAAAATACTGAAGAATACCATGAGAGGATTGAATATGATATAGAATATTAGGAGAAGATTGAAAATGCTGAAGAATACCATGAGAGGATTGAAAATTATAAAGAATACGATGAGAGGATTGAAAATAATGAAGAATACCATGAGAGGATTGAAAATGCTGAAGAATACCATGAGAGGATTGAAAATGATTAAGAACATCATGAGCGGATGTAAAATGATTAAGAACATCATCAGAGAATTGAAAAAGATGAAGAATATCATGAGGTGTTTTAAAATGATGAAGAATATCATGAGATGATTGAAAATTATGAAGAACATCACGAGAGGATTGAAAATGATTGAGAACATTATGAGAGGATGTAAAATGATTAAGAACATCATTGGAGGATTGAAAAGGATGAAGAATATCATGAAGGGGTTGAAAATGATGAAGAATACAATGAGAGGATTGAAAATGCTGAAGAATACCATGAGAGGATTGAATATGATATAGAATATTATAAGAGGATTGAAAATGCTGAAGAATACCATGAGGGATTGAAAATGATGAAGAATACGATGAGCGGATTGAAAATGATTAAGAATACCATGAGAGGATTGAAAATGATGAAGAATATCATGAGAGGATTGAAAATGATGAAGAATATCATGAGATGATTGAAAATTATGAAGAACATCATGAGAGGATTGAAAATGATTAAGAACATCATGAGAGGATTTAAAATGATTAAGAACATCATCGGAGGATTGAAAATGATGAAGAATATCATGAGGGGGTTGAAAATGATGAAGAATACAATGAGAGGATTGAAAATACTGAAGAATACCATGAGAGGATTGAATATGATATAGAATATTAGGAGAGGATTGAAAATGCTGAAGAATACCATGAGAGGATTGAAAATTATAAAGAATACGATGAGAGGATTTAAAATGATGAAGAATACCATGAGAGGATTGAAAATGCTGAAGAATACTATGAGAGGATTGAAAATGATTAAGAACATCATGAGCGGATGTAAAATGATTAAGAACATCATCTGAGAATTGAAAATGATGAAGAATATCATGAGGGGTTTTAAAATGATGAAGAATACAATGAGAGGATTGAAAATGCTGAAGAATACCATGAGAGGATTGAAAATGATATAGAATATTATGAGAGGATTGAAAATGCTGAAGAATACCATGAGGGGATTAAAAATGATGAAGAATACGATGAGAGGATTGAAAATGATGAAGAATACCATGAGAGGATTGAAAATCATGAAGTACATCATGAGAAGATTGAAAATGATGAAGAACATCATGAGAGGATTGAAAATGATGAAGAATACCATGAGGGGATTGAAAATGATGAAGAATACGATGAGAGGATTGAAAATGATAGAGAATACGATGAGAAGATTGAAAATGATGAAGAATATCATGAGAGGATTGAAAATGATGAAGAATATCATGAGATGATTGAAAGTGATGAAGAATACGATGAGAGGATTGAAAATGATGAAGAATACCATGAGAGGATTAAAAATGATGAAGAACATCATGAGAGGATTGAAAATGATGAAGAATATTATGAGATCATTGAAAATTATGAAGAACATCATGAGAGAATTGAAAATGATTAAGAACATCATGAGAGGATGTAAAATGATTAAGAACATCATCGGAGGATTAAAAATGATGAAGAATATCATGAGGGGGTTGAAAATGATGAAGAATACAATGAGAGGATTGAAAATGCTGAAGAATACCATGAGAGGATTGAATATGATATAGAATATTATGAGAGGATTGAAAATGCTGAAGAATACCATGAGGGAATTGAACATTATGAAGAATACGATGAGAGGATTGAAAATGATGAAGTACATCATGAAAGGATTGCAAATGATTAAGAACATCATGAAAGGATTGAAAATTATGAAGAACATAATAAGAGGATTGAAAATGATTAAGAACATCATGAGAGGATTGAAAATGATGAAGAACATCATGAGACGATTGAAAATGATGAACAATATCATGAGGAGATTGAAAATAATGAAAAACATCATCGGAGAATTGAAAATGATGAAGAATATCATGAGGGGGTTTTAAATGATGAAGAATACAATGAGAGGATTGAAAATGCTGAAGAATACCATGAGAGGATTGAAAATGATATAGAATATTATGAGAGGATTGAAAATGCTGAAGAATACCATGAGGGGATTGAAAATGATGAAGAATACGATGAGAGGATTCAAATGATGAAAAATACCATGAGAGGATTGAAAATGATGAAGTACATCATGAGAGGATTGAAAATGATGAAGTACATCATGAAAGGATTGAAAATGATGAAAAACATCATGAAAGGATTGAAAATTATGAAGAACATAATAAGAGGATTGAACATGATTAAGAACATCATGACAGGATTGAAAATAATGAAGAACATCATGAGAGGATTGAAAATGATGTGGAACATCATGAGAGGATTGAAAATGATTAACCAGACCATGAGAGGATTGAAAATGATTTAAGAATATCATGAGGAGATGTAAAATTATGAAGGACATCATGAGAAGATTGAAAATGATTAAGAACATCATGAGCGGATTGAAAATGATGAAGAATATCATGAGAGGATTGAAAATGATGAAGAATATCATGAGGGGATTGAAAATGATGAAGAATACAATGAGAGGATTGAAAATGATGTAGAACATCATGAGAGGATTGAAAATGATGTAGAATACCATGAGAGGGAGTGACAATGATTAAGAATACCATGAGGGGATTGAAAATGATGAAGAATACCATGAGAGGATTGCAAATTATGAAGAATACCATGAGCGGATTGAAAATGATGAAGAAGATCATGAGAGGATTGAAAATGATTAAGAATACCATGAGAGAATTGAAAATGAAGAACATCATGAGCGGATTGAAAATGATTAAGAATATCTATGATACATTATACATGATACATATCTATGATACGTAATACATATCTATGATACATATACATGATACATATATATGATACATGATACATATCTATGAGACATGATACATATCTATGATACATATAAATGATACATCTCTATGATACATGATACATATCTATGATACATATCCATGATACATGATACCTATCCATGATACATATCCATGATACATGATACCTATTTATCATACATATCCATGATACATATCTATGATACATGATATATATCCATGATACATATCTCAGATACATGATACATATCCATGATACATATCCATGATACATATACATTTTCAATGATACATATCCATGATACATAACACATATCTATGATAAATGATACATATCCATGATACATATCAAGGATACATTATACATATCCATGATACATATCTATGATACATGATACATATCCATGATATATATCTATGATACATGATACATATCAATTATACATAATACATATCCATGACACATAATACATATCTATGATACATGATAAATATCCTTGATACATGATACATATCCATGATACATATCCATGATACATGATACATATCCATAATACCTATCCATACATATCCATGATATATATCTATGATACATATCAATGATACATATACATATCCATGATACATATCCATGATACATAATACATAACACATATATATGATACATGATACATATCCATGATACATGATACATATCCATGATACCTATCCATGATACATGATACATATCCATGATACATATCCATGATACATGATACATATCCATGATACATAATATATATATCCATGATACCTATCCCTGATACATGATACATATACATATCCACGATACATATTCATGATACATGATACATATCCATGACCCATGACCCATGATACATATCAATGATACATATACTTATCAGTGATACATGATATATATCAATGAAACATATCCATTATTTATATCAAATATACATGATACATATCCGTGATACATAGTACATATCCATGAGATATATCTATGATACATATTCATGATACATATACATATCCATGATACATAACACATATCTGTGATACATAATACATATTTATGATACATGATACATATCTATGATACATGTCCATGATTCATAGTACATTATACATATATATGAAAAATTATACATTATACATATCTATGATACATGATACATGGCTATGATACATGATACATATATATGATATGATACAAGATGCATATCTATGATACATGATACATATACATGATACATATACATGATACATATCTATGATACATATCCATGATAGATATCCATTATACATGATACATATCCAAGATACATGATACATATCCATGATACATATCCATGATATATATCCATGATACATATCAATGATACATATACATATCCATGATACATATCCGTGATACATGATACATAACACATATATATGATACATGATACATATCTATGGTACATGATACATATCCATGATACATATACATGATACATATCCATGAAACATATATATATATCCATGATACATATACATATCCATGATACATATCTATGATACATGATACATATCCATGATATATATACATGATACATATCCATGATACATATCCATGATACATGATACACATCCATGATATATATCCATGATACATATCCATGACACATATACATATCCATGATACATATACACGATACAGGATACATGATGCATATCTATGATACATAACACATATCTATGGTAGCTGATACATGATACATACCTATTATACATGATATATATCCATGATACATTATACATATCCATGATACATGATACATATCCATGATACATATTCATTATACATGATACATATCCATGATACATATCCATGATACATATCCATGATACATCTCCATGATACATATCCCTATCCATGATACATATCCATTATACATGATACATATCTATGATACATGATACATATACATATCCACGATATATATACCTATACATGATACATATCCATGATACATATGCATGATACATACACATGATACATGATACATATACATGATACATATACATGATACACGATACATATACATGATACATATACATGATACATATACATGATACATGATACATATCCATGATACATATCCATTTTTTTCAACGTTAATCAGTAGTAATTTGGAAATTATCCAATGTATTTATGTAATAACTTTATAAAAATGCTGACTCACTAAACATGCTCCATAATCCCTTGCCGAATGTACCCGTCTTGCCCTCAATTGTGTCCGGTTGTATCAGGTAATCCCATAACTTCTGTCCGGATGCATCAATAACAACATAGGAAGGCTACGTTAGGTGCAGTGACACAAGGGTGTCTCAATCACATCCGCACCTGACAGCCGGTTAGAGTTATTTCAGTAGTTCTCAGGAGGCCTACTTGATTTTCAAAGTAATGTAGGTGCTTCTGAAGTATAACGGTCCCTAGAAATATTGGTGCTTCTAAAGTATAACGGTCCCACAGTAATGTTGCTTCTAAAGTATAATGGTCCCAAGAATGTTGATGCTTCTAAAGTATAACGGTCCACAGGAATGTTGATGCTTCTAAAGTATAACAGTCCCTAGAAATATAGGTGCTTCTAAAGTATGACGCCCCCCCCCCCCAGGAATGTTGGTGCTTCTAAAGTATAACGGTCCCTAGAAATATAGGTGCTTCTACAGTATAGGGACCAGGGGTGCTTCTACAGTATAGGACCCAACACCAGGGGTGCTTCTACAAGTTATGACTTGGAGGCTTCTGCAGAATAGGGGCAATGGGTGCTTCTCCAGCATAGGGACTAGGGGTACTTCTCCAGTATAGGGACCACGGGTGTTTCTAAAATATAGGACCCAGCACCGGGGGTGCTTCTACAATATAGGACCCGGAGGCTTATGAAGAATAGGGACCATGGGTGCTTCTGCAGTATAGCGGCCAGGGGTTCTTCTACAGTATATGACCCAGCACCAGGGGTGCTTCTACAATATAGGACGCGGAGGCTTCTGCAGTATGGTTCTTTGATATGACCGAGGCACCTCGGAACTTTTTTTTTCTTTCTTTAACTGAAACTATTTCTATTTATGGGGAAGTGTAAAAAAAATGTTCTTTCGAGGGGGGGGGAACTTCTTTTTTCTTTTTTTCATCAAAAATATTTATATGTATGTAGGAGGATGAAAAAAAAAATTGGGGGGGGTAAATTTTTTTTTCATTTAAATTAAAAATATTTCTAAGCATGTGGGAGGATGAAAAAAAAATCTCGTGGGTGGTGCAAAAAAAATATAGTAGGCGCACCATGGGGGCGATAGGTATATACATAGTATGTGCACTGGGGTGGAAATAGATACGTATATAGAAGTGCATAGGGATGGCGATAGGTACGTATTAAGCATTCGCACCGGGGTGGTGATAGGTACGTATTTAGCATTCACAGCGGGGCGGCGATATGTACATATTTAGTATTCGCACTGAGGCAGCGATATGTACATATGTAGTATGTAACCTGGGTCGTCGATATATTATGTGCACTGAGGTGGCGATAGGTACGTATATTGTATGCGCACCGGGGTGGCAATAGATACGTATATAGTATGAACACCGGGGCGGAGATAAGTACCTATATAGAAGGCGCAGACAGAGGTGGTACTTTTTATAGAAATAAGTCATATTATTGCCCTGGGAAACGTAGAATGAAATGGTGGGGAAGAAACAGCTTTCGCAAAAGGCAAAATTAAAAAGTAGCGGTGAAATGGGGCGACCAGGAAAGAGAAAAGTAGAAAGATAAAGAGACGGCTATAGAGAGAGGGAGAGAAATAAAAGTTTTAATATAAAGATGTTACACACGCGATTTTTCTTCTATTATATGTTTTTATGACCCCGAGCAACGCCGGGTAGCCCCGCTAGTCTCTTATATAAAGGGCACTTGTCTGTATGTATGTCTGTTTGTATGTGAAGCTTCTCCTCAAAAACTACGCAGCGACATGTAAAAAAGTGTATATCTTTAGCACCGTACATATCCCGGAATCATAATATCTAAAAATCGCGACAAACGATTCCCTCGCTGACAGTCAACCAGACCACTTTCCGACAAAAGGTAGCAGTTTTTTCGTATTTTCCACGACTTTTTCAACGTTATTATGTACTAAATTCGAAATAATCTAATGTATTTATGTACTAATCCGATAAAAATGCAGAGTCATTGTAAACATCCCATAATCCCTTGCCGGATGTACCCGGTCTTGCCCTAAATTGTGTCCGGTTCTATCAGATCATCCAATAACTTCTGTCCGGATGCATCAATAACAACATAGGAATCCTACGTTAAGAGTGTGTAGTGAAACAAGGGTTGCTCAATCACATCCGCACCTGTCCCATAATCCCTTGCCGGATGTACCCGGTCTTGCCCTAAATTGTGTCCGGTTATATCAGGTCATCATGACGTCAGAGAGTGGCAGTTTTCCTTTCTGTCATTTTTCCCTCTCACACTTTCTTTCTTAATTATTAATAGACGCTAATATTCCTCCCCCCCCTCCCTTCCTGTGGCCGTTCTGTTATCATGATAGGAATTACCTCCTCCTTTCAGGCCAAATTGGGGGGGGGGTACGGTATTCGCCGGTGTGAGCATTACCTCCTCCTTTTTTGAGAAGTGTAGAGGTAGGGTAGTATCGGTTCCGTTGTCATGATGCACTGATCCCATGCATTACCTCCTCCTTTTTTGAGAAGGGTAGATGTAGAATAGTATCGGTTCCGTTGTCATGATGTGCTCATCCCATGAATTACCTCCTCCTTTTTTGAGAAGTGTAGAGGTAGGGTCGTATCGGTTCCGTTGTCATGATGCACTGATCCCATGAATTACCTCCTCCTTTTTTGAGAAGTGTAGAGGTAGGGTAGTATCGGTTCCGTTGTCATGATACACTGATCCCATGCATTACCTCCTCCTTTTTTTAGAAGGGTAGATGTAGAATAGTATCGGTTCCGTTGTCATGATGTGCTCATCCCATGAATTACCTCCTCCTTTTTTGAGAAGTGTTGAGGTAGGGTCGTATCGGTTCCGTTGTCATGATGCCCTCATCCCATGCATTATCTCCTCCTTTTTTGAGAAGTGTTGAGGTAGGTCGTATCGGTTCCGTTGTCATGATGCCATAATCCCATGCATTATCTCCTCCTTTTTTGAGAAGTATTGAGGTAGGGTCGTATCGGTTCCGTTGTCATGATGCCATAATCCCATGCATTATCTCCTCCTTTTTTGAGAAGTATTGAGGTAGGGTCGTATCGGTTCCGTTGTCATGATGCCATAATCCCATCCATTATCTACTCCTTTTTTGAGCAGTGTTGAAGTGTGAGCGCCTCAGGCGAAATCCGGGGAGGGGGAATGTCGGCATTCGTCGGTATGAGCGCCTCAGGCGAAATCTGGGGAGGGGGAATGTCGGCATTCGCCGGTATGAGCGCCTCAGGACTATTTGGCAGATCAGAAGGAGAAAGGATACCTAAGGGATTTCAGTAGTGCTCATGAAGCCTCCTCGATTTTCAAAGTACTCGGCGTTGTCCGGGAGAAAAGTGCTCAATATCCTAGATAGAGCTACTGGAGTGATAGGTTTAGAAAATATTTTAACGCCATCTTCGTTCACCTTTGGACTATTTATCAGATCAGAAGGAAAGAGGATACTGAAGGGATTTCAGTAGTCCCCATGAGGCCTCCTTGATTATCAAAGTACTCGGCGTTGTCCGGGAGAAAAGTGCTCAATGTCCTAGACAGAGCTACTGTAGTGATAGGTTTGGAAAAAATTTTAACGCCATCTTCGTTCCCCTTTGGACTATTTCGCAGATCAGAAGGAGAGAGGATACCTAAGGGATTTCAGGAGTGCTCATTAAGCCTCATCGATTTTCAAAGTACTCGGCGTTGTCCGGGAGAAAAGTGCTCAATATCCTAGATAGAGCTACTGTAGTGATAGGTTTAGAAAATATTTTAACGCCATCTTCGTTCCCCTTTGGACAATTTTGCAGCTGAAAAAGAGGGAGGATACCTAACTGATTTCAGTAGTCCCCAGAAGGCCTCTTTGATTTTCAAAGTACTCGGCGTTGTCCGGGAAAAAACTGCTCAATGTCCTAGATAGAGCTACTGTAGTGATAGGTTTGGATAATATTTTAACAGTATCTACGCTGAAAAGGATTGGGTAATCGATAAGAGTTATTTCAGTAGTGCTCAGGAGGCCTCTTTGATTTGAAATACTCGGCGTTGTCCGGGAGAAAAGTGCTCAATATCCTAGATAGAGCTACTGTAGTGATAGGTTTGGAAAATATTTTGACGCTATCTTCGTTCCCCTTTGGACTATTTCGCAGATCAGAAAGAGAGAGGATACCTAAGTGATTTCAGTAGTCCCCAGGAGGCCTCCTTGATTATCAAAGTACTCGGCGTTGTCCGGGAGAAAAGTGCTCAATGTCCTAGATAGAGCTACTCTAGTGATAAGTTTGGAAAATATTTTAACGCCATCTTCGTATCCCTTTGGACTATTTCGCAGATCAGAAGGAGAGAGGATACCTAAGGGATTTAAGGAGTGCTCATGTAGCCTCCTCGATTTTCAAAGTACTCGACGTTGTCCGGGAGAAAAGTGCTCAATGTCCTAGATAGAGCTACTGTAGTGATAGGTTTGGAAAATATTTTAACGCCATCTTCGTTCCCCTTTGGACTATTTCGCAGATCAGAAGGAGAGAGGATACCTAAGGGATTTGAGGAGTGCTCATAAAGCCTCCTCGATTATCAAAGTACTCGGCGTTGTCCGGGAGAAAAGTGCTCAATATCCTAGATAGAGCTACTGTAGTGATAGGTTTAGAAAATATTTTAACGCCATCTTCGTTCCCCTTTGGACTATTTCGTAGATCAGAAGGAGAGAGGATACCTAAGTGATTTCAGTAGTCCCCAGGAGGCCTCCTTGATTATCAAAGTACTCGGCGTTGTCCGGGAGAAAAGTGCTCAATGTCCTAGATAGAGCTACTGTAGTGATAGGTTTTGGAAAATATTTTAACGCCATCTTCGTTCCCCTTTGGACTATTTCGCAGATCAGAAGGAGAGAGGATACCTAAGGGATTTAAGGAGTGCTCATGAAGCCTCCTCGATTTTCAAAGTACTCGGCGTTGTCCGGGAGAAAAGTGCTCAATGTCCTAGATAGAGCTACTGTAGTGATAGGTTTGGAAAATATTTTAACGCCATCTTCGTTCCCCTTTAGACTATTTCGCAGATCAGAAGGAGAGAGGATACCTAAGGGATTTCAGGAGTGCTCATGAAGCCTCCTCGATTATCAAAGTACTCGGCGTTGTCCGGGAGAAAAGTGCTCAATATCCTAGATAGAGCTATTGTAGTGATAGGTTTGGAAAATATTTTAACGCCATCTTCGTTCCCCTTTGGACTATTTCGCAGATCAGAAGGAGAGAGGATACCTAAGGGATTTCAGTAGCCCCCAGGAGGCCTCCTTGATTATCAAAGTACTCGGCGTTGTCCGGGAGAAAAGTGCTCAATGTCCTAGATAGAGCTACTGTAGTGATAGGTTTGGAAAATATTTTAACGCCATCTTCGTCCTCTTTTGGACTATTTCGCAGATCAGAAAGAGGGAGGATACCTAAGGGATTTCAGGAGTGTTCATAAAGCCTCCTCGATTTTCAAAGTACTCGGCGTTGTCCGGGAGAAAAGTGCTCAATATACTAGATAGAGCTACTGTAGTGATAGGTTTAGAAAATATTTTAACGCCATCTTCGTTCCCCTTTGGACAATTTTGCAGATGAAAAGAAGGGAGGATACCTAACTGATTTCAGTAGTCCCCAGGAGGCCTCTTTGATTTTCAAAGTACTCGGCGTTGTCCGGGAAAAAAGTGCTCAATGTCCTAGATAGAGCTACTGTAGTGATAGGTTTGGATATTTTAACAGCATCTACGCTGAAAAAGATGGGGAATCGATAAGAGTTATTTCAGTAGTGCTCAGGAGGCCTCTTTGATTTTTAAATACTCGGCGTTGTCCGGGAGAAAAGTGCTCAATATCCTAGATAGAGCTACTGTAGTGATAGGTTTGGAAAATATTTTAACGCCATCTTCGTTCCCCTTTGGACTATTTCGTAGATCGGAAGGAGAGAGGATACCTAAGTGATTTCAGTAGTCCCCAGGAGGCCTCCTTGATTATCAAAGTATACGGCGTTGCCCGGGAGAAAAGTGCTCAATGTCCTAGATAGAGCTACTGTAGTGATAGGTTTTGGAAAATATTTTAACGCCATCTTCGTTCCCCTTTGGACTATTTCGCAGATCAGAAGAAGAGAGGATACCTAAAAGATTTCATGGGTGTTCATGAAGCTACCTCGATTTTCAAAGTACTCGGCGTTGTTCGGGAGAAAAGTGCTCAATATCCTAGATAGAGCTACTGTAGTGATAGGTTTGGAAAATATTTTAACGCCATCTTCGTTCCCCTTTGGACTATTTCGCAGATCAGAAGGAGAGAGGATACCTAAGGGATTTCAGTAGTCCCCAGGAGGCCTCCTTGATTATCAAAGTACTCGGCGTTGTCCGGGAGAAAAGTGCTCAATGTCCTAGATAGAGCTACTGTAGTGATAGGTTTGGAAAATATTTTAACGCCATCTTCGTTCCCCTTTGGACTATTTCGCAGATCAGAAAGAGGGAGGATACCTAAGGGATTTCAGGAGTGTTCATAAAGCCTCCTCGATTTTCAAAGTACTCGGCGTTGTCCGGGAGAAAAGTGCTCAATATACTAGATAGAGCTACTGTAGTGATAGGTTTAGAAAATATTTTAACGCCATCTTCGTTCCCCTTTGGACAATTTTGCAGATGAAAAGAAAGGAAGATACCTAACTGATTTCAGTAGTCCCCAGGAGGCCTCTTTGATTTTCAAAGTACTCGGCGTTGTCCGGGAAAAAAGTGCTCAATGTCCTAGATAGAGCTACTGTAGTGATAGGTTTGGATAATATTTTAACAGCATCTACGCTGAAAAAGATGGGGAATCGATAAGAGTTATTTCAGTAGTGCTCAGGAGGCCTCTTTGATTTTTAAATACTCGGCGTTGTCCGGGAGAAAAGTGCTCAATATCCTAGATAGAGCTACTGTAGTGATAGGTTTGGAAAATATTTTAACGCCATCTTCGTTCCCCTTTGGACTATTTCGCAGATCAGAAGGAGAGAGGATACCTAAGTGATTTCAGTAGTCCCCAGGAGGCCTCCTTGATTATCAAAGTATACGGCGTGGCCCGGGAGAAAAGTGCTCAATGTCCTAGATAGAGCTACTGTAGTGATAGGTTTTGGAAAATATTTTACTGCCATCTTCGTTCCCCTTTGGACTATTTCGCAGATCAGAAGAAGAGAGGATACCTAAAAGATTTCATGGGTGTTCATGAAGCTTCCTCGATTTTCAAAGTACTCGGCGTTGTTCGGGAGAAAAGTGCTCAATATCCTAGATAGAGCTACTGTAGTGATAGGTTTGGAAAATATTTTAACGCCATCTTCGTTCCCCTTTGGACTATTTCGCAGATCAGAAGGAGAGAAGATACCGAATTTATTTCAGTAGTCCCCAGGAGGCCTCCTTAATTATCAAAGTACTCAGCGTTGTCCGGGAGAAAAGTGCTCAATATCCTAGATAGAGCTACTGTAGTGATAGGTTTGGAAAATATTTTGACGCTATCTTCGTTCCCCTTTGGACTATTTCGCAGATCAGAAAGAGAGAGGATACCTAAGTGATTTCAGTAGTCCCCAGGAGGCCTCCTTGATTATCAAAGTACTCGGCGTTGTCCGGGAGAAAAGTGCTCAATGTCCTAGATAGAGCTACTCTAGTGATAAGTTTGGAAAATATTTTAACGCCATCTTCGTATCCCTTTGGACTATTTCGCAGATCAGAAGGAGAGAGGATACCTAAGGGATTTAAGGAGTGCTCATGAAGCCTCCTCGATTTTCAAAGTACTCGACGTTGTCCGGGAGAAAAGTGCTCAATGTCCTAGATAGAGCTACTGTAGTGATAGGTTTGGAAAATATTTTAACGCCATCTTCGTTCCCCTTTGGACTATTTCGCAGATCAGAAGGAGAGAGGATACCTAAGGGATTTGAGGAGTGCTCATAAAGCCTCCTCGATTATCAAAGTACTCGGCGTTGTCCGGGAGAAAAGTGCTCAATATCCTAGATAGAGCTACTGTAGTGATAGGTTTAGAAAATATTTTAACGCCATCTTCGTTCCTCTTTGGACTATTTCGTAGATCAGAAGGAGAGAGGATACCTAAGTGATTTCAGTAGTCCCCAGGAGGCCTCCTTGATTATCAAAGTACTCGGCGTTGTCCGGGAGGAAAGTGCTCAATGTCCTAGATAGAGCTACTGTAGTGATAGGTTTTGGAAAATATTTTAACGCCATCTTCGTTCCCCTTTGGACTATTTCGCAGATCAGAAGGAGAGAGGATACCTAAGGGATTTAAGGAGTGCTCATGAAGCCTCCTCGATTTTCAAAGTACTCGGCATTGTCCGGGAGAAAAGTGCTCAATGTCCTAGATAGAGCTACTGTAGTGATAGGTTTGGAAAATATTTTAACGCCATCTTCGTTCCCCTTTAGACTATTTCGCAGATCAGAAGGAGAGAGGATACCTAAGGGATTTCAAGAGTGCTCATAAAGCCTCCTCGATTATCAAAGTACTCGGCGTTGTCCGGGAGAAAAGTGCTCAATATCCTAGATAGAGCTACTGTAGTGATAGGTTTGGAAAATATTTTAACGCCATCTTCGTTCCCCTTTGGACTATTTCGCAGATCAGAAGGAGAGAGGATACCTAAGGGATTTCAGTAGTCCCCAGGAGGCCTCCTTGATTATCAAAGTACTCGGCGTTGTCCGGGAGAAAAGTGCTCAATGTCCTAGATAGAGCTACTGTAGTGATAGGTTTGGAAAATATTTTAACGCCATCTTCGTCCTCTTTTGGACTATTTCGCAGATCAGAAAGAGGGAGGATACCTAAGGGATTTCAGGAGTGTTCATAAAGCCTCCTCGATTTTCAAAGTACTCGGCGTTGTCCGGGAGAAAAGTGCTCAATATACTAGATAGAGCTACTGTAGTGATAGGTTTAGAAAATATTTTAACGCCATCTTCGTTCCTCTTTGGACAATTTTGCAGATGAAAAGAAAGGAAGATACCTAACTGATTTCAGTAGTCCCCAGGAGGCCTCTTTGATCTTCAAAGTACTCGGCGTTGTCCGGGAAGAAAGTGCTCAATGTCCTAGATAGAGCTACTGTAGTGATAGGTTTGGATAATATTTTAACAGCATCTACGCTGAAAAAGATGGGGAATCGATAAGAGTTATTTCAGTAGTGCTCAGGAGGCCTCTTTGATTTTTAAATACTCGGCGTTGTCCGGGAAAAAAGTGCTCAATATCCTAGATAGAGCTACTGTAGTGATAGGTTTGGAAAATATTTTAACGCCATCTTCGTTCCCCTTTGGACTATTTCGTAGATCAGAAGGAGAGGGCATACCTAAGTGATTTCAGTAGTCCCCAGGAGGCCTCCTTGATTATCAAAGTATACGGCGTTGTCCGGGAGAAAAGTGCTCAATGTCCTAGATAGAGCTACTGTAGTGATAGGTTTTGGAAAATATTTTAACGCCATCTTCGTTCCCCTTTGGACTATTTCGCAGATCAGAAGAAGAGAGGATACCTAAAAGATTTCATGGGTGTTCATGAAGCTACCTCGATTTTCAAAGTACTCGGCGTTGTTCGGGAGAAAAGTGCTCAATATCCTAGATAGAGCTACTGTAGTGATAGGTTTGGAAAATATTTTAACGCCATCTTCGTTCCCCTTTGGACTATTTCGCAGATCAGAAGGAGAGAAGATACCGAATTTATTTCAGTAGTCCCCAGGAGGCCTCCTTGATTATCAAAGTACTCAGCGTTGTCCGGGAGAAAAGTGCTCAATGTCCTAGATAGAGCTACTGTAGTGATAGGTTTGGAAAATATTTTAACGCCATCTTCGTTCCCCTTTGGACTATTTCGCAGATCAGAAGGAGAGAGGATACCTAAGGGATTTCAGGAGTGCTCATAAAGCCTCCTCGATTTTCAAAGTACTCGGCGTTGTCCGGGAGAAAAGTGCTCAATATCCTAGATAGAGCTACTGTAGTGATAGGTTTGGAAAATATTTTAACGCCATCTTCGTTCCCCTTTGGACTATTTCGCAGATCAGAAAGAGAGAGGATACCTAAGTGATTTCAGTAGTCCCCAGGAGGCCTCCTTGATTATCAAAGTACTCGGCGTTGTCCGGGAAAAAAAGTGCTCAATGTCCTATATAGAGCTACTGTAGTGATAGGTTTGGATAATATTTTAACGCCATATTCGTTCCCCTTTGGACTATTTCGCAGATGAAAAGAAGGGAGGATACCGAAGTGATTTCAGTAGTCCTCAGGAGGCTTCCTTTATTATTAAAGTACTCGGCGTTTTCCGTGAGAAAAGTGCTCAATGTCCTAGATAGAGCTACTGTAGTGATAGATTTTGGAAAATATTTTAACGCCATCTTCGTTCCCCTTTGGACTATTTCGCAGATCAGAATGGGGAGAGGATACCTAAGGGATTTCATGGGTGTTCATGAAGCCTCCTCGATTTTCAAAGTACTCGGCGTTGTCCGGGAGAAAAGTGCTCAATATCCACGATAGAGCTACTGTAGTGATAGGTTTGGAAAATATTTTAACGCCATCTTCGTTCCCTATTGGACTATTTCGCAAATCAGTAGGAGAAAGGTTACCTTAGTGATTTCCGTAGTGCTCACGAAGCCTCCTCGATTTTGAAAGTACTCGGCATTGTCCGGGAGAAAAGTGCTCAATATCCTAGATAGAGCTACTGTAGTGATAGGTTTAGAAAATATTTTAACGACATCTTCGTTCCCCTTTGGACAATTTTGCAGATGAAAAGGAGGGAGAATACCTAAGTGATTTCAGTAGTCCCCAGGAGGCCTCTTTAATTTTCAAAGTACTCGGCGTTGTCCGGGAAAAAAAGTGCTCAATGTCCTATATAGAGCTACTGTAGTGATAGGTTTGGATAATATTTTAACGCCATATTCGTTCCCCTTTGGACTATTTCGCAGATCAGTAGGAGAGAGGATACCTAAGTGATTTTAGTAGTCCTCAGGAGGCTTCCTTTATTATTAAAGTACTCGGCGTGGTCCGGGAGAAAAGTGCTCAATGTCCTAGATAGAGCTACTGTAGTGATAGGTTTGGAAAATATTTTAACGCCATCTTTGTTCCCCTTTGGACTATTTCGCAGATCAGAAGGAGAGAGGATACCTAAGTGATTTCAGTAGTGCTCAGGAGGCCTCCTTGATTTTCAAAGTACTCGGCGTTGTCCGGGAGAAAAGTGCTCAATATCCTAGATAGAGCTATGATAAAGACTATCATGAGAGGATTGAAAATGATGAAGACTATCATGAGAGGATTGAAAATGATGAAGACTATCATGAGAGGATTGAAAATGATGAAGACTATCATGAGGGAATTGAAAATGATGACGACTATAATGAGGGGATTGAAAATGATGTACACTATCATGAGGGGATTGAAAATGATGAAGACTATCATGAGGGGATTGAAAATGATGAAGACTATCATAAAGGGATTGAAAATGATGAAGAATGTCATGAGAGGATTGAAAATGATGAAGAATGTCATGAGAGGATTGAAAATGATGAAGAATAGACTGACAAGATTTGGAAATGATGAAGAATACAATGAGGGGATTTAAAATGATGAATAATATCATGAGAGGATTAAAAATGATGAAGACTATCCTGAGAGGATTAAAAATGATGAAGACTATCATGAGAGGATTAAAAATGATGAAAACTATCATGAGAGGATTGAAAATGATGAAGACTGACATGAGAGGATTGAAAATGATGAAGACTATCATGAGAGGACTCAAAATAATGAAGACTATCATGAGAGGACTGAATATAATCAAGACTATCATGAGGGGATTGAAAATGATGAAGAATGTCATGAGAGGATTGAAAATGATGAAGAATGTCATGAGAGCATTGAAAATTATGAAGAATAGACTGACAGGATTGGAAATGATGAAGAATACCATGAGAGGATTGAAAATGATGAATAATATCATGAGGGGATTGAAAATGAGAAGAATATCATGAGGGGATCGAAAATGATGAAATATACCATGAGAGGATTGAAAATGATGAAGAATATCATGAGGGGATTGAAAATGATGAAGAATATCATGAGGGGATTGAAAATAATGAAGAATATCATGAGAGGATTGAAAAAATTAAGAATATCATGAGAGGATTGAAAATTATTAAGAATATCATGAGCGGATTGAAAATGATGAGGAATATTACGAGAGGATTGAAAATTATGAAGAATATTATGAGGGGATTGAAAATGATTAATAGTATGAGGAGATCGAAAATGATGAATACAACGAGGGGAGTTAAAATGATGAAGGATATCATGAGGGGATTCAAAATATATAGTATGAACACCGGGGCGGTTATAAGTACCTATATAGAAGGCGCAGACAGTGGTGGTACTTTTTATAGAAATAAGTCATACTATTGCCCTGTGAAACGTAGGATGAAATGGTGGGGAAGAAACAGCTTTCGCAAAAGGCAAAATTTAAAAGAAGCGATCAGGGTAGAGAAAAGTAGAAAGATAAAGAGACAGCTATAGAGAGAGAATGGGAGAAATAGAAGTTTTAATATAAAGATGTTACACACGCAATTTTTCTTCAATTATGTTTTTATGACCCCGAGCAACGCCGGGTAGCCCCGCTAGTCTCTTATATAAAGGGCAGTTGTCTATATGTATGTATGTATGTATGTATGTCTGTATGTGAAGCTTCTCCTCAAAAACTAAGCGGCGACATGTCAAAAAGTTTATATCTTCAGCACCGTACATATCCTGGGATCATAATATCTCACAATCGCAAATAACGATTCACTCGCTGACAGTCAACCGGACCACTTTCCGACAAAAGGTAGCAGTTTTTTCGTATTTTCCACGACATTTTACACGTTAATATGTAGTGAATTCGAAATAACCTAATGTATTTATGTACTAATCCGATAAAAATGCAAAGTCATTGTAAACATCCCATAATCCCTTGCCGGATGTACCCGGTCTTGCCCTAAATTGTGTCCGGTTCTATCAGATCATCCAATAACTTCTGTCCGGTTGCATCAATAACAACATAGGAATCCTACGTTAAGAGTGTGTAGTGAAACAAGGGTTGCTCAATCACATCCGCACCTGTCCCATAATCCCTTGCCGGATGTACCCGGTCTTGCTCTAAATTGTGTCCGGTTATATCAGGTCATCATGACGTCAGAGAGTGGCAGTTTTTTTTCCCTCACACACTTTCTTTCATAATTATTAATAGACGCTAATATTTCCCCCCTCCCTCCCTGTGGCTGTTCTGTTATCATGATAGGAATTACCTCCTCCTTTCAGGCCAAATTGGGGGGGGGGGGTTACGGTATTCGCCGGTGTGAGCATTACCTCCTCCTTTCTTGAGAAGTGTTGAGGTAGGGTAGTATCGGTTCCGTTGTCATGATGCACTGATCCCATGCATTATCTCCTCCTTTTTTGAGAAATGTTGAGGTAGGGTCGTATCGGTTCCGTTGTCATGATGCCCTCATCCCATGCATTATCTCCTTTTTTTAGAAGTGTTGAGGTAGGGTCGTATCGGTTCCGTTGTCATGATGCACTATTCCCATGCATGATCTCCTCCTTTTTTGAGAAGTGTTGAGGTAGGGTCGTATCGGTTCCGATGTCATGATGCACTATTCCCATGCATGATCTCCTCCTTTTTTGAGAAGTGTTGAGGTAGGGTAGTATCGGTTCCGTTGTCATGATGCACTCATCCCATGCATTATCTCCTCCTTTTTTGAGAAGTGTTGAGGTAGGGTCGTATCGGTTCCGTTGTCATGATGCACTCATCCCATGCATTATCTCCTCCTTTTTTTAGAAGTGTTGAGGTAGGGTCGTATCGGTTCCGTTGTCATGATGCACTATTCCCATGCATGATCTCCTCCTTTTTTTAGAAGTGTTGAGGTAGGGTCGTATCGGTTCCGTTGTCATGATGCACTCATCCCATGCATTATCTCCTCCTTTTTTGAGAAGTGTTGAGGTAGGGTAGTATCGGTTCCGTTGTCATGATGCACTCATCCCATGCATTATCTCCTCCTTTTTTGAGAAGTGTTGAGGTAGGGTCGTATCGGTTCCGTTGTCATGATGCACTCATCCCATGCATTATCTCCTCCTTTTTTGAGAAGTGTTGAGGTAGGGTCGGTTCCGTTGTCATGATGCACTATTCCCATGCATGATCTCCTCCTTTTTTGAGAAGTGTTGAGGTAGGGTAGTATCGGTTCCGTTGTCATGATGCACTCATCCCATGCATTATCTCCTCCTTTTTTGAGAAGTGTTGAGGTAGGGTCGTATCGGTTCCGTTGTCATGATGCACTCATCCCATGCATTATCTCCTCCTTTTTTTAGAAGTGTTGAGGTAGGGTCGTATCGGTTCCGTTGTCATGATGCACTATTCCCATGCATGATCTCCTCCTTTTTTTAGAAGTGTTGAGGTAGGGTCGTATCGGTTCCGTTGTCATGATGCACTCATCCCATGCATTATCTCCTCCTTTTTTGAGAAGTGTTGAGGTAGGGTAGTATCGGTTCCGTTGTCATGATGCACTCATCCCATGCATTATCTCCTCCTTTTTTGAGAAGTGTAGAGGTAGGGTCGTATCGGTTCCGTTGTCATGATGCACTCATCCCATGCATTATCTCCTCCTTTTTTTGAGAAGTGTTGAGGTAGTATCGGTTTCGTTGTCATAGTGCCCTCATCCCATGCATTATCTCCGCCTTTTTTGAGAAGTGTAGAGGTAGGGTCGTATCAGTTCCGTTGTCATGATGCACTCATCCCATGCATTATCTCCTCCTTTTTTGAGAAGTGTTGAGGTAGTATCGGTTTCGTTGTCATAGTGCCCTCATCCCATGCATTATCTCCTCCTTTTTTTAGAACTGTTGAGGAAGGGTCGTATCGGTTCCGTTGTCATGATGCACTATTCCCATGCATTATCTCCTCCTTTTTTGAGAAGTGTTGAGGTAGGGTCTTATCGGGTCCGTTGTCATGATGCACTCATCCCATGCATTATCTCCTCCTTTTTTGAGAAGTGTAGAGGTAGGTTCGTATCGGGAAAATTTTAGGGGTCAGGACAAACTTTTTAGGGGTCAGGCCAAATTTTTTTCTTTTTTTTGGTTTTGAACTGAAAATATTTCTCATGGTTGGGGGAGAGTGAAAAATTAGGGGGCTGGAGAGATTTTGGGGTCGGGGAAAATTTTAGGGGTCAGGACGAACTTTTTAGGGGTCAGGCCAAATTTTTTTTGTTTTTTTTGTTTTTTTTTGTTTTGAAGTCAAAATATTTCTCAGGGTTGGGGGAGAGTGAAAAATTAGGGGGCTAGAGAGATTTAGGGGTCGGGGAAAATTTTAGGGGTCAGGACGAACTTTTTAGGGGTCCGGCCAAATTTTTTTGTTTTTTTTGTTTTTTTTTGTTTTGAAGTCAAAATATATCTCATGGTTGGGGGAAAGTGAAAAATTAGGGGGCTGGAGAGATTTAGGGGTCGGGGAAAATTTTAGGGGTCAGGACGAACTTTTTAGGGGTCAGGCCAAATTTTTTTGTTTTTTTTTGTTTTTTTTTGTTTTGAAGTCAAAATATTTCTCAGGGTAGGGGGAGAGTGAAAAATTAGGGGGCTGGAGAGATTTAGGGGTCGGGGAAAATTTTAGGGGTCAGGACGAACTTTTTAGGGGTCAGGCCAAATTTTTTTGTTTTTTTTTTTGTTTTGAAGTCAAAATATTTCTCATGGTTTGAGGAGAGTGAAAAATTAGGGGGCTGGAGAGATTTAGGGGTCGGGGAAAATTTTAGGGGTCAGGACGAACTTTTTAGGGGTCAGGCCAAATTTTTTTGTTTTTTTTTTTGTTTTGAAGTCAAATTATTTCTCATGGTTTGAGGAGAGTGAAAAATTAGGGGGCTGGAGAGATTTAGGGGTCGGGGAAAATTTTAGGGGTCAGGACGAACTTTTTAGGGGTCAGGCCAAATTTTTTTGTTTTTTTTTTTGTTTTGAAGTCAAATTATTTCTCATGGTTTGAGGAGAGTGAAAAATTAGGGGGCTGGAGAGATTTAGGGGTCGGGGAAAATTATAGGGGTCAGGACGCACTTTTTAGGGGTCAGGCCAAATTTTTTTGTTTTTTTTTGTTTTGAAGTCAAAATATATCTCATGGTTGGGGGAGAGTGAAAAATTAGGGGCTGGAGAGATTTAGGGGTCGGGGAAAATTTTAGGGGTCAGGACGAACTTTTTAGGGGTCAGGCCAAATTTTTTTTTTTTTTTTTGTTTTTTTTTGTTTTGAAGTCAAAATATTTCTCAGGGTTGGGGGAGAGTGAAAAATTAGGGGGCTAGAGAGATTTAGGGGTCGGGGAAAATTTTAGGGGTCAGGACGAACTTTTTAGGGGTCCGGCCAAATTTTTTTGTTTTTTTTGTTTTTTTTTGTTTTGAAGTCAAAATATTTCTCAGGGTTGGGGGAGAGTTAAAAATTAGGGGGCTGGAGAGATTTAGGGGTCGGGGAAAATTTTAGGGGTCAGGACGAACTTTTTAGGGGTCCAGCCAAATTTTTTTTTTTTTTTTTTTTTTTTTGAAGTCAAAATATTTCTCAGGGTTGGGAGAGAGTGAAAAATTAGGGGGCTGGAGAGATTTAGGGGTCGGGGAAAATTTTAGGGGTCAGGACGAGCTTTTTAGGGGTCAGGCCAAATTTTTTTGTTTTTTTTTGTTTTTTTTTGTTTTGAAGTCAAAATATTTCTCAGGGTTGGGGAGAGTGAAAAATTAGGGGGCTGGAGAGATTTAGGGGTCGGGGAAAATTTTAGGGGTAAGGACGAACTTTTTAGGGGTCAGGCCAAATTTTTTTGTTTTTTTTTGTTTTTTTTTTGTTTTGAAGTCAAATTATTTCTCATGGTTGGAGGAGAGTGAAAAATTAGGGGGCTGGAGAGATTTAGGGGTCGGGGAAAATTTTAGGGGTCAGGACGAACTTTTTAGGGGTCAGGCCAAATTTTTTTGTTTTTTTTTGTTTTGAAGTCAAAATATTTCTCAGGGTTGGAGGAGAGTGAAAAATTAGGGGGCTAGAGAGATTTAGGGGTCGGGGAAAATTTTAGGGGTCAGGACGAACTTTTTAGGGGTCAGGCCAAATTTTTTTTTTTTTTTTTGTTTTTTTTTGTTTTGAAGTCAAAATATTTATCATGGTTGGGGGAGAGTGAAAAATTAGGGGGCTGGAGAGATTTAGGGGTCGGGGAAAATTTTAGGGGTCAGGACGAACTTTTTAGGGGTCAGGCAAAATTTTTTTGTTTTTTTTTGTTTTGAAGTCAAAATATATCTCATGGTTGGGGGAGAGTGAAAAATTAGGGGGCTGGAGAGATTTAGGGGTCGGGGAAAATTTTAGGGGTCAGGACGAACTTTTTAGCGGTCAGGCCAAATTTTTTTGTTTTTTTTTGTTTTTTTTTGTTTTGAAGTCAAAATATTTCTCAGGGTTGGGGAGAGTGAAAAATTAGGGGGCTGGAGAGATTTAGGGGTCGGGGAAAATTTTAGGGGTCAGGACGAACTTTTTAGGGGTCAGGCCAAATTTTTTTGTTTTTTTTTGTTTTTTTTTGTTTTGAAGTCAAAATATTTCTCAGGGTTGGGGAGAGTGAAAAATTAGGGGGCTGGAGAGATTTAGGGGTCGGGGAAAATTTTAGGGGTCAGGACGAACTTTTTAGGGGTCAGGCAAAATTTTTTTGTTTTTTTTTGTTTTGAAGTCAAAATATTTCTCATGGTTGGAAGAGAGTGAAAAATTAGGGGCTGGAGAGATTTAGGGGTCGGGGAAAATTTTAGGGGTAAGGACGAACTTTTTAGGGGTCAGGCCAAATTTTTTTGTTTTTTTTTGTTTTGAAGTCAAAATATATCTCATGGTTGGGGGAGAGTGAACAATTAGGGGGCTGGAGAGATTTAGGGGTCGGGGAAAATTTTAGGGGTCAGGCGGCACTTTTTAGGGGTCAGGCCAAATTTTATTTGTTTTTTTTTGTTTTGAAGTCAAAATATTTCTCAGGGTTGGGGGAGAGTGAAACATAAGGGGGCTGGAGAGATTTAGGAGTCGGGGAAAATTTTAGGGGTCAGGACGAACTTTTTAGGGGTCAGGCCAAATTTTTTTGTTTTTTTTTGTTTTTTTTTGTTTTTTTTTCTTTTGATGTCAAAATATTTCTCAGGGTTGGGGAGAGTGAACAATTAGGGGGCTGGAGAGATTTAGGGGTCGGGGAAAATTTTAGGGGTCAGGACGAACTTTTTAGGGGTCAGGCCAAATTTTTTTGTTTTTTTTTGTTTTGAAGTCAAAATATTTCTCAGGGTTGGAGGAGAGTGAAAAATTAGGGGCTGGAGAGATTTAGGGGTCGGGGAAAATTATAGGGGTCAGGACGAACTTTTTAGGGGTCAGGCCAAATTTTTTTTTTTTTTTTTGTTTTTTTTTGTTTTGAAGTCAAAATATTTCTCAGGGTTGGGGGAGAGTGAAAAATTAGGGGGCTAGAGAGATTTAGGGGTCGGGGAAAATTTTAGGGGTCAGGACGAACTTTTTAGGGGTCCGGCCAAATTTTTTTGTTTTTTTTGTTTTTTTTTGTTTTGAAGTCAAAATATTTCTCAGGGTTGGGGGAGAGTTAAAAATTAGGGGCTGGAGAGATTTAGGGGTCGGGGAAAATTTTAGGGGTCAGGACGAACTTTTTAGGGGTCCGGCCAAATTTTTTTTTTTTTTTTTTTTTTTTTGAAGTCAAAATATTTCTCAGGGTTGGGAGAGAGTGAAAAATTAGGGGGCTGGAGAGATTTAGGGGTCGGGGAAAATTTTAGGGGTCAGGACGAGCTTTTTAGGGGTCAGGCCAAATTTTTTTGTTTTTTTTTGTTTTTTTTTGTTTTGAAGTCAAAATATTTCTCAGGGTTGGGGAGAGTGAAAAATTAGGGGGCTGGAGAGATTTAGGGGTCGGGGAAAATTTTAGGGGTAAGGACGAACTTTTTAGGGGTCAGGCCAAATTTTTTTTTGTTTTTTTGTTTTTTTTTTGTTTTGAAGTCAAAATATTTCTCAGGGTTGGGGGAGAGTGAAAAATTAGGGGGCTGGAGAGATTTAGGGGTCGGGACAATTTTAGGGGTCAGGACGAACTTTTTAGGGGTCAGGCCAAATTTTTTTGTTTTTTTTTTGTTTTGAAGTCAAATTATTTCTCATGGTTGGAGGAGAGTGAAAAATTAGGGGGCTGGAGAGATTTAGGGGTCGGGGAAAATTTTAGGGGTCAGGACGAACTTTTTAGGGGTGAGGCCAAATTTTTTTGTTTTTTTTTGTTTTGAAGTCAAAATATTTCTCAGGGTTGGAGGAGAGTGAAAAATTAGGGGGCTAGAGAGATTTAGGGGTCGGGGAAAATTTTAGGGGTCATGACGAACTTTTTAGGGGTCAGGCCAAATTTTTTTGTTTTTTTTTGTTTTTTTTTGTTTTGAAGTCAAAATATTTATCATGGTTGGGGGAGAGTGAAAAATTAGGGGGCTGGAGAGATTTAGGGGTCGGGGAAAATTTTAGGGGTCAGGACGAACTTTTTAGGGGTCAGGCAAAATTTTTTTGTTTTTTTTTGTTTTGAAGTCAAAATATATCTCATGGTTGGGGGAAAGTGAAAAATTAGGGGGCTGGAGAGATTTAGGGGTCGGGGAAAATTTTAGGGGTCAGGACGAACTTTTTAGCGGTCAGGCCAAATTTTTTTGTTTTTTTTTGTTTTTTTTTGTTTTGAAGTCAAAATATTTCTCAGGGTTGGGGAGAGTGAAAAATTAGGGGGCTGGAGAGATTTAGGGGTCGGGGAAAATTTTAGGGGTCAGGACGAACTTTTTAGGGGTCAGGCCAAATTTTTTTGTTTTTTTTTGTTTTTTTTTGTTTTGAAGTCAAAATATTTCTCAGGGTTGGGGAGAGTGAAAAATTAGGGGGCTGGAGAGATTTAGGGGTCGGGGAAAATTTTAGGGGTCAGGACGAACTTTTTAGGGGTCAGGCCAAATTTTTTTGTTTTTTTTTGTTTTGAAGTCAAAATATTTCTCATGGTTGGAAGAGAGTGAAAAATTAGGGGCTGGAGAGATTTAGGGGTCGGGGAAAATTTTAGGGGTAAGGACGAACTTTTTAGGGGTCAGGCCAAATTTTTTTGTTTTTTTTTGTTTTGAAGTCAAAATATATCTCATGGTTGGGGGAGAGTGAACAATTAGGGGGCTGGAGAGATTTAGGGGTCGGGGAAAATTTTAGGGGTCAGGCGGCACTTTTTAGGGGTCAGGCCAAATTTTATTTGTTTTTTTTTGTTTTGAAGTCAAAATATTTCTCAGGGTTGGGGGAGAGTGAAACATAAGGGGGCTGGAGAGATTTAAGAGTCGGGGAAAATTTTAGGGGTCAGGACGAACTTTTTAGGGGTCAGGCCAAATTTTTTTGTTTTTTTTTGTTTTTTTTTCTTTTGATGTCAAAATATTTCTCAGGGTTGGGGAGAGTGAACAATTAGGGGGCTGGAGAGATTTAGGGGTCGGGGAAAATTTTAGGGGTCAGGACGAACTTTTTAGGGGTCAGGCCAAATTTTTTTGTTTTTTTTTTGTTTTGAAGTCAAATTATTTCTCATGGTTGGAGGAGAGTGAAAAATTAGGGGGCTGGAGAGATTTAGGGGTCGGGGAAAATTTTAGGGGTCAGGACGAACTTTTTAGGGGTCAGGCCAAATTTTTTTGTTTTTTTTTGTTTTGAAGTCAAAATATTTCTCAGGGTTGGAGGAGAGTGAAAAATTAGGGGGCTAGAGAGATTTAGGGGTCGGGGAAAATTTTAGGGGTCATGACGAACTTTTTAGGGGTCAGGCCAAATTTTTTTGTTTTTTTTTGTTTTTTTTTGTTTTGAAGTCAAAATATTTATCATGGTTGGGGGAGAGTGAAAAATTAGGGGGCTGGAGAGATTTAGGGGTCGGGGAAAATTTTAGGGGTCAGGACGAACTTTTTAGGGGTCAGGCAAAATTTTTTTGTTTTTTTTTGTTTTGAAGTCAAAATATATCTCATGGTTGGGGGAAAGTGAAAAATTAGGGGGCTGGAGAGATTTAGGGGTCGGGGAAAATTTTAGGGGTCAGGACGAACTTTTTAGCGGTCAGGCCAAATTTTTTTGTTTTTTTTTGTTTTTTTTTGTTTTGAAGTCAAAATATTTCTCAGGGTTGGGGAGAGTGAAAAATTAGGGGGCTGGAGAGATTTAGGGGTCGGGGAAAATTTTAGGGGTCAGGACGAACTTTTTAGGGGTCAGGCCAAATTTTTTTGTTTTTTTTTGTTTTTTTTTGTTTTGAAGTCAAAATATTTCTCAGGGTTGGGGAGAGTGAAAAATTAGGGGGCTGGAGAGATTTAGGGGTCGGGGAAAATTTTAGGGGTCAGGACGAACTTTTTAGGGGTCAGGCCAAATTTTTTTGTTTTTTTTTGTTTTGAAGTCAAAATATTTCTCATGGTTGGAAGAGAGTGAAAAATTAGGGGCTGGAGAGATTTAGGGGTCGGGGAAAATTTTAGGGGTAAGGACGAACTTTTTAGGGGTCAGGCCAAATTTTTTTGTTTTTTTTTGTTTTGAAGTCAAAATATATCTCATGGTTGGGGGAGAGTGAACAATTAGGGGGCTGGAGAGATTTAGGGGTCGGGGAAAATTTTAGGGGTCAGGCGGCACTTTTTAGGGGTCAGGCCAAATTTTATTTGTTTTTTTTTGTTTTGAAGTCAAAATATTTCTCAGGGTTGGGGGAGAGTGAAACATAAGGGGGCTGGAGAGATTTAAGAGTCGGGGAAAATTTTAGGGGTCAGGACGAACTTTTTAGGGGTCAGGCCAAATTTTTTTGTTTTTTTTTGTTTTTTTTTCTTTTGATGTCAAAATATTTCTCAGGGTTGGGGAGAGTGAACAATTAGGGGGCTGGAGAGATTTAGGGGTCGGGGAAAATTTTAGGGGTCAGGACGAACTTTTTAGGGGTCAGGCCAAATTTTTTTGTTTTTTTTTGTTTTGAAGTCAAAATATTTCTCAGGGTTGGAGGAGAGTGAAAAATTAGGGGGCTGGAGAGATTTAGGGGTCGGGGAAAATTTTAGGGGTAAGGACGAACTTTTTAGGGGTCAGGCCAAATTTTTTTGTTTTTTTTTTGTTTTTTTTTGTTTTGAAGTCAATTATTTCTCAGTTTGGGGGAGAGTGAAAAATTAGGGGGCTGGAGAGATTTAGGGGTCGGGAAAATTTTAGGGGTCAGGACGAACTTTTTAGGGGTCAGGCCAAATTTTTTTGTTTTTTTTTTAGTTTTGAAGTCAAATTATTTCTCATGGTTGGAGGAGAGTGAAAAATTAGGGGGCTGGAGAGATTTAGGGGTCGGGGAAAATTTTAGGGGTCAGGACGCACTTTTTAGGGGTCCGGCCAAATTTTTTTGTTTTTTTTTGTTTTGAAGTCAAAATATTTCTCAGGGTTGGGGGAGAGTGAAAAATTAGGGGGCTGGAGAGATTTAGGGGTCGGGGAAAATTTTAGGGGTCAGGACGAACTTTTTAGGGGTCAGGCCAAATTTTTTTGTTTTTTTTTGTTTTGAAGTCAAAATATTTCTCAGGGTTGGGGGAGAGTGAAAAATTAGGGGGCTGGAGAGATTTAGGGGTCGGGGAAAATTTTAGGGGTCATGACGAACTTTTTAGGGGTCACGCCAAATTTTTTTGTTTTTTTTTGTTTTTTTTTGTTTTGAAGTCAAAATATTTATCATGGTTGGGGGAGAGTGAAAAATTAGGGGGCTGGAGAGATTTAGGGGTCGGGGAAAATTTTAGGGGTAAGGACGAACTTTTTAGGGGTCAGGCCAAATTTTTTTGTTTTTTTTTGTTTTTTTTTTGTTTTGAAGTCAAAATATTTCTCAGGGTTGGGGGAGAGTGAAAAATTAGGGGGCTGGAGAGATTTAGGGGTCGGGAAAATTTTAGGGGTCATGACGAACTTTTTAGGGGTCAGGCCAAATTTTTTTGTTTTTTTTTGTTTTTTTTTGTTTTGAAGTCAAAATATTTATCATGGTTGGGGGAGAGTGAAAAATTAGGGGGCTGGAGAGATTTAGGGGTCGGGGAAAATCTTAGGGGTCAGGACGAACTTTTTAGGGGTCAGGCAAAATTTTTTTGTTTTTTTTTTGTTTTGAAGTCAAAATATATCTCATGGTTGGGGGAGAGTGAAAAATTAGGGGGCTGGAGAGATTTTGGGGTCGGGGACAATTTTAGGGGTCAGGACGAACTTTTTAGGGGTCAGGCCAAATTTTTTTGTTTTTTTTTGTTTTTTTTTGTTTTGAAGTCAAAATATTTCTCAGGGTTGGGGGAGAGTGAAAAATTAGGGGGCTGGAGAGATTTAGGGGTCGGGGAAAATTTTAGGGGTCAGGACTAACTTTTTAGGGGTCAGGCCAAATTTTTTTGTTTTCTTTTGTTTTTTTTTGTTTTGAAGTCAAAATATATCTCATGGTTGGGGGAGAGTGAAAAATTAGGGGTCTGGAGAGATTTAGGGGTCTGGGAAAATTTTAGGGGTCAGGACTAACTTTTTAGGGGTCAGGCCAAATTTTTTTGTTTTTTTTTTGTTTTGAAGTCAAAATATATCTCATGGTTGGGGGAGAGTGAAAAATTAGGGGGCTGGAGAGATTTTGGGGTCGGGGACAATTTTAGGGGTCAGGACGAACTTTTAAGGGGTCAGGCCAAATTTTTTTGTTTTTTTTTGTTTTGAAGTCAAAATATTTCTCATGGTTGGGGGAGAGTGAAAAATTAGGGGGCTAGAGAGATTTAGGGGTCGGGGAAAATTTTAGGGGTCAGGCGGAACTTTTTAGGGGTCAGGCCAAATTTTTTTGTTTTTTTTGGTTTTGAACTCAAAATATTTCTCAGAGTTGGGGGAGAGTGAACAATTAGGGGGCTGGAGAGATTGAGTGGTCGGGGAAAAGTTTAGGGGTCAGGACGAACTTTTTAGGGGTCAGGCCAAATTTTTTTCTTTTTTTTGGTTTTGAACTGAAAATATTTCTCAGGGTTGGGGGAGAGTGAAAAATTAGGGGGCTGGAGAGATTGAAGGGTCGGGGAAAATTTTAGGGGTCAGGACGCACTTTTTAGGGGTCAGGCCAAATTTTTTTGTTTTTTTTTGTTTTGAAGTCAAAATATTTCTCATGGTTGGGGGAGAGTGAAAAATTAGGGGGCTGGAGAGATTTAGGGGTCGGGGAAAATTTTAGGGGTCAGGCCGAACTTTTTAGGGTCTGCCCAAATTTAGGGGCGGCAATATGTACGTATTTAGCTTCCACACCGGGGCGGCGATAGGTACTTATTTAGCATTCAGCGGTGGTGATAGGTACTTATATAGCATGTGCACATGGGCGGTAATAAGTATGTATATAGTATGCACACCGGGGCAGTGATAGGTATGTATTTAGCATGCGCACTGAGGCAGCGATCGGTTCATATGTAGCACGCGCACCGGGGCGGCGATAGGTACGTATATAGCACGCGCACAGGGGCCGCGAAAGGTACATATTTAAAATTCACACTGGGCGGCGAAAGGTACATATTTAAAATTCACACCGGGGCGACGATAGGTACGTATTTAGCATTCACGCCGGGGCAGCGATAGGTATGTATTTAGCATTCACACCGGAGCAGCGATAGGTATGTATTTAGCATTCGCACCGGGGCAGCGATATGTACGTATTTAGCTTCCGCACCGGGGCGGCGATAGGTACGTATTTAGAATTCACACCGGGGCAGCAATAGGTACGTATTTAGAATTCACACCGGGGCGGCGATAGGTATGTATTTAGCATTCGCACCGGGGCGGCGATATGTATGTATTTAGCTTCCACACCAGGGCGGCGATAGGTACGTATTCAGAATTCAGGGGTGGCGATAGCTACGTATATAGCATGTACACATGGGCAGCAATAAGTACGTACATAGCATGCGCTCTGCGGCGGCGATCAGTACATATATTGCACGCGCACCGGGGCGGCAAAAGGTATGTATTTCGCATTCGCACCGTAGTGGTGATAGGTACGTATTTAGCATTCGCACTGGGGCGGCTATAGGTACGTATTTAGCATTCGCACTCGGGCGGCTATAGGTACGTATTTAGCATTCGCACTGGGCCGGCGATAGGTACGTATTTAGCATTCACACCAAAGCGGCAATATGTACATATTAATTATTCGCACTAGGGCAGCGATAGGTACTTATGTAGCATGCACACCGGGGCGCAATTGGTATGTCTTTAGTATTCGCACTAGGGCAGCGATAGGTACTTATGTAGCATGCACACCGGGGCGCAATAGGTATGTATTTAGCATTCACACCGGGGCAACGATAGGAACTATTTAGCATTCGCAACGGGGCGGCGATAGGTACTTAAATAGTATATGCACCGGGGCGGCGATAGGTACGTATATAGTATGTGCACTGGGGTGATGATAGATACGTATATAGTATGAACACCGGGGTGGAGATAAGTACCTATATAGAAGGCGCAGATAGAGGTGTTACTTTTTATAGAAATATGTCATACTATTACCCTGGGCAATAGGAGAAATGGTTGGGAAGAAACAGCTTTTGCAAAAGGCAAAATTAGAAAGTAGCGGCGAAATGGGGCGACCAGGAAAGAGAAAGGTAGCAGATAAAGAGACGGCTATAGAGAGAGGGGCGGACATAGAAGTTTGAATATAAAGATGTTACACACACGATCTTTCTTCAAATATATGTTTTTATGACCCCGAGCAACGCCGGGTAGCCCCGCTAGTAATGAATAAAAGTCGTTATCCTCAAGCGTTTCGAAAAATAGAGAGCGTATCAAATATCGATTATCTCGATTGGCGAGGGAGTATGATGTTGAAAAACTCGAAACTCCCCGTTGACTAATACAAAATGCATCACTTACGATGACTTATGACGCCTCAGTTAGAAGCGTATATTAGACATAATGAATATAGTTGCATATAGTTATTCTATTTATAAGGGGAGTGCCTAATTCCGGTGATAGAGCGTATGTAGATCTAAGTTTGAAGAGCGTAGACATAGAATGAACAGCACATGGTTCCTGTCAATTTTTACGACTTGCATTCGTTGAACATAAGGCGAGAACCTACCAGTTACCATGCTCTGATTATCATGTGTGCATGCTCTTCAAACTTAATTGTTTAGCATTGCATACTAATTCTACTTATTAACAACAGTCTGTGTTGAATGATATCTAACTCCATATGTACGTAGACAGCAGTATTAGGTTCAAAATTAGACACATATCTCAATGTTTTATGTTTAAAAAAAACGTGAGAATATAAACCCACTTTTTATTTCTATTTTGACTCTTTTATTATCAATATACTTTTTTATATACCTTCTTTTTATATACCTTCTTTTTATATATCCGTTCTTTTTATATATCCGTTCTTTTTATATATCTGTTCTTTTTATATATCTGTTCTTTTTATATATCCGTTCTTTTTATATATCCGTTCTTTTTATATATCCGTTCTTTTTATATATCCGTTCTTTTTATATATCCGTTCTTTTTATATATCCGTTCTTTTTATATACCTTCTTTCTATATATCCGTTCTTATTATATACCTTCTTTAATTCAACCCTTAAAAACAAAAATAAATCATTTGAAATAAAAGTAAGCGAAATATCAGTTCTCGGGATTGTTTGTTGATGTGATCTTGTCTGTTATATACCGGTTGTTTATCCTTTCCCAATTAATTTCATCTACACATTCTGCCATTCTTAATTTTATATTGTATCTCACACACACACACACACACACACACACACACACACACACACACACACACACACACACACACACACACACACACTATATATATATATATATATATATATATATATATATATATATATATATATATTCTAAAGAAGCTTTGAGTTATTTTAAACAAAAAGACAACAAAAAAAAGGAAGGAAAATGCAGTTTAAATTCCCAGAGAAACTAACTAAATCCGAAATAGTGTAGACTTAACATTTGTTGGAAAATTCATAAATAAATAATATATAATAGTACGTAAATAAAATAAAAAGGGGGATTTAGTATCTAACAGTGAAACAAAAGCAGGAGACCTTAACGTAAGCATCTAATATTAACACGGTGATCTTCAGCTGTTTACCATGAAACTGTTTCGGAGATTTAAAAACAGGACAGTTATATGCATGGCCCTCCAATGGTACAGATAAAACTACCATTTCCCCAATAATTCAGCCTAAAATGTTACTTATATATATACATAAATAAATAATATATATATATGAAGTTATGAAAATACATTTATGGCAGTTAAGCTACACAGGTCTCCGCGTTTCATCCCCTTAGGGAATCGTAACACGTTGTAGCCTGACTATTCCATACGGGTATGAAACACGGAAGCCTCTGTGTAGCTAAACTGCTAATAATATATTTACATAACTTACTACCTAGCTCTACTCACGTATGGAGTACTGTTGAAGTAAATACTGAAAATTGATAAATAAAAGATCATATCCTCTTATAACATTTTATGTGGATACATGAAATAAACGAACGCTAGTTTCGTCTCATACAGACTAATCAGTGTGGATACGTATACAACTGACCCGCCGACCTCACGCATCACGTCTCATAATTCGACATCTACAACCATGCCTTTAACGATTCAGTTGACTCATAAAAACGTATACATATCGCATTTTATTAGTACGATACATTGTATTTTAAGAGAATTCACCATCAGCTATTTTGAACAGGGGAGAGAACTTTTGTATTGCAGCTTTAAACATACACAATTATTACGAATATGCGTGCGCGTCTATAAAAATAATGTAAAATATATATAAGTGTTAATATATTTTGTATTTTACTTTTTATTTGTTTACGTATAGGAATACAAAAGGTTTTTTAAACAGAATTTGTAGCCGCTTCCTTCGACTTTCTTCAATGTAGGTGATAGTATCAATGAAATAGAGTAAAGCTTAGGGGGTGCGTACACGTGACTAGTGCATACTAATCAACATATCCCTGATTCCGCCTTCAATTATCACATGCGAAGGGGAACATGAGTTGTCAAAGCAATAAGGTATCAGGGTATCCTTTTTTTTTCGATTTTTCGGTAGTAATATATTTCGAACATCCTTTTGTGAATGACCGCAGAAAGACAAAACATTTCGAAAATATATAACCCATCATAAAAACAAAAACAATCATTTATTTGTACCTCCTAATTGTTTAGGAAAATGTTGGACTCGGTTTTAAAAAATGTAGTGAGTTAGTTTTTAGTGATTTTTTTTTTCCTTCAAACGCCGTTAATTACCTATTTTTCAGGGGCATTCATAAAAAATAAATCGCTATCATGTATTTGAAATCTTGTATGGACAGACAAAAGAAATGACCAAAAAAACGTTTGAGATCTCTATATTTACAAACATGCAATTATTTTCAAAATACAAGCGTGTTAAATCAACGGAAGCATTTAACGTATTGACCGCAGATGATAAAAGTTGTCCGAAATATATTATTCACAATGAAAAAACAACATTTATTCATGATTCCAATTCTCCGAGAAAATGTCGAATAGAGTTTAACAATTAGGAAAAACAGTGAGTTGTTTTTCTGTGATTAATATGTTTTTATTCCTCTGAAAGCCAATTTCCATACGTAGAAAACACACTCAGACAAAACCTTAGTACTCAAGGACTTTCATATATGGAAACTGAAGCCTTCAGGTTCGGCCTAAAATTCGCGACTGGAACACAACTCAAATATCACCACCAACACGGTTTTAGATAACTACAGACATACAAATACTGATTCTGAGAAAGGCTTCATACAAGGAATCATCTAAACTACAACCATACTACCCAGCGACCCAGTTCTTCCAAAACTTCTCGCCACAACATTAACATATCACCATCAGATAAAGGAGGGGTATAGTAGTTATGGATATAATCTTATACTTAACAAAAATATATACATTATTATAAGACGAAGACACGTACACCAAAACAGATTTAAAAACTATTGAAAAAAAGCATCGAACATTTTAACAAATCTTTTAAACACCTAATATAAAACGATAAAAAATGGACACCATATATCGAATACCACCCCATCATTCCCACATTATACGGCCTACTTAAAACTCATAAACAAAACATCCCCATGCGCCCCATCATATCTGGCATCGGCAGCACCACACACAAGATGGCACGAGCCATAGCCAACATTATTACCACATTAATGGGCACCATCAACCCCTCTTACATCAAAAACTCAGGTGACTTACTAAACAAGATAAACATTGACGTATGAAAACAAAAGTATACATAGCTTAGATAGAATATCACTATACAATAATGCCCTAGTAAGAAAATGTGTAATCTTACTCCAGATTCACTTAGAAAAAACATTAACTTACCATTCCCCAAAAAACTTTAATAGAAATAATCAAACTCATTACTAACATTGTTGCATTACCCGTTCTTTCAGGATACCCGGTAATATCCAATAAGAATGACAAAGAACAGAACGTATATGAAAAAACGTTGGTTTTCTTTATTTGCCATTACATTTACGCCGGCTACGCACACATATTAAACAATCTTTTGACATACTTTTGTCTCATGAAAGTCTTTTTCTTGCTGAGGTTACATACTTGGTTTACGCTAGAAACTTGTTCGTATATACATCCGATTGGAAAGCAATTTGCTCTGCATTGTCTATCCGAGCGTGAACTGAAGCAATTGTTCTACAAGCACTTTGGTGAAGTACAAGTCAGGGGATTCCTTCATAGTAACAACTTGCTTATCAGCCGCATTTTTAGTCAGCGGATACAAAAGTCTAACAGCAAGACAGGCTTGGGTACCATAGCCAATAAAGCTTCATCGGTGCCATAAATATCGGCAAACTCGCATTCTTCCGGTACACCGATACTCCGATCACTAAGCATTTCGGCTCTTTGCGTTTTTGAAACTGTCGTTATTCAAGCCCCTTTTGCACTGCGGAACCTTCTCCTTTTTAACAGTTATCAAGTCGCCTTTTTTTTCTTTCTCGACGTCTCACCCACATCAAACTCGTCCACGATTCATTTTTGCCACTCTTCATTATCTTACAACATGACATAATCCAATTTGACAATAAATTGTATAAACAAAAATTCGGACTCCCTATGGGAAATCCTCAAAGTGGTGTATTTGCCTGCCTTTTCTTTGAATTCCTTGAATCTGGCCCTTTTAAATTTAGATTATCCTCTAGCACTAAGTATTTCAGATATATGGATAACATTTTAATTTTTCTCCCTAATGACACAACAATTGAAGACATCAAACACCAATTAAACACAGTTGAACCCCCATAAAATTTACATATGAATCCGAAATGAATAACTCAATACCTTTTTTGATACACTCATGAAATCAAATAACAAACTATATTTCAAAGTATACCGCAAAACCACTAAAAAAACGACTACATACATTTCTATTCACACCACAACAAGATCAACAAAGGCATGATAATTGGCTTTTTTCCTACGTGTTCTCAGAATCTGCAGTCCTCAATACATTGAAGAGGAAATCAAATACATCACAAATTCTTTAAAGCCACTACAATACCCCACATATTTCATACTAAACGCTATGAAAAAAGCCCTACAAATATTCTAGAAAAACACTAAACAAGTATCTCAAACAATAAATAGACATCTACTTTTACCCACTCATTCCAATAAAACAATAATTTGCGACACTCTTAATAAACTAGGAATTCCCAACATACAAATGACATCACAAACTATACAACAAAAAATAAACTCTGCAAAACACCTTTGTAACCTATCCACATCCAACACCGGTATATATTCCATCTCATGTAATGATTGTCATCAAATATACATAGGGAAAACTCAACGGGAACTGAAAAGAAGGGTCGCTTAACACAAGAGACATTAGAAATAGCAACTCCCTTAACGCGCTTTTCTCCCATATTGCACAACACGACCACTCATTCAAATTTGAACAGGCTAAAAGCATTAAATACATATCAAGTAAATCTCTACGCAGACTACTTGAAGCAGCACTCATCATAAACTCCAAAGTCATCAAGCAACGAAATTGTTTTTATAATTTCTATCCACTAATTGGCAAACTCATTATGGTGGAACAAAAATTATCAGCACCGGGATAACCACCCCATACCACATTTTCTATTAATAAATATGCAAAAGTAACTAAAAAATCGGAATAAATAAAAAGCAATCAACAAAACTAAATAAACCAATTAAATCTCATTTCCATCTCTTCTCACTCTTTATACATATCGCACATGCATACATTGTCTATGCTCATAATTATATTAATGATATTTAGTTGATTAATAACACACTAATAATAAAATAAATGGGAATAAATAAACACTTTCACACATTATTTAAAACACTATGAATATTATAGCCTCACCTTTCTACTTACATTCACTTATTACATATACATACATGTGTATAATCATACACTGTTTATAATTATTGATTAATTAATAATACACAAGTAAAGAACTAAATAAATAATAGTAAACACATTTATACATAAATAAGTTAACGAGCTATATTATTTCCAACGCACTTTTGTAAATAATTCTCAAAATATTGCAAGAAATGTATAAATTAAATGATTAAACACATGTAAAATAATCAAATAAATAGAAATAAATTAATACTCATTAATAGATATGAAACCTCCTTTTTCTCTTTATGCCAAAACTTATCTTTAATGGTACTTGGTTGATTAGTAATACACTAACAATTAAGCAAACGGGAATAAATAAACACATCTACACATAATTCAGAACAATATGAATATTATGTCGTCACGCTTTTACATATATTCACATATTACATATATTCACATATTACATATACACACACTTGTATAATCATAAATACTTCTAAATAATTACAGATCAATTAATAACACACAAATAGTGAACTAAATAAATATAAACATATTCATACATAAATACACTAAAGAGCTATATTATTTCCAACCCACTTTTATACGTACTCAGACATTGCAAGAAATGTATTAATAAATGAAACATAAAGTAATCAAATAAATAGAAATACATTAATACACCCAGCTGTAATATGTAAACTAACTGGTATGATACCCCTCTCTCGTTATGCCAAAATGCTTTTATACATATTCTAACATATTACAGGACATTTATTAATTAATGAGACGCAAATAAAATAATCAAATAAATAGTATTAAATTAATACACCAATTTTGAACTAATAAATATGATACCCCCTTCTCTCTTTATGCCAACACTTTTATTTTCAATCATATTTTGCGTTTCAAAATTAGTTTTTAAAAACCTCCACGTTTCTACTTTGATATTATATTTGTTTCTCTTCCCTTCCTTTTCTCCTTTCTTTTTTTCTTTTCGTTCTTCTCTTCTTCCCTCCCCAGTTTAGACTAAACGACGGATTCATACTTCCGCCATCCCGTCACCCACATCTACTGCCAGTCAAGTTTGGCTGTGACATATTTTGACCCCGAAAAACTTCCTTGCTAAAATAGCCATAAACTAATAAGTCGAAGCCATCAATCCCATTCATCTCGCATCCTTTGTAAAGGACAGGCCACTGCTGATAACGCTATAATCAAAATTGTTTTTCTTTCTCTGCTTGTTCACGTAAACAATCATGCCAAAGTCTATACACTTTTTGACAAATCAAGATTTATATTCTGTATGATTTTTTTACATTGCTTTCTTCATTCTCAGGAAGTCTTTCAATAAAGACGAAACGTTGATGATACATAAATCAGTTTCTGACTTTCCTTTTTCCATTTTACACACACAAACACACACATATCTTTATGATGTGTTTGTCGTTTGTCAACAATATTATGTAGAAGCTGGTCAACTGATTTTTAAATAAGGTATGGCAAAGTGGAACAACGAGCAAAGAAGATACCACAAAGTTATCATTCATATATATATATATATATGAGGTTGAAAAGGTGACCACAGTTGTCGTCCTTTTGATCACTTTTCAACTTCATCTAATATATAAAGTAGAGACGATTTTTCCCCTGTACCTTCTTGGAGAATAGGAAAATAATCACATGCATCACAGGCTACTAAATACACCATTATATTACACTTATTAACTCGAGCGTGTTCTAGTAAATTTGTTATTCTTTCTTCCCGGCTAACACTAAATATTACATTTGGCCCGCCATCTACGACTCTCCGAAAAACCAACTCCAAATAGGTGGTAGCAAAAACTTTTCTCCCTAACAATTCTGTACTGTCACTACACTCATCGACACCGGGGACTAATACACATAGTTTAATTTTCACAAAAGACTCCGTTCTTATTTATTATTTGCTGGTATTAATTTACTACATAATATGAAGCAATACGCAAAGACTTAATGACCGCTCCCGTTCACTCCGATTATTTTCCGCGAATATCAGATTACGTTATTTCTAATTTTACCTATAACTTCTATATTTATATTCATTCCGGAATTAAGCGAATGAAATTAACGAACACAGTTCCTGCAACATTTAATCATTCAACATGGCGGCTATAATTTCTTGATCGAATCGACTTCCTATTTAATTCAATAAGCGCCAAGATACATGTAGACCCCGATACATTTACATTTTCAAAATCATACACCTTTAACACGCATATTATAGAAAACTTGCCCAAATCCAGTTATTTTAATCAACTACAAATGACCTAAACCGTGTCATTGCTGAATCTTAACATAACACGCATGCCCATAATCAAGCTTAGCTTAATTGACCTATTTTCACATGTATTTTTAACTCGAAGCCGCAATCGTTAGGAAGGCAGGTTTCATGATCACCAGTTTCAGCTCTACCACTTTTTTCTTTTTTTTAATTTATAACATTCGCCAACACGGTAGAGGGGGAAGACACAACAATAAACCGTTTCTTTTTTTATTCGACGTCATGCAATAGGTAGTACTTTCTCTCGTGCAACGCCGGGCGACGGGTTCCGCTAGTTCTTAATAAAGCCCTCGTAACAGTTAGCGAAACGTCGAGATGGACTATTTAGTTTTAAATCTTCCATTTTCCATTTATCTCATACCGACGGATTTATGTTATCCTTTATTTGTGATACAATATATGAAAAATGTTTGTGTCCTGACAATGTTCATTTAAATTAACATAAGGTGCACCCCGTCTTTTCTCAGAAATGAATGAGGAGACTCGAGCACTAATGCTCCCGGGCCCAAACCTCATCTTACCATTTATAAGGTAAAACCTTTTAGTTGTTTATGGATGTATTGTGCGAACGCAAACCCTACGACATTATTAGCAAAAGAGCTCTAATGCAAAATTAATACCACTATTTTGATTCCTTGTCAACGTTTAATCTGAAAAGTTTATTTTGTCTTGATATAGGGCTTTCTTTTTTGCATCAAGAAAGAGAGAGACGGGGGCACGGAATACAATATAGATTGCGAGAAAATGTATGTTTTTATGGTCAGGGTGTATATTATTTTCGTTAGTTTATTAAAGAATACAAACTTAAATCTTGAAAAACGGCGGCCATATTAAAGTGGATGGGTGAGTCAATTTTAGGACTTTGCTAAGGCGTGCTCTCTATAGACTACCATTATCGTACACGGTGACGGGTATCATTTTTGGATTGGGCTCTATTAAAGTAAAGTGTACTTTTGGTATATGGCGTGCCATTCTACTAATTTTTGTTCCCGCTAAAAATTGTTCCCATTTACATTTTATGAACACATCCGGTCTCATTTGCATTATTTCATCCTTCTTTATCGGGGTAGATACCCAAAGAGAAAGGGCAGTAGGTTGACTTGGGTGGCACTTTTAATTCGGTTATTTCCTTTTAACCGGGTGGGGTGGAGTTTACAAAAACTTTCACGAGGAATTCTTCGCACGATTCCGACGGGAAAAAAACATGTTGCTGTCATACACAAGGCAGTGAATGTCACATTCCATGTGAAGTGAAAAGTTAACATGACTCCAGCTTCGTAAATAATGTACCTTACTCTTAAGAGTGTGTATGTATGTATGTATGTATGTATGTATGCATGTATCGTTTCCAACGCTGTGATACGTATGGCTTTTGAGAAGTTCTCGTCGGTTGGTTAAATACCAATAATGAGCAACGTATCAAAGAGCCTCTGCCTTCAAAGTACAGGTTCTGGTCTTCTCGTGGCTAAAATGTTTGAAACAAACAAGAGAAAGGGTGAAAGCGTGAAATAGTAGCGCCTAAAAACTAGTTTGCTTCGGGCTGACAGAGCTCATTAATCTTGAATGACTGTATCGGGGAAAGATTTCATTGATTCTAAAATCTGGGTAGATAGGGCTCATCAGCCAGGTCTATGGCAACCTGTAGCAAAAATAATTACCGGGCATCTTGCTTTGTCATGTCATTTGGTTATAATAATGGGGTCACAGAGAGTGATACTTATACTTGGCACAGGCTGAGTAGGTGTGTTCTTACCAGCTGGGGATACGTCCTCATCAGTCCGACAGTGACTTTGATGCTGTCTGGCTAAGGTATGGTTCTGTTAAGCCTCGGCTTTACATTCTCTTTGAGAATCGTTTGTTTACTACGAATCGTTTTAGGCGCCCCTACCGGGGAATGCCGACGAGGCTGCTCAGACATTTTTGTAGGCCAGAACGCGCTTATTCTAGTGCACTGGCTTTGCACATCTGACCTTGTGTCTAACCTCCTGGAGAGAGGTTATATAAAATCCTTATGTACAAAAGGTTGTCACTATGGCGATGAAGGAGTAAGGAAGTGCACATATAAAGCCTGTTGGAGACACAAAGTTATGCAAATATTAGGCTATGACGATCTGTAACTACCCTTAAAAGGTATCTATGAAGTTACGGGCGAGGAAAGAAGACGACAATAATCTGAAGATGCCGCGAATCATATATATGTATGTGTATGTTTGGGTACACTAACTAGGGAAATGTCGATCTAACAAAGGTTTTTTTTGTTGTTTTTTTTACGATAAAATTGCTTCTGCCAGAATCTGGTACCTTTACTTTTTGTCGGCATGTATATGTCTATCTTCGTTGGTTTATGTACTGGCTCGAGCGAAACCGAGGAACGTGATTAATGACGTGGGATCTATCAAGTGGTCAGAAAAAAAGTGACCGGCTCTATTTTCTCAGATTTGTGCTCGTCGAATATAATCACTTGACGGCTAAATCCCTTAATTATTTTGCTGTTTTCGCCGTGACTTTTATGTTCGTTCCCTGTTTTAAAGTACAGTCTCAATGTTTTACACCTGCAAAATGCCGCCAAAACTGAACCAGCAATCTCCAGTTGTATGGCTTGCATAACAGTACCATGCAGGTGTTAAGATGCGTCTAGTCGACCTACGACTTTAACGATGGAAATGTTATTTCAAACATAAATATGTTAGACGGACGGAGCTAATGATAGAAATGTGTGGACGCATCTAAATATGCTATTTCAAAATTAAATCTGACCGATCGACCGACGGAGAAAGTCTCTCATTATAGACACCAGGGCGTATCTGACAAAAAGAGCGGGATTTTAAACCATGAAGAAAGTGTAGGACCTGTTCTAATGCTACACTTCATCTTGATCAGTGAAGGAGAAATTCTTCTAGACTGAGGCAATTTTTATTTTTGTCTCAATACAGAACGCTCGTTTAAAGACGCTGGATTGTTAACACATTAAAAACCGACCTTATGTCTAACTCTGTCCTCATGGGGAGGCGGGTAAACATAGACTAGTGAGCACAGCGCATAAGTACATATTCGGAGAGTACATATGTTGTCACTGCATTATTTGCAGTCTGTTGAAATGAACTGCACCATAGTTTTGACAATCTATTTCTATTTCTATTTAGCATTCCATGAGAAGAAGAAAAAAAACAAGAGTTAATGAGGTAAGCGGTTCACAATTTACAAAACATACCAACTGTCACTTTGTCAACAATCGCCGTAGATTAAAAAGACGGATAATTGGAGAAAGACGTGTGTTCTTTTATCGTTTTGTGTTCTTTATCTTGCGGGAACATTTGTCATACACTGTTAGATCAAACGAAAATATGAGACTGGTTCATATTTATAACTTCTTTGAAGAATAACTAACTCAAGAAAAAGAAACGATATTCTTAGAAGTTCCCTTTCGCCTCGTTATTTTGTACTTATGCAGTTTACGGGCCGCGTTATGATCGTCACATTCCAGAAGGTTACGTAAACCGCCGGAAGGTGCTGAACAAAAACTTGACCATCAGTAATAACACAGAAGACATTTAAATAAAACATGTTGTTTTTTTTTTTTGTTACGAAGAAAATACGATTGAAAATTAATGGAAAATATGTCAACTTTGTTTTACTGTGAGGGTTAGGGTCAGAGTGTTTTGTTAGATTTTCTGTTAGGGTCAGGGTGTTTTGTTAGCAGATTTTCTGTTAGGGTCAGGGTGTTTTGTTAGCAGATTTTCTGTTAGGGTCAGGGTGTTTTGTTAGCAGATTTTCTGTTAGGGTCAGGGTGTTTTGTTAGCAGATTTTTGGTTAGGGTCAGCGTGTTTTTCTAGCAGATTTTCTGTTAGGGTCAGCGTGTTTTGTTAGCAGATTTTCTGTAGACAGAAAAGAAGGGCTAGATGGAGTGGAAGGAAGCTGTACACTTCCAAGAATACTTGTCCTTCTTTTCACCTAACAGATGCCATCTGCTGATCCTTTGCAAATATATTAAATTGAATTTGAATGTTAAAAAAAGTCGGAAATCACAGAAAGTAGAAAGCGTTCTGCGAGGATAAACATCATTTTATTGTGTATACATATCAAGCCGTGTTAATATGAGACTGCATTTTAATACATTCTTTAGCATTAGAATGCCGATTTCATCAAATAAGTGTACCAATTCCAGAAGAAAATAATTTCAAAAGATTGCATGTATGTCATTCTAGCGTTTTGAGGCATAACATGTACTTTCTCACGTGGTCTACTAAAGCAACGTTCTGATAGAAATGCTCGTTTTTTTATTTGCAAAGGAAGTGAAAGATAACTGAATAGAAACGTAATGAAGATACACAAAATGGAGATTAATTATATACGTATTAAAATAGAATAAACGTGTAGCAAACAAAGTGTGTTTGCGGCCTATTGAAAAAGACCAACTTATCTGATGCTGTCGGTTTAAGTATGACTGTATTTGCGAGAGAACTGTCGCTTTAACGTCACGAGGAGGTCTCTGTAAATGTGGCCTGTCCGAAGGAATAAAAATTCAAAATAAAAGGATAAGTGGAGTGTTCGCCCTTATCCCAGCAAATCAAGGTGCTTGATGATTGGTCAAAAACAATTGCTGTTAACCAAGCAAATGGAGCTATTTAATAAATAATGGAGATAATTTATTAACACAATAAACAAGGGAAGATAATCTATTTGAGGAGACAAGGAAAGTCACTGATTAATATACTTATTTCGTAGTTATGGGATCTATTATTATACTGAATCTGAGTGAATCAACGTGTCTTTCCCGAAAGCTTTTTATTATATACTATAACACAATATTTACGTTAACATATTGCTTAGCTCTTGGATGGAATTATATTTGAAAAAAATCTATTTTACTTGTTCCAAATAAGCTGTAGTCAGCATTTAATTCCGCAAGTGAGCAATATCTTAATACATTTATATATGTCACTCTCACACCGTCAATATATGGTGTTTGACCCTCCTTTCTTTTTTTATACGGTGTCTAATACTCTCGCTTTTATTTCTCTCTCTCTCTCTCTCTCACTTACGTTATTATTACGTTATACGTAGATGGAAGTAGTTGGAAGAAACGAATGACGTACATAATTAAGTGACAGAAGGCAGAAAGACGAAGTGGAGATATAATTATAGAGAGAGATAGAGGGTAATATGACAAATTGATCCAACGGGTCTAGCAGTCTATATATATATATATATATATATATATATATATGAATTCGAATGCAAAACGCGGTAAAAACTATCACTACAAAACGTGTTGCATTTCAACACTATATCACACTCCAAAATCAAGTTTTAGATAATGTGATATGGGCATAATTTTGCTTTGCTTTTAATTCAAATAAGCTTTTAAGGTTTTCTAAATTTGACTGTAAAGAAAAGAACTCAATTTGCCGTTTCCCTATTCAATTTAGAAATATTGTTTAAAATCAAGTCCGTCTCGGTCCTTCTAAAGGAAGGAGCATTTGTCCATGAAATAAAGTAATATTCTGAAACCAAACTATTTTTTATATTAAAATCAAAACATTCATTGAATTAAAAAATAACAAATAGTTAATTAATAAAATGTATTTTGTCAAACCCAACATGCAAATTAGTTAATCTTGCAACTGTTATAGCATATATATATATATATATATATATATATATATAGGCAGTATATAAAAAAGATGGCGCGCTTTTTCTGCAAAGTTGAATTAACTTGAAATACGGCGTTTTGACTTGACCGTTAGCGTGAGAAATGGGGCTTACTTAGACATTTATTTATTTTTTAAGTTAAACGTGACTCTTGTTTCGGGGTTCGAATCATGTTACTGGTTGGAATAGTTATCTATACACTGATGATTCTGCAAGGATAAAACATACAAGTCTGCAGATAATTAAATATTTATTATTAAAAATAATTATATATTTTAATAAATAAATATTTTTAATATCCAAAGAAATGTTTCATGTTCACTAATAATCATCAGTATGGAGGATGCAACTGTGCCCCGGGTCGAACGATTCGAATCCTGTGTCCAAATAATTCAGCTGCGAGAGTAATATGCTCTCAGATTTTCGTTTTGTTTTGTTAACACAGTCAGAAACAGTGTTCTATCTACACAAGGGAGAAAACTCGTTGCTAAATTTAAATCTTTTATTATATTTCCATCAAATATCTATGTAAAATCGTAACAATATTCACAATTAAAACAAGGGAACAAAGATCCAGATGCGCAATCTCTGAAAACACCCTGTAAATAAATACTTTTTTTACTTATCTTTTTTACAAACTACATGAACTTAGTTCGGTGGTGGCAGGGGGTATTTCAAATCCAGACGGTTATGGTCGCTTTTCAAGATACGGCATTACAAAAGCAACTGAACAAATAAACAGACTACAAAAGTACGCGCCTTTTTTACGCGACCATCTTTTTTTGCAGTAAACGTTCCTTTATGTTAATTTAAAGAGAATGTTTTTATCTCCGTAAAAATAAAGCAAACACAAACTTAATCGAAAACGAGGCAAGATTTTTTTCTTTTTATTTGTATATTTTCTTTTATTGCGTTTTTCGTTTTTTTCTTTCTCGCTTAATATACAAGTAACAAGTGTTTAAATTCATTTGTACACGGTCATTTCTTGAGAAAATACTTACAGCCGGAACTGTGTTTACTACACGGCTAATATTACATCAGTTTTGTAGCTTTCTTTGAGCTAGATAATATTTTTGATAGTGGGGTTGATAAGGCGTGCAATTGTTAGCATTTTATTTCGTTAAATCTTTGAAATAAAAAAAAAAAGGGTAAAGATATTTCCTCTATCAGAGTTTTGTCTTTCGCTAATGGATTCAAAGGACTATGTTCTTAATGGATATAAACGGCTCTCAAATAACAAAGTAAACAATTCCATTAAAAAAAATGCGAGATTCACTTTTTTTTTGTCGTGAGAGAGACGCCGCCCATGTTTGATAGATGCAGTCTAAAATTAGTCTGATTCGATAATAATGATAATTTGATAATGTAAAAATGAAGAAAAAATGTGTGTATAGCATTTTCGGTTAAAAGTCTACAACAGTTAACACTTGTGAATTAGTAACCAAAAGAGAACACATAATTTATATTAAAACGGATTAGAATCAAATTCTCTATTGAGTCCGGCTAATTTTGATGTGTGAAAATACTTTTGAAACAGTAAAATTATAGAAAATTTGGTACTTATGCAGATTAGGACACAAGCTAAAATTGACTTGACGTCAGTAGTTTCTGGATGTTTACATAGACGGCCGAGAAATGCCGAAGCGCTTAACCAGAAAAAAAAGCATTTTATAACCTTTTATAACCTAAGACCGTTTTAACAATTGTTCAGTTATATTTTTCTTAAAATAAAATTACGTGTCAATAAAACAACACATTTTATCATTTTTTTCCAGTTGTACATCCAGCCTAGTTTTGGATTTTTTGGACGCAGCCATCTGACTTTTTGCTCGGCTTTTTCCGGTCGTCTACGTAAACATCCGGAAACTTCCGATGCCCAATCTGCTTCATAATTACTGAAAAATTAACACTCTAGAACTCGTAAAAAAGTTACTGAAAACCGCCATTTTTTATTGTTAAAACGATTTATACGATTTTTTAAAACAATAAAAATCATACAAATCGTTTTCACACGTTAAAACTAGCAAGGTTCAATCTTATTCTAGTGCTTTTTATATAAATTATGTGTTTTTTTTTTGTCGAGTCTTAACTATTCTGTATGTTCACCGCTTATCAATTTTCCGTAAACTATTTAAGAATAATGTCTTAGACAGTTACATGTATGTATGTATGAATGTATGTATGTATATTTTATATCAGTTTCCTTTTCGGCTAAAGTGATTACCGGTAATCTTGCCATTGAATGTCGACGGGTTATACTCACGGAGGCTCAAACAGTTGTACTCGCATTGTGCAAGCGCTGATCACGAAAATCCACTGATGTACAAATGTCTCTCTACGATCTTATCTATTACCCAAAAAAAAAGTCCAATGGATATAGAGGACTGCTAAAATTTTCAGATATAAACTGTTGGAAGCGGATAGTGACACTTTTACAAATAAGTGTCAGGAATAAAAAGTATGATACTTGTCTGCCACCTGCGCTACTAGCCATAAAGATCTGTAGCTGGTCTAAAAAGCTATCTATGAAGTCACAAACGGGGAAGAGATGACAGTGCGGACATTTGATAATGCATCATTAGTGAAGATGTAGGGAATCATATTTATTTAATTGTGTGTTCGTGTATATACTAATATACGGGACTCATCTTAATATTTTACTGCTGTTTCGCGGGCATCTCATCTCTAGAAATGTATTATCATTAGAATCTTTATACATTTGAAAGCATTTAACATAGTATATTGTCGTAAATCTTTAACATTTCCAACCTAGTCGGGTAATAACCTATTCAGCTCTCCTGGACACTAGATCAGTCTAATAATACCAGGAACACGCGAATGAGTGTATACCCTCAATAGCATATTCTTGTCTTTTTCACTCCTTCCTGTTCGTACTTCCCCTCTCCTCCTCAATACTTTTAAATTCAGCATCCCCCACTTACCAAGTTTAATACTGTATTATTTAACGCACCTGCCCTATCTTGGGTTCAGCATGCACCACTTACCAAGTGTAATAATGTATTGTTACACACACCTGGTGGTACGTTGGTAATATCACAGTACCAAATTGCTGGCCACAAAAATGCTAGGTCACGTGATATTTTTCCGGTGTATCACGAAAAAGATTACCGTTTCATAAAATGAATCGTACGCTCTTTGCGATGGATATTTTTTTTCAATAATTTTTGTCAGTTAATTGTTAATTGTTAATTACACACAAAGTCTACGGGTGATTTCCTTTGAAAATAAAAACAAACAAGTAGTGAATTTCATGAATTAATTAATTTATTTAAAAACAAACCATAAAATAAAATAGTAAAATCTTTTTTTTCAAAGAAAGGAACCAAATGAAATGTTAAAATTTTTTTTTTTTTACAACAAAAGAAACCAATTTAAAAAAATATATTTACTTACATATAACTTTGCTTAATTTATTTTGTATAATTGCGAAATATGTAATAAAATATTGTCAATCCCCAGGTTTCTAAGCCTTCGTACTAGGATCAAAGTCTTGTATCTATTCTGTTCTCGGTCAGAAGGGAGAATTCACCAAGCACATACATATTATAAACACTCCATCGTGCGCATCGATCCTTTCAGAAATGTATTAATTACGTCATATAACTCAAGATTTGATGTAGAGCTATCCTTTTTTCCATTAAATCTTTTGTATTTAACTTATTTTAGAAGTTGTATGCGGGAGGGTGCTAGTTTGAGTAGGCGAACCTCCTAAATGGTAAAGTTCGCAACAAAATAATGTGCCCGAGAATATATATTCCAAAATTCATAATGATCGGTTAATAAAAAAAAATAAAACTAGATAAATAAATAAAATGTTTTCAATATATATATATATATATATATATATATATATATATATATATAAATATTTATAAATAATATTTATAAATAAATATTAATTAATTATTACCTAAATACATCGATGTTTCATGCTTACGCAATCTTCAGTGCAGGAAGTTAATTTCCGACGGTCGGCGGGCGCGAACTCCGATCACCAATCGCCACTGATTCGCAGTCAAGAGCGTTTCACACACACACACACACACACACACACATATATATATGAGAGAGATATAGAAGAAATGTATCGTCAGTTTGTAAACTTTGTCATAAATAAGAGTTTTTTGTTTGGGGGGGTGGTACAGTTTTTGTTGAATATTCATTTCATAATCCTAATTTAAAATAAGAAGCAAATTTTTTAAAGTTATCATAATATGAACAAATATTAAACAAAAACTTCACGCCAGTGAATTAACATAGCATCAGCATGAATAACATTAAAGGCATTTAAAAAAAAAAATTGAATATAATGGAACGTAATGTTTGTACAGAAAATCATAGAATTAAATATTTACAGAAGTGTGTGTGTGCGGGGTAATTTTTCTTTTTTTCCAATTTAGAGTCCGCCCCCCCCCCCCTTTTTTTTGAGAGCTCGATATCTTCCACATGAACAACCGACCTTGTGTTTGAATTCGCCTTCGCGGGGAGGCAAGTAAATAAAAACTGTTTTATTTTAATTAAAGTTAGAAAATTGTTTTTGTCCGCAATCTTAAGGGCTTGAAAATCACTTTCAATTTTCGAAGAATCATGAAGAACCAAATGACGAATATGTTTAGAAATGGATTCTATCGTGTGTGTTTTTTTTCTTTCGATATTCGAAAGTGATTTTTAAACTGACAAATATAGAGTAATTTCTCCTCAGTGTATATTGTTTGTTTTTGCTCTTTTAACCAAGGAGAATATAAATTTTCATACGACCCACATCTTTTACGGAAGAACCAAAATGCGCACATTTACCGAACACTTTTCTCAAACAGGAGTTTTGTGTCGCATCTGTTTGAAACGAGCAAAAGATTACCGACAAACATCCAACAACAGACCCACGCGTTGTGTTTAGATTGCAATTTATTTTCTAAGCGATTCCATGCCAAAAAACAACATTCTTTTTACTCTAAAAGGCGTACAGCGAGTGAAGTGAGAGAGTGAGGTCGTAAGTAGGTAACTGATGAATTTGCCACCATTAACTCCGGGTTTGGGAAAAGAGGGGGAACTTATCTGACCTTGACCTGACCAAACAGATGTTATCGATGGCCTCGAATAACCCTCGCTTGATGTATCAAGTTGAACGCTAACGACGCTCACAAGGGGATGCATCCCAAAGCAACATTAGAATGGCAATATGCTCTCAATGTTTTTTAAGGGGGAATGGTTTACAAGTAATGTATCTCGTCTCTCTATATATACAGTTGGTTCTGTCTATATGTTTATATAATTTTTGTTTGTGTGGTTTAAACCCTTTAAATAACGAACCGCTCTTTATGATGTTTGTAATATATAGTTTTTATGCGTAACAATGGGTAATGCGGGCTACATTAAGTTTAATGCGGTACGCCATCTTGAAAATAAATGTACTAATGAATTAAAAAGTGCTGGTTAGATTTTCATGGAATGTGGAAAATAAATAATAAACGTTATATGGGGTGTAATGAGCTATGCTTGGTTTATGTTTGAGGAGTGTCAAGGATGAAGAAACCCCGTCCGGAGAAAGCAAGGATACAGAACCCTCTCCTTTGAAAATAATTACCCTTTCAGCCTTACTATACGTTTTGCATGTAATGCTATCCCACCTAAGACGTATAACGCCCATTAATCCTGCTTATATATATATATATATATATATATATATATACACATACAGGATTACTCGGCGTTATATGGGTTCGTCGAAGCGGTACTCTGTGTTATATGTTGAGCCGCACTTATAGAAATTCCAAGATATATAACACCGTATTTTGGTTGTCTAACTGTCGACAAAATGGTCCGTCAAGATCTGGTCTTTTTAAAAAATGAATCAAGACAAAAATACTGGAATCTCACTTTCTATTGTTATCTCTCTTTCTCTCTCTAATATATATATTCTCTCTAATATATATATATATATTATCTCTCTAATATATATATATATATTATCTCTCTAATATATATATATATATATATATATATATATTATCTCTCTAATATATATATATATATATATATATATATTATCTCTCTAATATATATATATATATATATTATCTCTCTAATATATATATATATATATATATTATCTCTCTAATATATATATATATATTATCTCTCTAATATATATATATATATATATATATATATATATATATATTATCTCTCTAATATATATATATATATATATATTATCTCTCTAATATATATATATATATTCTCTCTAATATATATATTATCTCTCTAATATATATATATATATTCTCTCTAATATATATATATATATTCTCTCTAATATATATATATATATTCTCTCTCTAATATATATATATATATTCTCTCTCTAATATATATATATATATTCTCTCTCTAATATATATATATATATTCTCTCTCTAATATATATATATATATATTCTCTCTCTAATATATATATATATATATTCTCTCTCTAATATATATATATATTCTCTCTCTAATATATATATATATATTCTCTCTCTAATATATATATATATATTCTCTCTCTCTAATATATATATATATATTCTCTCTCTAATATATATATATATTCTCTCTCTAATATATATATATATTCTCTCTCTAATATATATATATATATATTCTCTCTCTAATATATATATATATATATATTCTCTCTCTAATATATATATATATATATTCTCTCTCTAATATATATATATATATATATATATATATATATTCTCTCTCTAATATATATATATATATATATATATATATATATTCTCTCTCTAATATATATATATATATATATATATATATATATATTCTCTCTCTAATATATATATATATATATATATATATATATATATATTCTCTCTCTAATATATATATATATATATATATATATATATATTCTCTCTCTAATATATATATATATATATATATATATTCTCTCTCTAATATATATATATATATATATATATATATATATATTCTCTCTCTAATATATATATATATATATATTCTCTCTCTAATATATATATATATATATATATATATATTCTCTCTCTAATATATATATATATATATATATTCTCTCTCTAATATATATATATATATATTCTCTCTCTAATATATATATATATATATATTCTCTCTCTAATATATATATATATATTCTCTCTCTAATATATATATATATATATTCTCTCTCTAATATATATATATATATATATATTTTTATTTTTAAATACAGATTTTAATCAGACATGGACCAGTGGTTTCTGACAAGAAACGGGTGGAATTCCCGATTCCGTCGTCTTCAGCATAGTCTGAAATAGTAAATGATGGAAATTCTTCAAAAAACATCTAACTGTTATGAAACGCTACGTACACAGAATTTTGAAATGGAGAGCCGACGATAAACGCTTAGGTCAGAAAAAGCCGTTAAAAGATTCTATATTTAGAAGTAAAGCAAGAAAGAAAAGAGAGAACGAAAGAAAGAGAGAAAGAAAGGAGGGGAAAAATAAAAAAATTAAATTTATAATAATAAAATATTACTTTTATATTTATATATATTATCTTCACATATATATATGTAGAAAATAATTAATTAAGGTACGCAACTCCAATTAGTTAAATTATCTAAAAAAGGGGAGGTAACTATTTATTATTATATAATATATATATATATATGTTTTCATGAATTTCGATCATTTCAATTAATAATTCTCAATTCAAAGTAAAAACACAAATATAGATAAATATATAAATAAAAAATATAAATATAGATAAATATATAAATACATAAATAAAAAATTAATATATACATAAAAAATCAATCAATATATAATTAAAATATCAATATATAAATGAAAAATCAATATATAAATAAATCAATATATAGATAACAAAAATAAATAAAAAATCTATATAAATAATAAAATATATATAAATAAAAAAATATATATATATAAATAAAAAATTTAAAAATTAAAAAAATCAATAAATAAAAAATAAAAATTCTCTATATAGAAAAAATATTAAAATAAAATAAAAAAATCAATATATAAATAAAAAATTCAATATATAGATATAATCATAATATGTAAATAAAGAATCAAAAGTCAAAATGTAAATAAAAATAAAAATATAAATATAAATATATAATTATATATAAATAAATAAATGAAAATAAAAATAAAAATAAATATAAAAATAAAAATTAATGTAAATATAAAAATCGAAATATAAATATATCAATATATAAATAAATAAAAATCATATAAAGATTCAAAAATCAAAATATAAATAAACAATCAATATATAAAAATTCAAAATTCATATATAGATAAAAAAATATATATATATCTAGATAAAAAAATATATATATATAGATAAAAAAATATATATACAGATATATAAATAAAAAATCAATGTATAAATAAAAAATAAAAAATCAATATATAACCATAAATAATCATAAATAATCAATCAATATATAAATAAATATATAAATAAAAAAATATATAAAGAAAAAAATATATAAAGAAAAAATCAAAAATAAATATACACATACACATGTACACATACACACATACATACGCACACACACACGTACATATATATATATATATATGCATATATATATATATATGCATATATATACATATATACATATATATATATATATATATATATATATTATATACACACTCACACACACACATGCATGTGTAAATAAAAAATCATCAATATATAAATATAAATAAAAAACAAAAAATCAATAATCAATATATAAATAAAAATCAATATATAAATAAAAATCAATATATAAATAAATAAATAAAGATTCGAGAAATAAAATTTAAAAATTGAAAATTTAAAAATATAAAAATATATAAAAAAATATAAACATATAAACAAATATAAAAAAATATTTAAAAAAATTTTAAAAAAATATAAAAATATAAACAAATATAAAAAAATATAAAAAAATATAAAAATTTAAATAAGAAAGATGGAAAAAATGGAGAAAGGAAAAAAGGGTTGTGATCAGGTTCGTAGAACGAGAAGTCTGCAGTGGAAGTGTGTAAGTGTCTGAAAAATGTATGTAGGGTTCTAGGAAGGCTTAAGTCACTCGATCCATCCAATAGATAAGGAGTGCTTGTTTACGATGTATACAGCCCTTAAAAACCTCATCGCGTACATTTAAACATCTGGTGTTTGGGTTCATGATGGCCTTAAAAATATGGAACTTCTCAGCATTACACAAATGGCAAACATTAGATATAGGTGAATAAATGGGTTTTCTCTCTATGATTTTCCAATTTATAGAAAAGGGAGTTCCTTCTTCTTTTAGTTCCCAAATTCGTTTAGCCAAAGATGTGTTTGCGCGATCTTTTATACTTTATATATATATATATATATTCTCTGTCCTAATATATATATATATATATATATATATATATTCTCTGTCTCTAATATATATATATATATATATATATATATATATATATATATATATATATTCTCTGTCTCTAATATATATATATATATATTCTCTGTCTCTAATATATATATATATATATTCTCTGTCTCTAATATATATATATATATATATATATATATTCTCTGTCTCTAATATATATATATATATATTCTCTGTCTCTAATATATATATATATATATTCTCTGTCTCTAATATATATATATATATATATATATATATATTCTCTGTCTCTAATATATATATATATATATATATATATATATATTCTCTGTCTCTAATATATATATATATATATATATATATATTCTCTGCTAATATATATATATATATATATTCTCTGTCTCTAATATATATATATATATATATATATTCTCTGTCTCTAATATATATATATATATATTCTGTCTCTAATATATATATATATATATATATATATATATATATATATATATATTCTGTCTCTAATATATATATATATATATATATTCTGTCTCTAATATATATATATATATATATATATTCTGTCTCTTATATATATATATATATATATATATTCTCTGTCTCTTATATATATATATATATATATATATTCTCTGTCTCTAATATATATATATATATATATTCTCTGTCTCTAATATATATATATATATATATTCTCTGTCTCTAATATATATATATATATATATATATTCTCTGTCTCTAATATATATATATATATATATATATTCTCTGTCTCTAATATATATATATATATATATATATTCTCTGTCTCTAATATATAAATATATATATATATATATTCTCTGTCTTTAATATATATATATATATATTCTCTGTCTCTAATATATATATATATATATATATATTCTGTCTCTAATATATATATATATATATATATATATATATATATATTCTGTCTCTAATATATATATATATATATATATATATATATATATATATATTCTGTCTCTAATATATATATATATATATATATATATATATATATATATTCTGTCTCTAATATATATATATATATATATATATATTCTGTCTCTAATATATATATATATATATATATATATATATTCTGTCTCTAATATATATATATATATATATATATATATATATATATATATATATTCTGTCTCTAATATATATATATATATATATATATTCTGTCTCTAATATATATATATATATATATATATATTCTGTCTCTAATATATATATATATATATATTATGTCTCTAATATATATATATATATATATATATTCTGTCTCTAATATATATATATATATATATATATATATATTCTGTCTCTAATATATATATATATATATATATATATTCTCTGTCTCTAATATATATATATATATATATTCTCTGTCTCTAATATATATATATATATATATATATATATATATATATTCTGTCTCTAATATATATATATATATATATATATATATATTCTGTCTCTAATATATATATATATATATATATATATATATATTCTGTCTCTAATATATATATATATATATATATATATATATATATATATATATATATTCTGTCTCTAATATATATATATATATATATATATATATTCTGTCTCTAATATATATATATATATATATATATATATATATTCTGTCTCTAATATATATATATATATATATATATATATATATATTCTGTCTCTAATATATATATATATATATATATATATATATATTCTGTCTCTAATATATATATATATATATATATATATATTCTGTCTCTAATATATATATATATATATATATATATATATTCTGTCTCTAATATATATATATATATATATATATATATATATTCTGTCTCTAATATATATATATATATATATATTCTGTCTCTAATATATATATATATATATATATATATATATATATATATTCTGTCTCTAATATATATATATATATATATATATATATATTCTGTCTCTAATATATATATATATATATATATATATATATTCTCTGTCTCTAATATATATATATATATATATATATATATATTCTCTGTCTCTAATATATATATATATATATATATATATATATATTCTCTGTCTCTAATATATATATATATATATATATATATATATATTCTCTGTCTCTAATATATATATATATATATATATATATATATATTCTCTGTCTCTAATATATATATATATATATATATATATATATATATATATGTCTCACAAAAATGTCCACTTATTTTTGTATAAATTATACCACCAGCTTAAATTTAGTTATAGGGTCTGATTTTAATCATGTTATTGAAAATTGTTTTGTTATGAAGATGAGATAAAATTGATATCTTCAGAATATCTACTGCACAGTAGACAGTTGAATAAAGAGGAATACTATACAATTTTCAATGACATGAAACAAACGGA